>JAUNZO010000344.1:6545000-7745000 GCA_031894775.1 Chloris gayana
GAGAGACCGATAGCGAACAAGTACCGCGAGGGAAAGATGAAAAGGACTTTGAAAAGAGAGTCAAAGAGTGCTTGAAATTGCCGGGAGGGAAGCGGATGGGGCTGGCGATGCACCCTGGCCGTATGCGGAACGGCTTCTGCTGGTCCGCCACTCGGCTCGGGGTGTGGACTGTTGTCGGCCGTGCTGGCGTCCAAAGCCCGGGGGCCTTAGGTGCCTCAAAAGGATATGCAGAAGTTGATCGGCTGCATGACTGCGCTAAGTTCCTTGCAGCTTTCAGGTGCAGGGGCTGGAGTGGTGCTCTTAACTCCTCAAAAGGATTTGATGCAATATGTGCTTCGGATGCACTTTCGAGCATCCAACAATGCGGCGGAATATGAATATTGGGTTGGGATTTCGCTCGGTGTTAAGCATCCGGATGTATATTGTGAGCCTGCACTCATCATCAGTCGGATTACTAAGGACTAGGAAGCCAATGATGAAAATATGATTGCATCTAGACAGGAAGTTCGAAAGCTCGAGGATAAGTCCGACGGTCTTCGCTTTACTCATATTTTGGTAGGCGGTACCGCTGGGCATTTTTCTTGAAGTTTTGGAGAAGCCGTCGATCAAGATTATCTAGAAGACTACTATTCCAGAAGTTCTGATGGTTACCCGGGAGGGTATATTCCCGATCTTTCGGTGGAGACGTGGGGGATAACTCGATTGATGGCGAAGTCGACGTTCACGGCCCGACTACAACTGTCCGAGAGAAGTTGCGCCTTAGCGACCGATACACCAACTCCGATGGTTGCCGCGAACTTGTGGTGCGCGACACCCGGCCACGAGGGCACTCGTCCTGCAAGCAATCGAAGAACTAGCAAGAACAAGTAGAACAAGCACTGAATTGCGGGATAAAGGTGAAGAACACGAATTGAAGTCTCAATAATGTGGGGTTCTGGAAACAAGCAAACGAGCGGTTTAGCCAACACGCGCGCAGCAAGCCGAATAGCAGTAGCTAATTCTAATCAACAAAACCCAAGTGTTCTTGGCGACGGCCAAGGGGTATAAAAATGTGAAGGGACGACCACAGGGGTACCGGAGTCGTCCTCCAACCCTAGGACGCGTCCTTAGTGGACTCAACTTGATACACGGCCCGTTGGGCCAAAACTGGACAGTTCTGATATCCTTCCACTTAAATTAAGATTGCGGTCGACTCGGAGCAGATATAGACTTGATCTTGGATCTGTTGGAAAGTAGACTCCGTGATCTTTCCATGCTGTGCTTGAACACCCAAAACGGAGTCCGGACGAAGTCGTGGCAGCCATCAAAAGTCAGCCTTTTTCTGGAGTCCGAATCCAGCCAGCGCGAGTCCGTTTCCCTTTAGCTCCTGTCCATCGTTCCTAAGCAAAACAAGAGTGCAAACGTTTCCATGGTCTAAACAGGATTGAAAAGAGCCTAAGAGCGAACTCACTTGATTGTTCAATTGTCGAGCACGAGCACGCGTAATTGGTCCAGTAATAGGGTCCTGTGTAGGTATGGACGTATCGACGGTGTTGATGTCCTCCTCATCCTCCCCTTCTTGCATTTGAGTCGTCCTCGACTCAAGCTCATCCTCGTCACCCAAATATGGCTTCAAATCTGCAATGTTAAATGTGGGACTAACCCCAAAATCTGCAGGCAGATCAAGCTTATATGCATTCTCATTGATTTTTTCTAACACTTTAAAAGTTCCATCAGCTCGAGGCATTAACTTAGATTTTCGCAATGCAGGAAAACGTTCTTTTCTCAAATGCAACCAAACCAAATCTCCAGGTTCAAAATTCAGCTCCTTGCGACCTTTATCACCAGGAAGTTTATACTTAGCATTCATGCACTCAATATTTTCTTTAGTTGTTTCATGCAGTTTTAACATCAATTCAGCACGTTGTTTAGCATCAAACTTCAACTTTTCAGAAGATGGTAAAGGCATCAAATCAATTGGGGCACGAGGCAAGAAACCATAAACTATCTCAAACGGGTACATCTTTGTAGTAGAATGCAGCGAGCGATTATATGCAAATTCAACATGGGGCAAGCATTCTTCCCACATCTTAATATTTTTCTTTAAAACAGCCCTTAACATGGTAGATAACGTTCTATTCACAACTTCAGTTTGACCATCAGTTTGGGGATGACATGTAGTAGAAAACAATAGCTTAGTCCCAAGTTTAGCCCACAATGTTCGCCAAAAATGGCTAAGAAATTTAGTGTCACGATCAGAAACAATTGTGTTTGGCACACCATGCAAGCGAACGATTTCTTTAAAGAATAAATCAGCAATATGAGTGGCATCATCAGTTTTGTGACAAGGTATGAAATGTGCCATTTTAGAAAATCTATCCACAACCACAAAAATGCTATCACGTCCCCTTTTAGTTCGAGGCAATCCCAACACAAAATCCATAGAAATGTCTTCCCAAGGGACGCTAGGAATAGGTAGAGGCATATATAAACCATGTGGATTTAATCGTGACTTAGCCTTTTGACATGTAGTGCAGCGAGCAACATACCTTTCAACGTCGCGTCGCATCTTTGGCCAAAAGAAATGACCAGCAAGGATGTCTTCTGTCTTCTTGGCCTCAAAATGTCCCATCAGCCCACCACCATGTGCCTCCTGTAATAACAACAAGCGAACGGAGCTAGCTTGTCACATCCGAGTTTTAACGGACAAAACTGAATGCATAAACCATATGTGTGCCAGGATCATTCATCGGACATACAGGGACAATAGTGAAGTAACGAGTATAACCAATGACAGAATTACATCGTCACATCGTATCATTATTACGAGTTTCAAATAAATTCCTTAAAAGACTAAATAAGCAGCGGAGAACACCATAACACCACAGGGAGTCCACCGGGGAACAGCATGCCTAGTAATAATCCTCGTCGATGTAGTCCATCTCTCCCTCCGAGCAGCAATTGGTTTGGGGCAACAGGGAAATGGCAAGGGTGAGTACATGTCGTACTCAGCAAGTGTGGGAAATAAATGACATGCAAGCTTAAATAAAGGAAAGCTGACATAAATGTTTAGGCAAAAGGCATTGTTGAACCTGTAAAAACAACATCCTATTTTACTAAGTGAGTTGACACTACCAAACCCCAATTAATTTTAAGCATTTAATCCACGGAGGATCTTGGTCCACGAAGGTCCCCAAATCCACGAAGGATAATACCACGAAGGTAATAAAAAAATGAGCTAGATCTAACTCTCATCCGAACAAACCACCTAATCGAGTGAGGATCCAGGCCGCTCATAAGAACCGGTCCTTAACTGTTCGAGCAAGAAATACCACACGACCCAACCATACACGGAGTACCCGCCATACAACCCCTTGCTCAAACCCTAGTTTCTAGGTTGCTAAACAAATTAGCCATCTTCAATTTATTCCAGTAAGCCATTAGTCAAAATTTAAGAACACCGACTCATGTGTGACAGCGACTAAGCACAATCTACCCACGATCAACCCACACTAGGGTGACAAGGAAGGTAAAATCAACAGGATAATAATGACACGTAGGATTCAATATTATACAGCAATGCGTAAAAATAAATTACAGAAAGTAAAGATATGGGTTCAGAATGCATCAAGGCCACTTGCCTGGTTCCCCTGTCTGCTGCTGATCGAAATCTTGGTCTTGAAGACTCTCGAACTGCTCCTCTTCTAATTACGGCACACCGAAAAACAAACATACAATAAAATAAGAAACATTACACCAAACAATTCCTACTGGCTAAGGTAGTAGTACCAACAGGTAGTACTCGACTCTACGAATGCGTGAGCGCAAGAATCGCCTCGATCGGAGTTGCGAGTAAAAAGTTACAAGCATTTGATTAAACAGGGGCTAAATTGTAAAATAGACAAGAATTTCGGAATTGTTTTTATACAGAAAATTCCTCTGCTGACGCCAGCATGACGTAAGCATGACGCAATAATTAAATTTTGAATAACATTTGAATGGGATAATCTGTAGACTGGGTCTACGGCCGTCGTGGACCGGAGCAGGGCGACGGTTCACGAGTCCACGGTGGACCTGTTATGCAACCGTCCACCAGGATCTAATCCCGGCCCTTGATCGCGGATCGGATGGTGCGGAGGGATTGGGTGGGGTGGTGGCTGCCGGCGGCGAGGGAGGTGGCGGCGCCATGGCCGGAGCTAGCGTGATGGGAGCTAGGGTAGACGGTTCTTGCGGGAAACAGGGGGAAAATGGTGAGGGGGACGAGGGGATGCTCACCGTGGGCGTCAACGAGGCGGGGAGCGACGGGACGGCGATGCTCGACGGTGAGAGGCGGCGGCGGAGCTTCGGTCGAGACGGGGAGGCGCCCTGGTGCGAGGAATTCGACGGCGCTCGGTCGGGGAGGGCGGCGCAGCCTTGCGAAGCTCGTCACGGGGTCGGCGCGACCGGAGTTGCTCCTCGTCTCCGGGCGTCGAGCTTGGTGAGGCGGCTCCAATGGCGGGCGGTTAGGGCTTGAGGGGAAAAGTCGCGGGGCGACGAAATTGGATGAAATGGGGTCGGGGTCGGGGTGCGGTTCCGTTTTTGCGGCATCACGGGCGGGTTCCGCGGCTCGGACGCGCACGTCGAGGGGCGGCGCGTGCCTTGCGATGCGGCGGCGGTTGTGGATCTTGTGCGCGCGGGTCCGGGCCGGATGGGCCGCTACGGGGTCGGGCTGCGGGCTATGACGGGCCAGGTCGGTATAAAGAAAAGAAAAAGAATTAAATCAAGCAAAAATCAGAGGAAAAGGAAAATAAAAGAAAGTGAAAAAAAATACGGGTGTTACATAGCTGGAATGCATAGCTTGTTAGCTCGAAACGCAAACCCGTCGCTAAGGACGAATTTGTTCCACGTTTTGCCCTCTTTGCAATGCAGCAACACATCTTTAAAATCAGGATCATGAATATATTGATCTTTTATAGCTTTTAAACCAAAGATTTTATAGTCAAGTTGTGTTAACAAGGTATATGTTCTAGACAAAGCATCAACAATGACATTTTCTTTCCCTTTCTTGTGTTTGATAACATAAGGAAAAGATTCAATGAATTCCACCCATTTAGCATGTCTACGGTTTAATTTTCCTTGACTACGGATATGTTTCAATGATTCATGATCAGAATGTATGACAAATTCTTTGGGCCACAAATAATGTTGCCATGTTTCTAAACATCTTACAAGAGCATATAATTCCTTATCATAAGGAGAATAATTCAGAATAGGCCCATTTAATTTTTCACTTAAATATGCAATAGGCTTTCTTTCTTGTAGCAAAACACCACCCAATCCAATTTCACTAGCATCACATTCAAGTTCAAAAGTTTTGTTAAAATCAGGAAGTTGGAGGAGAGGTGCATGTGTCAACTTATCTTTTAGCATGTTGAAGGCGTTATCTTGAGTTGTGCCCCAAGTGAAAGGCACACCCTTCCTTGTAAGTGTATTCAACGGTGCCGCAATGGTGCTGAAATCCTTCACAAAGCGGCGATAAAAACCAGCGAGGCCTAAAAAGGGCGGACATGAGAAAGTGTCTTTGGAACAGGCCATCCTTGTAGAGCTTCCACCTTGGCTTGGTCAACCTCAATTCCCTGCAGAGTGACAACATAGCCAAGGAACGAGACTCGATCACTGCAAAAGGTGCACTTCTCAAGGTTACCAAATAAATGTGCAGCACGAAGGGCATCAAAAACAGCACTTAAATGATCACAATGCTCATCAATGGACTTGCTATAAATCAATATATCATCAAAGTAAACCACCACAAATTTCCCAATGAAAGCACGTAAAACTTCATTCATTAAGCGCATGAAAGTGCTAGGAGCATTAGTTAAACCAAAAGGCATCACTAACCACTCATATAAACCAAATTTAGTATTGAAAGCAGTTTTCCATTCATCCCCCAATTTCATGCGAATCTGATGATACCCACTATGTAAATCAACTTTAGAGAAAATCATAGCACCACTCAATTCACCAAGCATATCATCTAAACGTGGAATGGGGTGACGATATCGAATAGTGATATTATTAATAGCTCTACAATCGACACACATACGCCATGAACCATCTTTCTTAGGTACTAAAATAATCTGGAACAGCACAAGGACTAAGAGACTCACGTACATATCCCTTGTCGAGTAGTTCTTGCACTTGGCGCTGAATTTCCTTTGTTCTTCTGGGTTGGTTCTGTATGGTGCACGGTTTGGCAAAGAAGCACCTGGAATAAGATCAATCTGGTGCTCAATGCCTCGAATCGGTGGTAGTCCTGGTGGTACTTCACTTGGAAACACATCAGAATACTCCTGCAAAATGTTAGCCACAACAGGGGCAACGAATTCTGCATATCGTGTAATGAAATCAAAGCATCTTTGCACACCAAAGCATAGGAAATAGAAGTGGATGCTATTAATTCATTTATATCAGATTTAGTAGCAAGCAAGCAATTTCCCTTTAAGGTGATTTGATTGGTCTTATCAAACATGGCTTTGGTATGTCTATTTTCACGGTTCACTATTTCATTGGCTGCAACTTGGTTTTCAGTTTTAGCATTGGCCTGAGTTTTTCTAGCTCTAGCAACATCATCATGAATAATAGCTTCAGGAGACATAGGGTGCAAAACTATTTTCTTCTCATGGTACAGAAAAGAATACTGATTTGATTTACCGTGATGCATAGAATCTCTATCAAATTGCCATGGTCTACCTAGCAGAATATGACATGCTTGCATAGGCACAACATCGCATTCAACAACATCATGATATGAGCCAATAGAAAAATTAATTCGCACTAGTTTTGATACCTTTGCCTTGCCGCTGTTGTTGAGCCATTGGATGTAATATGGGTGTGGGTGTGGTTTGGTGGTAAGAGCAAGCTTCTCCACCATCTCGCTGCTTGCCAAGTTGTTGCAACTACCGCCATCAATAATCAAGCGGCACGAATGCTCCTTAACTACACACTTGGTTTGAAACAAGGTGTGTCGCTGATTTTGCTCCGCCTTCTCCATTTGCGTGCAAAGCACACGCTGTACAATTAGGCTCTCATAGTGTTCTACATGACCTGCACTAATGTGTTCTTCGGCATGTTCCTCACTACCTGCATGGTCAGCCGCAAGCAATGCAAGTGTATCATCATCAAAATCACTAGTTGAAGAATACTCACCATCATCTCTAATGATCATAACATGCTTGCTTGGACAGTCACGTATAACATGTCCAAGGCCCTTGCAGCGGTGGCACTGAATATCCCTCGTTCTCCCTGTAGATGCCACGGACTCGGAGGGTGTTGGAACCCCTTCGAAGCTGTAGGTGCACGACTTGTAGAATTCGCTGGACCAGTGCGAGGCTTGATGTTGTTGCTGGAAGGCGAGGGTGTCACTGGAACCGAGTACGAAGATGGTTGGGGCGCACGTGGATTTGCGGCTGTGGTTGTGCGCTGCCATGAATTGCTCCTTCCTGCAGAAAAGTTAGTTCGCGCACTAGCATGTCGTCCCTGCACTTCTCGTTCAGCTTTGCAAGCAAGATGAAACAAACGAGTAATAGATGTATAATCTTTATAGTCTAGAATGTCCTGAATTTCACGGTTTAAACCAGCCAAAAACCTAGCCATAGCAGCATCTTCATGTTCCTCTATATTACAACGCATCATGCCAATTTGTAATTCCTGATAATAGTCTTCGACACTTTTAGACCCTTGTTTTAGTTGCTGCAATTTATTTATTAAATCACGTTGATAGTATGAAGGGACAAATCTAGCTCGCATGACCCTTTTTAAAGCATCCCAATTATGTGGTATGTTATCAGGATTTTTAGTGCGATATTCTTTCCACCAAACAGATGCAAAATCAGAAAATTGACTAGTGGCTGCTCGAACTCTAGCATTTTCAGGAAAGTCACAACATGCAAATTTTTGATCAACAACCATCTCCCACGTAATGTATGCATCAGGATCATATTTACCATTAAAAGGAGGTATTTTAAATTTAAGCTTGGATAAAGGATCATCATTGTTGCGTACCTCATGTCGACGGTGTCCACCCATGCCATGACGATTTCGACGAAGGCGATGATGAGCCGCTTGGTCATCAAATTCTGAATCAGCAGAATACTCCTCCTCCCAATTGTCCTCCACATCTTCATGGTCACCATTAGGTTGTTGACGCCGCTCATGCTCCCGTGTCATGAAGTCATCAAAACGCCTCAACAAAGCAGCAACGCTTGTGTCGATTTGTTTAACCGATGCCTCCACCTTCCCAATCTTTGAATTGGCAGAAATCATTGAGGCTTCCATCACACCAAGCCTCTCATTAGTTACCTGCAAATCTGCCTCCATGCCCGCCACATCGCGCGCCGTTTGTCCGCTTCGGTTTGCACGCCGTCTACTAGAGCCTTTAATCCGCTCGTACTAAGGGTAATGTCATCATCCTCATGTCGTGACCCTGCCATCTCAAAGACACAAAGCAACAAGAGCGAACAAGTGAAGAAAGAAAATCCCTAGCACTACAGCAGGGCACTAACTCTAGACTTGTCCAAACAAGCTCTTACTAATTCTTACCTTGTCGAGCAGGAGGATATGGCAACCAACAAGGAAGCAACTAGATAGAAAGTGTATCGGTGCTTCCGCAACAATCTCTGTCAAGCCGTAGAGGGAAATATGTGGAGTTCTAGGTAGGGTGAAAGTAGTATACAAGGGAAAAACTAGCACCACGTTAGTTACAAAAGCAAGTTGAGAAATTGTTCAACGGTGGTCCTATGCTGGTCCTAGGCTAGACTATGCTAGAGACGCGAAGCCTAGACACAAAGGAAGTCACAAAGCACCACCCGAACAAGAAGAAGAAACACACAAAAATGCCCCTTGCTTTTTACTCTTTTTTTTTTGCTGTTTCTTTTCTCTTTTCTGTTCTTTTTTTCGATTTTTTTTTCAATTTTTTTTTCAGGGGGACTTCAAATCTGAATATATGAACAAAGGGAGTGCAAATGAGCAATGGAGCACACTCTCTCTCTCTCTCTCTCTAGAGTAGGGTCAAAATCTGAACTATGTGATTGTGGTTTTCACGGCTAATAGAGTGGCCAGCAACAAGGTTTGACATCAACTCGGACTCGGGCTTAGCCAGCTACCCGCCGCAACAAGTATAGAATTGAACTCGGACTCGGACTAGTGATGTGACCGGAACGTGATCGAACTCGAAACTCTAAAGAGACTAAACCTAAGACCAGCAACTCGTATGCTACGGATGCAACCAAAAACTCAACAAGCCCTAACTAATTAGTACTAGTAAAAGGCTCAGAGGGTTTCCGGGATACGGGAAAACTAATCTAATATTTTTTTGGCTTTTCCGGACTCGTAGGAAAAAAATTAGGTAAAAACAAGAAGTCTCTCACCGATAAACCTTGCTCGAATACCACTTGATGGTTACCCGGGAGGGTTTGTTCCCGATCTTTCGGTGGAGACGTGGGGGATAACTCGATTGATGGCGAAGTCGACGTTCACGACCCGACTACAACTGTCCGGAGAAGTTGCGCCTTAGCGACCGATACACCAACTCCGATGGTTGCCGCGAACTTGTGGTGCGCGACACCCGGCCACGAGGGCACTCGTCCTGCAAACAATCGAAAAACTAGCAAGAACAAGTAGAACAAGCACTGAATTGCGGGATAAAGGTGAAGAACACAAACCGGAGTCCGGACGAAGTCGTGGCAGCCATCAAAAGTCAGCCTTTTTCTGGAGTCCGAATCCAACCAGCGCGAGTCCGTTTCCCTTTAGCTCCTCTCCATCGTCCCTAAGCAAAACAAGAGTGCAAACGTTTCCATGGTCCAAACAGGATTGAAAAGAGCCTAAGAGCGAACTCACTTGATTGTTCAATTGTCGAGCACGAGCACGCGTAATTGGTCCAATGAATAGGGTCCTGTGTAGGTATGGACGTATCGTTGGTGTTGATGTCCTCATCAAGTTCAGACCGAGGAAGAGGTCCTTGATGCTTCACGGACACTGGGTAGCAATCCCTAACACAGTATAGACCGAGGTACTAGTCCTTGATGCAAGACGGATCGGTTCGGTTGTTTTTGAAGCTGAAGTTATGATGATTGATTCAGATTGGCATACTCAGGACATCGCATATATAAAGTCAAAAGTAGTGCCGGAAGATAGGATTGCCCGACAACGATTGGAAATTAGAGCCAGGAAGTGTTTGCTAGTTGATGATGAACTCTATCGGCATGGTGGTGGCAATATGTTGATGAAGTGCATCTCTACGACCGATGGGATCCAATTATTGGGAAAAAAATTCGTAGTGGAATTTGTGGGAATCATGCACCTTCGGAGACATTAGTTGCCAAGGCATTCAGGCAAGGATTTTATTGGCTTACTACAGTTGATGATGCTAAGCAGGTAGTCGGGATATGTGAGGGCTGCCGCTTTTGGCGCGCCAATCTCATGTTCCTCGCTCTATGATACCTATGACCTGGTCGTTTGCCACTTGGGGGTTCAACATCGTTAAACTATTCAAGAAGGCGCCGGGGGTCTTCACTCATCTTTTTGTTGCGATTGACAAGTTCTCTAAGTGGATTGAAGCGGAAGTTGTGACCAAGACGACAACGCAGAAAGCGATTCAGTTTTTACGGAAGATCTTTGTTCGATTTGGCATAGCGCATTGCATCATTATGGATAAATGACCATAGTTTACTTTATAAATCTTCAAGCAATTTGCAGATAATTTGGGTATTAAGATTAATTATGCATCGGTCTCGCATCCACATAGTAATGGTCAAATTGAACGAGCAAACGACATGATTTTGACCGGTCTAAAGCCACAAATTTATGACCGCTTGAAGCCTTATGCCCGAAAATGGGTTAAGAAGCTGCAATGGATCTTGTGGGGGCTGCGTACAAACACTAGTCATGCAACGAGGCAATTTTCGTTTTCCCATGTTTATGGATCAGAGGCGATGTTGCTCGAGTGAAAAATTATGATGAAGAGAAGTACGATGATCAACATCACATAGAGTTAATTGCAGCACAGGAATTGCGTGACCATGCTCTTATTCGCATGGCCAAGTATCATCTAGGGTTGCAGCGTTATCATGACTGCAATATAGACCGAGAGAATTTTAAGTGGGCGATTTGGTGCTTAGGAAGATACAGCCTACCAAGAATCGGCACAAGTTGTCACCGGTCTAGAAGGGACCGTTCATCGTCAAATCGGTATCCAGACAGGGAGCTTATAGGCTTATGACCGAGGTTGAGGAGGAAATTCCAAATTCTTGGAATATTGATTAGCTATGTCACTTTTATACTTAAGCTTGATATATTTCTTCTTATGTACTCCTATACTTATGGCAGTTGTTTGATAATATGAAATATATCAATCTGTATCTACTTACAAGATTTTGAGTATGTCTCGGCATCTTAGTTTTGAATTAATTTATCGAGCTAGGAGGCTACTATTTGATAGTGGTCACTGAAAATTTGCAGTCCTGAATTCTAGGACTGGTCGAATGTTTGAGCGGCACGATTTTGTTAGCAGACCTCCTCTGTGAGCTGCACCTAGAGCCATTGCGAGCCGGTGGTCATGTCATAGTTGTGTTTGAGTTAACCATCGTTGTTTAGCTATAAGCTAGACTAGTCAAAGTGGGATAATTTTTAAGTTTAAGAGACCGGTTATTAAAGTTGAATTACATTAGACATATAATGATTGTTCTGGATCGCTGCAGTTTGCACGAAAGAAAAATTTTATATGTTGAAGTAAGGAAAACAAACATCGGTCATAAACATGGAAAATATGACACTACATAGATTAAAAACATTGAGAGTGCGTATATACATAAGTACATTTATATATTTTTTGAATTTTCTTACAAACTCATTACAAGATTAAACATTTGAGCCCGGACTTCTTGAACTACTGGTGTCACCGGTCTTGGGATCTTCGGTCAATGGCTTATCTGTCGTCGCCTCGGAATCTGTTAGTAGATCGACGTTTAAGTCTTTGAATTCATCATCTGCAGCTTCATTGTCTGCTGGCATGGCTGCAGCGACATCCAACAGCTCACGAGTTGGATCCACCGAGAGGTGTTTTACAAGATGGCTTACGGTACCAATGAGAGAATTCTTCAGCTCATTGAACCGCTGTTTCGTTGTGTCGGAATGAGCGCCAATCCTAATGAAATTGAAGTCACATTCCTCCACAGGGGTCCATGACTGAATAATGGCCGCAATCATACTATGCTCTTGGATGTGGCGGGGTGCATCCCACAATGCAACCTCTACATTGAAATTGTCGTTTTGTGGGATGTCACCTCCGCCCACGCATTCAATCAGCCTCTTGGTGCGTGTTGTGAATTCTACAAAGGAAAAGACAGTGGTCAAGGATATTGATGTATATTTATGAAAAAATTGCGAAGTATAGAGGGAAAGAACAAGCCTGTGTGACACATCAATGTTTCGAGCTTGGCTTTGGCATTGGACGTCGAGGCTATCAGCATAGTTTCTCTCTCGTTGGAGGTGCATGATTTCTTCTTCTTTTATCTTGAGAGCCTACCGAGCAGACTCATCGCTCCTTTGACTGCCTTATCTTTCTCTCGCATGAGCAGTCCTGGCAGCTTCAAGCGCCCTGCTCGGATCAGATTTGAGCCGCGCATTTTCTTCTTCAACAGATTTTGCGGATTGGACAGTTTGCGCCAAAATGTTATCTACTCTCCAATCCGGGCTGCTTGCATTTCTTCAATCTTCTTGCCTTCTTCTAAGGCTCTATCCTGATGTGACACTTTCCCTTGAAGAGTTTCTTCAATTTTGTGATGTGTCATTATCAGGTCTTGTTGCACCGCAATATAGGCCAGATCGGTTAAATGAACAAGAAAAGACCGATCGGATGGGATCAGCATTTGAAATGAAGATTGTGAAAGTTGCATAGAGGGGGGGGGGTGAATAGGCAATGTAGACAAATCCTGAAAATCACAACACTGAAAACAAAAAGGTCAAATCGCCCAGGACGGAACTTCCGTCAGGGCAGAGAAAGAAATCCACGATAATGACAACGAGAAGGGAATCTTACGATTCCACTTGAATGTAAACCTTCCTTGACGTCTTAGGAATGTTGTACCTGCAGGAATTTAATAGACACACAACACACAAGTAGATCGGGAGATAAACGCCCAAAGAGAAACAAACAAGCACACAACAAAAAGAGCAAGAGAGACACGAAGATTTTTCTCCAAATTTCGGACCCCTCACAAAGAGGTTCCTACGTCTCCGTTGAGGAGCTCACAAAGAGCTGGGTCTCTCTCAACCCTTATCCTCTCCAAGTGGCCACAAAGGTCAAACTTGGTTTTCTTCTTCTTCTTTCGTTTCTTTTCCTTCCGGGAGCGAATCACAACCTTCACAAACTTCCTAAGGCTCACCACAAGCTTGGGAGCTCTAGGGTGACACCTAGCCAATCTAGGAGAACGAATCTCCAAGAGTAACAAGTAAAAACGAGATTGCTTGCTAAGGGAAGATGTGCTCTAGGTTGGGATGATGCTCTCAAGCTTGGAATCAAGATGAGGACTCTCTCAAAATGGCCTTGGATCTCAAGAAAAAATGGAGAGAAGTGAGAGAGGGAGCTTGAGCAAGATTTGGGAGTTCAAAAAGCACCAAGCACCTTTGCTCACGGGTTGGAGAAAGCTTTATATAGTGGAGGCTCAAAAAGAGCCGTTGCTAGGTCAACTCGGGCTTGACGGAACTTCCGTCGCTGACGGAACTTCCGTCGCTGACGGAACTTCCGTCACCCCTATCGTGCAAAGGAGGAAAAACGCCAGGATGGAACTTCCGATTGAGTTGGGACTTCCATCCCAAACTCTCTAGAACCGACGTAACTTCCGTCGCCCACGACGTAACTTCCGTCGGTGGGATTTGGCTAAGCTAGAGTCCCAGGATGGAACTTCCGTCCAGCTCGGGACTTCCGTCCCAAACTTTTCGGAATTGACGTAACTTCCGTGTCGGGATGGAACTTCCGTCATGGAAAGTGGAATTTATGTTTGGTTGGCTTTTTGAACTTGGATTTTTTTGATATTTTGGTTTCCAAGCTGATTTATGGTAGCTAGAGCACATTCTTCCCTGTACGTAAGATCGTTTCACCCTTCTTGATAGTTTGGCACACCTATACTAAAAAAGCTACAAATCTAATCTTGTGGCTCTTGCTTTTGACTGCTTGAACAACTTTCGAATGAGGGGTGTACGTTCTCACATTGTGGGTATTGTTCTTTTGATATCCTGCACATATACTCAAGAACACATTAGAGGTTTTAATTATTTGTCATTTATCACCAAAACCCACTAGGGGGCCTAGTTACATCTTCAATCTCCCCTTTTTGGTGATTGATGACAAACAATTAATAAGGGATAAGGATACCAAATAAAGAAAGAGAAGAAAAAAACAAAATATAGCGGAGCTCCCCTAAAGAGATGCATGGGTCCCACAAACATGTGAGAGAGCTCCCCCTATATTTGTGACATGTGGGGTGCCTACAAAACGTGCACAATTGACATGCAAAAGTGTATAAGCAAGGACATAAAAAACGCAAGAGCCGCACACCACATAAAGCAAGCTATATATTCTTAAGGAACACGGATATGATCCACACATTAAAGATTAACACACATCACATCATCATCCAAGGATATAGCTTGCAAGGTATTTAAAACTAGCCCTATTACAATAAGGCACACATAGTCTCACACAATACATGGTTCCATAAGTTCCAACACTAGAGAATATTATAAAGGCTAAAGTGATCCCTTTTTCTCGGCCTCTCCCCTTTGGCATCAAGGCACCAAAAAGGAATGAAAGGAAGGAGATCGAGAAGTGAATTCACCGATCATCGTCGGAGGCGATTTCATCTTTCTCCTCCTCTTGTCCACCAAAATCTTCCTCCTCATCACCATCATCATCATCGTGAGCAGCCGCATGAGAGCTTTGTCCACCATCACCACCAAGGTATGGAGCAAAATCCTCTCGGCTGCCACCGATACACGAGGAGGTGCTCGCTTCCTCCTCTTCCTCGGATCCTGCAGGAGAGACCTCCAAGCCCCGTGACCTCATAATTGTCTTGAGTCATCGGGTGTTCTTCTTTGTGCGCTGCTTGTTCTTTTACACCTCAACTGCATTGGTTGTACACACATTGAAGATTGATTTGAGGGCTCCCATAATGCGAGAACCGGGGAGCTGCTACGGTGAGGAGCTGCACTCGCTAGATGTACCAATAGGAGGTGGGGCTCGGGATGAGCTACGCTTCTTCCTAGATCCTCCGTTTAGCTTGAGCTGCAAGGGACGATGCTTGCATTCCTTCTCAAAGCGAAGCTTTGTCACTCCCTCAATCATAGCCATGATGAATGGAGCATATGGCAGTGTCATCCGTGTGTTCACGCTGCGCCTACTAATCTTCTAAAAGATAAAACCCATCACACGGAAAGGGGTGGCATCCGGAGCAAACCCGACAAGTATATTCCTTGACCACGAAGCAATCCGATCATTGTACCCGTCCTTGGGCACAATGTTCTATCTCAAGATGCGGTTAAGGTAGAAGTAGTATGGCAAGAGACCCTTGGTCTAACCATAGACGCATGGCTCATCCTCATACATGAATGCCAACTCGGTCTCGGGAATGATGTTCTCATTAGTGAGGCTCTCTCGGTCCTCACCCCCGTCGAAGCTGGTAGATGAAAATAAGAGGCAAAGACTCTCTAGCTGCACTCATATTGTTGTCCTTGAGTCATCCACAACACCTTGTGTCGAGTTGTGTCAATGTAAAGTGTAGCATAAAATTGACAAATCACTTCTTCATTCCAATCATACCCGAAAGCCATTAGGTCATACACTCCAGGTGCCCCGCAAACATCAATTACTTAATCAAATATGGCATCATTCTTGTCCTCCAAATGTTTCCAGTCTATCCACCGATGCCCGTGCAACTCTGTGAGACTTCTTCTTCATATCAATGAAGAATGTGTGATAGTAGTCTTGCTGCCCCCATAGATGGAATCTAGGGTCGGAGGCTTCCCTCTCCCTTAAACTACGAGGATTATTCTTCCTAAGCTCATCAAGCACGTGAGGGTGCTTCCTCCGATCAATTCTCCCATAAGCACCGATATACACAGTGCTCGCACCCTCAAGCCACAAATCATATCACTTCCCTCCACATGTTAGTCACTAGCTGCTCCTCGCCGACCACTAGCAAACTCATCACAAAAAGATTGGTTAGTAAAACCAAATATTATGTCATCGACATATATTTGGCACACAAATAAATCACTCGCAACTTTTCTTGCGAAGAGTGTAGGATCGGCCTTGCCCATTATGAAGCCCTTGTCGATGAGGTATCCCTTGAGGTGTTCATACCAAGCTCTTGGTGCTTGCTTGAGTCCATAGAGAGCTTTGTGAAGCTTGTACACGTGGTGAGGTTTGTTTGGTTCTTTAAAACCCGGTGGTTGTTGCACATAGACTTCTTCTTGTATTAGAACATTCAGGAACACACTCTTCACATCCATTTGATATAGCTTGAAGCCATGATGTGTAGCATAGGCGAGCAATATACGAATTGACTCAAGCCTTGCTACCGATGCATATGTCTCTCCGAAGTCCAAGCCTTCAACTTGCTAGTAGCCTTTTGCAACAAGTCTTGCTTTGTTCCTCACCACCACACCGTGTTCAATTTGCTTGTTGCGGAATACCCACTTGGTTCCCGAACATTTTGCTTGGGTCGTTCCACCAATGACCACACCATGTTTCTTTCAATGTTGTTCAACTCTTCTTGCATGGCCACCACCCAATCTGAGTCTTGTAACGCTTTTTTCACCTTAAGAGGTTCCAAAAAGGAAACAAACGAGTAATGATGACAAAAGGTAGTGACTCGAGATCTAGTGGTTACCCCTTTTTCAATATCTTCAAGAATGTGATCAACTGGGTGATCCTTTTGTATGCTTTAGCGAACTCGAGGTTGTTGGGGGCCTAGGTGCATCTTCTTCTTCTTGTGGTTCAACTTGTTGATCATCACCTTCACCACCTTGTTCTTGATCTTGGTTGTTGCCTTGATCTTGGTCGTTACCATGATCTTGGCCACCACCTTGATCTTGTTCATTTTGTGGATATTGTGGAGGATCTTGATCTTGACTTGAAGAAGATGGATCACCTTACACTTGAGTTGGGTCTTGTGCTCTTATTTCACCAATTGCCAAATTCCCTATTGCTTCACAAGGAGCTTCATCACCTACATCACTTGGATTAACTTGCTCTACTTGAGAGCCATTAGATTTATCAAATGTTACATCACGCGTGATCTCAACAATGTCGGTGGCTTTGCTGAAAACCCGGTATGCATACACATTTGATCTCGTATCTAAGCAAGAAACCTTCATTGGTCTTTGGAGCGAACTTAGAAGATCTTGGATTCTTATTAAGAATAAAGCACTTGCTCCCAAAGACAGGGAAGTACGACACGTTAGGAATTTTACCGGTGAGAAGCTCGGATGGTGTCTTCTTCAAAATCTTGGAAGGTGCAACCGGTTAGTTGCGTGGCAATCGGTGTTGATGGTTTTGGACCAAAAGGTGTCGGGAGTCTTCTATTCATCAAGAATGGTTCTTGCCATCTCAATAAGTGTACTTGTTCTTTCTTTCGGCTACACCATTTGTTGTGGAGTGTATGGCGCCGAAAACTCATGCTTGATGCCTTCTTAATCTAGGTACTCCTCGACTTGTGTGTTCTTGAACTCGGTGCCGTTGTCCCTTCTAATATTTTTTATCTTCACATCATATTCATTATCTGCTCTTCTCAAGAAGTCGTTTAGAACACCTTGTGTCTCACTTGTATCCTTCAAAAAGAATACCCAAGTGAAACGGGAATAATCATCAACAATGACAAGGCTATACTTGTTACCACCAATGCTTATGTATGTGACCGGTCCGAAGAGGTCCATGTGAAGCATCTCCAATGGTCTTGTCATTGTCATCATCGTCTTGGATGGATGGTTGGCTCCAACTTGCTTTCGGGCTTGACATGCGCTACACACTTTGTCCTTCTCAAAAGTAACATCTTTTAGTCTAACGACGGGGCCACCCTTTAGAAGCTGTTGGAGATTCCTCATCCCGTTGGTGTGCTAAGCAGTGAGGGTAATGCTCACTTAACACATCGAACACTAGAAACAGAAAATGCGAAGTACGAAAGAACAGAATGGCAAGATAACAACTCTTAGTATAAGCGAAGTTAACTTGCTGATTACATGTGTGTTTACAGGTGACCCTTGGGCTCTCTTTATAGTCCAGGGAGCCATATTTTACAGGACCATTTTACCCCTAGCCAACCGCCTCAACTCTACTCGTGAGGTGCTAACTCTCGAGGGCACTCCAAGAAAACCGGCCGAAACCGTGTTGCACGCGGCTTAGCTGGCTGCTTAGCTAGGACGCACTCCCGCCCTTTGCTTTGCCTCGCTCCGGTGCTCCGCTCCGGCGCTGCTTCGCCTCGCTAGATGATAGCTTCGCGGGTCACGGGCCTTCGGGCCTCGGGCCTGGCTCGTCCTTAGGCCTCCCCGGCTCGCCCTCGGTGCCTCTTTCGCTTCGGGTGCCCCGCGTCATTCGGTGACCTGTGCGCACTGCTCGAAGACAAACGTTGGCATTAGTGTGAGAAATGAGTATCGGGGTCCCGGCGTTTCCTCCGTGCGAAGCCCATCTCGCGCCGGGCCCCCAACAGTAGCCCCTCGATGGGCGAGCTCGAAGTACGCATAGATCGAGCGTCGCGTAAAATGAGCGCGGGCAATCGGAACTTCGCCACGCGCACGCACCGTGCGGGGAAACGCCACTCTCGGGATCTTTGCTTTGCTGCTTTTGCTTCGAGTTTGGGGCTCTTTCTTTGCACTGCTGGTTGCCGGTTGGCCTCTTTCTTTGAACAAGAACCAGCAGTTGGGTTTGGTGCTTCTTGTTCCCTAGGCTTGTTGGCCTCGTTGGTTCCGAATGGTGGGTGGACTTCTTCGGTGCTTTATGCCCCGATGGGCTCTAGAAGGCTTGTTTCCTTTTTGTTCATTGGTTGGCCCACTTCGCTCGATGTGATATGTGGTTGGCCTTTTCAACTGTCAAGTCGCTATTTTTTACCGTTGTTGACCTAAGTTTTGTCCCTGCCTATAAAATACTTGGGTTGGTGAAGGGTTAGCCTCTGCATCCGAGAGATACGCTTTTGCTTTCTTGCTTTCTTTTCCTTCGCTTACTCGCTTTGAGCGAATCAGTTTTTTGCTTTTCAACGCTTAGCTTGGTTTTCCCCACTTTTTACCGCTACGATGACTTCGCCCGTGCGCCCGAGGATTTGGGGGCTTCCGGGCTTCGGACCGACGATTGGAAGTTGCACGAGCTCTTGTCTACCTCTTTTGAAGGTAGTGGGGCTTCAAGCGCCGAAGAGGAAGAGGAGGAGGAGGAGGAGGTCAGCGAGGCCGCCAAAGATGGGAGCGAAGCCGGCGGCGAGGAAGACCAGGAGGGGGAGGAAGAGGGCGATGCTTCGCCCGGGCCGGCGCTGTCGTTGGAGCGGATTCGGGCAAAATCGCTCGCGCCGCCGCCGGTCAAAGGCTCCGAAGGCCCCTAAGGCCGTCAACCCCATGACCCTTCGCATCGAGCCGTCGGCGATGACCGACGCGTCGGCGCAAGAATTGGTTGGCCCGGGCCTGGGCTACCTTCGGGGTTCAGCGAAGTGGAGCTACAACCCGAGGTGGACAAGGTGGTCGTCTTTAGACACTACTTCGTCGAGGGGTTGGTGATCCCCTGCCACCATTTCGTGCGGATCGTCTTGGAGCGCTACGGCATCCAACCGCACGAGCTGTCCCCTAGCGCCTTCGCTCATTTGAGCAAATTTATCCGGACGGTGGTGAGCTACGGAGGTGACCTCGACATCGAGGTGTTCGCACATCACTTCGTGCTGCACAATCAGCGGTGCCATATTGTCATTGACAGAGCGGAGTACGATCGTCGGTATGGGTCGCCGACCTTCATGCCCCGCCGGAATGGGAACAAGGGCATCATGCATCGAAGCATGAACAAGTGGAGCCGAACCGGCACCTGTACCGGTTCTACGCGAACATCCCCGGCATCAAGGAGACGAGCGAAGCCGGTGAGGCGAGGACAGTCTATCCTCTCGTTTCGCACGTTGCACCCTCGGACCCGATCCGGGCGCCTCACTTCGAGCGCCGAGGGCACGAGGCGGGTGACGCCGTCTTCTACAAGGCTTACCGTACTTCGAGCAGCCGTGACTTGGTGGAGGAGTTCTGCGCTGCCGGCGTCCGCCCCCGAGGGCCGGGTTCGGGATTGGCAACGATCGGTTGTCTTCGCTCGATCTCGGGCTCGCGGGGGTCAAGGGGCGATCATTTGCCCGGTTTTTGACCTCGCTCGTGAGAAGGCAAGGGCGGGGTCCTTCGTCCGCAACGTCGAGGAGCGAGCGAATCTTTTGTGTGGCACTTACTCAACGGATGAGCACAAGATCGTTCTTGAGTGCACCGCCTCGAAGTGTTTGTTCAACCGTGTCGTATACTTACCTTATGGGTATATAGATGATAAAGGAATGGATAATTAGAGACACGGTAACAAATCAATGAAGATAAGACCGGCAGAGAGACTCCACGGATCGGTCCTTGACCAGTATGGAATAACGAAGATTCCATATAACAAGTATGGAAATAAGGCGGGTGTCAAGACCGACGTATGATGACTTAAGAAACAAGTAAAGGAGCAATTTGTAGTCCGATAGGACTCTGAATTAATAAGGAAAGCTAGAGATAGAGTCTCCGCATATGTAATCCATGTAATCGACTAGGACTCCGTATGTAACCCTAACCCCCGGATATATAAGGCGGAGCAGGGACCCCCGAAAACTCTCTCGAGATCTTGCAATTAGCAATCTACTAAAGGCAATACATAACATACAGGACGTAGGGTATTACTCTCTTTTGAGAGGCCTGAACCTGTCTAAGATCGCGTGTTCTTGTGTGTTTTGTGTGTTGCACCATCGAATTCCACGCTCGTAAGAGACCGGGTAGTACTAGTGCCGAGTTTAAGACTCGACAAACCGGGTCCTTGGCGCTGCAGGGATTCCGTATCCTCCCCGCGAAGCGCCTCGGACTACGGCCAGGAAGGGACTTCCGCCGGCGGGGGAAGGAAGAGGAGGCGGAGCTCCGGGGTGGGGCGAGCTCCATATCTCGCCGCCGAAAGGGTTGTTGCTCGTCGGCATCGGCCCGAGCTCCTCCCTCGTCGAGGAGCCGACCCCTTCAGCTGACCGCCGATCGAAGGGGCTCCGCCCTCCGAACCAGGTGTTCCGGCTGGTCACGATGCATGACGTGCTGGATGATCTTCTCCCTACTCTTGATGGGGGAAGAAGCAGAAGAAGAAGAAGGTGACGAAGAGACCTCGCGTTGAAGTCCGAAGTGGGGCTCCTTCCCCGCTCGAAAGGTGAGGCCTCGTTGGTGTTGTTTCTCGCATTCTTGATACCTTTAGAATTGACCTTTATCTGCTTTTTGTTGTAGATTCAGTTCCCGGTGCTTCGACCGTTGCGCCCACGAGCGGCGCTGCTGGGGATGTCCCCGAGCACCTGACGTCAGTACCGGTGGAGCCCGATGTCGAGCGAGGTGATTCTCTTTTTGCCCCCTCTCTCTTTTTTTTATGTCGAGGCGATCTTTGACGTACTTTGATTGTTTTTGCAGTTGATGCACACTCCGCCCCGTTAATACGGTGCTCGGGAAACATATTGTTTCCGTGGGTCCTTCGTTCGAGGCTCCCTCGGAGGGGCGATCCGAGGACGAGCTGATCGCCGAGTTGCGGAGTGTGCTCGGGCGGAGCAAGGAGCTGGCTTCGGCGTTGACGAGCCAGCTAACGCGTCGCTTATCTCGCCGTGCGGAGGTGGCTACGGAGCTGGTGGCGATCAAGGAGGCTAATTCACTCCTTGAGTCCGAGGTTGTGCAGTCGAAGGAGGAGTCCGTCAACCACCTTCGCGTGCCGGTTGCGGCGAAGGAGTCCGTCGTGGCCGCTCTCTCGGAGCAGGATCGGGCATGCGCCGAGCTTCGGAGAGTTCAGTCGGAGACCCAAGAGCTGAAGGCGATCCTCGATCGCCGTGACGAGTTCTTCGACCGGAAGATCGCGCTTGCAAGCTCGGGCCCGGTGACGACGATGGAGAGCGTGGGGCGATCGTTCCTCCCTTCGCTCCAGCTCGCCGACAAGGACCACGAGCAGGCCTTTTCCACCGGCCGATGGGCTCCATCGATGCCGTGCCCGGGTGCCCGGCCGAGGCTGCAAGCTCACTGCGTCATATTGTGTCGATGCGGGGTTTAACTTTCTCAAGCAGTAGTCTTGTAGCCACGTTTGCGCCTTGGCCGAGCGCGGGTCTTCGATCGGGGCGGACTCCGACAAAATGCCGGTGCGGCTGTTAAGGTGGCTTCCGACGGGTCCTTCAGGAGTATTGGGCGCGCACGGGCATGCGGCCGTGGTCGAAGATATGAGGGCATGCCACTTAGGGGTAAGTTTTTGTCGAGTCTTAAACTCGGCACTGTCACACCCCTATCCCGAAAGATAGTTAAGTGTGGTACGGATCGCCTTGGGAGATGATTGACGAAGCAACCATACATAGCATCACATTAACAAACATCTATGATTTGCAAGTTTCATAATTAAGTCTCAATTACAACATAGAGTTTCGAAATAAAAGATACATTAGGTTCGAATTTAAGTCTTACATGACCATGATCTTTGTTCGAATAAAGTACGGAAGCGAATACAACACGACGATACATAGATAACTTGAAGGAACCATGCCGGCCTAGGCCATGGCTCACTCATCATGGGTCGGAGGGCTAGGAACCCATTCAATGGTCCACTCTTTGGGCTCTTCTCCATCCCACACAACCTCACCACAACAATCGCAAAACCCGGCTTACGGGAAACCTGTAGATAAACATGTAGTGGCAAAGCCTCGAGTATCTAGCATACTCCGCGAGTCTTACCCGTCAAATTGGCCTTCTAAGACCGACACCTAGATGCATGGGGCTTGACCGGTTTAACTTGGCATTTTGCATAAATAGCACCTATGCTAATTAGGTTGGCATTTTTATCACTTAGCCAAATTAATAGGGTTGTTGCATAAAAGAAACTTTAGTGAGCATACTAGCAATACAAGAATTTGCAATACAAATTTATATCAATATAAAACAGCAAGCTATTCCATCTCTTTCCATTACTACACATTGCGAACTGCTCGAATCAAGTAGTACTCATTAACCGAGAGGAAACGGCGATAATTATCGAATTATTAATCCTGCAGGAAGAACCCAAATGCACGACATACGCATCTTTTAAAAACACGTATGGCCACCATTCGCGAGTTCATCATAAAGCAAAACATGGGGCCACCGACCCCGAGTACATGTCCCTCTTGCGACCGTTCAGCAACGCGCCCAAGGCTTAACCCGTGTACTCTCCAACGGTTCTCAACCCGTGCAACCACCGTGCCATACACATCACCTCTAGGTCGGTGAGATATCCGGCTCACTTTACAACTTACAAGCTACATAGGTTTACCAATCCCCATAAGAAAGGTATGCAAGTGGTACACAACTCAAACTTGTTCGCGGAGCCACAATGGGGTGTTCTCAAATTTTAACCAATTCACCATATTCAAATTTAATCAAGTGCCACAAGTGAGATCCCCATTCTATCGTTGACTCCATAAGCCTAGCATAACATTTCTATCGGAGATATGACACATACTCTACATAGGACATATAGGGATTTATACACGTGGATTTCCAAAGCAATTCCTAGAACTTAAATGCACATTCATCATCCTTAATATAGTGATAAAAGAAAGACATTTCAAAATAATAGGAATGCACCGGGCTTGCCTTGAGAGTGATCGAAGTTAGCACTAGCCTCGCAAGCGTTGAGTGTTGCAATCGTCTCTTCCGGCGGGGTCAATTCGGCGTCGTCACCTAGAAGATGAAATGCAATGCGTAAATACAAGAACACAAGGGTGATGAACATGGTGATGCATGTATGCTGTTTGCATGAGCACATATGAGTATGTTAATCAAAAGCTTTGTTTAGTGAAACCCTAGTAAGAATGAACATATAACTTGTTCCTTTTAAGGAAATTAATTACATGAACAAGTATAACCCTAATAATACATGGGCAAAGGTTTAATACATGACAGGAATGCCGTGGTTAACATGTAGTTTCAGAATCTAAGAGAAGAATTTAGTAGAGTTTAAATGCAATTCAAATGAGACTCTTAAGGTTGAGTGATCATCATCACATGCGATGACGATGCATCTAACTCGAGAACTTAATAACCAAATTAACACATGCGGGAAATACATGGGACCTTCTTACTAATCCTGCCATAAGCTGCTATGTTACATTGTGGAAAGTGAAGATTACATAAACATGCAAAAACCTAGCTTTTAGAAGCATAAACCTAATTATACACATGCTGAAATTTAACCTTTTATGGAATTAGATCTAGGGTTTGCAAAAATAATTATTTAACATGCTCATAAATTAACATGGGATTTGATACACATGAACAGTACCAGGGGGAATTAATTACCAAGTTGCATGCAAAAATAAGTTGTACAGATTTAATTAAAAATTAAATACGGAGAATGCAAGAAATGCAATAACTTGAAAAATATGCCATGAAATGTAGATCTTCCAGTTCCAGAAATTCAAGTATGCTTAGTTTAAGGCCCTGGCCAAGTGGCGTTAATTTTGGATTTATATTTGTAAAGTTATGACCAAGATGATTTTTCATGGATTGACTTTTAACATTTTTGTAAAAATATGCAAACGTCCAGATCTGGTCAGCTCACGTTTATGAAAGTATAGGTTTTGTAGTTTCCAAAACATTTTAGTTTATAATTTTTGGACATTTCAAACGGAAGATATGAATTTTTCAAATTCGAATGAAGTTCGGGTCTATTTATGAGATTGCCACTAGGGCAAATTTGAACGGGCGGCGCGCGAGCTCCGGCGGGCGGTGGCCGGCACCGATGAGCTCGGGCGCGGCAGCGCTACGCTGCAGCTCAAGCTCTGCGCTTTGGTGGGAGCGACGTGCGCGGCATGGGGAGCACTTTGGTGGGGGTGGCGGAGCTCAACGACGGCCGGAGAGGCGGTGCGGCGAGCGGCGGAGCTCGCAGAACTCCGGCGAGCTCGCCCATACAGCACGAGAGGGAGAGAGGGGGAGAGCGGGCCCGTGAGCATCACCTCGTGCAGGGGAGCCGCGGCGTGGACTTGGGCGGCGTCGGGGCGGGCTGTGCAGGCGACTCGACGGAGGGGGTGCGGATGACCTGCGGCGGCGTTCTTCCCCTTCTCCAAATTCCGGCGGGGCACCGCAGGACAAGGGGATCGGGTCGGGAGGAGGCTAGAAGGCGACCTTGCGCGTCACCTCAGCCAAGAAATGGGGCATGAGCACTCGCCTAGACCGAGCTAGGGGCGGAGGCGGCCATGGCGGTCCTTCCGGCGGCGGCGGCGGTTCCTTCGATTCCCGCGCGGGTGAGGGGAGGGGCAGCCAGGCAGGGCGCGGGCAGGAGCAGAGGGAGGTGGGCAATGATTGCGGCGAAGGAGAGGATGGGAGCTTGGCCTCCGTTCCGTTTTTCTAAGGGGCGGAGAAGGGGCGGTGCACGGCCGGCAGAGGGAAGGAAGGTGGCGCCTTCAATTCCGGCCGCTCCTGTTGGCCGGCGGGTACAGGGGCGGTTGGGAGTTGGGCAGTGCCTGCGTGGCGGCGGGACGGGGCAGGCACGCGTGCGGGCGGCGGCCATGCTGGCCGGACTGGCGGGCGGTGCCGCCATTGCCCACTAGGCAATGAGCTCAATTCAGATTTTGAAATTTGAATCTGTGGTTTGGAAGTTTGGATGAAATTCATAGTTCTGGTGCGCCAAAAATAAAAACAAAAATATTTGGAGCTCCAGCATGATGTGCTTTAATTTTCATCTTTGAGTTTGACGTTCTAAATTTGTTTCCAAAAACTCATAAAAAATTCATAAACAGGGGCATTGCAGATTTGAATTTGAATTTTTGGGCATTCAAAACTTTGTTCAAAATTTTTGTAAAAATGCTGTAAATTCATCTTTTTACATGAGCAATGCAGTGGTGCAAAAATATGTGGGTGGTGTTTTTATAATTTTTTGCACTTCTCTTAGGGCTAGGTTAGGATTAGGGTTAAATCTAGGTTTTTCCTTTTCTCTTTTATTTTTCTTATTTTCTTTATCCCGACTTCCTTTTTGGGTGATTAGCATTAGTGCTCCATTAGTGATGTCATTAGGGTCTTAATTGCATGTTTAACACTAATCGTGACATGGGATGTCACAGCCCTCCCCTTAAAGAAATTCTCGTCCCGAGAATCGCTATGAATTAAGGAGAGGGGGTGCGAAAATTACCGATTTGTGTGACGCGAGGAACTCGGGAAAATTCTTCTCTAGAAAATCCTCTTGTGCCCAAGTTGCTTCTTCTTCGGTGTGATTACTCCATTGAACTTTATAGAAGGTGATGGTGCGATTGCGAGTTACTCGGTTGCTTTGATCAATAATCCGAACGGGGTATTCGGGATAGAGAGATCTTCTTCTAGTTGATCGGTGTTGGAAATGACCACATCTATCGGAGGTTTCAAACATTTCTTGAGTTGAGAGACATGGAACACATTGTGCACACAAGCAAGACTTTCCGGTAGTTGCAATCGGTAAGCAACCGCGCTATGCTTTTCCACAATGGGATAGGGTCCGATATAGCGGGTGCTAACTTTCCTTTAATTCCAAACCGAGATACACCCTTATTCAGAGAGACACGAAGATAGACATGATCTCCTTTCTCGAATTCCAACGGGCATCTCCTTGTTGTTCGCGTAACTCACTTGACGAGATTGTGCGGCTTTCATGTTGGCTTGGATTTGTCGGACTTTCTCTTCGGCTTGAGTGACAAGATCGGGACCAAAGTTTGTTCTTTCACCCGCTTCCGACCAATTTAAGGGTGTACGACAAGAATGACCATACAATGCTTCAAATGGCGACATTCCGAACTCTCTTGATAGCTATTGTTGTACGAGAATTCAGCGAATGGAAGGCAATCATCCCGATTTCCTCGATTTTCCATTGCACATGCTCTCAAGATGTCCTCCAAGTATTGATTTAATCTTTCGGTTTGTCCATCTGTTTGAGGGTGATAAGCGGAGCTTCTAATGAGAGTGGTACCAAGACAAGAATGCAATTGCTCCCAAAAGCGAGATACAAATTGCGGACCTCGATCGGAAATAATAGTTTTGGGCACTCCATGCAAACATAACACTCTTGAGATGTACAACTCGGCATACTTCTTGCTCTTGTAGGTGGTATGGACGGGAATGAAATGTGCGGACTTGGTTAATCTATCCACAATAACCCAAATTGAATAATGCTTCTTCGATGTGAGAGGCAATCCAACGATAAAATCCATAGCAATGTCCTCCCACTTCCAAACGGGAATTTTCAATGGGTTCAATAATCCGGCTTTTCTCAAGCGGTCGGCTTTCACTCGTTGACAAGTATCATACTCGGCCACATACCGCGTAATTTCGCGCTTCATGCGTGTCCACCAAAACTTTTCTCTTAGGCCGCGATACATTTTATTGCTACCGGGGTGTATGGAATATTTGGACAAGTGTGCCTCATCCTTGATCTTTTTCCGTAATTCCATATCCTTCGAACAACTAGACGTTGGTTGAACCATAATACACCATCGGCATCTTGTCGGAAACATGTAGCCTCATCTTTTTCTATCTTTTGCCGAATAAATTCCATTCCTTCATCCTTCTTTTGTGCCTCAATAATTTCCTCACGAAGGGTAGGAATAAGAGCTAGATTGTACAATGAGCCATAGGGGATAACTCGAAAGCTTGGTTCACTAAAATCTGAAATTTCCGAATTTTCCATAGAACAACCGGTAATATGATTGCATTGATCCTTGCAACTCAAAGCGTCGGCAACCACATTAGCTTTACCCGGATGGTAATAAATTTCCAACTCATAATCCTTGATTAATTCCAACCATCGGCGTTGCCTCATATTCAACTCTTGTTGGGTGAAGATATATTTGAGACTCTTATGATCGGTGTATAGATTGACAAGATTTCCAAGTAGATAATGCCTCCAAGTTTTCAAAGCAAGGACAACCGAGGCTAGTTCCAAATCATGGGTAGGGTAGTGTTGTTCATGCTTGCGAAGTTGACGAGAAGCATAAGCAATGACACGACCTTCTTGCATTAGCACACACCCTAGACCGGTGCCGGACGCATCACCATACATGTCAAACGGCTTGGTGATGTCGGCTTGTGCTAACACCGGAGCGGATGTCAAATGCTTCTTGAGAGTTTGGAAGGCTTCCTCACATTCACGGCTCCATTTAAACTTAGCATCTTTCTCCAACAATTTTGTCATAGGCTTGGCTCTGCTTAAAAATTGGGAATGAATTTCCGATAATAACCAGCAAGACCGAGAAAGCTTCGAATTTGTCTCACCGATCTTGGGGACTTCCAAGTAAGCACTTCTTCAACTTTACTCGGGTCAACGGTAATACCTTCCGCGGATATGATAGGACCCAAGAAAGGAACTTGCTTCAACCAAAATTCACATTTGCTAAATTTGGCATCTAATTGATGATCACGAAGCCGTTGGAGAACAATGCGAAGATGTTCGGCATGCTCTTCTTCGGACTTCGAATAAATAAGAATGTCGTCAATGAAGACCACGACAAACTTATCCAACTCGGGCATGAAGACCGAATTCATCAAGTAGATGAAATGAGCCGGAGCATTTGTAAGCCCAAAAAACATGACGAGATACTCAAAGAGACCATACCGCGTAGAGAATGCGGTTTTTAGAATATCTTTGGCTCGGATCTTGATTTGATGGTAACCGGATCGGAGATCAATCTTAGAGAAGACCTTAGCACCAACTAATTGATCAAAGAGAATATCAATCCGAGGGAGCAGGTATTTATTCTTGATAGTTACCGCATTGAGAGGGCGATAATCCACACATAGGCGTAGCGTCTTGTCTTCTTCACAAAGAGAGCGAGACATCCCCACGGAGATGAAGTAGGGCGAATATATCCTTTATCCATAAGCTCACTTAGTTGCTCTTTTAGGATTGCTAGCTCATTGGGAGCCATCTTGTACGGCCTACGGGAAATTGGTGCCGTACCGGGTTGGAGCTCAAATTTAAACTCGACATCCCGATCGGGTGGCATGCCCGGTAAGTCATCCGGAAACACATCGGGAAACTCACATACCACGGGAATATCCTCAATCCTTCTTCCCTCAAGATGGTAGATTTTAGAGGTGGAGAATTTTGGATGGGGTAATCGGAGAATAGATGAACCATGGAGTGGTGAGTTTAGGTGAACTTCTCGAGAATCGATGTGTAAAACGGCTCTATGGAGTTTCATCCATCTCATACCTAGGATTATGTCTATTCCTTGTCCACTTAAAATTATGAGATAGGAGGGGTATACTTTTCTCTCTAGGTTTAGTGGTACTTGCCTCAATTCTAGGTTTGTTTTTATTTTTCCACCGGGTGATGTGATGACATAGGGAATATCCAAAACGGTAGGAGTGAGTTGTAGGGTTTTTGCACATGCTTGGCTAATGAAATCATGAGTTGCACTGGAATCAAAAAGAACCAAAGTAGAGTGGTTGTTGACCGAAAACATACCCGAAAGTACCGGTTCTCCCGCTTGAATCTCTTCGGCCGTGGTGTAGTTGACTCGGCCATTCTTAGCATTTGGAGTGGAAGATTGGTTGCGGTTCCCATTCCCATTATTTCCATTGTGGTTTTGATTGTTGTTGCCACTTCCGGAACCATTGTTGTTGTTGTTGCTCCGGGTTACGTGTTGGAACACGACAATCCTTTGCGAAGTGACCCGGACGTCCACAATTAATGCACGGACCTTGAGGACCGGGTCTAGCACCTTGGTACTGCTGCTGCGGAGGGCGGAACGAAGTGGTATGCTGCTGATTTCCACCGTGAGAATGGTGCTGCTGTGGCACAAATTGGCGTGATCCCCCGTCGGCGGCAATGCGGCCCGAAACTTCTGTCCGGATGGGAAAGTGATAGCCAACTTGTACTTAGGCGGAGCGGAGCCGGATGGATTTCCTACGGCACGCTTCCTCTTCTTGTCCTCTTGGTGAGCACGGATAGCATCTTCTTGAACAATTGCGGCACTCATCAAATCATTGAACGTGCCGGTGGTGACTTGAGCCAAGCGATCTTGCAACTTTGGGCTTAGCCCCGAACGAAAGCAATCCTTTTTCTTGTCATCCGTGTCGGCATGATAGGATGCATATTGAGCCAAGTAGTTGAACTTCCGTGCATACTCTTGCACGGTTTCGGTACCTTGCTTCAGACCGAGGAATTCTTGCAACTTGCGCTTCATGAGACCGGCGGGAATGTGATGCGCGCGAAACGCGGTGCAAAAGTCCGGCCAATTCACTTGAGTACCGGCGGGAAGGGCGGCGGTGAAACTTGCCCACCATGCACTAGCGGAGCCACGGAGTTGTTGAGCCGCAAAGAGAACCTTTTGCTCCGATGTGCAATTGAGGAGAGCAAACTTCGACTAAATGATGCGGAGGAAGTTGTCCGCTTCCAAAGGATCGGTAGTAGCCTCGACCAAACTTTGGCGGTTGAGTCGCCCAAAAGTCAGCATAGGTGGAATTCCTGGGCCCTTTGGGTGGTGGTCCTTGGCCTTGTCCTTGATTGGTTTGACTTGCAAAGAACAAGCGGAACATCTCGTTTTGGTTGGACACGAGTTGTTCCAACGGCATGAGAGGTGGAGGGTTGGGTAGCGGCTCATTCCTCTCACCATGACCACTGCCGGAAGCTTCACCACGACGGGTATTCACCATCTGTCACACATGAAAAATTTTCTCACGTTAGCTCATTAGGTTTTGGAGCTAAAATGGCAAGAAAACATGACATTGGACATAAGGGATCAAAAATTTCAGATTGCATGTACGAAAGAAATTTTGATGAAATAAGCATAATGCATCGGCAACACACATATTCCATAGATTCCAACATAGCTAGCAACATGATAGAAATTTTTGATACACGGGAAACCACAAATCCGATACAACACGGTCTTAGGTTACATCACATGTGACCCATAAACAAACACAAATCTCGGAGAGCTTAATTAACAACACACGGATCATTTTCCAACACGGTTACATGCCTCACGAGATTACAAATCCTACAACACATAGAGCTACGACCACCGGTCGTGACAACTACTCGTCGTCATCGCCGTAGTAGTCGTCGTCACCCCTCATTGGAGAGGGTGGTGCTCCGTCCTCGACGTCGGAAGCATCCTCGCCATCACTCATCTCCACGTCCTCCTCGGGTGGGATGATCTCAAGTGGATCGGGAGGTCCGCCATTAAGGATGGCGTGCAGGGCGTAGTTGGCGGCCTGGATGTGCTCTATGGTGGCGTTGTTATGCGCGATGGTCGCCTGGGCGTTCTGGAGGTCTCCCTCCAAAGCATCCCTAGCGCCCTGAGTCTCTAGAAGAGTAACCTCCAACTCATCCTTCTCCTCGAGAAGGGCGTCCACCTGACCGGAGAGGATGTAGTTCTCCTCATTCGCAGCGGTAAGCTGGGCCTCACGCTCATTGAGCGTGGCCTGCAGAGCGGCGGCTCCATTGCCCTCAAGGGCAAGGTTGGCGTCGTGGAGCTGCTCGAAGAAACTCCAACGCTCCGCCTCGCTGTACTCGAGCTGCGTACGGAGGGTGTCCACCTCGGTAGTGCGCTCGGCGAGCTTGGCGGTGCGGGAAGCAAGCTCGGCGGTGCGAGTAGTGAGCTCGGCGTCGCGGGTGGTGAGGGTGGCCTGCAGGGAACCATGCTCCTGCTCCAACTCGTGCACCCGCCTTGCGAGGTTCTCGCGGTCCAACATGAGCTTGCCGGGGGCCATCTGTCGGAGAATTTTGAAACACAAGTCGAAACTCAATATCCAACAACAAAACATGCTAATAAGTAAATCATGAATGATGGAATGGCACAAGCTTAGCAAAAGAAGCAACAAAACCTTTCGCGCACAAGACCTAACACGGTTCAGCTTTCTGGACAGATTTGACCTATTACGGAAACTCGGCTATTACTCCTGTTGCTGGACAGAATGAAATTTTTATTTTGTTACGAAAGTTTTAGAAAATTTCTTAGGCTTTCCAACGCATCCTAGAACAGCTCGATCCGACTTGTCATTTGAAAGTTCTGAGCGATCTACGACAGGGACAGAACCGGAGCACATTCTGGAATTCCAGAATAGCTCTCTGTAATGGGCAATTCTAGCTACGTTCAGGATTTTTGCAAGACCGGAGACTAGAATATTGTTGTAGTGCATAACACAAGCTTTCCAGAAAGTCCTCATTTGCCTTATTTGGATAAGTATTGAGAGAGTTATGCTCATTTTTGTGAAAGTTAAGAAATCTGCCACGTTTTAGTGTTTCGGTTTTCAACCTTTTGTGAGAATGAACTATGAGCTCGACTTTTTCATGATTGTTCCATTTAAACAAGTTCATATGCACATGTGTGACATGATGAATGACATGCAAAAGTGATGAATGCTCAATATGTCGTTCCGTACGTCCTCACAAAATTAAAAGACCGTTCCCGCCGATAGGAATATCGGACAAGCGCAGCGGTGGCACACACACCTCTCACACGATACTACACGAACTAAAGCGTTGTTATGTACCTGCAAGAGATGGATTCCAGAAACATTACATCAAATTCAAAAGAAACAAGCCAAAATAAATCCATGTCACCTCGCCTCACTTGGAGAGCTCTCGAATAAGAGTGTATTCGAGTCACACCAATAATATTATGCGAAAATTGACCACACACAATTGCATACCTTTGCTCAAGCCGTAGTTGCAAAATATTTAAACAATCATAACACGGGGTTAGTTTTGCCAACATTCTATATAGTCCTTATATTGGCCTTTCTATCTAGACTCGTACCTCACCGTGACACAAAAACGGGGTTGATGATTTTTAGAACGAGTGTTAGCGTGACGCAAATCCCAAGTCGGCTCGATACCACGTGTCACACCCCTATCCCGAAAGATAGTTAAGTGTGGGACGGATCGCCTTGGGAGATGATTGACGAAGCAACCATACATAGCATCACATTAACAAACATCCACGATTTGCAAGTTACATAATTAAGTCTCGATTACAACATAGACTTCCGAAATAAAAGATACATTAGGTTCGAATTTAAGTCTTACATGACCATGATCTTTGTTCGAATAAAGTGCGGAAGCAAAATACAACACGACGATACATAGATAACTTAAAGGAACCATGCCGGCCTAGGCCATGGCTCACTCATCATGGGTCGGAGAGCTAGGAACCCATTCAATGGTCCACTCTTTGGGCTCTTCTCCATCCCACACAACCTTACCACAACAATCGCAAAACCCGGCTTGCGGGAAACCCGTAGATAAACATGTAGTGGCAAAGCCCGAGTATCTAGCATACTCCGCGAGTCTTACCCGTCAACTTGGCCTTCTAAGACCGACACCTAGATGCATGGGGCTTAACTTGTTTAACTTGGCATTTTGCATAAATAGCACCGATGCTAATTAGGTTGGCACTTTTATCACTTAGCCAAATTAATAGGGTTGTTGCATAAAAGAAACTTTAGTGAGCATACTAGCAATACAAGAATTTGCAAGACAAATTTATATCAATATAAAACAGCAAGCTATTCCATCTCTTTCCATTACTACACATTGCGAACTGCTCGAATCAAGTAGTACTCATTAACCAAGAGAAAACGGCGATAATTATCGAATTATTAATCCTGCAGGAAGAACCCAAATGCACGACATACGCGTCTTTTAAGAACACGTATGGCCACCGTTCGCGAGTTCACCATAAAGCAAAACACGGGGCCATCGACTCCGAGTACACGTCCTCCTTGCGACCGTTCCTCAACGCGCCCAAGGCTTAAGCCGTGTACTCTCGAACGGTCCTCAACCCGTGCAACCATCGTGCCATACACATCACCTCCGGGTCGGTGAGATATCCGGCTCACTTTACAACTTACAAGCTACATAGGTTTACCAATCCCCATAAGAAAGGTATGCAAATGGTACACAACTAAAACTTGTTCGCGGAGCCACAATGGGGTATTCTCAAATTTTAACCAATTCACCATATTCAAATTTAATCAAGTGCCACAAGTGAGATCCCCATTCTATCGTTGACTCCATAAGCCTAGCATAGCATTTCTATCGGAGATATGACACATACTCTACATAGGACATATAGGGATTTATGCACGTGGATTTCCAAAGCAATTCCTAGAACTTAAATGCATATTCATCGTCCTTAATATAGTGATAAAAGAAAGACATTTCAAAATAATAGGAATGCAACGGGGCTTGCCTTGAGAGTGATCGAAGTTAGCACTAGCCTCACAAGCGTTGAGTGTTGCAATCGTCTCTTCCAGCGGGGTCAATTCGGCGTCGTCACCTAGAAGATGAAATGCAATGCGTAAATACAAGAACACAAGGGTGATGAACATGGTGATGCATGTATGCTGTTTGCATGAGCACATATGAGTATGTTAATCAAAAGCTTTGTTTAGTGAAACCCTAGTAAGCATGAACATATAACTTGTTCCTTTTAAGGAAATTAATTACATGAACAAGTATAACCCTAATAATACATGGGAAAAGGTTTAATACATGATAGGAATGCCGTGGTTAACATGTAGTTTCAGAATCTAAGAGAAGAATTTAGTAGAGTTCAAATGCAATTCAAATGAGACTCTTAAGGTTGAAGGATCATCATCACATGCGATGACGATGCATCTAACTCGAGAACTTAATAACAAAATTAACACATGCGGGAAATACATGGGACCTTCTTACTAATCCTGCCATATGGTGCTATGTTACATTGTGCAAAGTGAAGATTACATAACATGCAAAAACCTAGCTTTTAGAAGCATAAACCTAATTATACACATGCTGAAATTTAACCTTTTATGGAATTAGATCTAGGGTTTGCAAAAATAATTATTTTACATGCTCAAAAATTAACATGGGATTTTCTACACATGAACAGTACCAGGAGGGAGTTAATTACCAAGTTTCATGCAAAAATAATTTGTATAGATTTAATTAAAAATTAAATACGGAGAATACAAGAAATGCAATAACTTGACAAATGTGCAATGAAATGTAGATCTTCCAGTTCCGGAAATTCAAGTATGCTTAGGTGAAGGCTCTGGCCAAGTGGCTTTAATTTTGGATTTATATTTGTAAAGTTATGACCTAGATGAGTTTTCATGGATTGACTTTTAACATTTTTGTAAAAATATGAAAACATCTTTTATGAAAGTATAGGTTTTGTAGTTTCCAAAACATTTTAGTTTATAATTTTTGGACATTTCAAACGGAAGATATGAATTTTTCAACTTCGAATGAAGTTCGGGTCTGTTTACGAGATTGCCACTAGTTCAAATTTGAACGGGCGGCGCGCGGGCTCCGGCAGGCGGTGGCCGGCGCCGACGAGCTCGGGCGCGGCAGCGCTACGCTGCAGCTCAAGCTCTGCCCTTTGGTGGGAGCGACGTGCGCGGCATGGGGAGCACTTTGGTGGGGGTGGCGGAGCTCAATGGCGGCCGGAGAGGCGGCGCGGCGAGCGGCGGAGCTCGCGGAACTCCGGCGAGCTCGCCCGTACAGCACGAGAGGGAGAGGGGGAGAGCAGGCCCGGGAGCATCACCTCGTGCAGGGAGCAGCGGCATGGGCTTGGGCGGCGTCGGGGCGGGCCGTGCAGGCGGCTCGATGGAGGGGGTGCGGACGACCGGCGGCGGCGTTCGTCCCCTGCTCCAAATTCCGGCGGGGCACCGCAGGACAAGGGGAGCGGGTCAGGAGGAGGCGAGAGGGCGACCTTGCGCGCATGAGCACTCGCCTAGACCGAGCTAGGGGCGGAGGCGGCCATGGCGGTCCTTCCGAGGGGCGGCGGCGGTTCCATCGATTCCCGCGCGGGTGAGGGGAGGGGCAGCCAGGCAGGGGCGCGGGGAGGAGCAGAGGAAGGTGGGTAATGATTGTGGCGAAGGAGAGGATGGGAGCTTGGCCTCCATGCCATTTTTCTAAGGGGCGGAGCAGGGGCGGTGCACGGCCGGTAGAGGGAAGGGAGGTCGCGCCTTCAATTCCGGCCGCTCCTGTTGGCCGGTGGGTACAGGGGCGGTTGGGAGTTGGGCAGTGCCTGCGTGGCGACGGGAAAGGGCAGGCACGCACGCGGGCGGTGGCCAGGCTGGCCGGACCGGCGGGCGGTGCCACCATTGCCCACCGGGCAATGAGCTCAATTCGGATTTTGAAATTTGAATCTGTGGTTTGGAAGTTTGGATGAAATTCGTAGTTCTGTTGCTCCAAAAATAAAAACAAAAATATGTTGAGCTCCAGCATGATGTGCTTTAATTTTCATCTTTGAGTTTGAAGTTCTAAATTTGTTTCCAAAAATTCATACAAAATTCATAAACAGGGGCATTTCAGATTTGAATTTGAATTTTCGGGCATTCAAAACTTTGTTCAAAAATTTTGTAAAAATTCTGTAAATTCATCTTTTTACATGAGAAATGCAGTGGTGCAAAAATATGTGGGTGGTGTTTTTATAATTTTTTGCACTTCTCTCGAGGGGTAGGTTAGGATTAGGGTTAAATCTAGGTTTTTCCTTTTCTCTTTTATTTTTCTTATTTTCTTTATCCTGATTTCCTTTTTGGGTGATTAGCATTAGTGCTCCATTAGTGATGTCATTAGGGTTTTAATTGCATGTTTCACACTAATCGTGACATGGGATGTCACAGGCACTAGTACTACACGGTCCCTCACGAGCGTGGAATTCGATGGTACAACACACGAAACACACAGGAACACGAGATTTTAGACAGGTTGAGGCCCCTCGAGTGGAGAGTAATACCCTACGTCCCGTATGTTATGTATTGCCTTTAGCGGATTGCTAATTGCAAGATCTCGCAGAATTATCGTGGGGGTCCCCGCTCCGCCTTATATATCCGGGGAGCTAGGGTTACATGCGTAGTCCTAGTCGATTACACGGATTACATATATGGGAGTTCTATCTCTAGCTTTCTTTATTGATTCGTAGTCCTAACGTACTACAATCTATTCCTTAACTTTGCTTCGAAGTTATCATATGCCGGTCTTGATACCCGCCTCATCTCCATACCGGTATATGGAATCCTCTCGTTATTCCAGCACCGGTCAGGAACCGATCCGTTGGCTGTCTCCATCACCATTATCTTCATTGATTTGTTACCGTGTCTTTGCGCATCCATTCCTTTATTATCTGTATACCCATAAGGCAAGTATAGGACAAGTAGCTCCCGAGTAATTTTTGATTTGACCTTGAATAAGACCGACCAGTCTTCCGCATGTTGGTCTTCATTCCATGGTAAAATTAAAAAGAACTCTAATCTGCTGCAATGGTTCTTCTTTCTTCGAAGCGCTTTAAAAAGCCAAAACATTAGTGTTTTTATCCTTCATATCAGCTAATTAGGTAATCATTGCATATTCTTCTTCCGGTGCACCGACTAGGTGCACCCAATTGGGTATAGCCCCGACTCTTGGATCATTTGAACTCCTTTCAAATAATGCAAGAGTCCACTAGTTAAATCTTCATTATTTCCTTTGATATGCAATCTTTTCAGACCGCTCCATTTAATTTTCCATTATTTTCCACCTCCCGCGATCGTTACTGCATCGCTCTTGGATACGGTGCACCGGTTAGGTGCACCTAATTAGGTATAGCCCCGACTCTTGTATCATTTGAGGATCGCAAATAATGCAAGAGTCTTTCTAAAGAGACTATGCTTTACTATCTTCCATGAAATCATATCCCTCTCAGCAATTTCTGCCAAGAACACATTTCTCGGACCAGTCTAACCAGTCACATGACATTTCCTTTAAAGACCGCTTAAGTCAGCTCTTAAGTTAACTAAAAAGCAAAATTCTGGTTGATCGGACCAGTTTATTCCTCATATTCTCACATCGACTCGAGTCTCCAAGGCCTATGATCAGCCGGATGATTAACACCCACAGCCTAAGGCATCCATTAACATTGAGTTAGGTAAAGTCTAACTCTTTCATACTCGCTAAATCATGAAATTCAGCATTACATTAATTCCGATCTAAAAATTTCATATTTCGGACCGCTTTCTTATTCACAAAAAATCAGCGCGAGTATAGCGCTAATTACAATGGCTTATCCTTATGACCGTTAGGTCATAATTAGTGCAAATAATAGATCTTTAATTTCCTCATGGCCGTTAGGTCATAATTGCACAGATCACGACATAAGTCATTCAATGCTAAATCCATCGGGCCTTGAAATGGCCCGATAACTTTTCAGCCCCCGGGTCCATCTCGGTGCCTATAAAAGAAAACGAAAAGTAGACCTAGGTCAAACCCATTCTTGAAACTCCATACGCGCCCACCTTTTGTTCTTGCTCTTCGTTCTTCTCTTCCGCACAAGCCAACCTCGAGATTTCCTTCTTTCATCTTTTAAGATGGGCAAAAAGAAATCCTCTCGCTAACCATGCATCTTCTTCCTCTCGTCCCTCGTGACCAACTTCTGTTTGGTGTTCAGGATTTAGGTAACAAGCAAAGTCACCGAAGCATCTCTCAATGAGGCAGTTCGTGACGGATACCTTCCTACTCAACCAATCTTAAACCGGAGCGTCCCTACCCCCGGCCAAGTCCCATGGGGAATAGATGACTCTCAGCAATTAGTTTTTAAAGCTTTTTTCTTCCGTGGCCTTGATCTCCCTTGCTGCTCCTTCTTTAGGGGCCTTCTTTTCTTTTACGGATGGGAGTTAGTGAATCTCAACCCTAACTCTATCCCGCAGATTGCTTTTTTCATCCATCTCGCGAGGCTTTCCTTGGAGTTCTCCCCCACTTCAAGTTATTCCAATATCTTTTCCAAATCCGCCCACTTCCTTCTTCGCACCGCCAAGCTGCAGTAGGGCGGAGTAGGAATTCAATGCTGGAGTGCAGATGAATAATTCTCTATTTCCCTAAATAAAAGCATAGCCCAGTGGAAAAATGGGTGGTTCTTCTCGTGACAATCCCCAACCTCGCACTCCCTCCCTTTAGCGCTAAGGTAGCCAAAAACTTCCCTTCTCCGCATACTAGGGAAAAACTCAAAGAAGATGGAGAAATCCTCGCGCTCTTGGCTTGCATCAAATATCTAAAGGAAGTCAACGGCGTCACCGCCGAGACAGTCCTTTGGAGCTTCATAGTGCGAGGAGTCCAGCCACTCAAGAAGCAAGAACACCCCGCATGGTGTTTCAACGAAGACGTTGCCATTCCGTTGGATGGAACTCTTCTCCCCGATAAAGAGCGGTTGGAAGTCCGCCTCAAGCAAATGCTCCAGACGAAATGGAATTATCAGGATGCCTAAGAGTGGGTCCGGCTTTCAGCTCGTCTAACCCTCGAGATCCGGTAAGTATCTCTCTCTTTATCTTTGAATCTTGTTATTTTTTAACCTTCATCCTCTTACGTAAATTCAATTACTTAATACAGTAAAATGGACAACTTCAAGAGTCACCCTCCTCTACCTCCTAATGGTACTTGGGGGGAGGACTATGCGGGCAACATCGCTCTCCTCGCTGTCCAGTGCCGGTCTTACTCAACGCACTTCGGACCGGTCTTTCCTCTCGCCACCCAAAGATAGCTCCGAAGATATCCAAATCCGAAAAGGTGGTTCAAGCTCCTAGTACGAAGAAACGTACTACTTCCTCGACCATCGGCAGACCCGCTTCATCTTCTCGCTGCATCCGGCGATACACGCACGGAGGCAAAAAACTCGAAGAGCGGCGGAAAGAAGCGTAAGCCGTCGAAAGAGATCGCCAAGCTGCTCGGCCGCTTTTGAAGCTGCTTTGGGAAAATCTCAAGGAGCCCCTCTTTAACAGATTCCCTATCCAATGTTCCCAAGAGGTCCCGGTATGGCAGCCGCACCTGTCCCGATGACGCAGGAGAAACAGATCCTAGCACGGCAAGTCAATCCAACGGCAAAAAGGACAGCAGAGGGAACGAGTGAGGATACTCAAGGTCCCGCCAAGAAGATCAAGACGTCCACCGGCTTCAAGAAAGCTACCTCGTAAGTCCTTTATATCACCAATCTTTTCTCGAACCGCTTCAACCCTAGTCTTATATCGTTTTCCTTTCTTCGCAGAATCCCTTCTAATTTTCAAGCTAGTATAGCTAGCTTTTTAAGAAACAAAGCTTCTACCCTAGCTCCGACCGGTTGTGCTCCTACTACCGCTTCCGTTGCTTCTCCGGCCGGTGACAAGCCTTCCGAAACTCATAGTGCGGCACCCACAAAGGAAATCCCTACCGCCTCCAGCTTAGAAACTTCATCTCAAATCACCGAAGACCAATTCGTCAATATCGGAAGCTCGTCGCCCGTAAACCCTCCTCCACAAGCAAGCTTATTTCAAATTCCTCCGGAGCTCTCACCGGGACCGATCCGGGTGGAAGAGATTCCCCGTCGGCCTAGGACGACACGCAAGTCTCCGGGAGAGCCCGGATCGGCCAAAATGGTAATCGGAGATGTAGAAGTGGACAGCTCAGCGGAGCTAGAAAGTTCACCGTAACAGCTCGATGGGACGCCCTCCAGGAAGAGGAAGCCCCGAAGAACTTCTCCGAGTCCGGCCAGGTACATCTTGCTTCTTTAATGATTCCTTCGAGCAATTTCTCTTTAATAATTGAATCTCTTACTTCTTCCTTCTTTTAGGTTCTTCCGAAAACTCCGAAGCTAAAAATGCTATAATCGCTCGTCCGGAGGAAGAGCTATGCACCAATCAAGAACGATTGGTTAAACTTGAATCTCGCACCGCCGACCGAAATCCAAGGAGATCGATCTCGCTGAAAAGGGAAGCCAATCTATTGAACACCCACCGGCTGATGGAGGAACGCCGACAAGAGATCATCAAGCTCCGCCAAGAAATCCGTAGTAATACTCTTAATTTTATCTCGCATATTCCATATTTTTCTTCTTGCCTCTCTCTCTCGACCGGTCTTGCTCCTTATCTCAAAGACTTGAAAGTCTCCTTGCCGCTCATAAGAAGGCAGAGGGAATCCTTTTGAGAAGGCAACTACTCGTAAACAAGCGCTTGAGGAAGGCTCTCGGGTTGAAGAACAACGAGCAGCTCGAATTGGAGAACCGGAAGGCGAGCTTACCGCCAAGGATAACATCCTCGGCGCAAGCACTTCGCTCCAACAAGATGCTAGAAACCGATAATGCTCGCCTCGAAGGCCGAACTAGCTGAAGCTTTAGAAGCAGTAAAAATGGCGCAGTGCGACAAAGAGAGTGCTCTCAGGACTACCCACGAATCTGCCTAGCTTGCTCTCAAAGCAAAAGAACGCGAGATCCAGACGTCCGATAAAGGTTGAGACCAAGCCGAGAGAATCCAATGTTAACATCAAAGGCAGATTCGGAGCGGTAGAATCAGGTACAGTACGTAGGTTAATTCTTATTTCTTCTTGAGAAATTCCTTTAAAACTCCGGTCTCGTAGTGATAATCCTTTCTTATATTTTTGCTTTCTTCGTAACTTGCTGCAGGTACAAGACGCACACTCGGAGTATCTAAATGACGGTCAAGCTATTGATCCCAATGAGATAGATCTCGAATCCGCCATCCGGGCTTTTCCCGGAAGAATCAAAGAGCATTCCAAAATGATTGCTGCTGTAGGAGGAGGCCATATAGCCGCTATTATCCAATCTTCGACACCGGTCTCGGATTGTGATTTCAACTTTATCAAGGATGGCGCCCACCGGAACACTATCGAAGATCAATTCAATGAGCTGAAGAATTCACTCATTGGTACTGTTTCGGAATTGATAGGATATTCCTCTTGATCCAACGGGTCTTCCTCTAAATGTAGCGCCAGCGGCCTTTGCTCTGGATCAAGATGCTCGAGATGCAGCAGCCGCCGCTAAGCAGATAGTAGAAGATGCATTTGAAGATTTAGATGCTGATTTACCACTATCTTCTTCTGATTCTGAAGAAACGCTGGACAATAGATTAGTTGAAAATCCTAAGACCGGTGATACCGGTACTTCCAGCGATCCCGCTTAGTAGATTTTGTATTAGGGCCAACTTGCTTTTGTAATCAAACATCTTGATCATCATGTTGTTTACATTATTTTAAATACTGGTTGCTTTTTTTCCATATGAATACTGGTTTCACCATCATATTTACTAACTTCTTTGCCCAAGACATAATGGTTATTTCAGGTAAAACTAACTATGACCAAATTCTAGCTCTAATCAGCGCAGATCACAATTCATAGTTATAGCTTACTTTAACATGATCATGTAACATAGGAAAAAAGCCAAGTTGTAAGATTTAAGATTTCACAGATCGCTCTTAACACAAGCAGCCTACCAATCAGTATTCATAAGAAAAATGCTACACAATTTCCTTTCCTGAATATACCAGTCTCAACCGAAAAGAAACAGACCGCTCTCAACACAAAGAGCTCTATCGACTAAATGACTCGGTCTTATTGTTCAGGAATAGCACAATATCACAGATCGCTCTTAACACAAGCAGCGCCCTGGCTCGATAATTTAATTCAAAATTAAAATATTGAGACACAAAAGGCAAACACATTCTCATTAGACAGAATTACTTTATTATAATATGAAGAAATTTACAAAAAATACTTTTAAGTATAAAAACGACGAAGCTGTTCAATGTTCCAAGAATTTAGAATTTCTTCTTTCTCCAAGGTCATAAGCCTATAAGCCCCCAGTCTGGAAACCGATTTAACCGTAAAAGGTCCCTCCTAGACCGGTGACAACTTATGCCTGCTCTTGTTGGACTCAATCTTCCGAAGAACCAAGTCTCCTACATGGAATTCCCGTGTTCGAACATTGCGATCATGATAACGACGCAATCCCCGATGATATTTGGTTGCTTGAATCAAAGCTTGATCCCTTAATTCTTCCGCAGCAATCAGCTCAACCTCGGCGCCGATCTTCATATTTCTCTTCATCGTAGTATTGTACCCGAGCTGGCACCATATTCACTTCGTAGGTAGCATGGCTTTAGATTCATACACCAAAGAACAAGGAGATTGTCCCGTAGCCCTACTAACATTGGTGCGTAGTCCCCAAAGCACCCAGGGCAATTCTTTAACCCACTTTCCTGCATACGGCTTCAAACGGTCAAAAATTCTAGGTTTGAGACCGGTTAAAATCATTCCATTAGCTCGTTCCACCTGTCCATTACTTTGCGGATGTGACACCGACGCATATTGTATTTTAATTCCCAAACTTTCAAGCATAATCCTTAAAGAACTCGAAGTAAACCGAGGCCCATTATCGTAATGATACCGTGCGGGACTCCAAAGCGCACGAATATGTTTTGCAAAAACTTGATCGCTCGGGCCGTAGTCGTACTAGTAACAGCCTTCAGCCTCAATCCACTTAGAGAACTTATCTTCCGCCACAAAAATATGCGTGAATCCTCCCGGTGCCCTTTTAAAGGGTCCAACAATATCCAGCCCCCAAGTAGAAAAAGGCCAAGTCATTGGAATTAACCGCAACTCGTGAGCTGGAGCATGAGGATGTCCGGCGAAAAATTGACATCCCCGACAATTCTTAACCACTCAGTGCGCATCGTCCGTCGCCGTAGGCCGATAAAATCCTTGTTTGAACACCTTCCTAACTAGTGTCTTCGAAGAGGCATGATTTCCACAAATTCCCCCGTGCACGTCTTCAAGCAATTGAATGCCATCGTAAACCGATACACATTTCATCGGAATATTAACGCCACGCCTATATAACTCTCCTTTGAGAATTAAATAATTGTGTGCTCGAACCTCTAATCTTTGCTTCTCCACCTTATCTTCTTGAGTTTTACTAGACTGCAGATAGTCAAGGTATGGGGTACGCCAATCGAATCAATAATCATAACGTCAAGTGGCCGAATATCTTCCGGCAAAATTGCTCCTTCAACAATGATTATGTTCTTTGTCTTATCCGGTAAGACCGCTTCTTCGAATGGTCCTTCGAGACTACTTTCTCCGCCTCGGTCCTTCAAGACCGCTTCATCTACGATCTCTCGTAATAGTAGCTTTGCGCTCCATCTTTATGGATGGCTTATCCAATACTTGGAGGAAGACACTAGGTGGAACCGCCTATCTTGAAGACCCCGGCCTCGCTAACTCATCCGCAGCAGAATTGTTTCCGTGCAAGTATATGAGAAAATCGCAGACCATCAAATTTATCTTCAAGTTTCCTAACCTCTGGTCGGTAAGCGATCATATGATCATCATGAGCATCCCACACCTTGTTAACTTGACTTATTACCAGCGTTGAATCACCATATATGTCTAATCATCTATCTCCTAACGAAACAGACTACTCGAAGCCCATGAAGCAAAGCTTCATACTCCGCAGTATTGTTTGAGGCTTTGAAATGCATTTGTAAGATATATCCGAGTGGTTCTTTCTACGGGGTGAGAAGCACGACCCCAGTGCCCCACGCCCGAAAGCTGCAGGGACCCGTCGAAGAACATCTCCCAATACTCCAATGTCCTGGATCCCCTACGGAATTTGCATCTCCAACCACTCGTTATGAAATCAGCTAAAGCATGTCCCTTGATAGCTGTCCGCGAAGAAAACGTAATCTCGTATTGGCCAAGTTCTATAGCCCACTTAGCAACCTCGGCCCATCGCCTCTCGGTTTCGCACAATATCTCCAATGGGAAACCCAGCCTTAACTTCAATGGGATGCGCTTGGAAATAATGTTTCAGCTTTCGAGAAGTTATCACTACAGCATATATTAACTTCTAGAATCGGAGATACCGCATCCGTGATTCATTAAGAACTTCACTTACAAAATATACCGGATGTTGCACCAATTGCAGATGTCCCTCTTCCTTCCGATCGACCGCGTAACCGTGCTCACCACGAGGGTTGTTGCGGAAATATACAACCGAATAGTCTCGTCTCGGTTCCGGATGTACCAATACCGAAGGGTTGCTAAGGTATTCCTTGAGCTGATCAAGCGTGGCCTCGTGCCTCGTCTCGTCCACTCAAACTTATCTTGCTTCTTAAGCAACTTGAAGAACGGAAGTCCACGAACTCCCAGCCTTGAGATGAAACGGCCGAGAGCAGCCATACTACCCGTCAACTTCCGAACATCCTTCAAGCAACTCTGGGGTTTCATGTTGATGATCGTCTGGATTTTTTCTCGGGTTAGCTTCAATGCCTCGCCATGACACTAGGTAACCCAAGAATTTCCCGTAACGAACTCCAAACACACACTTTTCGGGGTTGAGCTTCATGGGAAAATTCCGCAGACATCGAAGGTCTCTCGCTAGGTCAAAGAGAAGATCCTCGCTTTTATGAGATTTTACCACTATATCATCAACATAAGGTTCTCGCGTTCCTTTCCAATTGCGAATCCAAGCAACGTTGTATACCGCGCCGATACGTAGCTCCGGCATTTTTTAATCCAAAAGGCATAGTCGTATAGCAAGTATGCTCCAAAGGGGGTGATCAATGCGGTCTTTATTTGATCTTCAACTCTCAGTGGTATTTGATGATACCCCGAATAGGCATAGAGGAACCAAAGACGCTCGCAGCCGCCGATCGAATCAACAACATGGTCAATCCGAGGCAGCACAAAAGGGTCTTTGGGGCAAGCTTTGTTGAGATCAGTATAATTAGCACACATTCTTAATTCTTTAGTATTCTTTTTGGTACAAGGACTAGATTGGCAAGCCAATATGGATGATACACCTCCCTAATGAACTTAGCTGCTAATAACCTAGTTATTTCCTTCTTGATGGCCTCCTTGCGGTCTTGAGCAAACCTCCGGAGCTTCTGTTTGATCGGCTTCGCATCGGACGCACTAACAGTGCGTGCTCAATCTTCTCCCTAGGAACACCCGGCATGTCGAAGGCTGCCATGCAAAGATATCCCTGTTTTTCTCGGAGGAAAAGAATGAGCGCGCTTTCCTATTTATCCCCCAAGTCAGCCCCTATATGGGTGACCTTAGAGGGGTCCGACTCATCAAGCTGAATAGTCTTGGAAACGACCGCATCGCCTTTCGCTTTCTCCTTTGCGACCTTCTTGACTGGAACTTCATCTTCCAACCTTGCCTCGTACTTCTAGAGCCTCGACCGCTTCTCTCGATTTCTCAACGTTCATCCTCCGAATTGGCCCGAGAGGCCAGCTCGGTGCTATGTACTTCACAAGCATAAGCGGTCTTGATATCAACCCGAACGATAAGACCCCATTTGGTCCCGGCATCTTCAACATCAAGTACCGATAATTTGGGATGGCCATAAACTTTGCCAAAGCCGGTCTTCCAAGTATCGCATGATACGCTCGAATCAATGCCGGCTACCCGGAGGATAATATTCTCCTTCCCGTAGTTCTCCTTTGTCCCAAAAGTCACCGGTAGAGAAATCTGCCCCAAAGGATAGCTGTTCCGATCGGTATTATACCATGAAACGGTGAAACGCCGTGATCCAAATCAGCTACAGAGAGGCCAAGCTCCGGTAGAGTTTTAGAAAACAAGATATCCAAGCAACTTCCTCCATCAATAAAAGTTCTCTTCAATCGCACCTTATGAATGATGGGGGCCAGGATGAGCGGATATTTACCAGCTTTTGGCGATATCTCAGGATGATCAGCCCTGCTCGAAGGTAATGGGCACCTCGCACCACCGTAGGTATTCAGGAGTGGCGGGAGCAATGGCATTAACCTCTCGAAGCGCCAACTTTTGCTTTCGCTTTGACTCGTACGCATCCGGGCCTCCATAGATCATGTTCACCTCCCGAGCCGGTTCTTGAAAACCTTCGTCATCCTCATTGTCATCGCACTCTTTATCCTTGCCCTTGTCGTCTCTCCGGTTCCTATGAGCAGATCGGGGTGCAACCTTTAAGGCAAATTGAGCGAACGGTCTTAACAGGAAGCACTCCTTAGCTTTATGATTCCCATTATGAATCATGCAAGGGCCCTCCGTAAGTGTTTCGAACGACAGTCGTTCTCTTGGACCTCTCTTAGGAGGTGCCGGCCAATCTCCTCCATGAGACCGGTCGACAGCTGCAACAAGGTGATCAGCCTTGCACTTATTGTTATTCTTGGATCCGGATCGGTTGCCTTGGTCATGCTTCGGTTCCTTCCCTTTGTTCCCACACAAATTGACCACGTTTGATTCACCTGGCAGCGTAGTCATCTCGCTATCTTGAAGCACTATGATGTCGCCTTCCAATCTTGTGAACTAATGCTTCACTTCGGACGCCGACTTGAAATGCCGCAATTACTTGCCGATCAGGAACATTGGGGATTAAGGCCTTCTTATTGCGTAAACGCTCGATGAAGTCCGTGAGAGTCTCGTCATGCTTCCGCTTCAACCTGTTGAGGTCGAAGTAGTTCCCCGGCTTCTCACAAGTCGCCTAGATGTTCTACACGAACTTTTTGGTGAGGTCACCCCAGGAAGAGAGATCTCTCGGGTAGGGATTGCAACCACAAGCGTCCAGCCTGCTCCATACACATGGGGAGGTAGTTAGCTAGCACAAACATATCTCCTCCCGCTGACCGGATGGCGGTAGTGTACATGCAAAGCCACTCAGTAGAAGGTGCTTGCCGTCGTACTTATCAATGGCCCCGAGCTTAAGTCCCCTAGGGTATTTGCCAATGGGTAAATCTCGCGTGAAAGCAGGGATCACGGAGTACTCATCATCTTCCGGCACCAGTCCGGACCGGTGAAGGGGATCGTCGACGAGGATAATGCCGGTAATTACGATCCCTATCATCATCGGAGTAGTCGTATTGTCGATCATCTTGATACCTATCTCCCGAACCATCCCGGCGGTCGTTGTTCGTCGATTGTGCGACTCGTGAAGGAGGAGGCGGAGGCGGAGGCGCCGCTTGGCGATCATTGTTATCTCGTCGAGGCTCCCCATCTCTCGTCTCGATTGTCTCGTCCTCTTCGGTCTCCGATATCACGACGATCGTCTCTTCTTGGCCGGTCATCCCGATGAGCATGTCGGTTGCCTTGCCCATGTTGATCATTGCACGGAGGATTTCCACCGGGGGCGGCGCCGAAGCAGCCGGTCCACGCCGAGGCGAATTAGTCACATGCGGGCGAGGCGGGGCAAGATCCCGCGGACGATCATCCACATGACCGGTCCGACGCCTCTCATCTTCTTCTTGTCTCCGGCGCTCTTCTCGTTCTCTCTACATGGCGATCGATGAGGACGTTCCGAGCGTCACGATTGCCATTGAGTGGTACGCGCAAATCTTGGCCTCGGAGATCGTTCATGTGCGTCGGCGATCGGGGTGTGTCGAGGCCCAAGCCTTCCGCCGTAAGAAGCTCCTTCGCACCGGGCTCTCGCAGGCCGCTCCGAGCGAGAACGTGAGCGGCCGGAAGATTCCGATCCGTCGTGAACGAGTTGATTTGTTTGTAGAGCAGCTGCGTCTACCAAATTCAAGGCGCGTTGTAACCTCGGCGTTGCATTGAAGACTTCCTCCCGGTATTGTCTCAAGGATTTTCTTCACTCCCACGATGTTGTGAAGTGGCGACGTGAAGACCCGAGCGCCATTTAATTCCACTTCCATGGAGCTTAAGTCCAACGCTCGCTTGAAGAACGATGGCGCCTTCCGCTCGCGGCATCCACGTCGATCGTTATATCCTCGGGGATGTTTCTTCCGGTCCCCGCATCGCTCCGGCAGGAGGCCCATGGCGCGGGGAGCGGTCGCGGGAACACTTCCTCCGGCCCGACTAGTACCACCGACGTTTGCGCGAGGATTCGCGGCTAAAGGTTGTGAAGGTTGTTCATCTCCGTCTCGCTTCATCCATTTCACGACGACGACGATCGATTCGTCTCTCGCCATCCTAGCTTCTTCAGCAGCTGCTTCCTTGGGAGTAAGTTCCCGAAGGATTGGACCCGTCATGAATACTTGGAAGAAGGCCGGATATCCTTCCTCGAAGTCCTTATCAAGCTCGTGGGAGCGGCTTATCTTCACGGCACCGGTACCGGTTTGAGACGCGAGCGGTCCGATTGTTCGCGCTAAAGCTGCGTCGGATCCGCAAGGTTCTAAGCAAGAGGTGCCGACCGTGGCAGGTGATCGCGCTTGAGAAGCTGCGGCCCGGCTAAGAGTCGGATTCATCAAAAGCAACTTTCCGACGGAATCGGCTTCAAAGTCGAGGGACCCGACGCGGATCTTGAAGCCGGCGCGAAGTCGACGACGATCGAAGAGGCCATCGAACTCGCTGGGAACTCACCGGGACCCCTTCCTGGCGCGCCAAATTTTGAGTCTTAAACTCGGCAGTAGTATTACCCGGTGCCTCACGAGCGTGGAATTCGCCGGTGCAACACACGAAACACACAGGAACACGAGATTTTAGACAGGTTCGAGCCCCTCGAGTTGAGAGTAATACCCTACGTCCCGTATGTCATGTATTGCCTTTAGCGGATTGCTAATTGCAAGATCTCAAAGAATTTTCTGGGGTCCCCGCTCCGACTTATATATACGGAGGAGCTAGGGTTACATGGAGCGTCCTAGTCGATTACACGGATTACATATATGGGAGTTCTATCTCTAGCTTTCTTTATTGATTTAGAGTCCTAACAGTACTACAAATTATTCCTTAAATTTGCTTGTCAAGTTATCATACGCTAGTCTTGATACCCGCCTCATCTCCATACCGGTATATGGAATGCTCTGTTATTCCGTAACCGTCAGGAACCGATCCGTTGGCTATCTCCATCACCTTTATCTTCATTGATTTGTTACCGTGTCTTTGCGCATCCATTCCTTTATCATCCGTATACCCATAAGGCAAGTATACGACAGTTTTTATTTTTATTTATTTATCACGAGGCCCATTTCTTTTTGGCTTGATGCGATGTTTATCTTCTCTTTGCTTCGCAGGACTCGGAGCCGACGAAGGATGAGTCCGAGGAGGAAGAAGAGGAAGAGGCAGAGGTGGGTGCGAAGGAGATTGAAGACCCTGCTCTACCAGCTTGTTGGCGGTCGTGGCACGGAGCCTCCTTCCACGGGAGCCGGATCCCGTCGAGAGGTCTAGGAGCTGATAGAAGGGCACTTCGCCCCCTCATCTTTGTTTTGCTTTTCTCGTACTCTGCACTTTGCCGCGTAGAAACAATTTTTTGTAAATTAATATTTTTAACCTGCGCAAGGCCTAGCGGGAATCCGAGAGCGATGCTTCCGACTAAATCCGAGAGCGAAGGGCCTCCTCTTCGGAAGCGTCCCTTCGCCTCAAGCTACGCCCGGGCGAGGCACTCCTCATCCTCTCGCGAGCCCCTTTGCGGCTTTACACAACGTCTTGTTTAAATGAAACGCCACTCCCCCCACTTAGCCGTTTAGGGGTGAGGTGCGGATTTGCTTCGAACGAAAACGCGAGCCCCTTTGCGGCTTTGCACAACGTTTTGTTTAAATGAAACGCCACTCCCCCCACTTAGCCGTTTAGGGGCGAGGTGCGGATTTGCTTCGGACGAAAATGCGAGCCCCTTTGCAGCTTTGCACAACATTTTGTTTAAATGAAATGCCATTTCCGGTGAGGTGCGGATTTGCTTCGAACGAAAACACGAGCCCCTTTGCGGCTTTGCACAACGTTTTGTTTAAACGAAAGGCCACCCCCCCCGCCCCCACTTAGCCGTTCGGGGGCAAGGTGCGGATTTTCTTGGAACGAAAACGCGAGCCCCTTTGCAGCTTTGCACAACTTTTTGTTTAAATGAAATGCTACTCCCTCCACTTAGCCGTTTAGGGGCGAGGTGCGGAGTTGCTTTGAATGAAAGCGTGAGCCCCTTTGTGGCTTTGCACAACGTTTTGTTCAAATGAAGCGCCACTCGCCCCCACTTCGTCGTTTAGGGGCGAGGTGTGGATTTGCTTCGAACGAAAGTGTGAGCCCCTTTGTGGCTTTGCACAACGTTTTGTTTAAATGAAACGCCACTTCCGGTGAGGTGCGGATTTGCTTCGAACGAAAACACGAGCCCCTTTGCGGCTTTACATACCGTTTTGTTTAAATGAAAGGCCACCCCCCCCCCCACTTAGCCGTTCAGGGGCAAGGTACGGATTTTCTTGGAACGAAAACGCGAGCCCCTTTACAGCTTTGCACAACGCTTTGTTTAAATGAAATGCTACTCCCTCCACTTAGTCGTTTAGGGGCGAGGTGCGGATTTGCTTCGAATGAAAACGCGAGCCCCTTTGTGGCTTTGCACAGCGTTTTGTTTAAATGAAGCGCCACTCACCCCCACTTCGTCGTTTAGGGGCGAGGTGTGGATTTGCTTCGAACGAAACCGTGAGCCCCTTTGTGGCTTTGCACAACGTTTTGTTTAAATGAAATGCCACCCCCCCCCCCGCCACACACACACACACGCACACACACTTAGCCATTTAGTGGCGAGGTACGGATTGCTTCGAACGAAAATGCGAGCCCCTTTGTGGCTTTGCACAACATTTTGTTTAAATGAAACGCCACTCCCCCCACTTAGCCGTTTAGGGGTGAGGTGCGGATTTGCTTCGAACGAAAACGTGAACCCTTGGTGGCTTTGCACAATGTTTTGTTTAAATGAAGCGCCACTCGCCCCCACTTAGCCGTTTAGGGGCGAGGTGCGGATTTGCTTCGAACGAAAACGCGAGCCCCTTTGTGGCTTTCCACAACATTTTGTTTAAATGAAATGCCACTCCTCCCACTTAGCCGTTCGGGGCGAGGTGCGGATTTGCTTCGAACGAAAACACGAGCCTCTTCTTGGCTTTGCACAGCGTTTTGTTTAAATGAAACGCCACTCCCCCCCCACTTAGCCGTTTAGGGCGAGGTGTGGATTTGCTTCGAACGAAAACGTGAGTCCCTTTGTTGCTTTGCACAGCATTTTGTTTAAATGAAACGCCACCCCCTCCCCCCACTTAGCCGTTTAGGGGCGAGGTATGGATTTGCTTCAAACGAAGATGTGGGCCCCTTTGCGGCTTTACACGGCGTTTTATTTAATGGCTTGTACTCCAGGGTACATTGCTTTTGCCCTACGGAGTGATTGTTTTGCAAGCCAGCTCTCCGGGGCTTTTGTTTTTCGCCCGACGGAGTGATTGTTTTGCGAGCCAGCTCTCTAGGGATTTTGTTTTTCCCCCGACGGAGTGATTTTTGTAGCTAGTACTCCTGGGTGTATTGCTTATGCCCGTAGGAGTACAACTATTTGGTGAGGCATTGCCTCGTTGTCGATTGCTCGGACTTCCATTATTTCCGGAAGTCATTTTGACTGTATTGCTTCGATTTGGGGAATGCAACTTTATATTGATTGTAGCTGCTATTACACATGTCGCCTCGTTAAAAACCCGGCGCCCTTTCGGGGCTTCCCCTACGAGGAAAAGGGTACGGTCTTTTTGTAGAATATTTAAACGAAAAAGAAAAAGAAAAACAATTTTCTAGATTCTATGACAGCTCCCTTGCTTATTTATCGCAAAGGGGCTGTTTTACAATGTTTGTTTATGGTTGGTACAGTTGCTTCGCTTTGTTGCGAAGGTCTTTCTTTCTCTCGACCGGGTTTCTTTTTGCTGTCTCGGTCTTGCGCTGTTGCACGGTCTTTGCTTACTTTGCGCTAGGTGGTTGTTTCTCGCTTCGTTTGTCTTCTTGCCGCTTGATGGGGCGAGGCTGTGGATTTTGCCTTTCATGCTTTTCTTCGTTGTGGGTTATTGCTTGGGAAGCCTCTCGAATACCGTGAATGTTTGCTATCCCCGGCGTGAATTCTTTTTCTATGTTTCGACTAGTTGTTGATCTCCTTTCACGGTTATTACACCTTTGGTGAAGGTATGTGTTGTGAATTGCGGCTTCGAACGTGTTGATTGTTGGTCTTCCCGGGATAGCGAAGTAAGGGTAGTTTAGCCTCACAACGTCGAAGGTGATAAACTCTGTTCTTGGATTGGAGGTGTCTCCGAAGGTTACATGCCGCTTTATTTTTCCGTCCGGTTTGACCCTTTTTCTAGTGAAGCCATATAATGGCGTGTTGGATGGTTCGAGGTTCCGATCCGTGTAGCCCATCCTTAAGAGTGTGCCGTGGAATATTATGTCCGCATGGCTGCCGTTATCGATGAGTACTTTGTCAATTCTCCACTTGTCGATGTGTGCTTCGATTATGAAGGCGTCCGAATCCGGGTAGCTTTTCGGGTCGAGGTCTACTTCGGTGAAGGTGATCGGAATGTGAGACCACTTGGTCTTTCCGATTGGGCCTTCGACGAAAACCGTATTCACAAGTCCGAAATAGTCTCTCCGCTGTTTTTTGCTTTCGATGTCCATGCTCGGAGCCGCCTGATATCATCCCGGTGAATCCCTTTGTCTGGGAGGGGTCGGGCCTTGGTTTCTTGCTTGCTTACATCTTTGATTTTGGGCGGTGGTAGAGTTGAGGGTTCGGAGTAAGCAATTATGTTTTCTTCTCTTGGATAGTGCGAGGTACCTGCCCGTGATGTGGTGGTGGCTGGGTTGGGTGGTTTGGCTCGAAGTACCGGGTTGGGTAGTATTGTTGTGGTGGGTAGTAATGATTTTGGACACTTGGTCGCTGAGGTTGTTGCTGGTGCCAATGACTTGTTGTAGTGTGGTTTATTTGTGTCTGGTTGCTTGAGATCGCTTGTTTTTCAAGTCAAGCCTTCTTATGATTTCCTTTGTTCTTGGGCAATCCAATGTTTTGTGCCCAGTGTGGCCTTCACAATATATGCAATAGGGCTTCTTGCGCTGGCGCTCGGTTGTTGTAGTTTCCATTCTTGTTGTTGCTTCGCTCCTTTTCTTTTTGTAAAGCGTTCCGATCTTGCTCATTAGTGTCTTTGCCTAATTTGCTCTGTATGTTGCTTACTTCGACTACTCGTGCGTTTTCCTGTGGCTTTGCCTTCTTTGAGTATTTGTCGGTGTTGTTTTGTGCTTCGCGTGCTTGCTTTTAGGTTGTCTGTGCGTCTTTTGTAATATGTTTCGATCTGCAATATTCCTCGAACTTGCTGCACATATCTTGCACTCGTACGAGGCCACTTCTTTGTGAATTTTGAGCTTAAAGGACTGGCGCGAAGCCCTTTAATTGCGTACTCAATCACCATCTCTTCTCGCTGCCTTTGGGCACCGAGCTTTGAGTGTGAGGTATCTTCAGTACTAATCCGCCAACAGTTCGCTTGGGTGTTGTGCTATGTTTTCAGGTTTTCTAGTGCTTCGGATGGTCCCTTGAAACCTCTGAAGTTTGCTATCACTTTGTCCCTCGGATTCTCCGAGCTGTAAATGGATCTTGGTTGTAGGTCGAAGTACCATGTTGATGCCGGGCCTTTGAGTGCGCAAGAGAAGATCTTGGCGAGGGTTACTTCGTCTCCGTAACAACTCTCGGAAAATAAATGCATTCCATGTCATCATGAGCATTGCATCATGTTACATTTATGAAGTTATTAATTTTTTGTGTTAAGAAAATGCACATAAAATATCAACTAGCTAAAAGATGAAACGGAAATGTTAAAAAGAATTTAAATAAGAGAAAAATATATGTTTAACATTTTCGATTGCTCAAACATTATAAATAAAGATTTATACAAATCCCCTGAAATTATTTTGCCTTGTAAAGATATTTACAAGAAATAAACAAAACTTCTTTTGTTAATTTAACTATGAATTTTTAATCCGAAAATGATTTGGAATCTTAACCTGGACTTAATAGGAAAATGCCTAAAATCCTTTCATTTACACCCCTGAAATTTTTGGGAATTTTTGGAGCACCGGAAGGTTGCTTTTTAATTATCCGAAAGCCGAGGGGGTTTTTGTAAAAATTCCGGGCCCGGCGCCGTCTCTCTTCTTCCTCTCCTCTCTCTCCCACGCTCGGCGCCGCCGGCGCAGGAACCGCCTCCCCGGCCGGTCGCCACGCCACCCCGCCATGCGGGAGCTCGGCCACACGCAGCCGCTTGCCCGGTCTCCTTTCCTTACCGCCTGCCGTGGGATAAGACCCCCGCCGTGCTTGTCTCTCCCTCCGTCTTCCCCATTTCCGCCATTGCCACCCCTCTCGGAGCACCATCGCCGGGCCACTCCGGCGACCTTCCGTCCGAGCCCACCCCGCCACAAGCTTCGCCGAGCCCCCGCCTACTCTCCGAACCGCCGCTCGCCCTTGAGCCCTCTAGAATCGGAGAATTGAATCATTTTCCCGAAGAGCTCACCGCCGGGTCGTCGCAACCGCACCTCGCGATTCGCCCACTCCGGTGAGCTATTTTCGTTTCTTTTCGTCCTAGAGGTGCACAAGTGCCCCCTCTATTCTCAGCACACTCACCGTAGAATGCGACGTGCAGGTTCGTCGGGATTTCGCCGTTTCCCGGAGTTTCCTCACCGCCGCCGCACCCTTCCACGGTGAGCCCCATCTCCCGGCTGTGCTCATGCTTCTAGGACCTCGCGACGAGCTTGGTTATGCTCCGTAGTAGCTCACAACGCATTTCTCCCCAAGTTTTAAGTCTGTCGGGTGAGCTCGCGCCATGGCCGGAGCTCCGTCGTGCCCACCTCTCGCCGTCGGCGCGTCTCCGGTCCAGCTCATGTATGCGCATCACCACCGCTAGGTCCACCACAGCGAGTAGAGTCTTTAGGTAGTCTCGCGGCGAGCTTTGACCCATCTCCGGCCATCGCCGGTGGCCGCGCCGCCGTGTCCTCGCCGCCACGGTGGTGCCACACCGCGGGCCACACGCGCGCGGATCGCGTGTGGCCACGTGGGGATCGGGTGTGGCCACCCCGTAGCCCGATGTGTGGCACAAAGTGTTTTTTAATTTTCAAAAATTCGTAGAAAATTCGTTAAAAATCGGAAAAATGCGAAGTTTGTTAGACTCGGAAAAATAAGAGCTATTTGTTTCCGAGATAAAATATTTATTTTGAGCAATTTTATTTCATAGATAGTATTTAATCACTTTCTTTGTGTAAAGAAAAGCTAGTATTTTATGTTAATTAAATGTTTAATGAAGAAAAATAATCTAATTAGATGAAGGAGATACTGTAGACGAAATTAATTATGAAAATTATTTTTCCAAAATTAAACTTAAACTTTATTATTTCATGTGGTTCCAATTTAATTATCCTACTATCACATGTCACTTAAATAATGATTTATTCATTGTTTAATAAACGAAGTATTTGTTAATTACTAAACCTAAGTAATTAGTATTAATAAACTAAACATAATTAATTATTAATTAAGGAACAAGATTAATTAGTAATTAATAACCTTGATTAAGCATTAATTAATGAGCATAATTGATTACTAATTACTCGCTTAATGAACATGCTTAATTATGAATTCTCACTTAACCAATGTGATGAAGTATTAATTATTAATTATTAATTATTGGACTTAATTAATAAAACCTTTGCATAATTTTATCATTATCATTCATGCATACCTGGTTGTGATTCGCAACGCATTATTGGTCGACCTAGGTTTTGAGGTGATCGAGGTTCCACCGTAGGTCGAGTCGGAGACGGGAATCTCGAAGTCGACCCCCGCGCCGAGGAAGCTAACCCCGAACCGTATCAAGGCAAGCCTCGGTGCATCCTACCTATGTTTTTAAATATTTTATTTTATCACATAGTTCGGTTATGTTTGTGCATTAGGTGTTAGGGAATGATTGATACCCTAGTTGCATTATGGTAGGTTTCCGTTTGTTTATTCTATACTCGGTACAGGTAGCTCAATAGAAGCTAAGCTTAATTCATAGTCGCAACGGTAGGTATTTTAGGGAATCTTAAAGCGTGGAGGCTTTAAGGGTTACTGTGTTGACACTAAGATGTAGAGAGTGTTAATGAAGTTGAGACCGGACGGGCCCCGTAGGAGAAAGGGCAAGACGGAGATGAGGTCTTGTAAGGTGGTAGCCCCGTCCGAGTCTGGTCAAGGACCGTACCGTTGTCGGCTTAGTTGAACAAGTTTGAACGTACTCGTACTACATGCTGGTATCATGGGCCCGGAATGCTGATGTACCCTACCGCCCCGGAGATGTAGCGTAGCCGGCTCTTTTTACCGGCTGTTAGTGAGAGGATAGTCTCACGGGAGGGAGATGGGTCGGCCGCGAGGGAAGTCGTGGAGTCACCATACTCCCGGGGAGTTGGAAATGGCTAGTCTTCCGTCAAGTGCTAGCGGGAAAGGTTGTCGTATACGACCGATGGGGTGCGTATACGTCGTGTAGTCGGGTTTTGCCAGCTGGTATGAAATCGATTCGAATCGCTGTCTCTCGCCGTAATCAGTACCGCTTGTTTAGCTCGTCACATCGTAGTAAATAATATGGAAGATGATGATGAGGGATGGAAGGAATAATTGATCTATTTTATCTTGTCTTGCAAACTTGATTGCAATAGTGATAGATCGCAAATGTTAAGTCTAACGAACTTAATGTTGAGCTAAAATATTGAAAGTAAGGACCCACCCTTTAATGCTGTTTTCGCAAAGGAGTAAACCACACAGCCGGAAAGCCTTTGCATACTAGGCATCGGTTAGCGTGCCATGTTGACGGGTCGATCTTGCTGAGTATTAAAATACTCGGGGTTTGTTCGTTATCTTTCAGGGAACGAGTCGTACTACCACGACTTGTATGGTAGCTTCCCGGAAGAGGAGCAGATGTCCCGAGGGAGGTTCCCTCCAATGGGAACGTATCCCCACGCCGTGAAGAGGAAGGACCGCGATGTACGACGGGCTCAGTACATCACGTTAGTCGTTTAGAAGTCTTTTGTGGTATAAAAGTACAAGCTTCCGCTGAATACTCGTAGAATGTTAAACTTCAATAATGTTATGTTTCCGCTGCACGAATGTTTGTATTTCGAAAACCTGGTTGTATTATACCATGATGAATATATTCGGCTTGTATGAGATGATGTTTCTGTTGTAACTTGCTTCGTCGAGTGTCCCTCTCGTACCGATTCCCGGGTGTCCCGGAAGGGATGTCACAGCTGGTATCGGAGCGGTTCGGAGGCAACAAGTACATCATTACAGGCCTGTTTTCAAAACTTAACACGCTAGTACGATAGCAGACGAAAGAGTGCGGAGCCCTATAAGGATGTAGAATAGCTAGAATTTTACTAACTGTTCGACGTTCGGGTTTTGGGAAGTGCTAACTATTCGTTGTAGTTTTATACACTATAGTACGTATAGTTAGTTTCCGAGCATGCATCATGTCATATTGTGTGCTAAATAAATATTGGGCTATATTTAGCTAGTTTCGTAGTACTCGTATAGGTTGTTTTGTTCGTTTTCTTCTGTGGGAAGAAGTGTTTAACTTGTTTAAATATGTTCCCTGCAGATGCCGGTGACTCGCGGTAGGAAGCGCGCTCAGGAGGAGGAGGACACCCGGGCTGCACGCGTCGCAAAGCTGGAGCAGCGGGTCCACAATCTGGAGTTGCGGACGCAGAGCCGGGACCGACAGCTTGGTGCTTGGAAGAACCGCTGTCGAGTGGACTGCCGGGAGGTTCGGAGGTCCCACGCCAGGATCGCCGAGCTGGAGGAGTAGCTAGTGGAGGTTACCCTGGACCGTGATGGTTTTCACGGGGCGGCCCTAGCGTTGGACGCACAGCTGACCACGGTCACCGAGGAGCGAGACGCCGCTCGCGAGGCGGACGAGGAGCACGAGATACGGTTGGCGGGGATGACAGCGTAGCGTAACCACACTCGTGGAGACGCTGATCATGGTGCAGGACCAGATGGCTCAGCTTGAGGCGATGTTTGACGGGATAGCCGACGCACACCACGCCCGATCCACGACCACGACGCACCGCTTGAGCAGTTTCAGCAGCTTGCAGCAGCAGCAGCAGGGTCCACCGGACGACGCCGAGGAGGTCTCTCGGGATGGACTACGAGCCACCACCTGCCTCACCAGCAGAGGACGTCGAGTCGGACGCCGACAGCCACGCACCGTCGGCTTAGTTGTGTTGTGTCTTCACCGATGTAGGAGGGTAGCCACATTTTGCTGACATAGGTCGGATGTAGATAGGGTACTAGTAGGTGTTGGTCGGATGGCAATGTATGAAAAGTGGGTCTGAGTTGTACAAATAATAAATAATGAAAAAGAAGTGGTAGTAATGTATATCTATGCAGTTGCTAGAATAAAAAGAATTGCTGAAATAATAGGATTAGTTTCTACTTGTATCCGATACTCTTACTTCTCCACAGAGATGGACAAGCACGAGTACTGGTGTTAGTGAAGTAAGAGGACAACGGGAGGATGTTCGTATAGTAAGGCTGGAAAGACAATCGAAGGAAAAGGAAGAGTTGTTAGCACTTAGAGAGGCGCAGTTGATAAACAAGTTGCAGCAGGTTCAATTTAAGGATCAACAGCTAGAGCAGGATCTACTCCAAGCACACAATGCACACAATGCGGTTAGAGCAGGATCTACTCCAAGCACACAATGCAATACCGAATGAAGCAATAGGACAGCAACCTCCCGAGGATGAACCAGAGAGTGCCGGAAAATCCCGTCGAGGCTGAGTCTCGAAGAAGAAGAGGAGGATCCCGAAGAGATAATGGACGTGGATTCAGTCATAGACTTCACGGAGATTCCACAACTAGAGGATGCGAGAATCCGAGACGAGCAGTTCCATAAGCCAGAAGTGACGTCCAGTGCTTCGCGAAGAAGAGTAGAGTGCTAGCTAGTAGCAAGTGAGAAAATTAGTATGTAAATTAGGCGTTAGTTAAATAACGAGCGTGATGTAACCACGCATGAGTGTATCTTAGGAATCATTGTAACGTGGATGTGTGGGTACGTGTTTATGGATTTGGTGGTTGTTCTAATAAAGATGGTTGTTGCATAAGATTCGTTTGGAATTCCTCATCTATGTATTCTTGTTTCTTCCATTATTATGTTGGAATGAAGATGTCTAATGTAAAATTTTCTTGGACAGAATGGTTGGAACAAGAAGAAGTGATGAGCCGTGAAAGTTCTCAACGCGGGGCGGAAACACCACCACCACCCCCGACTTTAGCACGATGCCATCGCAGCTGTGCTGGATTCTCGCGCGGAGCAGTGGGAATTATTGGAGCAATTGGTCCACAACACCGCTCCACAGGAACGTCACCAAGGTCGGAATGCACCGGAGGAGAGGGTGACTTTCTCGGACTTCTTATCGGTTCGCCTCCGGTCTTCTCGGATGTGGGTGAACCCTTGGAAGTCGACAACCGGCTTCGGACCATTGAGTCGAAGCTGGAATTGTTTCCATGCACGGATCATCGGAAGACACTCTTCGCTTCCCAACAATTGCAAGGATTTGTTGGAGCACGGCGGGCCAACTACAAGGCAATGTTCCCTCCAGGACATCAAGTTTCATGGGCTGAGTTCACCAAAGCCTTCAGGGAGCACCATATTCCGAAGGCCTAATGAACCGAGAAGAGGAAGGAATTCTTATCATCGAAGCAAGGGGACATGAATGTGTATACCTACTCCAAGGTATTTAACCGTCTTGCCTAGTACGCTCCCGAACATGTGGATACGGATGCCAAGAAGAAGAATCTGTTCAAGGAAGGAATGAGTACCAAGCTGCGATCACGCCCGGTGCTAAACAAGACCGATAGTTTCACCGACTTTGTGAGTGACGCTATCGCGTTGGAAGATTCTATCCGCCTTCATCAAATGGGGAAAAACAAGAAGAGGCCGGCTGCTGGACAAGGAAGTGGCGGACCGTCGAAGTATAGGCTGGTCTACACCGCACCGTCGGGTCGGCGTTATCAACACACACCTTCTCGTCCAAGTTTCTACCGGCAGTCTCACCACCCCAACAATCTCAGCAACAGTGGTCGAATCAATATCGTCCGCCCTATCAGCAGCAGAATACTCGTAATCCCAGCACCGGTGAATCAAGCACCCCAGCAGAATGGACCGCCATGTTTCAATTGTGGCCGTCCGGGGCATTATTACCGCAGTTGTCCATATCCACAGAAGGCACCAGACACCCCTAAACCCCGGGGACAGCCGCAGAATCAGCCAAGAGCACGAGCCAAGAATGCTCAAGTGAAGACCGGCCGTGCCAACTTTACTACGGCCGAGGAGCTACCCGAAGGAGGACAAATCTTAGCGGGTATGTTTTCTATCGCTGATCATCCTCGCTATGGTTTTATTTGATTCGGGAGCTACGCATAATTTCATTCGCAAGTCATATGTTGCTAAGCATCGCATCATGCCATCCAAGTTGCTATGTGCTCATATCATTTCAACACCTGGGGGTAAAATTCTTACTAATGAAGAAGCTGCCAATATGCCATTAAGATTGGGTAGCAAGGTTTATTCCACTTCGTTAATCATATTGGATGGGCAAGAGTTAGATGCAATTATTGGCATGCAATGGATGAATTTCCATAAGGCAGTATTGGACATAGCATCTCGAGCCGAATATCTAAACTCTCCTGTTCATGGTCGAGATTGCTTACTCTTAACTCTCCCCAAAGCTATGCTGCCAATGGTTAATGAGGCTATAGGTAAGAGTCTCGGAGGATATACCCATAGTCCGTGAGTACCCGGATGCCTTTCCGGACGACTTGCCGGGACTACCGCCGGATCCAGCGGTAGAGTTTAAGATAGAGCTACGACTGGAACAAGCACCCATATCAAGAAGGTCAGTATCGGATGCCGCCGAATGAGATGGCAGAGTTGAAAGTGCAGTTAAAGGAATTATTGGACAAGGGATATATACGTCCAAGTTCATCACCATGGGGATGCCCAGCCTTGTTTGTGAAGAAGAAGGACAAGACATTGAGGCTATGTGTGGATTATAGACCTCTCGAATTCGGTTACCATCAAGAACAAGCACCCTCTTCCGAGGATTGATATCTTGTTTGATCAACTAATGGGAGCCAAAGTCTTCTCTAAGATAGATCTTCGCTCAGGATATCATCAGATTAAGATAAGAGTGGAAGATATACCGAAGACTGCATTCTCCACCGGATACGGACTTTATGAGTACCTGATGATGTCTTTTGGATTGACCAATGCACCAAGCACATTTCATGTATCTCATGAATTCGGTATTCATGCCTGAGCTGGACAAGTTTGTCGTGGTATTCATTGATGACATCTTGATCTACTCCAAGTCCGAGGAGGAACATACAAAGCATTTAAGAATTGTGTTGCAACGACTAAGGGATCACCAGCTCTACGCTAAGTTCAGCAAATGTGAGTTCTGGCTAAAGGAAGTGCCGTTCCAAGGTCATGTGATATCAGCCGAAGGAGTTGACGTTGATCCAGGCAAAGTTCAAGAAGTGTTGGATTGGAAACCACCGAAGTCCGTCTCACGGATCGAAGTTTCTTAGGATTGGCTGGTTACTACGGAAGGTTTATTCCAAACTTCTCGAAAATCGCCAAGCCAATGACTAAACTATTGGAAAAGGATAAGAAGTATGTATGGAGCAAGGAATGTGAAGAAGCTTTTCAAACATTAAAGAAGTTGTCGACAACAGCTCCAATGACTCTCTCGACCGGATCCGACGAAGCCCTTCGATGTGTATTGTGATGCATCGGGCACGAGACTCGGATGTGTTCTAATGCAGGAAGGTCGAGTGATCGCCTATGCCTCTCGACAACTTAGGCGTCATGAGGAACACTATCCCACTCATGATCCGGAATTAGCAGCAGTGGTTCTTGCATTGAAAAGTTGGAGGCACTATCTCTTGGATAATTTGGTACATTTATACACCGACCATAAGAGTCTTAAGTATATCTTCACCCAAGCAGATCTGAATATGCATCAACGAAGATGGTTAGAGTTAATCAAGGACTATGAGTTGGAGATTCACTATCACCCGGGCAAGGCGAATGTGGTAGCCGATGCTCTAAGTCGCAAAGTTCATTGCAATAATCTCATGGCTCAACCCTTGATTCAAGTATCTTCCCAAGAAAGTGAAGAGACGAATCTCCGGATTGTTCCGTATGGAGCCTTGACAAATCTAGCTCTTATTCCTACCGTTCGTGAAGAAGTGGTAGCAGCTCAACAAAAAAGTGTTGGAATGGAACACATAAGGAGACGACTCAGAAAGGCGAAGTTAAATGCTTCGGAGAGGACGACGTAGGAGTTATTTGGTTCAAGAATCGATTGGTAGTACCGAAAGATCTATCACTTCGTAAGAAGATAATGGATGAAGCTCATATGTCCAAGTGTTCTATTCACCCCGGAACCAACAAGAAGATCCGAAGCAAAGACCTTGGTGGACACGCATGAAGCGAGAAATAGGTAAGTATGTCAATGATCGTGATGTCCGCCGGCGAGTCAAAGCCGAGCACTTGAAGCAAGCAGGACCATTACAACCTTTGAGTATTCCTGAATGAAAGTGGGAAGACGTCGGCATGGATTTCATCGTTGGGTTACCACGAAGCCCACGAAAGCATGACTCTATCCGGGTTATTGTGGACGAGGTTGACGAAGACGACTCACTTCATACCGAGTACATACTCGATACATCGCTGAGAAGTATGCGGAGCTGTACATTGCTCGCATTCTCCGTCCGCATGGAGTGCCAAAGACCATTATATCGGATATAGGAATGCAGTTTGTCTCCAGATTTTGGGAGCAATTGCATGAATCATTGGGAACAAAACTAATACGAAGCTCAACGTATCATCCTCAAACAGATTGGCGGACAGTAAAGGATCAATCAATATCTCGAGGATATGCTCCGAGCATGTGTCTTGGCTTATGGTAAAGATTGGGAGAAGTGTTTACCGTTAGCGAGTTCTCCTACAATAACAGCTATCAAGAGAGTGCCGGAATGTCACCGTTCCAAGCTCTATATGGGCGTAGTTGTCGCACCCCTTTAAATTGGTCCGAAAGTGGAGAAAGAGTAATCTTCGGACCAGACCTAGTAAAAGATGCGAGAGGAACAAGTACGTCTCATTCAGCAGAATCTTAAGAGGGCTAAGTCTCGACGGATCAGCTATACCGATAAAAGACGTCGAGAGTTAGTATTCCAGGTTGGAGATCAAGTCTATCTTCGAGTATCTCCTACCAAAGGTGTTCAAAGACTCGGAATCAAGGGCAAGTTAGCACCACGATAGATTGGACCGTTTCCAATCTTAGAAAGATGTGGAGCCGTGGCATATCAATTGGAATTGCCAAGCACACTTGGCAGGTATACATAATATATTCCATGTATCTCAACCGAAGAAGTGTTTGAAATCACCGATGGATATACCGACAACCAAGGTGGAACGATTATGACTGGACTTGACATATGACGAACGTCCGGTCAAGGTTCTCGACACCAAGGATCGAGTGACTCGACATAGGACCATTAAGTTCTACAAGGTTCAATGGAGTAATCACTCGAAAGCTGAAGCTACAGGGGAACAAGAGGAGTTTCTCCGATCAAACTACCCCGAGTTCTTTAGTACTAACGTCTCATCGTTTCGATCGTGAATCTCGGGACGAGATTCCTGTAAGGGGAGGGTTGTAACAACTCTCGGAAAATAAATGCATTCCATGTCATCATGAGCATTGCATCATGTTACATTTATGAAGTTATTAATTTTTTGTGTTAAGAAAATGCACATAAAATATCAACTAGCTAAAAGATGAAAAGGAAATGTTAAAAAGAATTTAAATAAGAGAAAAATATATGTTTAACATTTTCGATTGCTCAAACATTATAAATAAAGATTTATACAAATCCCCTGAAATTATTTTGCCTTGTAAAGATATTTACAAGAAATAAACGAAACTTCTTTTGTTAATTTAACTATGAATTTTTAATTCAAAAATGATTTGGAATCTTAACCTGGACTTAATAAGAAAAATGCCTAAAATCCTTTCATTTACACCCCGAAATTGTTGGGAATTTTTGGAGCACCGGAAGGTTGCTTTTTAATTATCCGAAAGCCGAGGGGTTTTTTGTAAAATTTCGGGCCCGGCCAAGCGCCGTCTCTCTTCTTCCTCTCCTCTCTCTCCGCGCTCGGCGCCGCCCGCGGCAGGAACCGCCTCCCCGCCGGTTGCCACGCCACCTCGCCACGCAGAGCCCGGCCACACGCAGCCGCTTGCCCGGTCTCCTTTCCTTACCGCCTCCTCGTGGGATAAGACCCCCTGCCGTGTCTGGTCTCTCCCTCCCTCTTCCCCATTTCCGCCATTGCCACCCCTCTAGAGCACCGTCGCCGAGGCCACTCCGGCGACCTTCCGTCCGAGCCCACCCCGCCACAAGCTTTGCCGGAGCCCCCGCCTACTCTCCGAACCGCCGCTCGCCCTTGAGCCCTCTAGAATCGGAGAATTGAATCATTTTCCTGAAGAGCTCACCGCCGGGTCCCGGCCACCGCACCTCACGATTCGCCCACTCCGGTGAGCTATTTTCGTTTCTTTTTCGTCCTAGAGGTGCGCAAGTGCCCCCTCTATTCTCAGGCACACTCACCGTAGCATGCGACGTCCGGGTTCGTCGGGATTTCGCCGTTTCCCGGAGTTTCCTCACCGCCGCCGCACCCTTCCACGGTGAGCCCCATCTCCCGGCTGTGCTCATGCTTCTAGGACCTCGCGACGAGCTTGGTTATGCTCCGTAGTAGCTCACGGCGCATTTCTCCCCAAGTTTTAAGTCGTCGGGTAAGCTCGCGCCATGGCCGGAGCTCCGTCGTGCCCGCCTCTCACCACCGGCGCGTCTCCGGTCTAGCTCATGTATGCGCTTCACCACCGCTAGGTCCACCACAGCGAGTAGAGTCTTTAGCTAGTCTCGCGGCGAGCTTTGAGCCATCTCCGGCCATCGCCGGTGGCCGCGCCGCCGTGTCCTCGCCGCCACGGTGGTGCCACACCGCAGGCCACACGCGCGCGGGATCGCGTGTGGCCACGTCGGGATCGGGTGTGGCCACCCCGTAGCCCGAGTGTGTGGCACAAAGTGTTTTTAAATTTTCAAAAATTCATAGAAAATTCGTTAAAAATCGGAAAAATGCGAAGTTTGTTAGACTCGGAAAAATAAGAGCTATTTGTTTCTCGAGATAAAATATTTATTTTGAGCAATTTTATTTCATAGATAGTATTTAATCACTTTCTTTGTGTAAAGAAAAGCTAGTATTTTATGTTAATTAAATGTTTATCGAAGAAAAATAATCTAATTAGGTGAAGGAGATATCTGCAGACGAAATTAATTATGAAAATTATTTTTCCAAAATTAAACTTAAACTTTATTATTTCATGTGGTTCCAATTTAATTATCCTATTATCACATGTCACTTAAATAATGATTTATTCATTGTTTAATAAATAGAAGTATTTGTTAATTACTAAACCTAAGTAAGTAGTATTAATAAACTAAACATAATTAATTACTAATTAAGGAACAAGATTAATTAGTAATTAATAACCTTGATTAAGCATTAATTAATGAGCATAATTGATTACTAATTACTGCTTAATGAACATGCTTAATTATGAATTCTCACTTAACCAATATGATGAAGCATTAATTATTAATTATTAATTATTGGACTTAATTAATAAAACCTTTGCATAATTTTATCATTATCACTCATGCATACCTGGTTGTGATTCGCAACGCATTATTGGTCGACCTAGGTTTTGAGGTGATCGAGGTTCCACCGTAGGTCGAGTCGGAGACGGGAATCTCGAAGTCGACCCCGCGCCGAGGAAGCTAACCCCGAACCGTATCAAGGCAAGCTCCGGTGCATCCTACCTATGTTTTTAAATATTTTATTTTATCACATAGTTCGATTATGTTTGTGCATTAGGTGTTAGGGAATGATTGATACCCTAGTTGCATTATGGTAGGTTTCCGTTTGTTTATTCTATACTTGGTACAGGTAGCTCAATAGAAGCTAAGGTTAATTCATAGTCGCAACGGTAGGTGTTTTAGGGAATCTTAAACCATCGAGGCTTTAAGGGTTACTGTATTGACACTAAGATGAGGAGAGTGTTAATGAAGTTGAGACCGGACGGGCCCCGTAGGAGAAAGGGCAAGACGGAGATGAGGTCTTGCAAGGTGGTAGCCCCGTCCGAGTCGGTCAAGGACCGTACCGTTGTCGGCTTAGTTGAACAAGTTTGAACGTACCGTACTACATGCTGGTATCATGGGCCCAGCAAGCTGATGTACCCTACCGCCCTAGAGATGCAGCAGTAGCCGACTCTCTTTTACCGACTGTTAGTTCCGGCTAAAGGAAGTGCCGTTCCAAGGTCATGTGATATCAGCCGAAGGAGTTGCCGTATACGACCGATGGGGTGCGTAAACGTCGTGTAGTCGAGTTTTGCTCGTCTGGTATAAAATCGATTCGAATCGCTGTCCCTCGCAGTAATGAGTACCGCTTGTTTAGCTCGTCACATCGTAGTAAATAATATGGAAGATGATGATGAGGGATGGAAGGAATAATTGATCTATTTTATCTTGTCTTGCAAACTTGATTGCAATAGTGATAGACTGCAAATGTTAAGTCTAACGAACTTAATGTTGAGCTAAAATATTAAAAGTAAGGACCCACCCTTTAATGCTGTTTTCGCAAAGGAGTAAACCCCACAGCCGTAAAGCCTTTGCATACTAGGCGTCGGCCTTAGCGTGCCATGTTGACGGGTCGGTCTTGCTAAGTATTAGAATACTCGGGGTTTGTTCGTTATCTTTCGGGAACGAGTCGTACTACCACGACTTGTATGGTAGCTTCCCGGAAGAGGAGCAGGTGTCTCGAGGGAGGTTCCCTCCAATGGGAACGTATCCCCACGCCGTGAAGAGGAAGGACCGTGATGTACGACGGGCTCAGTACATCACGTTAGTCGTTTAGAAGTCTTTTGTGGTATAAAAGTACAAGCTTCCGCTAAATACTCGTAGAATGTTAAACTTCAATAATGTTATGTTTCCGCTGCACGAATGTTTGTATTTCGAAAACCTGGTTGTATTATACCTTGATGTATATATTCACGCTTGTATGAGATGATGTTTCTGTTGTAACTTGCTTCGTCGAGTCTCCCTCTCGTATCGATTCCTTGGTGTCCCGGAAGGGATGTCACGCCTCCTGCTACCGAGGTGATCGCTGCTTCGTAGCCGATAAGGAACTACCTTGGGTCTGTTTCCCCCGTACCTCGGGATAGTTCCGATGCGAAAATTTTCTCGGGTAGCTCGCCCTTTGCAACCCTTCCGAGAGTAGTGAGTCTTTGTGTATGATATAGAGGCTTGACTTCCTGGAGGGCATTGCTTCACGCCTTGTGCTTTTGTCTCTGCGGTTGCTTGCTCGTTGGCTCTTCTTCTATGTCGCTTTGTATGGTGGTTGTTGATGGCTTCGCTTGGCTGCTTTTCTTTGCTTTTGCTCTTAGCCTTTTGATTTCCTTTGCGAGCTTCTCAAGCTTGCGTTTCTCTTCTAGGAGGTCTTCTTTTCCTGCGAAGCTTGTCCCTTTGCTCTACTTGTTGGAGGAGTTTGCTTTTAACTTCTTCCGGCGCTGAATTGTGCCTCCGCAACTATTCTACTTCGCCGAGCGGTGTCTCGCTGTCCCCCGAGGCGTAGGTGTCTTTAGGTTCGTCTTCTTGTATTGCCGACAACTTGCTCGTGTTGTTGTCACTTCGCACCCTGGATGTACCGTCGCCACCGGCCGGGGCAGGTGCTTGTTTGAGTCAAAGTATATGAGGCCTTTTGGCTTGAGGTGGTGGTCTCTGGTTTAGCTCTAAGGGCGTCGAGGCCGCTGCCGATGATCTTACGAGTAACTCTTGCAGGGGCGAGCCGCTGCGGCTGTTCTTGTATGTCTTTTCATCGTGAGCTTGATTTTCAAGCTCACGCACGGTAGGTGAAAGTGCATCTAGGCCCCTCATTTTATTTTGGATGATTGATATCAATACAATTAAATTTGGACTAATCCTTTCATGAGAATGTGTGTAGTGAATATCCAAAGCGCATGAAAGTGTAGCAAGCACAATCAAAAAGGAGAAAAGAAATGTGAGATGCAATAAAAGGAAGATTTGGAAAAGACCCCTCTCAAAGCTTGTGCCTCGCTTTATTTCTTTGCTTTGAGTCATAGGGATGCCGTACTATAAAGAGGGATGCAAATCACAAACGTGGCTAAGAATGGAGATGCTCACAAACTCAAGAAATCTCCTCCAAACCCATTCTTCCCGAACCCATCGGAAGCTCCGGTGTGGTACCGGAAGTTCCGGTCCCCGGTACCGGAAGTTCCGGTAGGCTTACGAGAGTTTTGCTCTCGGAAAAGCCATACCGGAAGTTCCGGTTCCTCGTACCGGAAGTTCCGGTAGGCTAACACGTGAGCTTTGAGCTCTCCGGAATGCCATACCGGAAGTTCCGGTCCCCGTACCGGAAGTTCCGGTAGGCTAACAGAGAGCTTTGAGCTCTCCGGAATGTCATACCGGAAGTTCCGATACGGCACCGGAAGCTCCGGTGCGGTTCGGTTCTCCAACCCTAAACCTACGTACCGGAAGTTCCGGTACTCCACCGGAAGTTCCGGTGCGGGCCAAAAGTCCGGATCTAACCCTAATTCGAACCTTACCGGAAGTTCCGATACGCTATCGGAAGTTCCGGTGCGGGTTTTTAGACAGAGCCAACGGCTCTTTTTGGGCTGTGGTATATAAGCCACACCCCCTCTCCATTCACTCTCTCTTGCACAACTCCGAACCAATACACACTTGAGCTTCACTCCATCTACTCCAAATCCTCTCCAAAAGCAAAAATTTCATCCTTGAGCTAGGATTTGAGTGAGAGACTTTGAGCAAGTGTTGAGAGACTTGATTCCATTCTTGAGCATCTTCACTCCCGTCAAGCTTGTGATTTGGATTTGTTACTCTTGGAGCTTTGAGCTCCTAGACGGCTACGCGTGCTCGTGAGCTCCCAACTTGTGTGGTGACGCCCGAGAAGTTTGTATTGCCCGTCCCGGAAGGGACATTGATAGTGGAAAACTCAAGCTCAACCTTGGTGGTGACTTGAGGGAGAAATAGGGTTGAGAGAAACCCGGTCCTTGGTGGACTTTCTCAACGGAGACGTAGAGTCCTTGGTGGGCTTGAACTTCGGTGAAAAATCCGTGTCTCTTGTGCTCCCTTTCTTACTTGTGCGTAGTTGTTTAACTCACTAGGTTGCTTGTTAGTTTTCCGTTGTGCCTTTAAATTCCTAGAATTGCATAGGATTGTTCCCTTCTTTCTTGCAAACACTAGAATTGTGTAGGGCTTAATTCCACATTTATCACCCTGCACCGGAAGTTCCGGTATCCTACCGGAAGTTCCGGTATTTGACGTTTCCGTCTTATTGTTATTTTGCAGAAATTTTTAGGTTCGCCTATTCACCCCCCCCTCTAGGCGACTTTCAATTGGTATCGGAGCAGGTATCTTCGTTGAAGCCTCACCGCTTGAAGATCAAAGATGGCAAATGAAAATGAGGCAACGGGTAGTGGTGAAGCACCACCAAAGATAGCCGGTGAAAGAGGTCATGAGACCCCACCGGGTGATGCCGGAGATGGAAATGGAAAAGGGATTGCCCAGGGTGGAGATGTACTTAGTGCTTTGCCGATGAGTTACAACAAAACGCCATACACCTATGGTGATGGAAGAGATGAGCACATTGGACCCGGCTCCGGAAGACTACCGTATTTTGATGGTCAATACTTCGATCATTGGAAAACAAAGATGTTACTACACTTAGACTCCATGCATCAAAATGTGAGAAATGTGACTCAACATGGATTCTTGTGGGAATGTAGAAGCAAGCCAACCGCACAAGACTTGTTCAATGTAAGATGCAATGTGGCAGCGGCTAGTGCTCTCGTATCCGCGCTTAGCGCCGCCGAGTATGAGAAGATAACCGGAATGGAGGATGCCCATCAAATTTGGTTGAAGCTTGAATTGGTTCATGAGGGCATTGATAGTGTGAAGGAGTCTAAGCTAGAAGGGCTTAGAGAAGATTTTAACTACTTTGTCATGAGGTCGGATGAAGGGCCAAGGGAAGCTCATGATAGGATGATGAGGATAGTGAACATGAGAAGAGCACTTGGAGAAAAGGTGTTGGACTTGGATGTGAATAGAAGGTTGCTACAAGCCTTGCAAGCATGGGATGCCAACATAGTGTCCAACATAAGAGACAAAGATGGTTTTAGATACTTCACAACCAATGAAGTGATTGGCAAGGTGCTCTCCCAAAAACAGCAAATTGACCAAGGGAATAGGATCAATGCTTTGCTTAAGGATAAGGAAAAGGCTAGTGGGAGCAAGAATGATTTGGCTCTTAATGCCGAATAAGAAAAGAAAAAGAAAGTGGTTGAGGAGAGTGATGATGATAGTGATGATGAAATGGCTCTCTTTGTGAAAAGGTTCAACAAGCTCATGTCAAAAAGGAGCTCCAAGAAAAATGACCAAGACAAGAGCAAATTGAGGAAGGCCAAGAACAAGTGCTACATTTGTGGAGACAAAGGTCACTTCATGGCAGAGTGTCCGGAGAACTACAAGAACAAGCAAAACAAGAAGGGGGACAAGAAATACAAGAAGCATAGAAAGTACCGTCGGGGTGAAGCACACATTGGACAAGAATGGAATTCCGATGGATCATCTTCCTCCTCCGAGTCGAATCCGATGAAGAGAAGGAAGGCATTGCATCACTTGCTATTGGGCTAACACCGACCAACTCCTCCTTGTTTGGAATCTTTGCCGATGATGAAGATGATGCCGGACACAAGTGCATGATGGCTAAGGGCTCTAAGGTAAATGCTAATGGAAGTTCTCAAATTCCTAACATGTTTGATTTGTTGGACATCATTGAGCAGGAAAAGGAGACCAATAAGAGGCAAGAGGAGCTTCTTGAGAAACAAGAGGAAATGCTTGTTCAAGAGAAGCAAAGGGTGCTTGAACTTGAGAAGCTCCTAGAAGTTGAGAGGAAGAAGAATGAGGACTTGGTAAAGTCTATCAAAGTGGTTGAAGAAAATAGTGAGACACTTAAAGTCACAAATGTGTCACTTCAAGAGAAGTGTGATGACTTGCAAATGGATCACAATTCTCTCAAAGTGCAATTTGAGGAAATTAAGTGTAACACTACTTCCTCTCAATCTTCGTCTTGCCCCCATCTAGCAATGAATGTACTAGGTGCAACAAGATTGATGTTGAAGCTTTTACAAGAAACATCAAGACCATTGGTGACTTGAAGAAGCAAGTGTAAGAACTTCAACAACAAGCACAAAAGAAGATGAAGGCCATTGATGATGCCAAGGCCGAGTATGCAAGGGGTGCATACACCAATGTGAGACGATCACATGTGAAGGATGGCATTGGATACAAGCAAGGTGACAAGCATAATGCAAGAATCAACAAGAACGGCACCGAATTCATCAAGTTCACCAAGGAGGGTGAATATCAAAAGAAGCAAGTCAAGAGGGAGAAGCAAATCAAGAACACTAATAAATCTTCTGTTATTTGTGATTTGCGTAGTAACGTGCCTAACCCCTCTTGTGCTCTCTTTTATGATTTTAATGCGACCTATGTGCTAATGAGAAACAAGCATGGTCATGTCTATGCAAAAATATGTTGGGCCACGCAACAAGACCCACAAATCTTGTGTGTGGGTGCCCAAGACACTTGTTACTAATGTGAGAGGACCTAAGCAAATTTGGGTACCTAAAAACAAAGCATAAATTGTTTTGTAGGAATACTCCTCCGGTGGCTCATCATGGGTGGTGGATAGTGGATGCACCAATCATATGACCGGAGACAAGAAAATGTTTGAGTCATTCGAGCCAAGCAAAGAAAGAAATGAATATATCACTTTTGGAGACAACGGAAAAGGCTATGTGTTGGGTTATGGTAACATTCCTTTAACTTTTCCGCATTCACTTTCGAAGGTTATGCTTGTGGATAACGTTGACTTCAATTTGTTGTCTATCTCACAACTTTGTGGAATGGGCTACAATTGCTTGTTCAACGATAAGGGTGTGATTGTCTCAAGGAGAAGTGATGGCTCGATTGCTTTTGAGGGTGTGCTCAAATGGAAGCTTTATGTTGTGGATTTCACAGCGGATAAAGCAAAACTTGACACATGCTTGGTTGCAAAGTCCGACATGGGATGGTTGTGGCATAGACGACTAGCCCATGTCGGTATGAGAAATCTTCACAAACTCCAAAAGGGCGGTCACATTCTTGGACTAACGGATGTTTGCTTTGAGAAAAATAAAATTTGCGGTGCATGTCAAGCCGGAAAACAAGTTGGAGCACCACATCCATCCAAGAACATAGTGACAACCACAAGGTCGTTGGAGATGCTTCACATGGACCTCTTCGGTCCCATTGCCTACATTAGCATCGGCGGTAACAAATATGGACTTGTTATTGTTGATGATTATTCTCGCTTCACGTGGGTATTCTTTTTGTGTGATAAAGGTGAAGTAAAGGATGTACTCAAGACATTATTGAAAAGAGCACAAAATGAATTTGAAGTGAAGATCAAGGCCATAAGGAGTGACAATGGTACCGAGTTCAAGAACACTCAAGTTGAAGAGTACCTTGATGAGGAGGGCATCAAACATGAGTTTTCGGCACCCTACACACCTCAACAAAATGGGGTGGCCGAAAGAAAGAACCGCACACTCATAGAGATGGCAAGAACCATGCTTGATGAATACAAGATCTCCGACCGTTTTTGGGCCGAAGCAATCAACACCGCATGTCATGCCTCAAACCGGTTGTATCTCCATCGACTCTTGAGGAAAACACCATACGAGCTACTAACCGATAAAAAGCCTAACATCTCGTACTTTCGAGTTTTTGGGAGCAAATGTTTCATGCTCAACAAGAAACCCAAGACTTCAAAGTTCTCCCCTAAGGTTGATAAAGGTTTCTTACTTGGGTATGGTTCAAATTGTCACGCCTATCGTGTCTTCAACAAAACCACCGGTTGTGTTGAAGTTTCACGGGACGTGACGTTTGATGAATCTAACGGCTCTCAAGGGGAGCAAGTTGTTATCAATAATGCAGATGTTGAGGCTCCTAGGCAAGCAATCAAGAGAATGGCACTTGGTGATGTGAGACCGCAAGAACCACAAAGTAATCAAGATCAACCTCCTCCCTCAAGTCAAGACCAACAATGCACTAATCATGACCAAGTTGATCAAGATCAAGAAGTTGGTAATGAAGATCATGCTCAAGCACAAGATGATGAACCCACATCGCATGATCAAGAGGTTGAACAAGACGGCGGTCAAACAAGCTCACATCCACCACACCCAAGAGTGCACCAAAGTGTGCAACGTGATCACCCCGTGGAACAAATCCTTGGAGACATAGAAAAGGGGGTAATCACTCGTTCTCCTGTTTGCAATTTTTGTGAACATTACTCTTTTGTCTCTTCTTTGGAGCCATTCGGAGTAGAAGAAGCACTCGAGGACTAGGATTGGGTGATGGCCATGCAAGAAGTATTGAACAACTTCACAAGAAATGAAGTTTGGACATTAGAAGAAAGACCAAGATGCAAGAATGTTGTGGGCACTAAGTGGGTGTTCCGCAATAAACAAAATGAAGACGGTGTTGTAACAAGGAACAAAGCAAGATTGGTGGCAAAAGGATATTCACAAGTAGAAGGATTGGATTTTGATGAAACCTATGCCCCCGTGGCAAGGCTTGAATCAATAAGAATACTACTTGCCTTTGCTACTCACCACAACTTCAAGTTGTACCAAATGGACGTGAAGAGTGCATTCCTAAATGGGCCAATCAAGGAAGAAGTGTACGTGGAGCAACCACCGGGCTTTGAAGACCCCAAGTATCCTAATCACGTATACAAACTCCATAAGGCGCTCTATGGGCTTAAGCAAGCACCAAGAGCATGGTATGAATGCCTTAGGGATTTCCTTTTGAAAAAGGGTTTTGAAATGGGCAAGGCCGATGCAACCCTCTTCACAAAGCGTTTTGATCATGATATATTTGTGTGCCAAATTTATGTCGATGACATAATATTTGGTTCTACTAACCAAATGTTTTGTGATGATTTTAGCAAGATAATGACCAAGAGGTTCGAGATGTCTATGATGGGTGAGTTGACATTCTTTCTAGATTTCAAGTCAAGCAACTCAAGGAGGGCACCTTCCTATGTCAAGCCAAGTACACTCAAGACATATTGAAGAAGTTTGACATGGACAAGGCAAAGCCCGCCAAGATGCCCATGGCAACAAATGGCCATCTCGACCTCACCAAGAAAGACAAGCCGGTTGATCAAAAGGTTTTTCGCTCTATGATCGGCTCTTTGCTTTACCTTTGTGCATCTAGGCCCGATAGCATGCTTAGTGTGTGTATGTGTGCACGTTTCCAAGCCGCTCCTATGGAGTGCCACATGGTGGCCGTTAAAAGAATCTTGAGATATTTAGTGCACACACCCAACCTAGGGCTTTGGTACCCCAAGGGTTCAAAGTTCAACCTTATAGGCTATTCCGATGTGGATTATGCCGGGGACAAAGTGGATAGGAAAAGTACCTCCGGGACTTGCCAATTCTTGGGTAGGTCCCTAGTGTCATGGTCCTCCAAGAAACAAAATTCCGTTGCTCTATCCACGGCCGAAGCGGAGTATGTGGCAGCCGGTAGTTGTTGTGCACAACTATTGTGGATGCGACAAACTCTAAGGGACTACGGTTACAAGTTGAACCGTGTTCCTCTCCTATGTGACAATGAGAGTGCCATAAAGCAAGCATATAATCCCGTTGAGCATTCGCGCACAAAGCATATAGATATCCGTCATCATTTCTTGAGAGATCATTCTATCAAAGGGGATATTGAGCTGAGCCATGTGAAAACCGAAAATCAATTGGCCGATATTTTCACCAAGCCCTTAGATGAAAGCCGGTTTTGCTATCTAAGGAGTGAGCTAAATATACTTGACTCTAGTAACATGCTGTAAAAGCGTGCACATTTGCTTGTTGCTTTATTCGTTTTGGATCTTAAGATGAAATGCATGCTTTCGAAAATTAACTAAGCTTTTTGAAGGTTTTTCTTGGTTCTTGACCAATAGGTCGAATCTTGTCAAAATGTGATCATAGCTTTGTTTGTTGATTGCATACTGATCACATGATGTCAAGATGCCCCACTAGTCCATCAAAATTATTTTTGAAAACTCTCCCCAAAACTTCACCCCTCTTCTTCTCTGTTTCCCCCTACCGGAAGTTCGGTAGGGTACCGAAGTTCCGGTACGGGAGCTGGGGCACGAGCGTTTGTTTCCCAGTCGGAAGTTCCGGTAGGGGACCGGAGGTTCCGACTGGAGGTCGAACGGAGGACTTTTCCTCTCGGTCGGAAGTTCCGGTACCCGGTACCGGAAGCTCCGATCGGGAGCTCACCCTCGGGTGTCATGACCACACCGGAAGTTCCGGTAAGCTACCGGAAGTTCCGGTGCGGGACGTTGACCTAGGGTTTGAGCCCGCACCGGAAGTTCCGGTCGGCTACCGGAAGTTCCGGTGCGGGGCGGCAATATAAATAGGGGAGCCCGTCCCCTTGAAAGGGACGGCTCCCATTTGAAAAAGACTCAACCTTTTTCCTCTTCTCTCTTCGGATCCTCATCAACCGGAAGCTCCTCTCAACTTCCGGCGACGGTCTACGGCAAGATTCTTCAAGTTCCTTCCTCCGGTCTTCTCCAAGCTCCTAGCTAGAGGAGAAGGTATACCTTCATTGCCTTCACTTCTAGATGTAGGCCTAAATCCTTGAATCCCTAGGAATATTTGATGCTTAGATGTTTCTCTAGCAGTTCTAGAACACTAGCATGCTTCTAGGAAGTAATTCCATTGGCTAGATGTGATTTTTCGCACTCGCTAGGGTTAGGGTTGACCCCTACCGGAAGTTCCGGTAGGCTACCGAAGTTCCGGTATGGGTCGACCTCTTACGGATATGGAACCCGTCGGAGGTTCCGGTACCGGGAGTACCGGAGGTTCCGGTACCTGTACTCGGAAGTTCCGTTATCCGGTACCGGAAGTTCCGACAGGGGCCTATCCTGTTAGCATCTTTCTAGCATCTCAAAATTCCCACACCGTGTATGTTGCTCCTTACACATGTTTTTCTCTCTGTTAGATGACTCGTGGCAGGAAGCGGATCGTGTCCAAGCGTCCGAGCACCCTCTCAAAGTCATGATGACTCGGACTCGGACTCGGACTTCGACGTGCCGGATCCGCGCCTTGTCAAGAGGCGGGCCACGGGAACCGGTCACCGGTCTTCCTCCCGTGGTCTTGGCCCGGCAAGGGCAAAGGTCTTGGAAGAGGCAAAGGGAAGAGCACCGCTAGGAGACCTCCTTCCGCTCCTGTGTCAAGTGATGAAGAAGAAAGTGAGGAGGAGGCTGGAAATGTGGGCGGGGATGAGTGGTTTCTCCCCATCGCCCGCAACTTGCGGGAGCACTACAAGTATGAGCTGCGGTCACCGGCTGTGAGTGGCGAGTGCAGGCTACAATGTGCCTTTCTACGAGAGATGAGGTGCAGAAATATAGGAGCAAGTGCGCGTGGCTCAAGGCTAAGGAAAGGGGTGTGGATGACATTCGCTTTTGGGACCACACCCAAGCTGAGTGGTACAAGGAGCTGCTCAAGTTGAAGAAAAGGACTCATGAGATGAAGTGGATCAAGTGGGATCTGGATGGATCGTCGGAATGATCCGGTCTTTACTCAAATCAAGGCTGAGTGTGCTAGAAGGGATTTGGTGGAGATTATGGGACTTGAGCATGGGTAGAACACGGAACCGGTGGTTCGGTTCTATGCCACTCTTTGGCTTGAGTACAATGATGACTCCCAGGAGGACTCCATCATGCACTGGACGCTTGATGGAAACAGGTTCCAGGTCACATATGCTGAGTTTGCACGGATTCTCGGATTTGGTCATGACGACGCTATGAAGAACAATGTGAATATGTTTGACCCTCCGGATGATGCAGCTTTGGAGTTCATGTATGACGGTCGCTATGCTCACCCCAAGACGATGATCATTGGGACACACTTTGGGCTGCACCCCTACTACCGTGTTCCGAACAATATGTTCGGATGGACTTTGGATCCTAAGATAGGGGATGCATCTTCTTTGTCGGCAGAATCCAAGACTCTACTTTGTGCCATGCGTCCGGGAGCTGAGTCGTTTTGTGTTTTTGAGCACATTTGGACTTCCATCATCAACCACTCCTACACTCATAAGGCGAGCCTTCCCTTCGCTCCCTTTATTATGAAGATGATTGAGACTCGTCACTGGTATGCACTTTGTACATGATAAGGACCACCCCGGACTTCGTCCCAAGAGGTTTCCGCTCTTACCCACTCCTCGGGGATCACCGGTGAGACAGCCGGCTCCTCCACCACCAGCTCGGCAAGCTAGAGATGCTCCACCTACTACTTCTCGCCGGACTCGCAGCAAGTCCGGATTCATTAGCTCGGTCCTCAAGTCCATCTTTTGCATGTGCAAGGCTAATAGTGAGGACATCTATGAGATGAGGATGGAGCAGCGGCGCATAAATGAAGGACATCACTGTTATCTCTCTTACCTAGCTCAGCAGCAGCAGCAGCCACCACCTCCTCCCTTGGATCTTGCACCGATAGTACCTCGGCGGTGGGAGGACCCTTGGGCTCCATATCGGCGAGGCCGCGGACGTGGCGGCACGAGCAGCACGAGCAGCAGCTCAAGGTGTGGAGGGCAGTGGCACCGAGAGTGGAGAGGATGACAGCGCCGAGGATGTCCCGACCGCCTCCGTTCCCCGCTCTAGCACTCGGATCCCGCTCCATGAGAAGGGCAAGGGAGTGGCTCGCCCCGTGGATGAGGAAGAGAGCGATGAAGACGACGACGACGACGATGACGACGAGTGATCCTCTCTTGGGCGTTCTAGTTCTTTTCTCCTTTTTGGTGATGTGTTGCCAAAGGGGGAGAAGAAATTTCTATCTATTTATCTTTATCTCGTTTTTATGATGTAATGAACTATGTGTGTGAGATGGACAAGTGGTTTGGAACTATGGATGATTGTAATAAGTCTAGACTTGTTTTAATTATCTATCTATGTGGTTTGTCGTATGATATGGTGTTGTGTTGTTTCTATCTTTTAGATGCATTTGTGTGATGATAAAATGCCATATTGCATTGCTCTTGGTTTCTTTATTTTGGATGCATAGATAAAGGGGGAGCTCCTCATGATTTACTTCTCTAATGTGCATTTGGTATTGTATAGACCAACTTTTGAAATTCAATTTCATGCACATATTAAGGGAGAGCTCATTTTTTATCTTTGCAAGTTGTGCTTTTTGATTCTTTTTCTAGAAATTTGATTGTATTGGCATCAATCACCAAAAAGGGGGAGATTGAAAGTGCATCTAGGCCCCTTATTTTATTTTCGATGATTGATATCAATACAATTAAATTTGGACTAATCCTTTCATGAGAATGTGTGTAGTGAATATCCAAAGCGCATGAAAGTGTAGCAAGCACAATCAAAAAGGAGAAAAGAAATGTGAGATGCAATAAAAGGAAGATTTGGAAAAGACCCCTCTCAAAGCTTGTGCCTCGCTTTATTTCTTTGCTTTGAGTCATAGGGATGCCGTACTATAAAGAGGGATGCAAATCACAAACGTGGCTAAGAATGGAGATGCTCACAAACTCAAGAAATCTCCTCCAAACCCATTCTTCCTGAACCCATCGGAAGCTCCGGTGTGGTACCGGAAGTTCCGGTAGGCTTACGGAGAGTTTTGCTCTCGGGAAAAGCCATACCGGAAGTTCCGGTCCCTAGTACCGGAAGTTCCGGTAGGCTTACAGAGAGTTTTGCTCTCGAGAAAAGCCATACCGGAAGTTCCAGTTCCTAGTACCGGAAGTTCCGGTAGGCTAACAAAGAGCTTTGAGCTCTCCGGAATGCCATACTCGGAAGTTCCGGTCCCCGGTACCGAAAGTTCCGGTAGGCTAACGGAGAGCTTTGAGCTCTGCGAAATGCCATACCGGAAGTTCCGATACGGCACCGGAAGCTCCGGTGCGGTTCGGTTCTCCAACCCTAAACCTACGTACCGGAAGTTCCGGTACTCCACCGGAAGTTCCGGTGCGGGCCAAAAGTCCGGATCTAACTCTAATTCGAACCTTACGGGAAGTTCCGATACGCTATCGGAAGTTCCGGTGCGGAGTTTTCGGACAGGCCAACGGCTCTTTTTGGGCTGTGATATATAAGCCACACCCCCTCTCCATTCACTCTCTCTTGCACAACTCCGAACCAATACACACTTGAGCTTCACTCCATCTACTCCAAAAGCAAAAATTCCATCCTTGAGCTAGGATTTGAGTGAGAGACTTTGAGCAAGTGTTTGAGAGACTTGATTCCATTCTTGAGCATCTTCACTCCCGTCAAGCTTGTGATTTGGATTTGTTACTCTTGGAGCTTTGAGCTCCTAGACGGCTAGGCATGCTCGTGAGGTCCCAACTTGTGTGGTGACGCCCGAGAAGTTTGTATTGCCCGTCCCGGAAGGGACATTGATAGTGGAAAACTCAAGCTCAACCTTGGTGGTGACTTGAGGGAGAAATAGAGTTGAGAGAAACCCGGTCCTTGGTAGACTTTCTCAACGGAGACGTAGAGTCCTTGGTGGGCTTGAACTTCGGTGAAAAATCCGTGTCTCTTGTGCTCTCTTTCTTACTTGTGCGTAGTTGTTTAACTCACTAGGTTGCTTGTTAGTTTTCTGTTGTGCCTTTAAATTCCTAGAATTGCATAGGGTTGTTCTCTTCTTTCTTGCAAATACTAGAATTGTGTAGGGCTTAATTCCGCATTTATCATCCTGCACCGGAAGTTCCGGCATCCTACCGGAAGTTCCGGTATTTGACGTTTTCGTCTTAGTGTTATTTCGCAGAAATTTTTAGGTTCGCCTATTCGCCCCCCCCCTCTAGGCGACTTTCGGTAGGCGCCAATGTTGGTGTACTAAGCAGCGAGGGTAATGCTCACTTAATACACCGAACACAAGAAACGGAAAATGCGAAGTATGGAAAAAAATAATGGCAAGACAACAACTCTTAGTATAAGCGAAGTTAACTTGCTAATTACAAGTGTGTTTACAGGTGACCCTTAGGCTCCCTTTATAGTCCAGGGAGCCATATTATACAGGACCATTTTACCCCTAGCCAGCCGCCTCAACTCTACTGTGAGGCGATAACTCTCGAGGGCACTCCGGGAGCTGGCTGCTTAGCCGGGACGCACTCCCGCCCTTTGGTTCGCCTCGCTCCGGTGCTCCGTTCGCTAGATGATAGCTTTGCGGGTCACGGGCCTTTGGGCCCGGGGCCCGGCTCCGTCCTTGGGCCTCCCCGGCGACGCCCCATGGTGCCTCCTTCACTTCGGAGCCCCGTGTCATTTGGCGACACTGTGCGCATCGCTCAAAGACAAACATTAGCGTCAATGTGAGAAATGAGTATCGGGGGTCCTGGGCGTTTTCTCCGTGCGAAGCCCGGCTTACGCCGAGCCCCCAACACATCCCAACATGGGCTAGACGGCGATGCCATAGCCAACCCAATGTGGTTTTTGCTATCAAGCAAGCACTTAGATTTGGGCCCTCTTTGTTGGTAAAATCAACGAGATAGATCTTGTCGTCCAAGTACCCTTTGAATGCAATTGAGGAATCCTCTTTTCTAAAGACGGTGACACCCTCATCGGTAAAGAGACAACTAAAGCCCATTCCACAAAGTTGTGATATAGACATTAAGTTGTACCCTAAAGCTTTCACATGAAACACATTACTAATTGAAAGGTCATGGGTGATTTGAATCCGACCATGGCCCGTTACCTTTCCTTGTCCATCATTCCCAAAAGATATGCTCCACTTGGTAGATTGTCTTTGTCAAGTATGGAGAACATCTTCTTCTCCCCGGTCATATGATTTGAGCACCCGCTATCAAGCACCCATATTGAACCGCCCGAGAAGTATTCCTACAAACAATTAAGTACAAGATTTAGGCACCCAAACTTGCTTGGGTCCCTTAACTTTGGAAACAACACTCTCGGGGACCCACACACAAGGGTTCCACCTTGCGTAGTGTGGCCCAACGAATCCTACAACTACTCTCCCATGAGCTCCATGGGTTAGCTCATATGTTGCATGATCATACACATAGAAGGATACATATGAGCTCTTCTTGTTGAGCTCTTGTCTTGATGTGCTTGACTTGAGCAACTTGCTTTTGCTTGATCATGTTGTTGCTCTTGTCGTTGTACTTCTTCTTGGGCTGCTCCTTGAACCCAATGCCTTTCTTTCCATTGAACTTTCTTTCCTCACTAACAATTTTCTTAGCTAGCTCAATTTGAGCTGCTCTCTCAAGATCCTTAACCTTGTTAGTGAGTTCCTTAATTGCCACCTTGTCGGTAGCAATGTTGTCAATGTCAACATCTTCACACCTTACACATCCTTTGCTTGATGAGGATTGTGTTGACTCCACCTTATTTTTACAAGTCAATGTGCTAACCTTGAGAGATTCAATCTCTCCTTCCAACAACTTGTGATTCTCTTCAAAAGAGTCACACTTTGTTTGGAGTGAGAGGTTGATGTCCTCAAGTTTGGCATTTGACTTGTTTACCTCTGTAAGGCATAAAGTCAACTCCTCATTCTTCTCTCTTTCTTGTTCAAGGAGAGCTTTTAACTCCTTGATCTCGTCAAGCTTCTTGATAAGCATGCTTTCTTGCTTATCCACCATTTCTTCACTCTCTTCAACTTTTTCTTGTATTATCCCTAACATTTTCACCATATATTGCAAGGAGGGGACTAACTCCTCCTTGTCGAGTCTTAAACTCGGCACTAGTACTACCCGGTCCCTCACGAGCGTGGAATTCGATGGTGCAATACACGGAACACACAGGAACACAAGATTTTAGACGAGTTCGGGCCCCTCGAGTTGAGAGTAATACCATACGTCCTGTATGTTATGTATTGCCTTTAGCGATTTGCTAATTGCAAGATCTCGAGAGAGTTTTCGGGGGTCCCCGCTCCGCCTTATATATCGGAGGAGTCGGGGTTACATGTAGAGTCCTACTCAATTACACAGATTACATATATGGAATTCTATCTCTAACTTTCTTTATTGATTCGAGTTCTAATCGGACTACAAATCGCTCAATAACTTGCTCCTCAAGTCATTGTACGCCTGTCTTGGTATCCGCCTTGTCTCCATACCGGTATACAAAATCTTCTATTATTCCGGACCGGTACAAAACCAGTCTATTGTCTATCGCCATCATCTTTATCTTCCTTAATTTGTCGCCATGTCTCTGCGTATCCATTCCTCCATCATCTCGTATACCCATAAGGCAAGTATACGACAGCAACCCCCGAGTAATTTTTGATTTAACCTTGAATAAGACTACCCAGTCTTCTACATGTTGGTCTTAATTCATGGTAAAATTAAAAAGAACTCTAATCTGCTGCACTTGTTCTTCTTTCTTCACAAATGCTTAAAAAGAAGCCAAAAAACTTATTGTTTTTCACCCTTCACATCACCTAATTAGGTAATCATAGCTTATTCTTCTCATGGTGCGCCGACTAGGTGCACCCAATTGAGTATAGCCCCGACTCTTGGATCATTTGAACTCCTTTCAAATAATGCAAGAGTCCACTAGTTGATTCTTCATTATTTCCTTTAATATGCAATTTCTACGAGACCGCTCCTTTCAATTTCCATCTTTTTCTACTTCCAAGATCTCTACGGACCGCTCTTGAACATGGTGCACCGATCAGGTGCACCTAATTAGGTATAGCCCCGACTCTTGTATTATTTGAGAATCGCAAATAATGCAAGAGTCTTTGAGAAACTATGCTTTATTATTTCCCATCAAATGACATTCCTCTCCGCAATTTTTGCCAAGAACATATTTTTCGGACCGGTTATACCGGTCAGAATTTCATATCTCCTGGATATTTACACCAGTTTCATATAACGGACCTTCTAAATCAGCTCTGAACTCATAATCCGCTTAGTGAAAATTTCACTAAGAACCAAAATTCTGGTTGATCGGACCTGTTTATTCCCCATATTCTCACAACGACTCGAGTCTCCAAAGCCTATAATCAGCCGAATGATTAACACCCACAGCCCTAAGGCATCCTTTATCACCGAGTTATGTAAAATTTAACTCTTTCTTACTACTGAGTTATAAAACTCAGTATTACTTTAATTTCCATCCGAAAACTCCCATATTTCGGACCGCTTTTACTTTCACAAAAGCACGATGGCTTATTCTTAAGACCGTTAAGTCATAATTAACGCAAATAACAGATCATTAACCTCCTTATGGCCGTTAGGTCATAATTGCATAGTTACGACATAGGTTATTAACAATAAAAATCCATCGGGCCTCTCAAAATAGCCCAATAACTTTTCAGCCCCGGGCCCATCCCAAGTGTCTATAAAAAGAGATGAAAGGTCGACCTAGGTCAACCCCTGCTCCCGAAAGCTCATACGCGCCCGCCATTCACCTTTGTTCTTTTGCTCTCTTCTTCCACATAAACCAATCTCAAGCTTTCCTTTTCCATCTCTCAAAATGGGCAAGAAGAAATCCGTCGTCGTCCCCGCGTCTTCTTCCTCTCGTTCCTCGCGATCGGCTTCCTTTTGGTATCCAAGACCTTGGTAATAGCAAGGTCACCGAAACCTCCCTCAATGAAGCGGTTCGTGACGGATATCTTCCTCCTCAACCCATCCTGAATTGGAGCGTCCCTTCCCCCGGCCAAACCCCATGGGGAATAGATGATTCTCAACGGTTAGTTTTCAAGGCTATTTTCCTTCGCGGCCTTGATCTCCCTTGCTCGTTCCTTTTTCGGAGGACTTCTTTTCTTTTACGGATGGGAGTTAGTGAACCTCAACCCTAACTCCATCCTACAAATTGCTTTTTTCATCCACCTGTGTGAAGCTTTCCTTGGAGTCCTCCCCCACTTCAAGCTATTCCAAGTACTGTTCCAAATTCGCCCACTTCATTCATCGGACCGCCAAGCTGCAGTTGGCGGAGTAGGAATCCAATGCTCGGAGCGTAGATGAATATTTTTCTCTGTCCTTGAACAAGAGCATAGCCCATTGGAAAAATGGATGGTTCTTCTGCGACAATCCCCACCCGAGCACTTCCCGCCTTCGGCGCTAAGATAGCCAAGAATTTCCCTACCACAGAGACTAGGGAAAAGCTCAAAGAAGACAACAAAATTCTTGCGCTCCTAGCTTGCATTAGATACTTGAAGGACGTCAAAGGTGTCACCACTAAGACAGTTCTCCGGAGCTTCATAGTGTGGGGAGTTCAACCTCTCAAAAGGCAAGAGCACCCAGCTTGGTGCTTTGACGAAGACACCGCTATGCCTTTGGATGGAACCCCGCTTCCCGACAAAGAGCGATTAGAAGCTCGCATCAAACAAATGCTCCAGCCAAAACCAGATCTATCCGGATGCACGAAAGTGGGTCCGGCCTTCAGCTCATCCAATCCTCGGTGACCCCGTAAGTATCTCTTTCTGTTTCTTCACATCTTTGTCGTTTATTACCATCATTTTCTTACGAAAATTCAATCTTTACAATTGCAGAAAATGGACAACTACAGGAGTCACCCTCCTCTTCCTCCCAATGACACGTGGGGAGAAGATTATGCCAACAATACCGCCTCCTCGGCTGTTCAAACCGGTCCGACTCGGAGGCCTTCGGACCGGTCCTTTCCTTTACCTCCTAGCATAACTCCAAAAATCACAAAGTCCGGGACCGTGGTTCAAGCACCTAGTACAAGAAAACGTACTACTTCCTTGACCATTGGCAGACCCGCTACTCCTTCTATCGCTCCCGGCGATACTCGCTCGAGGCGCAAAGGCTTGAAAATCGACGACGAGAAGAAGAAGCCGTCGAAAGGGATCGCCGAGCAGCTCCGGCCATTCTCGAAGCTTCATTGGGGAAAACTCAAGGTACTCCTTCCTTGGTCGATCCCTTATCTAAAGTTCCCAAAAGGTCCCGGTATGGCCACCGGACCGGTCCCAGTGATGTCGTAGAGGCAATTCCAACTCCGCAAACCAATCCTGCGGAAAAAGGATCTGCAGAAAGAAGTGGTGGGGATACCCAAGGCCCGCCCAAGAAGATCAAGACCTCCACCGGCTTCAAGAAGGCTTTCTCGTAAGTCTTTTATATTACTAATAATTTTGTCCGAATTGAACCACCTGCCAAAGCTCCTTGCCCCGGTCTTATTACATCCGCTTTCTTACAGGATCCCTTCGAACTTCCAAGCTAGCATAGCTAGTTTTTTAAGAAATAAAGCTTCTTCAACAGCTCTCGCCAGCGGCGTTTCTACCTCTACTCCCGGTGCATCTCGGATCGGGTCCCGCTCCCGGCGCTTCTCAAACCAAGCATCGCTCCCGCTTCTTCCTCTCCGACCGGTAGGGCCCCCGTTTCCGCTCCCACCGAAGAGCAGGTTACCCTTGTTGAAAGCCCATCTTCCGGTAATCCTCCTCCCCAAGCTACCTTGTTCCAAATTCCTCCGGAGCCGTCACTGGGACCGGTATGGATGGAAGAAATTCCTCGCCGGCCTAGGACAACACGCAAATTTCCCGAAGAACCAAAGCTAGCTAGAATGGTAGTTGGAGACGTGGAAGTGGACAGTTCGAGCGGAGCTAAAACATTTACCGCAACAGCTCAATGGGACGCCCTCCAAGAAGAAGAGGCGTTAAAGAATTTCTTAGAATCCGCCAGGTACATCCTCTCGTTTCAAAAATTTCTCTAGGCAATTGTATTTTAATTATTAACTCTCTCAATCTTTTCTTTAGGTTCTCCTCAAAAGCTCGAAGCCAAAACCACTATCATCGCCCGCTTACAGGAGGAGCTCCGCACCAATCAAGAACGATTGGGTGAACTGGAATCTCGGACCGCCGATCCGAAGGCCAAGGAAAATGATCTTCGTAAAAGAGAGGCCAATCTGCAAAATACTCATCGAATGATGGAGGAGCGCCGGCAAGAAATCATCGAGCTCCGTCAAATTAATCGTAGTAATATTCTTGATTTTTCCCATATATTCCATATTTTTCCCGGCTGCCTCCCTTCCCGACTCGGTCCCACTCTTGATCTCAGCGCTCGAGAGCCTTGTTGTTGCTCACAAAAAAGCTGAAGAAGCCCTTACTGAAAAGTTAGCCGCTCAAGAGCAAGCACTTGAAGAGGGTTCTCGTGTCGAAGAGCAACAGGCGACGCGGATTGGAGAACTTGAAGGCGAACTTACCGCCAAAGATAGTATCTTAGCCCAAACGCTTCGCTCCAACAAGATGTTGGATACCGAGAATGCTCGCTTGAAGGCTGAATTAGCCGAAGCCTTAGAGGCAGCAAAATCAGCGCAAGCGGACAAGGAAAGCGCCCGAGGACTGCCCAAGAATCTGCTCAACTTGCTCTCTAGGCAAAAGATCGCGAGATTCAGCATTTGCTGAAAATTGAAGCCAAGATGAGAGAATCAAATACGAACATCAAGGGCAGATTCGGAGCTGCCGAGATCGGGCACAGGCGTAAGTCCCATCTTTCTTGTTCACTCTTATGACATCCTTTTGAAAATACCGGTCTTCAGCAATATCTTTCTCTTAAATTTTTGCTTGTTCTTTCGGAACTTACTCGCAGGTACAGTGCGCACTCGGAATATCTCAATGGCGGTCAAACTATTGATCCCAATGAGATAGACCTCGAGTCCGCCATCCGGGCAATTCCTAGAAGAATCAAAGAACATTCAAAGATGGTTGCTGCTGCGGGAGGAGGACACATTGCCGCTATAATCTAGTCTTGGACTTCGGTCGAAGAGTGTGATTTCAATTTTATCAAGGATAGCGCCCACCCTAACACTACCGAAGACCGGTTCAACGAGCTGAAAAATTCACTTATTGGCACCGTTTCGAGTTGATAGAAGATGTTCCTCTTGATCCAACAGAGCGTCCCTCTAAACACAGCGCCGACAGCTTTTGCTTTGGATCAAGATGCTCGAGATGCAGCAGCTTGCCGCTAGGCAAACAATTGAAGACAGATTTGAAGATCTTGATAGGGATTTACCGGTATCTTCTTCTGATTCTGAAGAAACGCTGGATGATAGACTTGAAGAAAATCCTAAGATCGGTGACACCGGTACTTCCAGATGGTCTTGCTTAGAAAATTTTATAATAGGGCCATCTTGTAATCAAACATCTTGATCATCACATTGTTTATTTTTAAATACCAGTCAGCTTTTCTTTTCTATATGAATTCTGGTTTCACCATCATACTTACTAACTTATTTACCTAAAACATGATGGTTATTTCAACTAAATAATTATGATCAAACTCGGCTCTCAATCAGCACGAGATCACAATTCATAATTTTAGCTTACTTTAACAAGATCATGTAACATAAGCAAAAAAGCTAGCTTGTAGGATTTTAAGATTTCACAGACTCGTTCTTAACACATCAGCCTACCAATCAAGTATTCATAAGAAAAAATGCTATACAATATCCTTTCCTGAATATACCAGTCTTAAACTTAAATTTAAATAGACCGCTCTTAACACAGACAATCTGTCAACTAAATGACTGGTCTTATTATTCAAGAATAGCAAAATATCACAGATCGCTCTTAACATAGCAGAATAGCAAAATATCACGATCGCTCTTAACATAGCAGAATAGCAAAATATCACAGATCGCTCTTAACATAGCAGCCCCCGACTCAATAATTTAATTCAAAATTAAAGTATGGAGACACAAAAGACAAACACATTATCATTAGACAAAATTACTTTATTATAATATGAAAAACTTTACAAAAAATACTCTTAAGTATAAAAAACGACGAAGTTGATCAATGTTCCAAGAATTTGGGATTTCTTCTTCCTCCAAGGTCATAAGCCTATAAGCCCCCGGTCCGGAGACCGATTTAACCAAAAAAGGTCCTTCCCAGCATCGGTGACAACTTATGCCTGTTCTTGTTAGATCGAATGTTCCGAAGAACCAAGTCTCCTATTTGAAACTCCCGTGTGCGAACATTACAATCATGATAACGACGCAATCCCCGATGACATTTAGCAGCTTGAATCAAAGCTTAATCCCTCAATTCTTCCGCAGCAACCAGCTCAACCTCGTTGTTGATCATCATATTTTTCTTCATCGTAGTATCGTACTCGAGCTGATACCATATTCACTTCGTAGGTAGCATGGTTTCAGATCCATACACCAATGAAAAAGGAGACTGCCCCGTAGCTCGCTCGACATTAGTGCGCAACCCCCAAAGCACCCAGGGCAGCTCCTTAACCCACTTTCCTGCATATGGCTTCAATCGGTCGAAAATTCTTGGTTTAAGACCGGTCAAAATCATTCCATTAGCTCGTTCCACTTGCCCATTGCTTTGCGGGTGTGATACCGACGCATATTGTACCTTAATCCTTGAAAAGCTCTGAAGTGAATTGAGGCCCATTATCAGTAATATTACTGTATGGGACCCCAAAACGTACGAAGATGTTCTGCAAAAACTTGATTGCTCGAGCTGCGGTTGTGCTAGTAACTCGCTTCAGCCTCGATCCACTTGGAAAACTTATCTACTGCCACAAAAATGTGCGTAAATCCTCCCGGTGCCCACTTAAAAGGTCTAACTATATCCAGCCCCCAAGTAGAAAAAGGCCAAGTCAATGGGATCAACTCGTAATTCATGAGCCGAAGTATGAGGCTCGTCTTGCAAAAAACCGACATCCTTGACAATTCTAGACCACTTTGTGTGCATCATCCGTCACTCGTAGGCCAACAAAATCCTTGTATGAATACCTTCCCAACTAGTGTTTTTTGAAGAAGCATGATTCCCGCAAATTCCCTTGTGCACGTCTTCAAGCAATTGAATGCCATTAGCAACCGATACACATTTCATTAAAATATTAGCTCCACGTCTATATAATTCCCCTTCGAGAATTAAATTACCGCGGGCTCGAACCTCTAATCTTTGCTTCTCCACTTTATCCTCCGGAGTTTTACCGGACTCGCAGATAATCAAGGTACGGGGTACGCCAATCCGAATCAATAATCATAACATCCAGTGGCTGAACATCTTCAATGTTGGTCTCGCCTATTATCTTTTCCGGCAAGACCGCCTCATCGACCGGTCCTTCAAGACTGCTTTCTCCTCTTGACTCTTTAAGACTAATTCATCCACGATCTCTCGTAATAGTAGCTTTGCGCTCCATCTTTATAGATGGTTTATCCAATATTTGAAGAAAAACGCTAGGATGAACCGCTCGTCGTGAAGACCCCAGTCCGACTCAACTCATCCGCAGCAGAGTTATTTCCGCGCAGTATATGAGAAAATCGCAAACCATCAAATTTATCTTCAAGCTTCCGAACCTCTTAACGGTAAGCGATCATATGATCATCATGAGCATCCCACGCCTTGTTGACTTGACTTATCACCAACATCGAATCGCCATATATGTCCAATCGTCGAACTCCTAGCGAAATGGCTACTCTAAGCCCATGAAGCAAAGCTTCATATTCCGCCGTATTGTTGGAAGCTCGGAAATGCATTTGTAACACATATCCGAGTGGTTCCTTTTGCGGTGTGAGAAGCACAACCGCAGCACCCGCGCTCGAAAGCTGCAGGGATCCATCAAAGAACATCTCCCAATACTCCAATGCTTGTATCTCCTGCGGTACTTGTGTCTCCAACCACTCTGTTATGAAATCAGCTAATGCTTGTCCCTTAATAGCCGTTCGCGAAGAAAACGTAATTTCATATTGGCCAAGTTCTATAGCCCACTTAGCAACTTGGCCAATTGCTTCTCGATTTCGGACAATATCTCCAATGGCAAACCCAGTCTTAACCTCAATAGGATGCGCTTGGAAATAATGCTTCAACTTCCGAGAAGTTATCACTACAGACATATATTATCTTCTCGTAATCGGAGATATCGTAGCTTTGATTTAGTAAGAACTTCACTTACAAAATACACCGGATGTTGCACCAGTTGCAGGTGTCCTTCTTCCTTCCGATCGACCGCCAAAACTGTACTCACCACATGAGTTGTTGCTGAAATATACAACTGAATGGTCTCGTCTGGCTCTGGAGGTACCAATACCGGAGGATTGCTAAGGTATTCCTTGAGTTGATCAAGCGCAGCCTATGCCTCATTAGGCCACTAAAACTTATCTTGCTTCTTAAGCAACTTGAAAAACGAAAGTCCACGAACCCCCGAGTATCGAAATGAAACGGCTAAGAGCCTCCATACTACCCATCAACTTCCGAACATCCTTCAAGCAACTCGGAGGTTTCATGTCGATTATCGTCTGGATTTTTTCGGGTTGGCTTCAATGCCTCGCCATGACACAAGATAACCCAAGTAATTTCCCGGAGCGAACTCCAAATACACACTTTCTAGGATTAAGCTTCACGGAAAAACTCCGCAGATTATCGAAGGTCTCTCGCCAGGTCGAGAGAAGATCCTCGCTTTTCGAGATTTTACCACTATATCATCAACGTAAGCTTCGCGTTCCTTTCCAATTGCGAATCCAAGCAACGTTGTATACCACGCTGATATGTAGCTCCAGCATTCTTTAGTCCAAAAGGCATAGTCGTATAGCAGTATGCTCCAAAGGGGGTGATAAATGCGGTCTTTATTTGATCATCAACTCTTAGCGGTATTTGATGATATCCTGAATAAGCATCAAGAAAACAAAGACGCTCGCAGCCAGCGAGTCGAATCAACAACTTGGTCAATTCGAGGCTGCACGAAAGGATCTTTGGGGCAAGCTTTGTTGAGATCAGTATAATCGACACACATTCTCAATTCTTTAGTATTCTTTTTTGGTACAAGAACCGGATTGGCAAGCCAATCTGGATGATACACCTCCCTAATAAACTTAGCTGCTAATAACCTAGTTATTTCCTTCTTAATAGCTTCCTTGCGGTCTTGAGCAAATCTTCGAGCTTCGTTTAATCGGCTTCGTATCGGGACGCACCAACAGTGCGTGCTCAATCTTCTCCCTAGGAACACCCGGCATGTCGAAGGCTGCCATGCAAGATATCTCTATTTTCCTGGAGGAAAAGAATGAGCGCGCTTTCCTATTTATCCCCCAAGTCAGCCCCTATATGGGTGACCTTGGAGGGGTCCGACTCATAAAGCCGAATAGTCTTGGAAACCACCGCATCGGCCTTCAATTTCTCCTTTGCGACCTTCTTGACCGGAACTTCATCCTCCAGCCTTGCCTCGGACTTCTAGAGCCTCACCGCTTCTCCGATTTGTCGACGTTCATCCTCCGAATTGGCCCGAGAGGCCAACTCGGTGCTATGTACTTCACAAGCGTAAGCGGTCTTGATGTCGCCTCGAAACGACAAAACTCCATTTGGTCCTAGCATCTTCAAGCATCAAGTACCGGTAATTCGGAATGGCCATAAACTTTGCCAAAGCTGGCCTTCCAAGTATCGCATGATACGCTGAATCAATATCAGCTACCCGGAACATAATATTCTCCCTCCTCGTAGTTCTCCTTCGTCCCGAAGATCACCGGCAGAGAAGTCTACCCAAAAGGATAGCTATTCGCCTGGGTATTATACCATAAAACGGTGAGACGCTACGCTCCAAATCAGCTACGGAGAGGCCAAGCTCGGGAGAGTTTTGGCGAACAAGATATCCAGGCAACTCCCGCCATCAATAAAGGTCATCTTCAATCGCACCTTGTGAACTATGGGAGCCAAGATGAGTGGATATTTACCAGCTTTTGGCAATACCTCAGGATGATCAGCTCGCTGAAAGTAATGGGCACCTCGGACCACCGTAAGTTCTCGGGTGTAGCAGGAGCGACGGCATTAACCTCAATCCGAGATGCCGACGATCCGATTGTTCGCGCTAAAGCTGCGTCGGATCTGCCAAGTTCCGAGCCCGGGATGCCAACCGTGGCAGGTGATCGCGCTTCGAAGCCGCGGCCCGACAACGAGTCGATTCATCAAAAGCAATTTCCCGCCGAATCAGCTTCAAAGTCAAGGGACCCGAAGTGGATCTTGAAGCCGGGCTCGAAGTCGACGACAAACGAAGAGGCCATCGAACTCGCTGGAAACTCGCCGGGACCCCTACCGGCGCGCCAAATGTCGAGTCTTAAACTCAAGCACTAGTACTACCCGGTCCCTTACGAGCATGGAATTCGATGGTGCAACACACGTAACACACAGGAAAACGCGATTTTAGACAGGTTCAGGCCCCTCGGATTGAGAGTAACACCCTACGTCATGTATGTTATGTATTGCCTTTAGTGATTTGCTAATTGAAATATTTCGGAGAGTTTTCGGGGATCCCTGCTCCGCCTTATATATCCGAGGGAGCCGGGGTTACATGCAGAGTCCTAATCGATTACATGAATTACATATATGGAGTTCTATTTCTAACTTTCTTTATTGATTCAGAGTCCTAATCAGACTATGAATTACTCAAAAACTTGCTCCTCAAGTCATTGTATACCGGTCTTAATGTCCGCCTTGCTTCCATACCGGTATTCAGGATCTTCGTTATCCTGCACCGGTCAAGGACCGACTCGTTGCCTATCGCCACCATCTTTATCTTCCTTAATTTGTCACCATGTCTCTGCGTATCCATTCCTCCATCATCTCGTATACCCATAAGGCAAGTATATGACAAGTGATTTTCAGGATTTATCTACATTGCCTATTCACCCCCCCCCCCTCTAGGCAACTTTCAATTGGCATCGAGCAAGTCTTCTCGTTCAAAGCTTAACCGCTTGAGAAGAAAAAATGTCGAGAGAACATAGCGAGTTGGACAATGATTGTAGCAAGAAAGGAGACACCGACGCAAACACTCCGGAGTTAAACCCTTGGGCCAAGGACGGTACAAGTGGAGCAAAGTTGGACACGAGGTACAACTTCAACTACAACGATGTGGCCAATATGAATGGTGGTGGTAGTGGAAGGCTACCTAGGTTTGATGGAAAAGACTTTAGTTGGTACAAGGATAGGATGAAGATGTACTTGCTCGTCAATTGGTCCACCGGTGTGGGAAGTTGTGGAGAAAGGCTTTGTGATGGAAGACAAGGAGAACCCCACCGTTGTGGATAATGTTCTTATACAACGCAATGCGCAAGCCGTGTCGGCTATGCTTTCCTCTTTGAGTCCAAAGGAGTACTCTAGAGTGTCTCGCCTCGAGAATGCCAAAGCTATTTGGGACAAGCTTATTGCACTTCATGAGGGAGTTGATGTTGTGAAGAAGTCAAGGACGCAAGTGTTGAAGAATCAATTCAACTTCTTCGTCATGAAGAAAGGAGAAGAGTCTTAACAAACACATGATAGGCTCTTGGACATTGTGAATGAAAGGAGGTCACTTGGAGATGATGTGACCGATGAAGAAGTGAATCTCAAGCTTCTAATGTCACTAAGGGTGTGGAACTCCACACTATGCACCATCATTGAAGAAAAAGAAGGATTTGAGAGATTTTCCATGGATGAGGTGATTGGAAGAATTCTTGCACACAAGAGTCATGATGATGAAGGAAAGAGAGTGAGTATACTCATAGGGGACGAGAGCACAAGCAAAAATGATGTGGCACTCAAGGCCAAAAAGAAAGAGATTGTGGAAGTTGATCAAATCGAGAGTGAAGAAGACAATGAAGAGCTTGCTCTATTTATGAAGAAGTTTGGCAAGTTCATGATCAACAACGGCTTTACCAAGAAGAGCTTTGACAAAGCCAAAGCTAGAAGGTCATCAAGGAAGTGCTACCATTATTATGATCCGGGACACCTCATTGCGGAATGCCCTCAACTCAATGGGAAAGAAGAAAAGAAGGAGAAGTTCATCAAAAAGAAGAACTTCAGGAAGCCGTACAAGGGACAAGCACATATCGGTCGAGCAATATGTCTCCAATGATGATGAAGAAGATGAATATGAAGAAGGAAACATTGCCAACCTTGCCTATGGTCTTACACCGGCAAAGTCATCACTCTTCAACAATTTCACCGATGATGAGGATGACGCCCCAAGTGCTTCATGGCAAAAGAAAGCAAGGTACAATCTAAACCTCTTGTCAATTCCTCTAACAATGAGGATGAGGAGTGTCGTATACTTGCCTTATGGGTATACAGATGATGGAGGAATGGATACGCAGAGACATGGCGACAAATTAAGGAAGATAAAGATGATGGGGATAGATAATAGACTGGTTTTGTACCGGTCTCGTAATAATAGAAGATTCTCGTATACCGTTATGGAAACAAGGCGGATACCAAGACAGGCGTACAATGACTTGAGGAGCAAGTTATTGAGCGATTTGTAGTCCGATTAGGACTCGAATCAATAAAGAAAGTTAGAGATAGAATTCCATATATGTAATCTGTGTAATTGAGTAGGACTCGCATGTAACCCCGACTCCCCGGATATATAAGGCGGAGCAGGGACCCCCGAAAACTCTCTCGAGATCTTGCAATTAGCAAATCGCTAAAGGCAATACATAACATACAGGACGTAGGGTATTACTCTCAACTCGAGGGGCCCGAACCTATCTAAAATCTTGTGTTCCCGTGTGTTCCGTGTATTGCACCATCGAATTCCACGCTCGTGAGGGACCGGGTAGTACTAGTGCCGAGTTTAAGACTCGACATTTGGCGCGCCAGGAAGGGGTCCCGGCGAGTTCCTAGCGAGTTCGATGGCCTCTTCGTTCGTCGTCGACTTCGAGCCCGGCTTCAAGATCCGCTTCGGGTCCCTTGACTTTGAAGCTGATTCGGCCGGAAAACCGCTTTTGATGAATCCGACTCGTTGTCGGGCCACAGCCTCCGAAGCGCGATCACCCGCCACGGTTGGCACCCTAGGCTCGTAACTTGGCGGATCCGACGCAGATTTAGCGCGAACAATCGGACCACCCGCATCTCATATTGGAACCCAATCCGTGAAGATAAGCTGCTCTTGCGAGTTCGTTGATGACTTCGAGCAAGAACGTCCGGCCTTCTTCCAAGTATTCATGACAGGACCGGCTTATTCGCCAACTTACTCCCGAGGAAGCTGCCGAAGAAGAAGCAAGGATGGCGAGAGACGAATCCGATCATCGTCACCGTGAAACGAAGAAGCAAATGGAGATGAACAACCTCCACAACCTTGAGCCGCGAATCCGCGCGCAAACGCTGCTGGCCGGGCCGAGGAAGCGTTCCTCGACCGTTCCCCAGCCACGGGCCCATTGCTGCACTCGGCCCGGAGACCCGAAGAGACGTCCCCAGGATATAACAGCCGACGTGGGTGTCGTAGTGGAAGGCGGCATCGTTCTTCGAGCAGGGCTTTGGATTTGAGCTCCATGGAAGTGGAATTAAACGGCGCTCGGGTCTTCACGTCGCCAGTCCACATTATTGTGGGAGTGAAACAGATCCTCGAGGCAATACCGGAAGAAGTTTTCAATGCAACACCGGGGTTGCGACGCGCTATGAATTTAGTAGATGCGGCTGCTCTACAAACAAATGAACTCGTCCATGATCGATCGGAATCTTCAAGCCGCTCGCGTTCTCGCTCGGAGCGGCCTATGAGAGCTCGGTCCGAAGGTGCTTCCTCCGGCGGAAGGCTCGGGCCTCGACACACCCCGATCGCGGATGCACATGAACGAGCTCCGCACCAAGATTTGCGCGTACCGCTCAATGGCAACCGGGACGCTCGTAACGTCCTCATTGATCGCCATGCGAGAGGGTAGAGAAAGGCCGGAGACATGAGGAAGATGAGAGGCGTCGGACCGGTCATGTGGATGATCGTCCGCGCGACCCCGCCTTGTCTCGTCTCGCACGTGACTAATTCACCTCGGCGTGGACCGGCCGCTTCGCGCCGCCCCCGGAGGAAATCATCCGCGCAATGATCACCGAGGACATAGCAACGGGCATGCTCATCGGGATGAGCGGCCCGTAAGAGATGATCGTCGTGATACCCGAGGCCGAAGAGGGCGAGATAACCGGGATAGAGACATTTAACCCCGGCGTGCCGACAATGAACGTCAAGCTGCACCTCCGCCTCCACCTCCATCGCGGCATGAAGAACCAACAAACAATGATCGTCAAGCGACACCTCCACCTCCACCTCCACCTCCGCCTCCCTCACGGAATGCGGAACCGGTGAATAATGATGGTCCGGGTGGTTCGGGAGATAGGTATCAAGATGATCGCTATTACGACTATTCCGATGATGACAGGGATCGTAACTACCGGCATTACCCTCGTCGACGTTCCCTTCGCCGGTCCGGACCGGCCCGGAGGACGATGAATACTCGTGATTCCCGCTTTACGAGGGATTTACGTATTTGCAAATTCCCCAGGGAATTTAAGCCTCGGGGCCATTGATAAGTATGATGGTAAAGCACCTCTCGCCGAGTGGCTACGCATGTACACCACCGCCATCCGGTCAGCAGGAGGAGATACATTTGTGCTAGCTAACTACCTCCCCATGTGCATGGAGCGGGCTGGACGCTTATGGTTGCAGTCCCTACCCGAGAAATCTATTTCTTCTTGGGGCGATCTCACCAAAAAGTTCGTAGAGAACTTCCAAGCAACTTGTGAGAAGCCAGGGAATTACTTCGACCTCAACAGTCGAGCGTAAGCTCGACGAGACCCTCACCGACTTCATCGAGCGTTTCGCAACAAGAAGGCCTTAATCCCCAATGTTCCCGACCAGCAAGTAATTGCTGCGTTTCAAGTCGGCGTCGAAGTGAAGCTTTGGTTCACAAGATTGGAAGGCGGAATCGGAACCTTACCATGACGGCGTCGAGTGCTTCAAGATAGCAGACGACTATGCTGCCGGTGAATCGAACGTGGTCAATTTGCGTGGGAACAAAGGAAAGGAACCGAAGCATGATCAAGGCAACCAGTCCGGCTCCAAGAACAACAACAAGCGCAAGGCTGATCACCTTGTTGCAGCTATCGACCGGCCTCATGGAGGAGACCGGCCGCCACCTCCCAAGAGAGGTCCGAGAGAACGATTGTCTTTCGAAACACTTCTAGAAGGCCTTTGCATGATTCATAATGGGAATCATAAAGCCAAAGAGTGCTTCCTGTTAAGGCCGTTTGCTCATTTCGCCTTAAAGGTCGCACCCCGATCCGCTTATCGGAATCGGAAGGATGACAAGGGCAAGGACAAAGAACACGATGACAATGGGGATGATGAAGGTTTTCAAGAACCAGCTCGAGAGGTGAACATGATTTTTGGAGGCCCGGACATTTACGAATCAAAGAGAAAGCAAATGTTGGCGTTCCGTGAGGTCGATGCTCGTCGCTCCTGCTACACCCGAGTACTTGCGATGGTCGGAAGTGCCCATTACTTTCAGCAGAGCTGATCATCCCGAGGCATTGCCAAAAGCTGGTAGATATCCGCTCATTTTGGCCCCTATTGTTCACAAGGTGCGGTTGAAGAGGACCTTCATTGATGGCGGAAGTTGCCTGGATATTTTGTTCGCCAAAACTCGCCCGAGCTTGGCCTTTCTCAGTAGCTGATTTGGAGCGCAGCGTCTCACCGTTTCATGGTATAATACCCGGACGGAACAGCTACCCTTTGGGGCAGATTTCTCTGCGGTGATCTTCGGGACGAAGGAGAACTACAGGAGGGAGAATATTATCTTCCAAGTGGCTGATATTGATTCAGCGTATCATGCGATACTTGGAAGGCCAGCTTTGGCAAAGTTTATGGCCATTCCGAATTATCAATACTTGATGCTCGAAGACGCCAGGACCAAACGGAGTTTTGTCGTTTCGAGGTGACATCAAGACCGCTTATGCTTGTGAGGTACATAGCACCGAGTTGGCCTCTTAGACCAATTCGGAGGATGAACGTCGAGAAATCGGAGAAGCGGCAGAGGCTCTAGAAGTCCGGACAAGGTCGGAGGATGAAGTCCCGACCAAGAAGGTTGCAAAGGAAAATTGAAGGCCGATGCAAGTGGTCTCCAAAACTATTCAGCTTGATGAGTCGGACTCCTCCAAGGTCACCCATATAGGGGCTGACTTGGGGGATAAATAGGAAAGCGCGCTCATTCTTTTCCTCCAGGAAAATAGGGATATCTTTGCATGGCAGCCTTTTAACATGCCGGGTGTTCCTAGGGAGAAGATTGAGCATGCACTCGTTGGTGCGTCCCGATGCGAAGCCGGTTAAACGAAGCTCCGAAGATTTGCTCAAGATCGCAAGGAAGCTATTAAGAAGGAAATAACTAGGTTATTAGCAGCTAAGTTTATTAGGGAGGTGTATCATCCAGATTGGCTTGCCAATCCGGTTCTTGTACCCAAAAAGAATACTAAAGAATTAAGGATGTGTGTCGATTATACCGATCTCAACAAAGCTTGCCCCAAAGACCCTTTCGCGCTTCCTCGAATTGATCAAGTTGTCGATTCGACTATCGGCTGCGAGCATCTTTGTTTTCTTGATGCTTATTCATGATACCATCAAATACCGCTAAGAGTTGAAGATCAAATTAAGACCGCATTTATCACCCCCTTTGGAGCATACTCGCTATACGACTATACCTTTTGGATTAAAGAATGCTGGAGCTACATATCAGCGTGGTATACAACGTTGCTTGGATTCGCAATTGGGAAGAAACGCAGAAGCTTATGTTGATGATATAGTGGTTAAATCCGAGAAAACCGAGGATCTTCTCTCCGACCTGGCAGAGACCTTCGATAATCTGCGGAATTTTTCCATGAAGCTTAACCCCGAAAAATGTGTATTTGGAGTTCGCTCTGGGAAATTGCTGGGCTACCTAGTGTCATGGCGAGGCATTGAGGCCAACCCGAAAAAATACAGACGATATTTAACATGAAAGCTCCGAATTGCTTGCAAGATGTTCGAAGTCGACGGGTAGTATGGCGGCTCTTAGCAGATTTATTTCAAGGCTGGGAGTTCGTGGACTTCCATTCTTTAAGTTGCTTAAGAAGCAAGAAAAGTTTGAGTGGACTAATGAGGCGCAGGTTGCGCTTGATCAACTCAAGGAATATCTTAGCACTCCTCCGGTATTGGTGCCCCCAGAGCCGGACGAGACCATGCAGTTATATATCTCCGCAACAACCTATGTGGTGAGCACGGTTCGGCAGTTGATCGGAAGGAAGAATGACATCTACAACTGGTGCAACATCCGGTATATTTTGTAAGTGAAGTTCTTACTGAGTCAAAGATACGATATCTCCGATGCATGAAGTTAATATATGCTCGTAGTGATAACTTCTCGAAAGTTGAAGCATTATTTCCAAGCGCATCCTATTGAGGTTAAGCCCGGGTTTGCCATTGGAGATATTGTCCGCAATCGAGAAGCGATTGGCCAAGTTGCAAAGTGGGCCATAGAACTTGGTCAATATGAAATTACGTTTTCTTCACGAACGGCTATTAAGGGGCAAGCATCGACTGATTTCATAACAGAGTGGTTAGAGACACAAGTACCGCGGGAGATTCAAGCACCGGAGTACCGAGAGATGTTCTTTGATGGGTCCCCGCAGCTTTCGGGCGTGGGAGCTGGGGTTGTGCTTCTCACCCCACAAAAGGAACCACTAAGATATGTGTTACAAATGCATTTCCGAGCCTCCAACAATACGGCGGAATATGAAGCCTTGCTTCACGGGCTTAGAGTAGCCATTTCGCTGGGAGTTCGACGATTGGACATTTATGGTGATTCGATGTTGGTGATAAGTCAAGTCAACAAAGCGTGGGATGCTCATGATGATCATATGATTGCTTACCGTCAAGAGGTTCGGAAACTTGAAGAAAATATTGATGGTTTGTGGTTTTCTCATATACTCGCGCGGAAATAATTCTGCTGCGGATGAGTTAGCCGGACCGGGATCATCACGACGAGCAGCTTCGCTCGGTGTCTTTCTTCAAGTATTAGATAATCCATCCATCAAGATGGAGCGCAAGGCTACTATTTCAGAGATTGCGGATGAACCAGCTTTGAAGGATCAAGCGGAGAAAGCGGTCTTGAAAGACCAGTCTCAAGGAGCGGTCTTACCGGATAAGACAGATGAGCGGAATCAATACCGACAATATTCAGTCATTGGATGTTATGATTATTGATTCTCGATTGGCTTACCCCGTATCTTGACTATTTGCAATCTGGTAAAACTCCGAAGATAAAATAGAGAAGCAAAGATTGGAAGTTCGAGCCCGTAGTTATTTAATTCTCGAAGGAGAGTTATATAAGCGCGGAGTTAATATTTTGATGAAATGTGTATCGGTTTCGATGGCATTCAATTGCTTGAAGACGTACACAAGGGAATTTGCGGAAATCATGCTTCTTCAAAGACATTGGTCGAAAGGTATTCGGACAAGGATTTTATTGGCCTACGGCGACGGATGATGCGCATAGAGTGGTTAAGAATTGCCAAGGATGTCGGCTTTTTGCAAGACAGACCTCATACTTCGGCTCAAGAGTTGCAATTGATCCCAATGACTTGGCATTTTTCTACTTGGGGGCTGGACATAGTTGGACCTTTTAAACGGGCGCCAGGAGGATTTACGCACATTTATGTGGCAGTAGACAAATTTTCCAAGTGGATTGAGGCTGAGGCGAGTTACTAGTACAACTACAGCTCGTGCAATCAAGTTTTTGCAGAGTATCTTCGTACGTTTTGGGGTTCCATACAGTATTATTATCGATAATAGGCCTCAATTCACTTCGGAACTCTTCAAAGACTATGCTCGAGAGTTTAGGAATCAAGGTGCAATATGCGTCGGTGGCACACCCGCAAAGCAATGGACAAGTGGAGCGAGCTAATGGAATGATTCTGACCGGTCTTAAACCAAGAATTTTTGACCGGTTGAAGCCGTATGCAGGAAAGTGGGTTAAGGAACTGCCCGGGTACTTTGGGGCTGCGCACTAATGTTAGCGAGCTACAGGACAGTCTCCATTTTCTTTGGTGTATGGATCCGAAGCCATGCTACCTACGTAAGTGAATATGGTGTCAGCTCGAGTACGATATTATGATGAAGAAACGTATGATGATCAACGTCAGGTTGAATTGGTCGCTACGGAAGAATTGAGGGATCAAGCTCCGATTCAAGCGGCTAAATATCATCGTGGATTACGTCGTTATCATAATTGTAATGTTTGCACCCGGAGTTCCAAGTAGGAGACTTGGTTCTTCGAAAGATTCGATCTAACAAGAACAGGCATAAGTTGTCACCAGCCTAGGAAGGACCTTTTTTGGTTAAATCGGTCTCCGGACCGGGGCTTATAGGCTTATGACCTGGGAGGAGGAAGAGATTCCAAATTCCTAGAACATTGATCAGCTTCGTCGTTTTTATATTTAAAGAGTATTCATTGTAAAGTTTTTCATATTATAATAAAGTAATTTTATCTAATGATGATGTTTGTTTTTTGTCTCCATACTTTAATTTCGAATTAAATTATTGAGCCAGGGGGCTGTTATGATAAGAGCAATCTGTGATGCTTTGCTATTCTGCTATGTTAAGAGCAGTCTATGATACTTTGCTATTCTCGCTATGATTAAGAGCAGTCTATGATATATATTGATTGGTAGACTGTTGTGTTAAGGACGACTCAGTGAAATCTTGAAATCCTACAAACTAGCTTTTTGCTTATGTTACATGATCTTGTTAAAGTAAGCTATAATTATGAATTGTGATCTCGTGCTGATTAAGAGCCGAATTGAGTCATAATTATTCAGCTTGAAATAACCATCATGTCTTAAGTAAATAAGTTAGCAATTATGATGGTGAAACCAAGTATTCATATAGAAAAGAAAAGCAACCGCTACTTCAAATAATATAAAAGACTTGATGCTCAAAGATGTTTGATTACAAAAGCAAGGTGGCCCTATTACAAAGATAACTAAGCAGGACCATCGAAGTACCGGTGTCACCGGTCTTAGGATTTTCTTCAAGCCTATCATCCAGACGTTTCCTCGGATCGGAGGAGGAGACGGGCAAATCCCTATCTAGATCTTTGAAGGCTTCTTCTATTGTCCTGTCCGCGGCGGTTGCTGCTTCATGAGCATCTTGATTCAAGGCAAAAGCCGCCGGCGCTACGTTCGTAGGGACGCCTGTTGGATCAAGAGGAACATCTTCCACCAACTCCGAAACAAGTGCCAATGAGTGAGTTCTTCAGCTCATTGAACCGGTCTTCGTAGTATTAGGGTGGGCGCCATCTCTCGATAAAATTGAAATCACATTCTTCGACCGGAGTCCAAGACCGGATTATAGCGGCGATGTGTCCTCCTCCTCGAAGCGGCAATCATCCTTGAATGTTCTCGGATTCTTCTTGGGATTGCCCGGATGGCGGACTCAAGGTCTATCTCGTTGGGATCAATAGTTTGACCACCATTGAGATACTCTAGAGTACGCACCGTGCCTCGCAGTAAGCTCCGAAAAACAAGTATAAATTTAAGACTCGGGATATTGTCGAAGACCGGTATTTTCAAAAGATAACATAAGAATAAACAAGAAAGGTGGGACTTACGCTCGTGCTCGATCTCAGCAGCTCCGAATCTGCCCTTGATGTTTGTGTTGGATTCCTTTAGCTTTTGGGCAGTCTTCAAGGCCTTCTCTTTGTCCGCTTGAGCTGATTTCGCTGCTTCTAAGGCTTCACCGGTTCAGCTTTCAAGCGAGCGTTCTCGCTCTCTAGCATCTTGTTGGAGCGAAGTGCTTGAGCTAGTATGTTATCTTTAGCGATAAGCTCGCCTTCGAGTTCTCCAATCCGCGCCGCTCGTTGTTCTTCGACTCGAGAGCCTTCTTCCAAGTGCTTGCTCTTGAGCGGCTGTTTTTCTCGTGAGGACCTCTTCAGCTTTCTTATGGGCAGCAACAAGACCCTCGAGCGCCGAGATCAAGAATGGGATTAATCAGAAGGAAGATAGCGGGAAAAATGCGGAATGTATAAGACAAATTGAGAATATTACTCCGATTAATTTGGCGGAGCTTGATGATTTCTTGCCGGCGCTCCTCCATCATTCGATGGGTGTTCTGCAGACCGGCTTCTCTCCTCTAGAGGTCGTTTCCTTGGCCTTCGGACCGGCAGTCCGAATTTCCAGCTCACCCAATCGTTCTTGATTGGCGTTAAGCTCCTCCCGTAAGCCGGCGATGATGGCGGTCTTGGCCTCGTAACTTTTGAGGAGAACCTAAAGGAAAGATTGAGAGAACCAATAATTAGAATGTGATTGCTTAGAGAGATTTTTGAAGCGAGAGGATATACCCGGCCGATTCTCGAAAAGTTCTTTAAAGCTTCTTCTTCTTGGAGAGCGTCCCATTGAGCCGTAGCAAGTGAAAGTTCGGCCTCGCTTGAACTCGTCAACTTCTACATCTCCAACTACCATTCTAGCCAGCTTTGGTTCTCCAGGAGCTTTGCGTGTTGTCCTAGGCCGACGAGGAATTTCTTCCATCCAGACCGGTCCCAATGATAGTTGTGGAGGAATCTGGAATAAGGTGGCTTGAGGAGGATTACCGGAAGATGAGCCTTCCGCAGTGGTAACCCGCTCTTCGGCCTTCTACGCTCGGGCGGCAGGGAGTTCCTCCGTGGATGCCGCACCTTGAGGTTCAATTGGGATTGGAGCAAGTGGGGGCGGAAGCAGGAGCGTTACCGGTCCGAGAGGAAGCGGCAGGAGCGATACTAGGTTGAGAAGCGTCGGGGTAGGACCAGCTCGTGGTGCATCCGTAGTAGAGGCGAAACACCACCGGCAGTGGGCTGTTGAAGAAGCTTTATTTCTTAAAAAGGTAGCTATGCTAGCTTGGAAATTAGAAGGGACCCTATAAGGAGAAAGCACATTTAATAAGACTGGGATAAGGAGCTTTGGCCGTTTTTGGAGCTTTAGCAGATGAAATAATTTAGAGAAGAGTTAGACTTACGTGGAAGCCTTCTTGAAGCCGGTGGAGGTCTTGACCTTCATGGACGGGCCCCGGGTATCTCCACCACTTCTATCTCGCAGCCCTTTTCTCCGCTCGGATTGACTTGCGGAGTTGGAACCGCATCCGTAGCATCACCGTAACCGGTCCGGTGGCCATACCGGGACCTCTTGGGTACCTTGGATAAGGGATCGACCGAGGAGGAGGTACCTTGAGTTTTTCCCAAAGAAGCTTCAAGAATAGCCCGAGCTGCTCGGCGATCCCTTTCGATAGCTTCTTCTTCGCGTCGTTGTTCTTCAAGCTTTTGTGCCTCCGAGCGAGTGTCGCCAGGAGCGGTGGAAGAAGTAGCAGGTTTTCCAATGGTCAAGGAAGTAGTACGTTTTCTGGTACTAGGAGCTTGAACCACGGCCCCGGATTTGGTAATTTTTTGAGTAAGGTCGGGAGGTAAGGGAAAGGACCGGTCCGAGGGCCTTTGAGACAGACCGGCTTGAACAGACTAGAGGAGCGGCATTGTTGGCATAATCCTCCCCCAAGTGTCATTAAACAGGAAGTGGAGGGTGACTCCTTTAGTTGTCCATTTTCTGCAATTACAAAGATCGAGTCTTTGTAAGTAAATGATGATAATAAGTAGCAAAGATTTGAAGAAACAGAAAAGAGATACTTACGGGATTGCATGAGCTCGAAGGACGGACCCACTCTTGTACATCCGGATAGATCCGGATTCGGCTGCAAGCATTTGCTTGATGTGAACTTCTAACCGCTCTTTGTCGTGAAGAAAGGTTCCATCCAAAGGCATAGCGGTGTCTTCGTTGAAAAGCCAAACCGGATGCTCTTGCCTCTTGAGGGTTGAACTCCCGCACTATGAAGCTCCGGAGAACCGTCTCGGCGAGTGACGCCTCTAACGGTCTTCAAGTATTTAATGTTAGCGAGGAGTGCAAGAACTTCGTTGTCTTCTTGGAGCTTTTCCCCGGTTTCTGCAGTAGGGAAGTTCTTGGCTACCTTAGCACCGAAGGCGGGAAGAGTCTGGTCGGGGATTGTCGCAGAAGAACCATCCTTTTTTCGAATGAGCTATGCTCTTGTTCGGGGACAGGGAAAAATATTCGTCTCGCGCTACAAAGCATTGGATTCCTACACCGCCAACCGCAGCTTGGCGGTCCGATGATGGAAGAGGGCGGATTTGGAACAAGTACTGGAATAACTTGAAGTGGGGGAGAACTCCAAGGAAAGCTTCGCAAAGTGGATGAAAAAGGCAATTTGCAGGATGGAGTTAGGGTTGAGATTCACTAACTCCCATCCGTAAAAGAAAAGAAGTCCTCTAAAAAGGAACAAGCAAGGGAGATCAAGACCACGGAGGAAAAAAGCCTTGAAAACTAATTGTTGAGACTCGTCTATTCCCCATGGAATTTGGCTAGGGGAAGGGACGCTCCAATTTAGGATGGGTTGAGGAGGGAGATACCCATCTTTCACCGCCTCATTGAGGGATGTTTCGGTGACCTTGCTGCTACCAAGGTCTTGGACACCGAAAGGAAGCCGATCACGAGGAACAGAGGAAGAAGATGAAGCGACGGTGGTGGATTTCTTCTTACCCATCTTAAGAGATGGAAAAGGAAAGCTTGAGATTGGTTAATGGGGAAGGAGAGAGCAACGGCGCAAAGGTGAATGGCGGACACGTATGAGCTTTCGGGAGCAGAGTTGACCTAGGTCGACCTTTCGTTTCTTTTTATAGACACTGGGATGGGCCCGGGGCTGAAAAGTTATTGGGCCATTTTGAATGGCCCGATGGATTTTTATTGTCGTAACTATGCAATTATGACCTAACGGCCATAAGGAAATTAATGATTTGCTATCTGCGTTAATTATGACTTAACGGTCATAAGAATAAGCCGTCGTGCTTTTATGAAAGTAAAAGGCGGTCCGAAATATGGAAAATTCCAGATGGAAATGAAAGCAATACTGAATTTTACAATTTAGTAGTATGAGAGAGTTAGATTTTACATAACTCGGTGATAAAGGATGCCTTAGGTTGTGGGTGTTAATCATCCGGCTGATTATAGGCTTTGGAGACTCGAGTCGCTGTGAAAATATAGGGAATAAACTGGTCCGATCAACCAGAAATTTTGGCTCTTAGTGAAATTTCACTAAACGAATTATGAATTCAGGCTGATTTAAGCGGTCTGTTATGTGAAAATGGTGAAAATGTACAGGAGATATGAAATTCGAATGGAATGACCGGTCTCGAAAAATATGTTCTTGATGAAAATTTGTCGAGAGGAATGTGATTTGATGGGAAATGATAAAGCATAGTCTCTCAGAAAAGACTCTTGCATTATTTGCGATTCCCAAATGATACAAGAGTCGGGGCTATACCTAATTAGGTGCACCTGATCGGTGAACCGTATTCAAAGAGCGGTCTATAGAGATTCTGGAAGAGGAAAAAGATGGAAACCGAAAGGAGCGGTCTGCAGGAATTGCATATTGAAGGAAATAATGAAGAATCAACTAGTGGACTCTTGCATTATTTGAAAGAAGTTTAAATGATCCAAGAGTCGGGGCTATACCTAATTGAGTGCGCCTATTCGGCGCACCGTGAGAAGAATAAGCTATGATTACCTAATTAGGTGGTATGAAAGGTGAAAAACAATAATTTTTCCGGGCTTCTTTTAAAGCACCTGTGAAGAAAGAAGAACAAGTGCAGCAGATTGGAGTTCTTTTTAATTTTACCATGAATAAAGACCAACATGTAGAAGACTGGTTAGTTTTATTCAAGGTTAAATCAAAAATTACTCGGGGGCTGTCGTCGTATACTTGCCTTATGGGTATACGAGATGATGGAGGAATGGATACGCAGAGACATTGTGACAAATTAAGGAAGATAAAGATGGTGGCGATAGGCAACGGACTGGTCCTTGACCGGTCCGGGATAACAGAAGATCCCGAATACCGGTATGGAAGCAAGGCGGACATTAAGACCGGTATACAATGACTTGAGGAGCAAGTTAATGAGTAATTCGTAGTCCGATTAGGACTCGAATCAATAAAGAAAGTTAGAAATAAAACTCCATATATGTAATTCATGTAATCGATTAGGACTCTCCATGTAACCTCGGCTCCCTCGGATATATAAGGCGGAGCAGGGATCCCCGAAAACTCTCTCGAGATCTTGCAATTAGCAAATCGCTAATGTAACAACACTAAAGAATAAACATGCATTTCATGTCATTTATCATCATGTCATCATGAGCATCCGTAAAATTATTTACTTTTGTGTTAAGAAGATCCACGTAAAATATCAAATTAGCTAAAGAATAAAGGAAGTGCTAAAAAGAAATAAAATGAGAAGAAAATTCAAGTTTAACATTTTCTATAGCTTAATTATCGCAAATAAAGATTTTTGGAAAGGTCCTGAAAAGATTTTGATTTATGAAAATATTTACAAGAAATAAACAAAGTCTCTTTTATTAATTTAGCTATGAATTTTAATCCGAAAATGATTTGGAGTTTTACCCTGGACTTAATAGGAAATATGCCTAAAATCTTCTCAGTAACACCCTGAATTTTCGTAGAATTTTTGGAGTACCGGAAGGTCGCTTTTTAATTATTCAAAAACCGAGGGGAGGGGGGGTTATGTAAAACGACCACAGCCCCACTCGTCATTCTCTTCTTCCTCTCCCGCGTCTCGCCGCCGCCTCGCGCTCCGCACCGCCTTCCCGGCCGGTGCCACGACCCCAGCCACGCAGCTGCTGGCCGGAACCGCCACGGGAGGGAGATAAAGACCCCGCCGGCTCCCATTTTTCTCCCTCTCCCTCTCATTTCGCCTCCCGCCATTGCCGCTCTTCACCGGAGCTCGGCGCCGGCTCGCCTTAGCCACTCCCCGTTCACCCCACGCCCGCCGGAGGCAACGCCAGGAACTCGCGAAGCTCCACGACCCTTGCAATCGACTTGAGCACCGTCGCTCCGTCGAGACGAGCTCGTTTTTCTCCACGGCGTTTCACCGTCGTTCCTCCGCCGCGCACGGGAATTGGAGCTCTCTCGGTGAGCCATCGTCCTCCATTCTTTCACCAAGTGGTGCGCAATCCATTTCTTTAGCTTCGTAGCGCTTGCTCATCTAGTTTCCGTTGCGTGTCGCCGTGAAATTCCTCATCTTCTCCGCGTCCGGCCACCGCCACCGCCGCCACTCATGGTGAGCTCCCCTCTCCGCCGTGCTCATGTTCCTAGAGGTCCCCGTCGAGCTTGCTCTTAGTGCGTAGAAGCTCCCGCAGCTTTTTCCCCTAATTTTTGAGCTCTCGGGTGAGCTCCCCGTCATGCCGGACCGCCGCGAAGCTCGGTCCTCGCCGCCGGCATGGCTAGGGCCGAGCTCATGCTAGTTTCTCTCCACCGAGTATTCGCCATGTTGTGTAGAGTATATAGGAGCTTCCGCGGCGAGCTTTGGAGCACTCCCGGCCGTCTCCGGTGACCGCGCCATCGCCCCTCGGCCGCCGCGGTGGCGCCACACCGCGGGCCACACGCAGGTGGGATCGCGTGTGGCCACGGCGGATCGGGTGCGGCCAACCCCGTGGCCCTCCGTGTGGCACGTAATTGAAATTTAAATTTCAAATATTCGTAGAAAATTCGTTAAAATTCAGAAAAATGTCAAACCAACTTTGTTAGGCTCGTAAAAATGAGATCTATTTATTTGTGAAATAAAATATCTATTTTGAGTAAATTTATTTTATAATTAGTAATTAATTACTTTCTTTGATTAGAGAAAAGCTATTCTTTTATGTAAATAAAATGTTTAATTATGAAAAATAATTTTATTTGATAAAGGAGATACTTGCAGACGAAATTAATGGTGAAATTTATTTTTCCAAATTTAAAATTAAACTGTATTTTTTTATGTGATCACAATCTATTAACCTTTAATCTCTTAAAGTAATTATTTATTTATTGCCTAATAAATCAGAATAATCATTTAATTATTAAATCTAAGTAATTAGTGCACTTAATTAAGTAATTAAGGAAACAAAACTAATTAATAATGATCTTGATTAAACATTTATTAATTAGCATAATTAGATGTCAATTAATGCTTAATGAACATACTTATCCTTGATTTATTAATTAACTAAGGTGATTAAGCATTAATCATTAATTATTATTTATTGGACGTAATCAATGAATCCTTGCATACTTTCATCATACGCATTCATGCATACATGATTGTGATTCGCGACGCATTGCTGGTCGACTAGGTTCGAAGTGATCGAGGTTCCGCCCGAGGGAGAATCGAGAGCCGGAAATCTCGACGTCGACCCAACTCGCCGAGGAAGCTAACTTCGAACGGACTCAAGGCAAGCCCCGGTGCATCCTACCTATGTTTTTTAAATATTTTACTTTATCACATAGTACAGCTTATGCTTGTGCATTAGGTGTTAGGTAATGGTTGACACCCTAGATGCATTATGGTAGGTTTCCGCTTGTTTATTCTATACTCGGTACAGGTAGCTCAATAGAGGCTAAGCTTAATTCATAGTGGCAACGGTAGATGGTTAGGGCACTTAAAGCATGGAGGCTTTAAGAGTTTTTTGTTGACACTAAAGATGATGAGAGTGTTAATGAAGTTGAGACCGGATGGGCCCCGTAGGAGAAAGGGCAAGACGGAGATGAGGTCTTGCAAGGTGGTAGCCCCGTCCTGTGCCTGGCCAAGGACCGTACCGTTGTCGGCTTAGTTGAACAAGTTTGAACGTACCGCACTACATGCCGGTATCATGGGCCCGAGCAAGCTGATGTACCCTATCCCCCAGTAGATGTAGCGTAGCCGCTCTCTTTTGCCTAGCCGTTAGTGAGAGGATAGTCTCACGGGAAGGAGATGGGTGGACACGAGGGAAGTCGTGGCTTCGCATACTCCCGGGGAGTTGGAAATGGCTAGTCTCGCTGTCAGTGCTAGCGGGAAAGGTTGTCGTATACGATCGCTGTGATGCGTATACGTCGTGTAGTCGGGTTTGCCAGCTGGTATAAATCGATTCGAATCGCCGTCCCTCGCAGTAATGAGTACCGCTTGTTTAGCTCGTCACATCGTAGTAAATTTTATGGAAGATGAAGATGAGAGATGGAAAGACTAAGATCTATTTTATCTTGATTGCGAACTTGATTGCAATAGTGATAGGTTGCAAACACCAAGGCTAAGGAACTTAATTTGAGCTAAAATATTGAAAGTAAGGACCCAACCTTTAATGCTGTTTTACGCAAAGGAGTAAACCCCACAGACTAGAAAGCCTTTGCGTGCCATGTTGACGGGTCAGTCTTTGCTGAGTATTAGAATACTCGTGGTTTGTTCGTTACCTTTCAGGGAACGAGTCGTACTACCACGACTTGTATGGCAGTTTCCCGAAGAGGAGCAATGTCCGGAGGGAGGTTCCCTTCAGTGGGAACGTATTCCCACGCCGTGAAGAGAGAGAGGACCGTGGTGTACGAAGGGCTCAGTGCATCACGTTGTTTCGTTTGAAGTCTTTTGAGTTGTACAATAGAACAAGCTTCCGCTGAATACTCATAGGACATTAAACTTTAATAATGTTATATTCTGCTGCAAGAATGTTTGTTTTTCGAAAACCTGGTTGTATTATACCATGATGTATATATTCTGACTTGTATGAGATGATGTTTCTGTTGTAACTCGCTTCGTCGAGTGTCCCTCTCGTACCGATTCCCGGGTGTCCCGGAAGGGATGTCACAACTGGTATCGTAGCGGTTCGTAGGCAACAAGCACCTCATTACAAATCTATTTTCAAAACTTAACACGTTCATACGATAGACAACGAGAGAGTACGGAGCCTATAAGGATGTAGAATAGTTAGATTTTTACTAACCGTTCGACGTTTGGGTTTTTGGAAAGTGCTAACTATTCGTCATAGTTTCTTTACTATGGTACGTATAGTTAGTTCACGAGCATGCATCATGTTATATTATGCACTAAATAAATATTTGGGTATGTACTTAGCTAGTTCGTAGTACTCTATAGGTTGTTCCGTTCGTTTTCTTCTCGTGGGAAGAAGTGTTTAACTTGTTTAAACATGTTCCCCGCAGATGCCGGTCACTCGTGGTAGGAAGCGCGCCCAGGAGGAGGAGGACGCACGAGCTGCACGTGTGGCCGAGCTGGAGCAGCAGCTTCACAGCCTGGAGTTGAGGACACAGAGCCAGGACCGACAGCTTGGGTGCTTGGAAGCACCGCCGTCGAGTGGACCGTCAAGAGGTTCGCAGGTCCCACGCCAGGATCGCCGAGCCGGAGGAGCAGCTAGTGGAGGTGACCCGCGCCCGTGACGAGTACCGTGAGGCGGTCATCGCCTTTGACGAGCAGCCGACTACGGTTACCGAGGAGCGAGACGCCGCTCGCGCGGCGACGACGCGCACGAGCTACCGTTGGAGATAGTGACGGCACAGCGGAACCACTTGGTGGAGATCCCGGTCGCGAGAGAGGTTGAGCTGGGTCAGCTGGAGGGACAGTACAACGGACCGGCCGAGGCACACCACGCACCGCTCCACGACCACGACGACCTGGTTGAGCAGTTCGAGGAGTTGCAGCAGCAGCAGCAGCAGGGTCCACCGCACGACGCCGAGGAGGTCTCTCGGGATGGACTACGAGCCACCACCCGCTTCGCCAGCCCGAGGACGTCGAGTCGGACGGTGACAGCCACGTGTCGTCGGCCTAGTTGGGTTGTGTTTTCACCGATGTAGGGGATAGCCACATTTTGCCGACATAGGTCGATGTAGATAGGGTACTAGCAGGTGTTTGGGGCAGTTGGGAGTGTATGAAAAGTTTGTTTGAGTTGTACCAACAATAACAAATGGAAAGGAAGTGGTAGTAATATAAATATATGCAGTTGTTAAAATAAAAAGATGTGCTGAAATATTAGGATTAGTTTCTACTTATATCCGATGCTCTTACTTCTTCACAGAGATGGACAAGCACAAGTACGGGTGTGAGTGAAGTAAGAGGATCAAGGGAGGATGTTCGTGTAGTCAGCCGGAGAGACAACTGCAGGAAAAGGAGGAGTTGTTAGCACTTAGAGAGGCGCAGCTTGCTACACAAGGAGCAGCAGATTCAATTTAAGGATCAGCAACTAGCAAACGCACATGCACCGATCACTCGGCTTAGAGCAAGATCTACCGCAAGCACACAACGCTATAATGAATGAAGCAATAGGACAACAACCTCCAGCGAGATGAACCAGAGAGTGCAGAAAATCCTATGGAGGCTGAATCGAAGAAGAAGAGGAGGATCCCGAAGAGATAATGGACGTGGATTCAGTCATAGACTTCACGGAGATTCCACGACTAGTGGATGCGGAATCCGAGACAGCAGTTCCATAAGCCAGGAGGTGACATCCAGAGCGTCACGAAGAATAGTAGAGTGCTAGCTAGTAGCAAGTGAGAAAACTAGTATGTAAAATAGGCGCTAGTTAAATAACGAGCGTGATGTAACCACGCATGAGTGTATCATAGGAACCGTTGTAACGTGGATGTATAAACATGTGTTGATGGATTTGGTGGTTGCTTTAATAAAGATGGATTGTTGCATAAGATTCCTTGGGAGTTCTCATCTACGTATTCCCGTTTCTTCCATTATTATGTTGGAATGAAGATGTCTAACGTAAACTTTTCTTGGACAGAATGGTTGGAACAAGGAGACGCGATGAGCCCGAGAGTTCTCAACGCGGGGCGGGAACACCACCACCACCCCCGACCTTGGCACAGTGCCATCGCTGCAAGATCGGATTCTCGCGCGGAGCAGCGAGAATTATTGGAGCAATTGGTTCGTAACACTGCTCCACAGGAACGTCACCAGGGCCGCAATGCACCGTAAGAAAGGGTGACCTTCTCGCACTTCTTATCGGTTCGCCCCCGGTCTTCTCGTATGCGGGTGAGCCCTTGGAAGCCGACAACCGGCTACGCACCATCGAGTCGAAGCTGGAGCTGTTCCCATGCACGGATCATCGAAGACCCTCTTCGCTTCCCAAGCAATTGCAAGGGTTTGCCGGAGCCCGGTGGGCAAACTACAAAGCAATGTTTCCTCCAGGACATCAAATTTCATGGGCAGAGTTCACTAAAGCCTTCGGAGAGCATCATATTCCGTAAGGCTTAATGAATCGAAGAGGAAGGAGTTCCTCTCACCGAAGCAAGGGGATATGAATGTGCACACCTACTCCAAGGTATTTAACCGCCTTGCTCAGCATGCTCCCGAACATGTGGACACAGATGCCAAGAAGAAGAATTTGTTCAAGGAGGGAATGAGTACCAAGCTACAGCCTCGCTTGGTGTTGAACAAGACCGACAGCCTTCACCGACTTTGTGAGTGACGCTATCGCACCGGAAGACTCTATCCGTCTTCATCGACGGAGAAGAACAAGAAGAGGCCGGCTACTGGACAAGGAAGTGGGGGACCATCAAAGTACAGGCTGGTCTACACCGCACCGTCAGGTCAGCCGTTATCAGCATACACCCTCTCGTCCCAATTTCTACCGGCAGAATCAATCACCCCGAAGAATCTCAGCAGCAGAGGCCGAATCAGCATCGTCCGCCTTATCAGCAACAGTAACCCTCGTAATCCCGCACCGGTGGGTCAAGCACCGCAGCAGAATGGACCGCCATGTTTCAATTGTGGCCGTTCAGACATTATTACCGCAGTTGTCCATATCCTCCGAAGGCACCATATGCACCCGCACCTCAAGGACAACCGCAGAACCAACAGAGGGCACCAGCCAAGAATACACCAAGCAAAGACGGGCCGTGCCAACTTTACGACGGCCGAGGAGCTACCCGAAGGAGGACAAATCTTAGCGGGTATGTTTTCTATCGCCGATCATCCCGCTATGGTTTTATTTGATTCGGGAGCTACGCATAATTTCATCAGCAAGTCATATATTGCTAAGCATTGCATCATACCATCCAAGTTGCTATGTGCTCATATCATTTCAACACCTGGGGTAAAATCCTTACTAATGAAGAAGCTGCCAATATGCCATTAAGATTGGGTAGCAAGGTTTATCCTACTTCATTAATCATATTGGATGGGCAAGGGTTAGATGCAATTATTGGCATGCAATGGATGAATTTCCATAAGGCAAGTATTGGATATAGCATCTCGAGCCGTATATCTGAACTCTCCGGTTCATGGTCGAGATTGCTTGCTCTTAGCTTTTCCTCAAGCTATGCTGCCAATGGTCAATAAGGTTGTAGGTAAGAGTCTCGGAGGATATACCCATAGTCTGTGAGTATCCGGATGTCTTTCCGTACGACTTACCGGACTACCGCCGGACCGAGCGGTAGAGTTTAAGATAGAGTTACAGCTCGGAACAACACCCATATCAAGAAGGCCGTATCGGATGCCACCGAATGAGCTGGCAGAATTGAAAGTGCAACTAAAGGAATTATTGGACAAAGGATATATACGTCCAAGTTCATCACCATGGGGATGCCCACCTTGTTCGTAAAGAAGAAAGACAAGACATTGAGGCTATGTGTGGATTATAGGCCTCTCGAATTCGGTTACCATCAAGAACAAGTATCCTCTTCCGAGGATTGATATCTTGTTTGATCAACCGATGGGAGCTAAAGTCTTCTCCAAGATAGATCTTCGCTCGGGATACCATCGATTAAGATCGGAGCCGAAGATATACCGAAGACTCGCATTTTCCACAAGGTATGGACTTTATGAGTATCTCGGTGATGTCATTTGGATTGACCAACGCACCAAGCACATTTCATGTACCTCATGAATTCGGTATTCATGCCCGAGTTGGACAAGTTTGTCGTGGTATTCATTGATGACATCTTGATCTACTCTAAGTCAACAGAGGAACATGCCAATCACTTAAGAGTTGTGTTGCAACGACTAAGGCATCATCGACTCTATGCTAAGTTCAGCAAGTGTGAATTTTGGCTAAAAGAAGTACCGTTCCTAGGTCATGTGATATCAGCCGAAGGAGTGGCCGTTGACCCCGGCAAAGTTCAAGAAGTGTTGGATTGGGAATCACCGAAGTCCTGTCTCACAGATCAAGAGTTTCTTGGGATTAGCTGGTTATTATAGAAGGTTTATCCCAAACTTCTCAAAGATCGCCAAGCCAATGACTAAGCTATTGGAAAAGGATAAGAAGTACGTATGGAGCAAAGAATGTGAAGAAGCTTTTCAAACGTTGAAGAAGTTGTTGACCACAGCTCCCGTACTTGCTCAGCCGGATTTGACGAAGCCTTTTGATGTGTATTGTGATGCATCGAGAACAGGGACTCGGATGTGTTCTAATGCAGGAAGGTCGAGTGATTGCCTATGCGTCCCGACAACTAAGGCGTCATGAGGAACACTATCCTACCCATGATCTCGAACTAGCAGCAGTGGTACTCGCATTGAAAGGTTGGAGACACTATCTCTTGGGTAACTTGGTACATTTATACACGGATCATAAGAGTCTCAAGTACATCTTCACTCAAGCAGATCCGAATATGCGACAACGAAGATGGTTAGAACCGATCAAGGATTATGAGCTGGAAATTCACTACCACCCAGGCAAGGCAAACGTGGTAGCCGATGCATTAAGTCGCAAGGCCCATTGCAATAATCTCACGGCTCAACTTATGATTCAAGCACAACCATCTCGAAGGTGAGGAGCCAAACCTTAGGATCATTCCGTATGGAACCTTGACTAATTTGGCTCCGATTCCTACCATTCGTGAAGAAGTGGTAGCAGCTCAACGAAAAGCGTTGGTATAGGACACATCAAGGAGACGACTCAGAAGGGTGAAGTTAAATGCTTCAGGGAGGACGAAGCAGAGTTATTTGGTTCAAGAATCGATTGGTAGTACCAAAAGATCTACCACTTCGCAAGAAGATAATGGATGAAGCTCATATGTCCAAATATTCTATTCATCCCGGAACCAACAAGATGTATCAAGATCCGAAGCAAAGATTTTGGTGGACGCGCATGAAGCGAGAAATAGCCAAGTATGTCAATGAATGTGATGTCCGTCGACGGGTCAAAGCCGAGCACTTGAAGCAAGCAGACCCTTACAACCTCCGAGTATTCCCGAATGGAAGTGGGAAGACGTCAGCATGGATTTCATCGTGGGATTACCACTAAGTCCACGGAAACATGACTCTATCTCGGGTTATTGTGGACCGGTTGACGAAGTCTCGCTCACTTTATACCGGTACATACACGGTACACTCGCCGAGAAGTATGCGTAACTCTACATTGCTCGAATTCTCTGTTTGCATGGAGTGCCGAAGACCATTATATCGGACAGAGGAACACAATTTGTCTCCGGATTCTGGGAACAACTACAAGAATCCTTGGGAACGAAGTTGATACGAAGCTCAAGCATATCATCCTCAAACAGATGGGCGACATGAAAGGATCAATCAATATCTCGAGGATATGCTTCGAGCATGTGTCTTGACCTATGGTAAAGATTGGGAGAAGTGTTTACCGTTAGCGGAGTTTTCCTACAATAACAGCCTATCAAGAGAGTGCTGGAATGTCGCCGTTCCAAGCTCTATATGGACGTAGTTGTTGTACACCCTTGAATTGGTCCGAAAGTGGAGAGCGAGTAATCTTCGGACCAGATCTAGTAAGAGATGCAGAGGAACAAGTACGTCTTATCAAACAGAACCTCAAGAGAGCTAAATCTCGACAGATCAGCTTATACCGACAAAAGACGTCGAGAGTTAGTATTTCAGGTTGGAGATCAAGTCTATCTTCGAGTATCTCCTACCAAAGGTGTTCAAAGGTTCGGAATTAAGGGCAAGTTAGCACCACGATACATTGGACCTTATCCAATCTTGGAAAGATGTGGAGCCGTGGCGTATCGACCGGAATTGCCACCCCACTTGGCAGGTATCCATAACATATTTCATGTATCTCAACCGAAGAAATGTTTAAAACCACCCATGGATATACCGACAACTCGAGGTGGAACAAGCTACAACCGGACTTGACCTATGACGAACGAGCAATTAAAGTTCTTGACACCAAGGATAGAGTGACTCGCCATCGGACCATCAAGTTCCACAAGGTCCAATGGAGTAATCACTCGGAAGTCGAAGCTACTTGAGAACAAGAAGAGTTTCTTCGATCAAACTACCCCGAGTTCTTTAGCACTATCGCTTAGTCGTTCGATCGTGAATCTCGGGACGAGATTCCTGTAAGGGGGAGGGCTGTAACAACACTAAAGAATAAACATGCATTTCATGTCATTTATCATCATGTCATCATGAGCATCTGTAAAATTATTTACTTTTGTGTTAAGAAGATCCACGTAAAATATCAAATTAGCTAAAGAATAAAGGAAGTGTTAAAAAGAAATAAAATGAGAAGAAAATTCAAGTTTAACATTTTCTATAGCTTAATTATCGCAAATAAAGATTTTTGGAAAGGTCCTGAAAAGATTTTGATTTATGAAAATATTTACAAGAAATAAACAAAGTCTCTTTTATTAATTTAGCTATGAATTTTTAATCCGAAAATGATTTGGAGTTTTACCCTGGACTTAATAGGAAATATGCCTAAAATCTTCTCAGTAACACCCCTGAATTTTCGTAGAATTTTTGGAGTACCGGAAGGTCGCTTTTTAATTATTCAAAAACCGGGGGGTTTATGTAAAATGACCACAGCCCCACTCGTCATTCTCTTCTCCCTCTCCCGTGTCTCGGCGCCGCCCGCGCTCCGCACCGCCTTCCCGGCCGGTGCCACGACCCCAGCCACGCAGCTGCTGGCCGGAACCGCCACGGGAGGGAGATAAAGACCCCGCCGGCTCCCATTTTTCTCCCTCTCCCTCTCATTTCGCCTCCCGCCATTGCCGCTCTTCACCGGAGCTCGGCGCCGGCTCGCCTTAGCCACTCCCCGTTCACCCCACAGCCGCCGGAGGCTCCGCCAGGAACTCGCGAAGCTCCACGACCCTTGCAATCGACTTGAGCACCGTCGCTCCGTCGAGACGAGCTCGTTTTTCTCCATGGCGTTTCACCGTCGTTCCTCCGCCGCGCACGGAATTGGAGCTCTCTCGGTGAGCCATCGTCCTCCATTCTTTCACCAAGTGGTGCGCAATCCATTTCTTTAGCTTCGGAGCGCTTGCTCATCTAGCTTCCGTTGCAGGTCGCCGTGAAATTCCTCATCTTCTCCGCGTCCGGCAACCGCCACCGCCGCCACTCACGGTGAGCTCCCCTCTCCGCCGTGCTCATGTTCCTAGAGGTCCCCGTCGAGCTTGCTCTTAGTGCGTAGAAGCTCCCGGAGCTTTTTCCCTAATTTTTGAGCTCTCGGGTGAGCTCCCCGTCATGCCGGACCGCCGCGAAGCTCGGTCCTCGCCGCCGGCATGGCTAGGGCCGAGCTCATGCTAGTTTCTCTCCACCGGAGTATTCGCCATGTTGTGTAGAGTATATAGGAGCTTCCGCGGCGAGCTTTGGAGCACTCCCGGCCGTCTCCGGCGACCGCGCCGTCGCCCCCGGCCGCCGTGGTGGCGCCACACCGCGGGCCACACGCGGGTGGGATCGCGTGTGGCCACGGCGGATCGGGTACGGCCAACCCCGTGGCCCTCCGTGTGGCACTGAATTGAAATTTAAATTTCAAATATTCGTAGAAAATTCGTTATAATTCAGAAAAATGTCAAACCAACTTTGTTAGGCTCGGAAAAATGAGATCTATTTATTTGTGAAATAAAATATCTATTTTGAGTAAATTTATTTTATAATTAGTAATTAATTACTTTCTTTGATTAGAGAAAAGCTATTCTTTTATGTAAATAAAATGTTTAATTATGAAAAATAATTTTATTTGATAAAGGAGATACTGCAGACGAAATTAATGGTGAAATTTATTTTTCCAAATTTAAACTTAAACTGTATTTTTTTATGTGATCACAATCTATTAACCTTTAATCTCTTAAAGTAATTATTTATTTATTGCCTAATAAATCAGAATAATCATTTAATTATTAAATCTAAGTAATTAGTGCACTTAATTAAGTAATTAAGGAAACAAAACTAATTAATAATGATCTTGATTAAACATTTATTAATTAGCATAATTAGATGTTAATTAATGCTTAATGAACATACTTATCATTGATTTATTAATTAACTAAGGTGATTAAGCATTAATCATTAATTATTATTTATTGGACGTAATCAATGAATCCTTGCATACTTTCATCATACGCATTCATGCATACATGATTGTGATTCGCGACGCATTGCTCGGTCGACTAGGTTCCGAAGTGATCGAGGTTCCGCCCGAGGGAGAATCGGGAGCCGAAATCTCGACGTCGACCCGACCGCCGAGGAAGCTAACTTCGAACGGACTCAAGGCAAGCCCCGGTGCATCCTACCTATGTTTTTTTTAAATATTTTACTTTATCACATAGTACAGCTTGTGCTTGTGCATTAGGTGTTAGGGAATGGTTGACACCCTAGATGCATTATGGTAGGTTTCCGCTTGTTTATTCTATACTGGTACAAGTAGCTCAATAGAGGCTAAGCTTAATTCATAGTGGCAACGGTAGATGGTTAGGGCACTTAAAGCATGGATGCTTTAAGAGTGTTGTATTGACACTAAAGATGATGAGAGTGTTAATGAAGTTGAAACCGGACGGGCCCCGTAGGAGAAAGGGCAAGATGGAGATGAGGTCTTGCAAGGTGGTAGCCCCGTCCGTGTCGGTCAAGGACCGTACCGTTGTCGGCTTAGTTTAACAAGTTTGAACGTACCGCACTACATGCTGGTATCATGGGCCCAGCAAGCTGATGTACCCTATCGCCCCGGAGATGTAGCGTAGCCGGCTCTCTTTGCCAGCTGTTAGTGAGAGGATAGTCTCACGGGAGGGAGATGGGTCGACCCGAAGGAAGTCGTGGCTTCGCCATACTCCCGGGGAGTTGGAAATGGCTAGTCCGCTGTCGGTACTAGCGGGAAGGTTGTCGTATACGATCGGTGTGATGCGTATACGTCGTGTAGTCGGGTTTGCCAGTCTGGTATAAATCGATTTGAATCGCTGTCCCTCGCAAAATGAGTACCGCTTGTTTAGCTCGTCACATCGTAGTAAATTTTATGGAAGATGAAGATGAGAGATGGAAAGACTAAGATCTATTTTATCTTGATTGCGAACTTGATTGCAATAGTGATAGGTTGCAAACACCAAGGCTAAGGAACTTAATATGAGCTAAAATATTGAAAGTAAGGACCCAACCTTTAATGCTCCTTTTGCAAAGGAGTAAACCCCACGACCAGAAAGCCTTTGCATACTAGGCGTCGGCCTTAGCGTGCCATGTTGACGGGTCGGTCTTGCTGAGTATTAGAATACTCGGGGTTTGTTCGTTACCTTTCAGGGAACGAGTCGTACTACCACGACTTGTATGGCGGTTTCCCGAAGAGGAGCAATGTCCGGAGGGAGGTTCCCTTCGGTGGGAACGTATTCCCACGCCGTGAAGAGAGAGAGGACCGTGGTGTACGAAGGGCTCGAGTGCATCACGTTGTTTCGTTTGAAGTCTTTTGAGTTGTACAATAGAACAAGCTTCCGCTGAATACTCATAGGACGTTAAACTTTAATAATGTTATATTCCGCTGCAAGAATGTTTGTTTTTCGAAAACCTGGTTGTATTATACCATGATGTATATATTCGACTTGTATGAGATGATGTTTCTGTTGTAACTCACTTCGTCGAGTGTCCCTCTGTACCGATTCCTGGGTGTTCCGGAAGGGATGTCACAACTAAAGGCAATACATAACATACAGGACGTAGGGTATTACTCTCAATCCGAGGGGCCCGAACCTGTCTAAAATCGTGTTTTCCTGTGTATTCTGTGTGTTGCACCATCGAATTCCACGCTCGTAAGGGACCGGGTAGTACTAGTGCCGAGTTTAAGACTTGACAATCACAACACCGAAAACAAAAAGGTCAAATCGCCTAGGACGGAACTTCGTCGAGGCGAGAGAAAGAAATCCACGGGAATGACAACGAGAAGGGAATCTTACGATTCCACTTGAATGGAAACCATCCTTGACCTCTTAGGAGTGTTGTACCTTTAGGAATTTAATAGACACACAACACACAAGTAGATCGAGAGATAAACGCCCAAAGAGAAACAAACAAGCACACAACAAAAAGAGCAAGAGAGACACAGAGATTTTTCACCGAAGTTCGGATCCCTCACAAAGAGGTTCCTACGTCTCGGTTGAGGAGCTCACAAAGAGCCGGGTCTCTCTCAACCCTAATCCTCCCCAAGTGGCGATAAAGGTCAAACTTGGTTTTCTTCTTCTTCTGTTGATTCTTTTCTTTGCGGAGGCGAATCACAACCTTTACAAACTTCCCAAGGCTCACCACAAGCTTGGGAGCTCTAGGGTGACACCTAGCCAATCTAGGAGAACGAATCTCCAAGAGTAACAAGTGAAAACAAGATTGCTTGCTAAGGGGAGATGCGCTCTAGGTTGGGATGATGCTCTCAAGCTTGGAATCAAGATGGGGACTCTCTCAAAATGGCCTTGGATCTCAAGGAAAAATGGAGAGAAGTGAGAGAGGGAGCTTGAGCAAGATTTGGGAGTTCAAAAAGCACCAAGCACCTTTGCTCACGGATTGGAGAAAGATTTATATAGTAGAGGCTCAAAAAGAGCCATTGCTAGGTCAACTCGAGCTCAATGGAACTTCCGTCGGTGACGGAACTTCCATCACCCCTATGAGGCAAAGCAGGAAAAACGCCGAGACGGAACTTCCGATTGAGTTCGGACTTCCGTCCCAATCTCTCTGGAACCGACGAAACTTCCGTCGGGTGAGGTTTGGCTGAGCTGGAGTCTCGGGACGGAACTTCCATCCAATCTAGGACTTCCGTCCCAAACTTTCTGGAATTGACGGAACTTTCCTCTCGGGACGGAACTTCTGTCATGGAAAGTGGAATCTGTGTTTGGTTGGCTTTTTGAACTTAGATTTTTTTTGATATTTTGGTTTCCAAGCTGATTTATGGTAGCTAGAGCACATTCTTCCCTACACGTAAGATCGTTTCACCCCTCTTGATACTTTGGCACACCTATAATAAAAAAGCTACAAATCTAATCTTGTGGCTCTTGCTTTTTAGTGCTTGAACAACTTTCGAATTAGGGGTGTACTTTCTCACATTGTGGGTATTGTTCTTTTGATATCCTGCACATATACTCAAGAACACATTAGAGGTTTTCATTGTTTGTCATTTATCACCCAAACCCACTAGGAGGCCTAGTTGCATCTTCAGATTGGTCATAAGATAATTTACCTTGAATTTCCTTCTCAAGCTTGATGATTTCTCTATGGCGATCCTCCATGATTTGATGGGTATTATTGGTGTTTTGCTCTCGCCGCGTGAGTTGTTGTTCTCTAGATAGCGGTTCAGTGAGTCTGCATCCCCAGCTCCATGAGCTGTTGGGTGGTCCGGTTGAGTTCCTCCTGAAGGCGGTCAATAATCACGAGTCTTTGATTCTGAATTCTTCAAGAGGACCTGTCGAAGAAGTTATTAGATGAGGAGAAGATTTATCTTGAAATATTGGATTCTACGAGTATGAGGAAAGAGGTATACCTACCCGGACTTGTTCAATTGCTTTAGATCCTCTTGTTCTCGAACCGGGTCCCACTTGGCGATCGCGATAAATCGCAAGCTCTAGTTGTACCATCAACGGTAGTTTCACCGATGATCATTCTTGCAAGCTTGGGTCGAACGGGTGCAACTCCGGTGGTGCGAGGACGTCGGAGAACTTCCACCCAAACTGGTTTAGGCCGAGGTCTTTAGCGATCCGAGTGGGATTAGCGGAGATGGCGGAGCTGCTAGCCTTATCTTCGGTTGTTGGCTCTTTGGCAGCTACTTATTCTTCGATGACTTGGACAACTGAATTAACCGGTGAGGTGGGCAAGTTACCGGTCCGGGTGGCAGGGATTTCCTTCTCAGCCGCACCTTGAGGTTCTATGCTGACTTTAGATGTTTTCCCTGCAGTCTCGGGGGCTACGGTCTTGATGGCGATGCATGGAGGTTTGAGGGAACACTGCATGGAGACTGGATGAAAGTAAGACCGGTCAGAATTGCATTAAGATGAAAATTATCAAGAATGAATCGGTGGTTTATGAAGATCATACATTGGAGCTTTTACGAAGCCGGCTGATGGCTTGGATTTCTTTTTGGGTGGCTCTTGAGAGGTACCACTTGGTCCTTCGGCACTCCTCTTAGCACAAGATTGCGTCGAGGGAGCTAGGACCGCTTCCTTCATGATCGAGCTGCCTTGAGCACCGGTCTTAGTAGGTGGAGGGCATATGGGCCTCTGTGGAACTTGAGCTAGTGGGTCCGTAGGCGCACTAATGCCTTGGGACCCGTCACTTGTAGAGCTCGAATTGTGGCCCAAGCAGCTTGGCGGTCTTTCTCAATCGGTGCCAACTCTAGGTGCATTTCCTCTTCCCGTTGAGCAGCGGATCGAGTGTCGCCTACTACGGTAGGAACGATATCAGCATCATCATCTAGATTGATGACGAGCTTTCGGCGTTGTTGTGTTGGAGGTTGAACGGTCTTGCCGGATCGTGTTATCTTCCTTGCAGGACCAGGCATGATTGGGGTTGGAGCGATCTACGCCACATCTTGGTAGTCTTCTCCCCATTTGTCATCTGCAAGGAGTGGGGGTGGCTCTTGAATCTGTCTAGGTTCTATATTGCCAAAATATTGAATTAGACCAGTATTGAATATATGAAAACTGGAATTCGGACAATGAAGAATTGGAATTACTGCTGCGCTAGGATTTTCTCGAGCTGTAGGCGACAACAACCTTGTTGTAGCCGGTCCTGTCGGAGCCGGACTGCAACATCTTCTTGATGCGATTGTGTTGCTCGGGTCAATATTGGGCAATTAGTCCTGTCACCGGTATTATTGGACTCCTTGAAAAGCCAACTAGGAGCGGTTTGGCGCTTAATGGGTTGTACCCCACGGACAATAAAGCTCGAGATCACGGTCTCTGCTGTGACCTACTTCTCTTCTTTCGGAGTATGAATCATCGCTAGAAGAGTAGAGACTCGTTCATCCTGAAGCAACTCTTCTATGAGATTATTAGGGCACTAGTTGTCAAGCTCCTTGGCAATTTTAGCTCTGTAGGGTGGAAGGGCAGGCTGAGGGTCACATGCACCACTCTTCTTTCCAGTTGGAAATACTTCGTTAAAGGGAATTGCGAAATATTCCCGAAATTCATGGATCTCGATACCTATGCCTTCTATGGCGTGGCGATTGGTTGAAGATTGGAGTAGTCGGATATGGAAAAGATAGTGGAAGAGATTGAAGTGGGGACGGACCCCAAGAAAGCTTCACAAAGATGGATCTAGAAGGAAATATGGAAAATAGAGTTGGGATTCAGATTCACCAACTCCAACCCATAGAAATGAAGGAGTCCGCAGAAGAAGGAGCAGCAAGGTAAATCGAAGCCTCGGATAAAAAAGAGCGGAAGACTACCTAGTGATCTTCAATGAATCCCCAAGGAATATCTCCGGCTTCGGGAGTAGCCAAGCTGGTGTCGAGTCTTAAACTCGGCACTAGTACTTGAAAGTGCATCTAGGACCCTCATATTATTTTGGATGATTGATATCAATACAATTAAATTTGGACTAATGTTTTCATGAGAATGTGTGTAGTGAACATCCAAAGAACATGAAAGCATAGCAAGTTTGATCAAAAAGAAGAAAAGAAATGAGAAAAATTAATAAAGAAGAAAATGGAGAAGATCTATCTCAAAGCTTGAACCTCCTATTTTATCTTTGCTTTGAGTCATAGGGATGCCGTACTATAAAGAGGGATGCAAATCACAATCTTGGCAAAGAATGAAGATGCTCACAAAATCCAAGAAAAACCATACCAAGCCTATTCTTTCGGGACCCACCGGAAGTTTCGGTGTGGTATCGGAAGTTTCGGTAGGCACTCGGAGAGCTTTGAGCTCTCCGGAAATGCCATACCGGAAGTTCTGGTCCCCGGTATCGGAAGCTCCGGTAGGCTAACGGAGAGTTTGAGCTCTTTGGAATGCCATACCGGAAGTTCCAGTCCCCGGTACCGAAAGTTCCGGTAGGCTAACGGAGAGTTTGAGCTCTCCGGAATGCCATACCGGAAGTTGCGGTCTCCGGTACCGGAAGTTTCGGTAGGCTAACGAAAGTTTTAAACTCTCCGGAATGCCACACCGAAGTTCCGATAGGACACCGGAAGCTCCGGTGCGGCCCCGTGTTCGAACCCTAAACCTACGTACCGGAAGTTCCGGTAACCCACCGAAAGTTCCGGTGTGGGCCGGAAATCCGGACCTAACCCTAAATCCGACCATACCGGAAGTTCCGATATCCTATCGGAAGTTCCAGTGCAGGTCGTTAAGATAGGCCAACGGCTCTTTTTGGAGCTGTGGTATATAAGCCACACTCCACCCCTCACCCACTCTCTCTTGCACATTCCGAACTCCAACACACTTGAGCCACACTTCACTCACTCCAAATCCTCTCCAAAAGCAAAAATTCCATCCTTGAGCTAGGATTCGAGTGAGAGACTTTTAGCAAGAGATTGAGATTTGATTCCACTCTTGAGCATCTTCACTCCCGTCAAGCTTGCGATTTGGATTTGTTACTCTTGGAGCTTTGAGCTCCTAGACGGCTAGGCGTGCTCGTGAGCTCCCAACTTGTGTGGTGACGCCCGAGAAGTTTGTATTACCTGTCCGAAAGGGGCATTGATAGTGGAAAACTCAAGCTCAACCTTGGTGGTGACTTGAGCGAGAAATAGGGTTGAAAGAAACTCGGTCCTTGGTGGACTTTCTCAACGGAGACGTAGAGTCCTAGGTGGACTTGAACTTTGGTGAAAAATCCGTGTCTTGTGTGCTCTCTCTGTTTTACTTAAGTGCTTTGTTGTTTACTTTGCTAGGTTGCTTGTTAGTTTTTCTTTGCGCCTTTAAATTCCTAGAATTGCATAGGGCTGTGTTTTCCCTTCTTGCAAATCACTAGAATTGTGTAGGGTTTAATTTCGCAATATTCACCCTACACCCTACCGGATGTTCCGGTATTTGACGTTTTTGTCTTAGTCTTATTTCGTAGAAATTTTTAGGATAGGCTATTCACTCCCCTCCCCCTCTAGGCGACTTTCAATTGGTATCGGAGCGGGTATCTTCGTTGAAGTCTCACCGCTTGAAGATCAAAGATGACAAACCCCTAAGAAGGCAAAGGTGCAACCGCTAGTGGTGAAGTTCCACCAAAACCAACCCTTGAAGTATGTGATGAAAACTCACCGGATGAAGCAACTCTCAAGGCAAGAAATGAAAGGTTGGTTGAGAGTGGCAAAGGTATTGCTAAGGATGGAGATGTGTTCAATGCATTGCCAATACACTACAACAAGACGCCTGGATGAAGCAACTCTCAAGGCAAGAAATGAAAGGTTGGTTGAGAGTGGTAAAGGTATTGCTAAGGATGGAGATGTGTTCAATGCATTGCCAATACACTACAACAAGACGCCCTACACCTGTAGTGATGCAAAGCATGAGCACATTGGACCCGGCTCCGGAAGACTTTCCTATTTTGATGGTCAATACTTTGATCATTGGAAAACAAAGATGCTCCTACACTTGGATTCCATGCATCAAAATGGATTCTTGTGGGAATGTAAAAGCAAGCCAACCGCACAAGACTTGTTCAATGTAAGGTGCAATGTGACGGCGCCGAGTGCTCTTGTGTCCGCACTTAGCCCCACCGAGTATGACAAGATAGCCGGATTGGAGGATGCTCATCAAATTTGGTTGAAGCTTGAATTGTTTCATGAGGGCATTGATAGTGTAAAGGAGTCTAAGCTAGAAGGGCTTAGAGAAGAGTTTAACTACTTTGTCATGAGGTCGGAAGAAGGACCAAAAGAAGCACATGAAAGAATGATGAGGATAGTAAACAAGAGGAGCGCACTTTGAGAAAAAATGTCGGATTTAGATGTCAATAGAAGGTTGCTACAAGCCTTGCAATCATGGGATGCCAACATAGTATCCAACATAAGAGATAAAGATGGATTTAGATATTTCACCACCGATGAAGTGATTGGAAAAGTGCTATCCCAAAAACAGCAAATTGATCAAGGCAATAGGATCAATGCTTTACTTAGGGACAAGGAACGAGCTAGTGGGCCCCCAATGCCGAACAAGAAAAGAAAAAGAAGGTGGTTGAGGAGAGCGATGATGATAGTGATGATGATATGGCTCTCTTTGTGAAGAGATTCAACAAGCTCATGTCAAAAAGAAGCTTCAAGAAGAATGATGAAGACAAGAGCAAATTGAGGAAAGCCAAAAATAAGTGCTATATTTGTGGAGACAAAGGTCATTTCATGGCCGAGTGTCCGGAGAACTACAAGAACAAGCAAAACAAGAAAGGTGACAAGAAGTACAAGAAGCATAGAAAGTATCATTGGGGTGAAGCACGTATTGGGCAAGAATAGAACTCCGATGGATCATCCTCCTCCTCCGAGTCGGAATCCGATAAAGAGAAGGGAGGCATTGCATCACTTGCCATTGGACTCACACCGACCAACACCTTCTTGTTTGGAAGCTTGACCGATGATGAAGATGACACCGGGCACAAGTGCATGATGGCCAAAGGCTCCAAGATAAATGTCATTGGAAGTTCTCAAATTCCTAACATGTTTGACTTGTTGGACATCACTGAGCAGGAAAAGGAGACAAATGAGAGGCCAGGGGAGCTTCTTGAGAAACAAGAGGAAATGCTTGTTCAAGAGGAGCAAAGGGTGCTTGAACTTGAGAAGCTCCTAGAAGTTGAGAGGAAGAAAAATGAGGACTTGGTGAAGTCTCTCAAAGTGGCTGAAAAAGATAGTGAAACACTTAAAGTCACAAATGTGTCACTTCAAGAGAAGTGTGATGACTTGCAAAAGGCTCACAACTCTCTTAAAGTCCAATTTGAGGAAATTAAGTGTAACACTACTTCCTCTCAATCTTCGTCTTGCCCTTCATCTAGCAATGGTTGTGCTAAGTGTCACAAGATTGATGTTGAAGCTTGCACAAGAAACGTCAATACCATTGACGACTTGAAGAAGCAAGTACAAGTGCTTGAAGTACAAGCACAAAAGAAAGTGAAGGCCATTGATGATGCCAAGGCCGAGTATGCAAGAGGTGCATACACCAATGCAAGGCGGCCACTTGTGAAGGATGGCATTGTCTACAAGCAAGGTGACAAGCACAATGCAAGAATCAACAAAAATGGCACCGAATTCATCAAGTTCACCAAGGAGGGTGAATACCAAAAGAAGCAAGTCAAGAAGGAGAAGCCAATCAAGAATACTAATAAATCTTCTCTTATTTGTGATTTGTGTACTAACGTGCCTAACCCCTCTTGTGCTCTCTTTAATGATTTTGATGCAACCTATGTGCTAATGAGGAACAAGCATGGCCGTGTCTATGCAAAATATGTTGGGCCACGCAACAAGACCCACAAATCTTGTGTGTGGGTGCCCAAGGCACTTGTTACTAATGTGAGAGGACCCAAGCAAATTTGGGTACCTAAAAATAAAGCATAAATTATTTTGTAGGAATACTCCTCCGGTGGTTCATCTTGGGTGGTGGATAGTGGATGCACCAATCATATGACCGGAGACAAGAAAATGTTTGAATCATTTGAGCCAAGCAAAGAAAGAAATGAGTATATCACCTTTGGAGACAACGGAAAGGGCTATGTGCTTGGGTTATGGTAACATTCCATTAACTTTTCTCGCATTCACTTTTGAAGGTTATGCTCGTGGATAACGTTGACTTCAATTTGTTGTGTATCTCACAACTTTGTGGAATGGGCTACAATTGCTTGTTCAACGACAAGGATCCGATTGTCTCAAGGAGAAGTGATGTCTCGATTGCTTTTGAGGGTGTGCTCAAAGGAAAGTTTTATATTGTCGATTTTGCCGCGGACAAAGCAAAACTTGACACATGCTTAGTTGCAAAGTCCGACATGGGATGGTTGTGGCATAGACGACTAGCCCATGTCGGTATGACAAATCTTCACAAGCTCCAAAAGGGCGGTCACATCCTTGGACTAACGGATGTTTGCTTTGAGAAAAATAAAATTTGCAGGTGCATGTCAAGCCGGAAAGCAAGTTGGAGGACCACATCCATCCAAGAACATTGTGACAACTACAAGACCGTTGGAGATGCTACACATGGATCTCTTTGATCCCATTGCCTACATTAGCATTGGCGGTAACAAATTTGGCCTTGTCATTGTTGATGATTATTCTCGCTTCACGTGGGTATTCTTTTTGTGTGATAAAGGTGAAGTAAAGGATGTACTTAAGTCACTTTTGAAAAGAGCACAAAATGAATTTGAAGTGAAGATCAAGGCCATAAGAAGCGACAATGGTACCGAGTTCAAGAACACTCAAGTTGAAGAGTACCTTGATGAGGAAGGCATCAAGCATGAGTTTTTGGCACCCTACACCCCTCAACAAAATGGTGTGGCCGAAAGAAAGAACCGCACTCTCGTAGAGATGGCAAGAACCATGCTTGATGAGTACAAGACCTCCGATCGCTTTTGGGCCGAAGCAATCAACACCGCATGTCACGCCTCCAACCGGTTGTATCTCCACCGACTTTTGAGGAAAACTTCATATGAGCTACTAACCGGTAAAAAGCCTAACATGTCGTACTTCCGTGTTTTTGGGAGCAAGTGTTTCATGCTCAACAAGAAACCCAAGGCTTCTAAGTTCTCCCCTAAAGTTGATGAAGTTTTCTTGCATGGGTATGGATCAAATTGTCACACCTATCGTGTTTTCAACAACACCACCGGTTGTGTTGAACTTGCACGGGACGTGACGTTTGATGAATCTAGCGGCTCTCAAGGGGAGCAAGTTGTTATTGACAATGTAGATGTTGAGGCTCCTAGACAAGCAATCAAGAGAATGGCCCTTGGTGATGTGAGACCGCAAGAACAACAAAATGATCAAGATCAACCTCTTCCCCAAAATCAAGACCAACCATGCACAAATCATGATCACGTTGATCAAAATCAAGAAGTTGGCAATGAAGATCATGCTCAAGCACAAAATGATGAACCTACATCAGATGATCAAGAGGTTGAACAAGATGGAGGTCAAGCAAGCTCACATCCACCACAGCGTGCAACGTGATCACCCCGTGGAACAAATCCTTGGAGACATAGAAAAGGGGGTAATCACTCATTCTCATGTTTGCAATTTTTGGGAACATTACTCTTGTCTCTTCTTTGGAGCCATTTAGAGTAGAAGATGCACTCGAGGATTCGGATTGGGTGATGGCCATGCAAGAAGAATTGAACAACTTCACAAGAAATGAAGTTTGGACATTGGAAGAAAGGCCAAGAGACAAGAATGTTGTGGGCAACAAGTGGGTGTTCCGCAACAAACAAAATGAAGACGGTGTTGTGACAAGGAACAAAGCAAGATTAGTGGCAAAAGGATAATCACAAGTAGAAGGATTGGATTTTGATGAAACCTACGCCCCGTGGCAAGGCTTGAATCAATAAGAATACTACTTGCCTTTGTCACTCATCACAACTTCAAGTTGTACCAAATGGACATGAAGAGTGCATTCCTCAACGGGCCAATCAAGGAAGAAGTGTACGTAGAGCAACCACCGGGCTTTGAAGACCCAAAGTATCCTAACCATGTTTACAAACTCCACAAGGCGCTCTATGGGCTTAAGCAAGCACCAGGAACATGGTATGACTGCCTTAGGGATTTCCTTTTGAAAAAGGGTTTTGAAATGGGCAAGGCCGATGCAACCCTCTTCACGAAGCGTTTTGACCATGATATATTTGTGTGCCAAATTTATGTCGATGACATAATATTTGGTTCTACTAATCAAATGTTTTGTGATGATTTTAGCAACATAATGACAAAGAGGTTCGAGATGTCTATGATGGGGGAGTTGACATTCTTTCTAGGATTTCAAGTAAAGCAACTCAAGGAGGGCACCTTCCTATGTCAAGCCAAGTACACTCAAGACATATTGAAGATGTTTGACATGGACAAGGCAAAGACCGCCAAGACACCCATGGCAACAAACGGCCATCTCGACCTCACCAAGAAGGACAAGCCGGTTGATTAAAAGGTATATTGTTCTATGATCGGCTCCTTGCTTTACCTTTGTGCATCTAGGCCCGATATCATGCTTAGTGTGTGTATGTGTGCACGTTTTCAAGCCGCTCCTATGGAGTGCCACATGGTGGCCGTTAAAAGAATCTTGAGATAATTAGTGCACACATCCAACCTAGGGCTTTGGTACCCCAAGTGTTCAAAGTTCAACCTAATAGGCTATTCCAATGTGGATTATGCCGGGGACAAAGTGGATAGGAAAAGTACCTCCGGGACGTGCTAATTCTTGGGTAGGTCCCTAGTGTCATGGTCATCGAAGAAACAAACTTCCGTTGCCCTATCCACGGCCGAAGTAGAGTATGTTGCAGCCGGTAGTTGTTGTGCACAACTATTATGGATGCGACAAACTCTAAGGGATTATGGTTACAAGTTGAACCGTGTCCCTCTCCTATGTGACAATGAGAGTGCCATAAAGCTAGCATATAACCTCGTCGAGCACTCGTGCACAAAGCATATAGATATCCGCCACCATTTCTTGAGAGATCATTCTATCAAAGGGGATATTGAAGTAAGTCATGTGAAAACCGAAAATCAACTAGCCGATATTTTCACTAAGCCACTAGATGAAAGCAGGTTTTGCTATCTAAGGAGTGAGCTAAATATCCTTGACTCTAGTAATGTGGTGTAGATGCGTGCACATCTACTTGTTGTTCTTATCGTTTTTGGTTCTTAAGATGGAAATGCATGCTTTCAAAAATATTTGAGTGATTTTGAAAACAATTTCTTGGTTCTTGACCAAAAGGTCAAATCTTGTCAAAATGTGATCATACCCTTGATTGTTGATTGTTTACTGATCATATGTTGTCAAGATGTCTCACTAGTCCATCAAAACTATCTTTGAAAATTCTCTCCAAAATTCTCCTTTTCTCTCTGTTTCACCCCCTACCGGAAGTTCCGGTAGGCTACTAGAACTTCCGGTATGGGTGGTCGGAATTAGTCGGCGCGTCCGGGGCACTTAGTGTTTTTCCCGGTCGGAAGTTCCGGTAGGACACCGGAAGTTCCGACCGGGAGCTCACTCGTGGTGTCAAGCCCACACCGGAAGTTCCGGTGCGGGGCGTTGACCTAGGGTTTGAGCCCGCACCGGATGTTCTTGTAGGCTACCGGAACTTCCGGTGCGGGGCAGCGAGTATGAAAAGGGGGATCCCGTCCTCTTGAAAGGGACGGCTCCCATTTGAACTTTTTCCACCTTCCTTCACCTTATTCTCCTCCACTTAGGTTCTACATCAACCGGAAGTGTTCTTCAACTTCTAGCGGCAATCTTCGGTGAGGCTCCGTCAAGTTCCTTCCCCGTTCATCTCCAAGCTTCCTAGCTAGAGGAGAAGGTATTTTTCCATATCCTTCACTTCTAGATCTAGGGTAGAATCCTTAAATCCTTAGGAGTATTTGTTGCTTAGATGAATCTTTAGCAGTTCTAGGACTCTATCATGCTTTTAGAAAGTAAATCCGTTGGCTAGATGTCACTTTTTCGCACTGCTAGGGTTAGGGTTGACCCATACCGGAAGTTCCGGTACGGGCATCCTTCCGACGGTTGAAGGTCCCGTCGGAAGTTCCAGTACTCGTGCCGGAAGTTCCGACAAGGAACCTCCTGTTAGCATCTACCTAGTACTCCTTCTTTTTATCGACATTGTGTATGTTGTTTCTTACACATGTGTCCCTCTTGTCGGATGACTCGTGGTAGGAAGGAAAGCTGTCACAAAGCGTCCACCACAAAGCTACGCCGACTAGGACTCGGACTCGGACTTTGATGTGCCAAACCCTCGCCTTGCCAAAAGGCAAGCCACTATAACTGGTCCTTAGTCCTCCTCCCGTGGTCTTGGCCCTGGAAAAGGAAAAGGATTGGGCAAGGGAAAGGGCAAGGGGACAGCAAGGAGACCTCCTCCGGCTCCGGTTTCAAGTGAGGAAGAAGAGGATGAGGAGGAGGCGGGAAATGTCGGCAGGGATGATTGGTTTCTCTCGATAGCCCGTACTTTGTAGGAGCATGTGAAGTATGAGTTGAGGACCCCCGCTGTGAGTGGCGGTGCCGGGTACAATGTCCATTCTACAGGGATGAGGTGCATAAGTATAGGAGAAAGTGCACGTGGATAAAGCCAAAGGAAAGGGGTGTGGATGATGTGAGATTTTGGGATCACACCCAAGCCGAGTGGTACAAGGAAGTGCTTGAAGCTTAAGAACAAGACCACCGAGATGAAATGGATTTAGTGGGACTGGATGGATCGCGGAACGATCCCGTGTTCAATCAAATAAAGTCCGAGTGTCCAAAGAGAGATTTGGTGGATCTCATGGGACTTGAGCATGGGTGGAATACCAAGCTGGTGGTTCGGTTCTATGCCACCCTCCGGCTTGAGTTCAATGAGGACTCTCGGGAGGATTCCATCATGCACTCGGACGCTTGATGCAAACCGATTTTAGATAACATACGCTGAGTTTGCCGAGGTTGTTAGTTTTGTTCATGAGGATGCCATGAAGAACAACATCAATGTGTTTGATCCTCCGGATGATGCAGCTTTGGAATTCATGTATGACAGCCGCTATGATCGGCCCAATGGGATGATCATTGGGACTCACTTTGGATTGCACCCATACTACCGTGTCCTTAACAACATGTTCGGGTGGACCTTGGATCCTAAGATAGGGGATGCATCTTCCTTGCTTGCTACTGCCAAGACTCTCCTATGTGCTATGCATCCTGGAGCTGAGCCTTTTCGTGTATTTGAGCACATCCGGACCTCCATCATCAATCACTCGTACACTCACAAGGCTAGCCTCCCATTCTCTCCCTTCATCATGAAGATGATTGAGCATGTCACGGGGATTACCTTCATCCATGACAAGGGCCATTCAGGACTTCGTCCCAAGAACTTCCCCCTTCGCCCCACTCCTCGGGGATCTCCAGGTGACACGGGCAGCTCCTCCACCTCCTACACCTTTAGCTCGAGCAGGTGGGGACGCTCCCGGTCCCTCCTCTCACCGGACTCGTAGCAAGTCCGGATTTGTTAGTTCAGTCCTCAAAAAGATCTTTTGCATGTGCAAATCAAACAGTGAGGACATCTATGAGATGAGGATGGAACAGCGGGACATCAATGAAGGACATCACCTGTATCTTGTTCATCTTGCTCGGCGGCAGCAGCAACCCCCTCCTCCTCCCTTGGAGTTTGCTCCGATTGTGCCACGACGGTGGGAGGATCCTTGGGCTCCTTATCGGCGAGGCCACGGGAGTGGCAGCACATGCAGCGAGCACGGGATGTTGAGGGCGGTGCGACAGAGAGTAGTGAGGATGACGATGACGGAGGATGTCCCGTCGGCCACCACTTCTGCTCCTCGCTACACCATGCAGATTCCACCTCGGGAGAAAGGCAAGGGCGCGGCGAGTCTTGATGACGATGATGAGAGCGATGGCGAGGAAGAAGACAACGATGATGATGAGGAGTGATTCTTGTGGGCGTCTCCGTTCTTTTCTCCTTTTTGCTGCTTTGTTGCCAAAAGGGGAGAAGCAATTTCTATATATCTCTATCTTTTTCGTTTGTTTTTTACTTTGTGATGGACAATTCGTTATGTGTGAACAATGGATGCTTGTAATATTAAGACTTGGTTTATTTATCCATGTGGTTTACTTTATGACTTGATATGGTGTATTGTTGTTCTCTCTTTTTAGATGCATTTGTGTGAAGATGAAATGTCATATCGCATAGTTCTTGTTTTCTCTTTTTTTATCCATGACATGGATGCATAGATAAAGGGGGAGCTCTTCATGTTGGTAACTCAAATGTGCTTTTGGCAATGTAAAGGCCAACTCTTGCAATTTAATTTCATGCACATATTAAGGGGGAGCTCGCCTTTTTCTTTGCTTGTTGAGCTTATTGAACTATCTTTTTAGAAATTTGATTATATTGGCATCAATCACCAAAAAGGGGAAGATTGAAAGTGCATCCGGGCCCGTCATTTTATTTTGGATGATTGATATCAATACAATTAAATTTGGACTAATGTTTTCATGAGAATGTGTGTAGTGAACATCCAAAGAACATGAAAGCATAGCAAGTTTGATAAAAAAGAAGAAAATAAATGAGAAAAATTAATAAAGAAGAAAATAGAGAAGATCTATCTCAAAGCTTGGACATCCTGTTTTATCTTTGCTTTGAGTCATAGGGATGCCGTACTATAAAGAGGGATGCAAATCACAATCTTGGCAAAGAATGAAGATGCTCATAAAATCCAAGAAAAACCATCCCAAGCCTATTCTTTCGGGACCCACCGGAAGTTCCGGTGTGGTATCGGAAGTTCGGTAGGCACTCGGAGAGCTTTGAGCTCTCCGGAATGCCATACCGGAAGTTCCAGTCCCTGGTACCGGAAGCTCGGTAGGCTAACAGAGAGTTTGAGCTCTCCGGAATGCCATACCGGAAGTTTTGGTCCTTGATACCGGAATTTCCGATAGGCTAACGAGAGAGTTTGAGCTCTCCGGAATGCCATACCGGAAGTTCTAGTCTCCGGTACCGGAACTTCCGGTAGGCTAACGTAAAGTTTTGAACTCTCCGGAATGTCATACCGGAAGTTCAGTATAGGACACCGGAAGCTCCGGTGCGGCCTCGTTTTCAAACCCTAAACCTACGTACCGAAGTTCCGGTAACCCACCGGATGTTCCGGTGCGGGCCGAAAATCCGGACCTAACCCTAAATCGACCATACCGGAAGTTCCGATATCCTATCGAAAGTTCCGATGCGGATCGTTCGGACAGGCCAACGGCTCTTTTTGGAGCTGTGGTATATAAGCCACACTCCACCCCTCACTCACTCTCGCTTGCACATTCCGAACTCCAACACACTTGAGCCACACTTCACTCACACCAAATCCTCTCCAAAAGCAAAAATTCCTTGAGCTAGGATTCGAGTGAGAGACTTTTAGCAAGAGATTGAGAGAGTTGATTCCATTCTTGAGCATCTTCACTCCCGTCAAGCTTGTGATTTGGATTTGTTACTCTTGGAGCTTTGAGCTCCTAGACGGCTAGGCGTGCTCATGAGCTCCTAACTTGTGTGCTCGACGCCTGAGAAGTTTGTATTAGCCGTACTTGAAAGGAGCATTGATAGTGGAAAACTCAAGCTCAACCTTGGTGGTGACTTGAGCAAGAAATAGGGTTGAAAGAAACCCGGTCCTTGGTGGACTTTCTCAACGGAGACGTAGAGTCCTAGGTGGACTTGAACTTCGGTGAAAAATCCTTGTCCTGTGTGCTCTCTCTTTTTTACTTAAGCGCTTTGTTGTTTACTTTGCTAGGTTGCTTGTTAGTTTTCCTTTGCGCCTTTAAATTCCTAGAATTGCATAGGGCCGTGTTTTCCCTTCTTGCAAATCACTAGAATTGTGTAGGGTTTAATTCCGTAATATTCACCCTACACCGAAAGTTCCGGTACCCTACCGTAAGTTCCGGTATTTGACGTTTTCGTCTTAGTCTTATTTCGCAGAAATTTTTAGGATCGCCTATTCACACCCCCCCCCCTCTAGGCGACTTTTAGTACTACCCGGTCCCTCACGAGCATGGAATTTGATGGTGCAACACACAAAACACACAAGAACGCACGATTTTAGACGAGGTTCAGGCCTACGTCCCGTATGTTATGTATTGCCTTTAGCAGATTGCTAATTGCAAGTTGTCGAGAGAGTTTTTAGGGGGTCCCTACTCCGCCTTATATATCCGGAAGAGCTAGGGTTACATGCGAGTCGTAGTCGATTACATGGATTACATATTCGGAAGTTCTATCTCTAAGCTTTCCTTGTTAATTAGAGTCGCAACAGACTACAAATTGTTCTTTTACTTGTTGCTCAAGTCATCATACATCGGTCTTAACGCCTGCCTTATTTTCATACCGGTATATGGAATCTTCTGTTAATCCATACTGGTCGGGAACCACTCGTAGGCCCTCTTCGCCGATCCAATCTTCATTGATTTGTCACCGTATCTTTAATTATCTATTCCTTTATCATCCGTATACCCGTAAGGTAGGTATACGACAAGCAACTCCCGAGTAATTTTTTATTTGACCTTGAATAAGACCGACCGAGTCTTCCGCATGTTGGTCGGATTCCATGGTAAAATTAAAAAGAACTCTAATCTTATGCAATACTTCTTCTTTCTCCAAGACGCTTCAAAAAGCCAAAAAAATCGATATTTTGTCCTCCATACCACCTAATTAGGTGTGCAAAACAAAAGTATTTTCCTTATGGTGCGCCGATTAGGTTCACCCAATTGGGTATAGCCCCGATTCTTGGATCATTTGAACTCCTTTCAAATAATGCAAGAGTCCACTAGTTGATTTTTCATTATTTCCTTCAATATGCAATTTCTACGGACCGCTCCTTTCAATTTCCATTATTTTCCACTTCCCGAGATCTCTGCAGGCCGCTCTTGAACACGGTGCACCGGTCACGTGCACCTAATTAGGTATAGCCCCCGACTCTTGTATCATTTGAGGATCGCAAATAGTACAAGTCTTTCTTGAGAGACTATGCTTTATTATTTTCCATCAAATCACACTCCACTCAGACAATCTCTGCCAAGAACTTATTTTTCAGACCGGTCGAACCAGTCATGCCGCATGTAATCGACCGCTTAAATCAGTCTCAACTTTAATTTACTTAGTTAATTTTAACTAAGAAGCAAAATCCTGGTTGATCGGACCAGTTTGTTCCCTATATTCTTACATCAACTCGAGTCTCCAAGGCCTATAATCAGTCGGATGATTAACACCCATAGCCTAAGGCATCCATTAAAAATGAGTTAGGCAAGATCCAAATCATCTTCGATCTAACTCTTTCATACCGCCAAATAATTAAATTCGGCACTATATTAATCCAAGTATCTGAAAATTTCATATTTCGGACCGCTTTTTGTTCACAAAAATCTCTCATGATTGTAATAATCATGTCACTTTATTCTTATGACCGTTAGGTCATAACTGCACTAAGAAAGCCATAAGTCTTTAATGCTAAATTCACTGGGCTATAAAAAAATAGTCCAATAACTTTTCAGCCCCCAAGCCCAGCTCGGGTACCTATAAAAGAGAACGAAGGGTCGACCTAGGTCAAACCCATTCCCGAAACTCCATACGCGCCCACCATACATCCTTGTTCTTCGGACATTACGATCATACCTCTTCCTTTCCACATAAATCAATCTCCCATTTCCTTTTTCCGTCCTTCAAGATGGGCAAGAAGAAATCTTCCTCCAATCCTTCTTCTTCATCCGCTGTTCCTCGCGATCGACTTCCTTTTGGCATACAAGATTTGGGAAATAGCAAGATTACCGAAGCATCCCTTAATGAGGCGGTTCTCGATGGGTATCTTCCCCCACAACCTATTCATAACTGGAGTGCCCCGACTCCTGGCCAAATTCCATGGGGAATGGAGGATTCCCAACGGTGGCCTCGATCTTCCTTATCGCTCCTTTTTCGGAGGACTGTTCTTTTTCTACGGATGGGAGTTGGTAAATCTAAATCCGAACTCCATCCTTCGGATCGCATTTTTCATTCATCCGTGTGAAGCTTTCCTTGGAATCCGTCCCCATTTTAAGCTTTTCTAGTACCTTTTCCAAATCCATCCACTTCCCTCATCGACGGCCAGGCTGCAGTAGGTGGGGTAGGAATACAATGCTCGGAGCACCGACGAGTACTTCTCCCCGTGCTTGAACAAAAGTTTGTCTCACTGGAAAAATGGGTGGTTTTTCCGTGACAACCCCCAAGCCGCTCTTCCCCCTTTTAGAGCCAAAGTAGCCAAAGATTTTCCTTCCAAACACATCAAGGACAAACTTAAAGGAGATGAAGAAGTCCTTGCTCTCCGGCAAGCATCAAACATCCGAAGGAAGTCAAAGGCATGACCGTGGAGACAAGTCCTTTGGAGTTTCATTGTTCGAGGAGTTCAGCCATTGAAAAGGCAAGAGCATCCAGCATGGTCCTTCGATGAAGATATTGCTAATCCATTGGATGGAACACCTCTTCCCGATATAGATCGGTTAGAGAAGCGGATAAAGAAGATGCTCCAGTCCGGGCAGGATTTAACAGGATGCCGGAGGGTGGGTCCGGCATTCGAGTATGTCAAATCCTCGAGACCCCGTAAGTATTCTCCTCCTTCTTGAGTTCCAGTATTTTTTATCATCATACCATTATTCATATATTGCTATTCAGGTGCAGAGAAAGGACAACTATAGAAGTCATCCCCCACTTCCTCCCAATGATACTTGGGCGAGAAGATTATGAAGCCAATACCGCTCCTCTTGTTGTTCAAGCCGGTCCGCCTCCCCCCACTCGACTCACGGGACTTCGGACCGGTCATTCCCTCTCCGACCGGGGTAACTCCAAAAATTTCCAAGTCCGGAAAGGTTGTCCAAGCCCCCAGTACAAGAAAACGTACTACTTCACCGACCATAGGCAAGTTGACGGCAATCTTCGCTTCCGTACCGGGCGACACTCGTACGTAAGCACCGAAACTTGAAGATCGGCGCAAAGAGCAAGAGGCCATTGAGAGAAATCATCAGGCCGCTCTTGCCACATTCGAAGTTGTCGCTACCGGGGGTCTCGGGAAGCCTCCCAATTAACGGATTCTCTTGCAAACATTCCCAAGAAGTCCCGGTATGGCATTCGGACCGGTTCTTCAGGGAGTGCTACAGGAGGATCCATTCCCGCGCCGCAAGTCCAACCAAGCAGCAAAAAGGAGTGCAGAGGGTTCAAGCTGGGAGACTCAAGGACCCTCAAAAAGAGGAAGACCTCCTTTTGCTTCAAAAAGGCCACTTCGTAAGTCTTCTCGCAACACTCATGCATTCTTAGTCACTTTCATCCAAGTCTTGTAATGTATTCAATTCTTCCGCAAAATTCCTTCCAATCTCCAAGCTAGTATAGCTAGCTTGTTGAGAAACAAACCTTCTATCCCTACCACGACCGGTGGCGCATCCTCAATCTCTGCTCCTTCGGCCTCCATCATTGAAAAAGCTCCTGAAGTCATGAGTGCAGCATCCACAAAGGAAATCCCTGCTGCCTCTTCCAATGAACCATCCTCCCAAGCGGTTGAAGAGCGGGTCGTCATTGATGTCGATGACACATCCGTAAGTAACTTTCCACCACAAGCTACTATGTTCAAGGTGGCACCCGAACTCCCACTGGTACCGGTCCGGGTCGAGGAAATTCCCCGCCGGGCTAGGACTACGCGTAAGGCTCTAGGGGGACCCGGACTTTCCAGGATGGTCGTAGGAGATGTGGAAGTCGATAGAACGAGTGGAGCCGGGAAATTCACGGCTACGGCTCAATGGGATTCCCTTCAAGAGGAAGAGGCTCTAAAGAATTTCTCCGGATCCGGCCGGGTATGTCCGCTTGCCTCTTCTAGTCGTTTCTTAATTTCTTCACATTATAATCCGACTTTTTGTTTCTTCTATCTTCTAGGTTCTTCTTAAAAACTCTAAGGCCAAGACTGCGATCATCGCCCGTCCGGAGGAAGAACTTCATGAGAATCAAGAGCAGTTGGTCGAACTTGAGTCTCGGACCGCCGGTCCGAAGTCCAAAGAAGATGATCTGCTAAAGAGGGAAGCAAATCTGCTGAATACTCATAGAATAATGGAGGAACGTCGGCAAGAGATCATTAAACTCCGGAATGAAATCTAAAGTAAGTTTTTAATCTTAAAGTCAAATTCTTTAATTAACTTCTTATCCTTCCGACCGGTCTTGTCTGCTCTAGCGCTCGAAAATCTTGTTGCCGCTCATAAAAAGGCGGAAGAAATTCTTTCGGAGAAGGCAGCTGCTCAAGAACAATCTCTTCCGGAAGGCTCTCGGGTTGAAGAACAACGAGACAGCTTGAATCGGAGAACTAGAAGGCGAGCTTACTACCAAGGATAACATTCGCGCACGGACTCTACGCTCCAACAAGATGCTAGAAGCCGACAATGCCCGCCTGAAAGTCGAGCTAGCTGAAGCACTAGAAGCGATCAAAACGGCGCAGACGGAGAAGGAAAGCGCTCTTAGGACTGCACACGAGTCCGCCTAGCTTGCTCTCAAAGCAAAAGAGCATGAAATTCAACGTCTCGTCGAAGACCGAGATCGTCACACCCGATTTCAACAATCGAAAGTGGATTCATCCGAATGTGTGCTCGGGATCAAATTTTCACGCAAACAGGACAAATTATGTGATAAAAGAACAATATCTTTATTAATTCATTAAATAATTACATCAAGGACCCGTAGGTCTAAAGTAAGAGATTACATTGCAACAGAATTTAAACTAAGCGTTGGCGTCCTTCAGCTCCCACGAGAAGTCAAACGGAAGATCGCGAGGCCTAGACCACCACTTCATCGTCTCCTCAAATGATGTACCTTCATCCTTTACTTCTAAATTGTGGCATGATGCAAAAAGAGAGGCAAGAAACGTATGAGTACATTACGTACTCAGCAAGTGGGGGAAAGTATGACATGATTGGCCGATCAAGAAAGGCTAACACAGGGTTTGAGGCATACAAGCACCTATGTCTAGTTCATTAATTAATTAAGCTATTTACTAAGTGGGGTAACTCCTAAAGATCCATCGGTTATCCAAACCACCAAGCATGTCTCCTTCCCGAGAACCATGCATCCAAACCATTACCATCCCCCTAATTTGCGTGTGGGTCCATGTCGCTCTTGACCGTGAGCACGTGCTGTCATGACAGCTTTTCACTCTACGAGAGGTTGTACACATTTTCCCATGAGAAAGTGATTCCATCCCCTATTGCCAGGTGGACTAAAACCTCCATTATGCCCGTGCCGATCAAACACATTACACACTTCCTTTGGTGTGTGGCCAGGAGATCACTTCCAAGGCGGTTCACGGTTTCCTCCAGCTTTGTACGCGTCCACTAAGAGATCCACTAACCTGGAGGAGTAAGTCCTCCACTCGGGCAGCTTCACTCCCTTGTGCCGGATTGTTCCGAGACCTCGTCTCTTCACCACGCCTCCCGTGGGACTGCCGGTATTCCCCAACCACAGCCCCTGTCCTTCGCGCGTACTCGATCGGCATCTACCGCATACTAAGCCAAGTCGCGTCCATACTTGGCTCGTGGCTGTACGGTTTAACATGGATGGTCGCTCCACGACCGATCCTTATGATTCGGGTGATAGCATTCCATGGAACTACCGGTACACCCCAGACCATAGTTCCTCCACCCGTCACCAAAATCAATGTTCAACATTAACAAGCAACAATGAATATTTATGTTCAAGTGGATCATTATCAAGATTAACATTTATCGTGTCTTGAAACCCAATTAAGAAAATTAAGCATGACCTACCCAAACATACGCCTAATTCCACCCAGGCGACAAGGACAAGTACGGAAACGAGGCATGACACATAAGATTCACTTTTAATAGCAATGCATGTAGGTGAAGATAGATTGAGAAATAGGTGCAAGATGCATCAAGGACACTTGCCTCTTTCTCCTTTTGCTCTTGATTCAATCTACGACTCTTGCTCTTCAAATTCCTTGATCCGACCGTCCTCTAATTATGTCACATCGAGCAAGCATGCAAATAAACATACAAAAAAACTAAGAAACAGAACAATACATCATACCAAAAGACTATAAAAGAATTACTAAACGAAAGTACGCATCGCTACGATTCCGTGAGCGTAAAAAGCGTCTAAATTGGAGCTACGAGCGAAAAGTTACGAAGGTTTCAAGTTTTAGGGGCTAAAACACAATATATAAAAACACTAGGGGTGCTTATGTAAAACGTCTTTATGTCTAAAACATTAGGATACAAAGGTTTAGGGGCATAAAAGTAAATTTACCATTAAATAAAAAGGCTTGTTGTAAAATATTGTGATTAAAACATAATTAAAACTAAACTAGGGTTACTTTTCGAAAAGAGCGTAACCTAAGCGTTATTCGCCTAAATGGAAGGGGGCTAACAGCAACTCTACTAATTATCCGGTTAAACGAATTAAACTAAACCATAAACATCGTAGGCCGAGTTCACGGACCTGTGGGTCGCACCATACTTGCTGGTCTATGGGAAAATTATTCTAATACCAGTCCTAAGCAAAGCCCTCCTCGAAACCCCATTAATAAATAAGACATCCAAGTAAACAACATGATTAATTGAGGCTATCTTCTAATCTATACCATTACCTCCTTTTCCTCTCATTTTTCTTTTTCTAAAATCCAAATATGTCTGGTGAAAGGACCGTACTGCCCTTGCTTGGCTGACACACTATTGTTCTGTACAGTTATTTGATACGAGAGGGAAAATTGAATTCCAATCTCAATTTAGGGAAAGAAAAAAATATGAATTTTAAGTTTGAACCCTAAGCGGCGGCGACGGCGGAACGCAGCACGGCGGAACGGTGGCAATGCGCGCGTGCTACGGTGGCTGGCCTTGACGGACACGCTCGTGCAGGCGACTTCCTGCCCTTGCGTACATAACCATGGGGCAGTAATGTCCTTTCAGGAGGCAGATGCGGATTAAGAGAAAAGAAAATGATGGGAAAAGAAAGTAATGGTATAGATTAGAAGATAACCCGACTTAATTATGTTATTTACTGGATGCCTTACTTACTAATGGGGTTTAGAGGAGGGCTTTCCTTAGGAGTGGTATTAGAATAATTCTCCCCTGGTCTATTAGTCCCACGGTGGACAGGGCGCTTGGCTGGGATGTGGCAATGTGCAAATAGCATGAAGAAGATGGTCGCGTTCCTGTGGATTGGCTGCACAAATAAAGATTTTGTTTGAACAAGATTATCAAGGAGAGTGTGGAACATGTGAGACGCAAGGTTGCATTGTTAGGAATGCACCTCAACCAGAGATCGATGCATGAGGATGAGATGTGGTCGCACAGAGGCAGATCGGACGCCGGCTGCGTTCCTCGATTCGTCGGGTTAGACCATGGTGGGATCTTTTGCATAAACCATGGGAATTTCCTGGAACACAACATGGTATAGGATTCTATTCAGCAAAGGATTGGAATCAAGCACAAATGGGATAAACATTATCATCAAGCGTGCTGGATGGATCCAGAACAGGGAGCAGAGTTCATTGCACAGCAGATCCCCGTTGATTCAAGTCACCTCTTGGTCTAACTTTTGGATATGTTGAAGAAGACTTCATGGCACATCAGTGGGTCAAGTTTCATGCCATTTGGTTGGGTAGATCGCCGGGAACGTCAGTGTCAATCAGCGGCAGTATGGCTGGTCGCGAGAGTAGGGTGGAGCGACGACAGCCTGGTGGCGTGGTGACGGTTTGAGGGGGTGGGAGGACGTTGGAGGGGCCTTGTTTTTATAGGGGGTTGGGGTTGGTGGGGTTGGTCGGGAGAATAAAAGGAAGGGTGAAGCAAGTGATTAATGCTATTAATTGTGCGCTTAATTGCTTATTTTCTTTCCTTTCAAGTGCACGGGATGAATTTGGAAGGTTAATGTGTCCAGGTTCATGCATGTGGTAGGTGGAGAGAATGTAGATGATATTGAGTACAGATACGTCCAAGCATTTTCGGAAGAAGAAAATAAAAGATGAACGGGGATACAATGTTACCGAAACGAGTGGAAAGATGACATAAGACAATGCAGAGGGAGAGTTGGGCTACCCGGAAAATTGGCCTATGAGCGTGTGAAGGGTTTTTCTTTTCCTTTTCTATTTCTACTTCCTAATTGCGAATTTTCTAAATCACTCCAAAACGATTTCTACTCGTATTTTCAAAAATATAATTTGCACCCAATAAAACCTAATGCAACTAATCCAACATGAATGCAACAAACAAGTAATTATAAACCTAAATTATAATTGGTCTCAAAACCAAATTGATCAAACATAAGGAAAAGTCATTTTATTTGTTGAAAATATTTTGGACCTAAAAGCTTCTTGTGACAAATTAAAATACTTAAAACAAAATTATTTTTATTTAATAAACCATTTTCAGAAATTACATGTATTTGTGAAGTAATCTATTTTCGTACCAATAAACATTTTCATAGATCAAAGGCATTTGTCTCAACAAAGTATTACCAAAAATCAAAATGTATTTATTAAAGAAAATGTTTTCATAACCAAGTAAAATAAATGGTTAATTAGTAGAATTCAACAAATCATTTTGATTTTTTTTAAATGAAAGATTTTTGTAGGAAAGTGGTTCACATTCCAAAATTCAAAATTTTGGGATGTGACGGAGACCAAGCCGAGGGAGTCTAATGTCAACATCAAAGGCAGATTTAGGGCTGCGAAAATCTGACATAGACGTAAGTTTCTTCTTTCCTATTTCCATTTAAGAAACTCCTTTTTAATACCAGATCCGCACCGATAACCTTTCCTTATATTTTTGCGTCTTCTTCGTAGCTTGCTGCAGGCAGTATGCGACGCTTGAGTATTTGAATGGCGGTCAACCCATCGACCAAAATGAATTGGATCTTGAAACAGACTATCCGGACCGTCCCTAGGAGGATCGGAGAGCACTCTAAGATGGTTGCCGCATCGGGATGAGGACACATTGCTGCCATTATCCGAGTCTTGGACTCCGGTCGAAGACTGCGATTTCAACTTCATCGGAGAAGGTGCTCACCCAAATACAACCGAAGACCAGTTTAATGAGTTGAAAAATTCACTCATTGGTACTGTTTCTGAACCGATCGAAGATGTTCTTCTCGGATCCAACGCGTGTCCCTCTAAATGAGGCTACGACATTCCCCGCTCCGGGTCAAGATGCTCAAGATGCAGCTGCCGCCTCTAGACAAACAATAGAAGATGAGTTCGGAGATCTTGACGTAGATCTATTGCTTTCTTCTTCCGACTTTGAAGGCACGATTGATGATAGATTGGTAGAAGATCCCAAGAACGGAGATACCGATGATTCCAGCGGTCCCGCCTAGATAGTCGTTTATCATAAAACCAGTCTTTTATTTGCTTGAACAGACAGCTTTATCATAGTACTTTGTAATGTAAATTATTATCCTTTTAATCATGCTGAAGTTTTAATGTCTTCTCTTTCCTTTTAATGCCGGTTACCAAAAATTCACCATCTTATTCCTACTAGTTGAATTCTATATCTAAGCAATGACGGTTGTTTTAGCTTGGACCAATTACGATTGAATACCGGCTCTAATCAGCACGAGATCACAATACATACCAGTAGCTTACTTTAACAAGATCATGCTACATAGAAAAAACAACCAGTCTTTAAGGTTTAAGATCACGTAATATCATAGACTCGCTCTTAAATAGTAGCCTACGGACTCGATATTCGAAAGAGATGCTTAAAATTTCCCTTCCTAAATATGCCGATCGAAGCTGAAAACGACGACTAACAATCTCATAGACTGCTGTTAATATAGCATCTCTTTGACTAAATGACTGGTTCTAATATTTAGGAATATCATAATATCACAGATCGCTCTTAATACAACAGCCCCCGACTCGATAAGTTAATTCAAAATTAAAATGTTTTATTATATTATGCAGGAAATTACAAGAAAATCTTTAAGTATAAAAATGACGAAGTTGAACAATATTCCAAGAATTTGGAATTTCCTCTTCCTCCAGGGTTATAAGCCTATAAGTCCCCGGTCTGGAAATTGATTTAACTATAAAAGGTCCTTCCCAGCACGAGCGACAACTTATGTCCTGTTCTTGTTGGACCGAATCTTCCGAAGCACCAAATCTCCTACTTGAAATTCCCATGTGCGCATATTGCGATCATGATATCGACGCAACCCCCGATGATACTTAGCTGCTTGAATCAATGCTTGATCTCGTAACTCTTCCGCGGCAATCAACTCGACTCGACGCTGATCTTCATACTTCTCTTCATCATAATACCACACTCTAGCTGAGACCATATTCACTTCTGTAGGCAACATGGCTTCGGATCCATAGACCAAGGAAAAAGGAGATTGTCCCGTAGCCCGGCTAACGTTGGCACGTAATCCCCAAAGCACCCGGGGCAATTCCTTAACCCACTTTCCCGCATATGGCTTAAAGTGGTAAAAATTTCTAGGTTTAAGATCGGTTAAAATCATTCCATTGGCTCGCTCCACTTCTCCATTACTCGGGGATGTAAAACCGAAGCATAATGTATGTTAAGTCCCGGACTTTCAAAGCATAATCCTTGAAAAGTTCTGAAGTGAATTGAGGCCCATTGTCGGTAATGATACCGTGCAGGACACCAAAACGTACGAAGATATTCTCGTAAAAACTTGATCGCCCGAGCGATGGTCGTAGTGGTGACGAGTTCTCGCTTCAATCGACTAGGAGAATTTATCAACCGCCACAAAAATGTGTGTAAACCCTCCCGGCGCCTTTTTGAATGGTCCAACAATATCCATCCGTAAGTTGAAAAAGGCCAAGTCATCGGAATTGTCCGTAATTCATGAGCCGGAGCATGAGGTCAGTCGAGCAAAGAATTAACATCCTTGGCAATTTTTAACTACCGTATGCGCATCATCAATAGCGAGTGGGCCAATAAAAACCCCGTCCGAACACCTTTCCGACTAGTGTCTTCGAAGAAGCATGATTGCCACAAATCCCCTTATGAATATCATCAAGCAATTGAATACCATCGAGACTGATATGCACTTCATCAAAATATTAACTCCACGTCGGTAAAGTTCTCCTTCAAGAATCAAGTAACTTCGTGCCCGGACCTCCGTCTTTGCTTCTCAACCTTGTCTTCCGAAATTTTACCGGATCGCAAGTACTCAAGATACGGGGTATGCCAATAAGAATCAATGATCATAACCTCGAGTAACTCGAACTCCTCGTTGTAAGACCGCCTCTTCGATCGTTGCTTCTAAGACCGCTTCCTCGACCTTGGCTTCCAAGACCGCTTCCTCAAGCATTGGTTTCCAGGACCGCTTCCTCGACCTTGGTTTCCAAGATCGCTTCCTCAGCCTCTATCTCTTTAATAGTAGCTTTGTGATCCATCTTGATGGATGGCTTATTCAATACTAAGAAAAACACCAGGCGGAACCGCTTGTCTCGAGGATCCCAATCCGGCTAACTCATCCGCAGCAGAATTATTTCCGCGCAAGATATGAGAAAACCATAGGCCATCAAACTTGTCTTCAAGCTTTATTACCTCTTGACGGTAAGCTATCATATGATCATCATGAGCATCCCATACCTTGTTAACTTGACTGATCACAAGCATCGAATCACCGTATATATATCTAATCGCTCGACTACTAACGAAATATCCACTCGAAGTCCATGAAGCAAAGCCTCGCACTCCGCGGTGTTATTTGAAGCGCTAAAATGCATTTGCAATACATATCTCAGCGGCTCTTTACGTGGGGTAAGACGTAAAACCCCAGCCCCGCGCCCGGAAGCTACAGGGACCCATCAAAATACATCTCCCAATACTCCAAATTCTGAATTGCTCGCGGGACTTGCGTCTCTAGCCATTCGAGTAATAAAATCAGCCAAAGCTTGTCCTTTAATAGCCGTTCGTGAAGAAAAGGTAATCTCATATTGTCCAAGTTCTATAGCCCATTTGGCAACTTGGCCAACAGCCTCTCGATTACGTATGATATCTCCAATGGCAAACCCAGTCTTGACCTCAATGGGATGCGTTTGAAAATAATGCTTTAACTTCCGAGAGGTTATCACCACGGCATATATCAATTTCTCATGAATCGGAGATATCACATTCGATACTCGGTAAGGACCTCACTTACAAAGTATACTCGGATGTCTGCACCAATTGCGGATGTCCTTCCTCCTTTCGGTCAACCGCTAATACCGTGCTCAAAACATGAGTAGTTGCACATATATATAATTGAATGGTTTCGTCGAGTTCGGAGGTACTAAACCGGCGGATTATTGAGGTATCCCTTGAGTTGGTCAAACGCGGCTTGCGCCTCATCCGTCCACTCGAACTTGTCCCGCTTCTTGAGCAGCTTTAAAGAACGGAAGGCCCTTGACTACCGGTCTTGAAATGAATCGGCTAAGCGCAGCCATACTTCCAGTCAACTTCGTACATCCTTCAAACAGCTTGGAGGTTTCATGTTAACAATCGTCCGAATCTTTTCCGGATTAGCTTCAATACCTCACCACGATACCGAAACCCCGATAATTTTCCTGAACGAACTCCAAACACACATTTTCCAGGATTGAGTTTAATGGAAAAACTACGCAGATATCGAAGGTCTCTCGCCGAGTCGAGAGAAGATCTTCGGTTTTCTAGGATTTCACCACTATGTCATCGACATAAGCTTCCGTGTTCCTTCCAAGTTGCAAATCCGGACAACGTTGCATGCCACGCCGGTATGTGGCGCCCGCATTCTTTAATCCGAACGGCATCGTTGTATAGCGAGTATGCTCCAAAGGGGGTGATAAACGAGGTCTTTATCTGGTCCTCAACCTTCGGAGGAATCTAATGGTATCCCGAATAAGTGTCAAGGAAGCAAAGACGCTCGCAGCCAACAGTTGAATCAACAACTTGGTCAATTCGAGGCAGCACGAAAGGGTCTTTGGGGCAAGCCTTGTTGAGATCGGTATAATCAACACACATTCTTAACCCTTTAGTATTCTTTTTGGTACAAGGACCAGATTGGGAAGCCAATCTGGATGGTACACCTCCCTAATGAACTTAACTGCTAATAATCTAGTTAACTCCTTCTTAATCGCCTCCTTGCGGTCTTGAGCAAACCTCCGTAGCTTCTACTTAATCGGCTTCGCATCGAACGCACCAACGGTGCGTGGTCAATCTTCTCCCTAGGGACACCAGGCATGTCGGAAGGCTGCCATGCAAAGATATCCCTATTTTCCTGGAGGAAAAGAATGAGCGCGCTTTCCTATTTGTTCCCCAAGTCAGCCCCTATATGGGTGACCTTGGAGGGGTCCGACTCATCAAGCTGAATAATCTTGGAATCAATCGCATCGGTCTTCACTTTCTCCTTAGCGATCTTCTTGGTCGGAGTTTCTTCTTCTAGCCGCGCCTGTGCTTCTAGAGCTTCAGCCACTTCTCCGATTTCTCGACGTTCTTCCTCCAAGTTGACCCGAGTAGCCAACTCGGTGCTATGTACTTCACAAGCGTAAGCGGTCTTGATGTTAGACCGGAACGATAAGACCCCATTTGGTTGTGGCATCTTCAACATCAAATACTAGTAATTGGAGATGGCCATAAACTTCGCTAGAGCCGGTCTTCCTAGTATAGCATGATATGCTTGAATCGATGTCGACTACCTAGAAGATAATGTTCTCCCTTCTGTAATTCTCCTTCGTCCCAAAAGTCACCGGCAGAGAAATCTGCCCCAAAGGATAGCTGTTTCGACCGGGTATTAAACCATGAAACGGTGAAACGTCTGTGATCCAAGTCTCGCCACGGAAAGGCCAAGCTCGGCAGGGTTTTAGCAAAAAGGATGTCCAAGCAACTTCCCCCATCAATGAAAGTTCTCTTCAAGTGTACCTTCTAGACAATGGGAGCTAGAATGAGCGGATATCTACCATCTTTAGGGAGGACCTCCGGATGATCGGCCCTGCTGAATGTGATCGGTACCTCCGACCATCGTAGATATTCGGGAGTAGCGGGAGCAATGGCATTAACCTCTCTAAGCGCCAACTTTTGCTTTCGCTTTGACTCATACGCGTCCGGCCCCCATGGATGAAGTTTACCTCTCTTGTCGGCTCCCGAAAACCTCTCGTCATCTTCATTATCATCATGCTCCTTATCTTTGCCCTTATCATCTCACTCGTTCCGATGTCTAGACCGGGGTTCCAGCTTTAAAGTGAACCGAGCGAACCGTCTTAACAGGAAGCATTCCTTGGCCTTATGATTCCCATTGTGAATCATGCAAGGACCTTCCAACGGTGCTTCAAACGAAAGTCGTTCTTTCGGGCCCCTCTTAGGAGGCGTCGGCCGATCCCCCCATGAGACTAGTCGACAGCCGCAACAAGGTTATCGGCCTTGCGCTTATTATTCTTGGATCTAGACCGGTTGCCTTGGTCGTGCTTCGGCTCCTTCCCTTTATTCCCGCACAAACCGACCACGTTTGATTCTCCAGCGAGCATAGTCATCTGCTATCTTGAAGCACTCGGACGCCGTCACGGTAAGGTTTCGATTACGCCTTCCAATCTTGTGGACCAATGCTTCACTTCGGACGCTAGCTTGAAACGCCGCAATTATCTGCTGATAAGGAACATTGGGGATTAAGGCCTTCTTGTTATAGAAACGCTCGATGAACTCCGTAAGTGTCTCATCGGGCTTACGCTTCAACTTGTTGAGGTCGAAGTAGTTTTTTGGCTTCTCACAAGTCGCCTGAAAATTCTCAACGAACTTTTTGGTGAGGTCGCCCCAAGAAGAAATAGATCTCTCGGGTAGAGATTGTAACCACAAGCGTCCAGCCTGCTCCATGCACATGGGGAGATAATTCGCTAACACAAAAGTATCTCCTCCTGCTGATCGGATGGCGGTTGTATACATACGAAGCCACTCAGCGGGAGGTGCTTTACCATCGTATTTGTCAATGGCCCCAGGCTTAAATCCTCCGGGGTATTTGCAAATGCGCAGGTTGCACGAAAAGCGGGATTACAGAGTACTCATCGTCTTCCGGACCGGTCCATACCGGTGATGGCGAGCGCCGACCGGGGTAATGTCGGTAGTTGCGGTCTCTGTCATCATCGGAGTAGTCATAGTAGCGATGGTCCTGGTTTCTGGTCCCCAAACCATCATGGCGATCATTATTGCCTTGCTCCATGGGCTGTGGAGGAGGAGGTGGAGGATAAGGCGGTGGCGCCACCCGACAATCATTATTATTCGTCGGGGCTCCTCGTCTCTATCTCCGTTATCTCGTCCCCGTCGATCTCGGTTATCTCGTCGATCGTCTCTTCTTGATCGGTCATCACGATGAGCATAGCGACCGCCATGCCTAGTCGAACTAGTTATGCGTGGGCGGGGTGGAGCGAGGATCCTGTGGACGATCATCCACATGACCGATCCATCATCGCTCATCATCTTCTCGTCTCCTGCATTCCTCCACTCTCTCTGCATGACGATCGATGAGCACATTACGAGCGTCGCGATTGCCATTGATCGGTACGCGTAAGTCTTGATCCGGAGCGCGTTCGTGCTCGTCCGCGATTGGGGTATGTCGAGGTCCAATTCTTCATCCTTCGAGATCGGGCTCTTGTAGGCTGCTCCGAGTGAGAACGCGACCGACTCGAAGATTTAGCTCTGTCATGGACAAGCTAGTTAGTTTGTAGAGCAGCCGCGTCCACCAAGCTCAAAGTGCGTTGTAGCCCTGGTGTTGAGTTGAACACCTCCTCCGAGATTGTCTCCAGAATTTGCTTTACCCCCACAATGTTGTGGACCGATGACGTGAATGTCGAGTCTTAAACTCGGTACTAGTACTACCCGGTCCCTCACGAGCGTGGAATTCGATGGTGCAACACACGGAACACACAAGAACACGCGATTTTAGACAGGTTCGGGCCCTCGAATCGAGAGTAATACCCTACGCCCTGTATGTTATGTATTGCCTTTAGCGATTTGCTAATTGCGAAGTCTCGGAGCTTACGGGGGGGGTTCCTGCTCCGCCTTATATGTCCGGGGAGTTAGGGTTACAATCGAGTCCTAGTTGATTACATGAATTACATATATGGAATTCTATCTCTAACTTTCTTTATCGATCCGAGTCCTAATCGGACTACAAATTGTTCGGTATCTTGCTCCTCAAGTCATTGTATACCGGCCTTAGTATCCGCCTTGTTTCCATACCGGTATACGAGAATCTTCTATTATCCCGGACCGGTCAAAAACCGATCTGTTGCCTATCGCCATTATCCGTATCTTCCTTGATTTCCCACCATGTCTCTGCGTATCCATTCCTTCATCATCTGTATACCCATAAGGCAAGTATACGACAGCAGCCCCGAGTAATTTTTGATTTAACCTTGAATAAAACTAACCGAGTCTTACTGCTGTTGGTCTTTATTCATGGTAAAATTAAAAAGAACTCCAATCTGCTGCAAACTCGTTCTTTTTTCTTCATAAGTGCTTTAACAAGAAGCCCCAAAAAATTGTTGTTTTTATCCTTTTATATCACCTAATTAGGTAGTCGCAGCTTATCTTTCTCATGGTGCGCCGGCTAGGCGCACCCAATTGAGTATAGCCCCGACTCTTGGATCATTTGAACTCCTTTCAAATAATGCAAGAGTCCACTAGCTGATTCTTCATTATTTTCTTCTATATCCAATTGCTATAGATTGCTTCTTTCAAATCCCATCATTTTCCACTTCCCGAGATTTTCGCAGATTGCTCTTGAATACGGTGCACCGGTCAGGTGCCCCTAATTAGGTATAGCCCCGACTCTTGTATCATTTGAGGATCACAAATAATGCAAGAGTCTTTCTTGAGAGACTATGCTTGGTTATTTTCCACTAAATCACATCCCTCTCAGCAATTTTTGCTAAGAACATATTTTCCGGACCGGTCATACCGGCTATGATTTCTTATCCTCTGTATGTTTTTACCAATTTCACATAATAGACCGCCTAAATCAGCCTGGACTTATAACTTACTTATCAAAATTTCACTAAAAACCACAATTCTGGTTGATCGGACCGGTCTATCCCTTATATTCTCACAACGACTCGAGTCTCCAAAGCCGATAATCAGTCGGATGATTAACACCCATAGCCTAAGGCATCTATTATCACCGAGTGATGTAAAATCTAACTCTCTCATACTGCTTGAATCACGGAATTCAGCGTGGCTTTAACTTTTATCCGAAAATTTCCATTTTTCGGACCGCTTTTTCTTTCATAAAAGCACGACGGCTTATCCTTATGACCGTTAAGTCATAATTAACGCAGATAACAGATCATTAACTTCCTTATGGCCGTTAGGTCATAATTGCACGATCACGACATCCCTCGGGCCTCTTAAAAGGGCCCAATAACTTTCAGCCCCGGGCCCATCCCAGTGTCTATAAAAGAAAACGAAAAGTCGAACTAGGTCAACCCCGCTCCCGAAGCTCATACGCGCCCACCATTCGCTTTCATTCCGTTGCGCTCTCCTTCTTCGTCAACCAATTCAAAGCTTTCTTTTTTCATCTCTCAAGATGGGCAAGAAGAAATCCACCGTCGTTCCCTCATCTTCTTCCTATGTTCCTCGCGATCGGCTTCCGTTTGGGGTCCAAGACCTTGGTCCCGGCAAGGTCACTGAGAATCCTCTTTGAACGAAGCGAGTTAAAGATGGGTATCTTCCTCCTCAACCCATTTTAAGCTGGAGTGTCCCTTCCCCAGCCAAGTTCCCTGGGGTATAGATGAATCTCAACAACTAGTCTTCAAAGCGTTTTTCCTTCGTGGCCTCGATCTCCCATGTCTGTTCCTTCTTTAGAGGACTTCTTTTCTTCTATGGATGGGAGTTAGTGAACCTTAACCCTAACTCCATCCTTCGGATTGTCTTCTTTATTCATTTATGCGAGGCTTTCCTTGGAGTTCTCCCCCACTTCAAGCTGTTCCAATATCTGTTCCAAATTCGTCCGCTTCCATCATAAGACCGCCGAGCTGCGGTTGGTGGTGTGGGAATTCGATCTTTGGAGCGCGGATGAATATTTCTCTTTATCCTTGAACAATAGCATAGCTCACTGGAAAAAAGGGTGGTTTTTCTGTGACAATCCTCAACCATCTCTCCCTGCTTTCAATGCGAAGGTAGCCAAGAATTTCCCCACCGCTGAAACTAGGAAAAAACTCAAAGAGGACGGTGAAGTTCTTGCACTCCTCGTCCGCATCGGATACTTGAAAGATGTCAAAGGCGTAACCGCCGAGACAATTCTCTAGAGCTTCATAGTGCGAGGCTTCCAACCACTCAAGAGGCAAGAACACCCTGCTTGGCTTTTCAACGAGGACTCCGCCATGCCTCCGGACGGAACTTCCCTCCCCAACAAGGATCGGCTAGAAGTTCGCATTAGACAGATGCTTGCAGCCAAATCCGGATCCGTCCGGATGTACAAGAGTGGCATTAGCTTTCAGCTCATGCAATCCTCGTGATGCCGTAAGTACTTCTTCCTGTTTTTTCAAATCTTTATCACTTATTGCCATCATTTACTTATAAAGACTTAATCTTTGTAATCGCAGAAAATGGACAACTACAGGAGTCATCCTCCTCTTCCTCCTAATGACACTTGGGGAGAGGATTACGCCAATAATGCCGCTCCACTTGCTCGTTCAAGCCGGTCCGGCTCAAAAATCCACGAGACCGGTCTTTCCCTCTACCTCCAAGCCTGGCCCCAAAAATCACAAAATGCGGGACCGTGGTTCAAGCTCCTAGTACAAGAAGACGTACTACTGCCTTGACCATCGGTAAACCTGTCGCTCCTCCGGCTGCTTACGGCGATACCCGCTCGGAGGCACAAAAACTTGATGACCGTCGGCGGGAAGAAGACGCCGTCGAAAGGGATCGCCAAGCAGCTCCGGCCATCCTCGAAGCTTCACTAGGAAAAACTCAAGGCACTTCGCCTCGGCCGATCCTTTGTCGAATGTCCCCAAACGGTCCCGGTATGGTCACCGGACCGGTCCTGTTGATGCCGGGGATCCAGCTCCAACTCCTCAAGCCAATCTAGCGGAGAAAAGAGCGCGAGATAGCGAGTGGTGGAGTTTCTCAAGGCCCATCCAAAAAGGTCAAAACCTCCACCGGCTTTAAAAAAGCCTCCACGTAAGTTTTCCGAATTATTTTTCTGAATTATTCTATCCGTCAAAAAACTTCTTAGGTTCCGAAGCTCCTTGCCCTAATCTAATTAAGGTTGCTTTTTCTTACGGGATTCTCTCTAGCTTCCAAGCCAGCATAGCTGGGTTTTTAAGAACCAAATTTTCCTCACGAGGCTCCTCCTAGCCCTGTTCTTGCTTCTTCCCGGATATGCTTCGGACCGGTTCCACTCTTGGCGCCTCCACCACTCTTGCCACTTCAACTGCAGAAGCTCAAAGTGCGACTCTCACAAAGGAACTCTCTGTCGCCTCAAGCTCGGGAGCTAAAAAGCAAACCTCCAATGTTGAGAGCTCTTCTTCGACAATCCTCTTCCCTGAGCCACCTTATTTCAAATCCCTCCGGAGCTCTCACCGGGACCGGTGCGGGCGGAAGAAATTCCTCGCCGGGCCGGGACAACTCGTAAGTCTTCCGGAGAACCCGGACCGGCCAAAATGGTGGTCGGAGAAGTGAAGGTGGATAGTTCCAGCGGAGCAAGGACTTTCACCACAACGGCTCAATGGGACGCCCTCCAAGAAGAAGAGGCTTTAAAGAATTTCTCTCGAATCGGCCAAGTATATCTCTACCATTTAATAATTTCTCCAAGCAACTTCCCTTCAATCTTCAAATTTCTTACTCTCTTTTTCTTTTTAGGTTCTTCGAAAAGCTCGAAGCCAAGACTGCAATCATCACCGGCTTGCAGGGAAGAACTCAACACCAATCAAGAACGATTGGGTGAGCTAGAAATTCGGACGGCCGGTCCGAAGGCCAAGGAAAACGACCTCCGGAGGAGAGAGGCCGGTTGCGGGACACCCATCGCATGATGGAAGAACGCCGACAAGAAATCATCAAGCTCCGCCAAACTAATCAAAGTAACATTCCCAACTTGCCTTGAACCTTGAATCCGTTGAATGAGAACTAGAAGCTTCACCGCTAGATCACAATTCCTTTTGTACATTTTACATTTTTCCCACCATCTCCTTTTCCGATTGATCCTATATTTGATTTCAGCGCTTGAGAATCTTGTTGCTGCCCATAAGAAAGCTGAAGAAGTTCTTATGGAAAAAACAGCAGCTCAAGAAAAGGCATTGGAAGAAGGCTCTCGTATTGAAGAGCAACGAAGCGGCACGGATTGGAGAACTTGAAGGAGAGCTCACTGCAAAAGATAGCATACTTGCTCAAGCACTTCGCTCCAACAAGATGCTAGAGACCGAGAACGCTCGCTTGAAAGCTGAGCGATCGAAGCATTAGAAGCAGCGAAATCAGCTCAAGCAGAGAAAGAGAAAGCCTTGAAGACTGCCCGAAGCTGAAAGAATCCAATGTAAACATCAAGGGCAGATTCAGAGTAGCTGAAATCAGGCACATGCGTAAGTCCCATTTTTCTTGATTATTCTTATGAACATACCGGTCTTCAGCAGTACCCGGTCTTTAAATTTACGCTTGTTGTTTCGGAACTTACTGCGAGCACAATTCGCACTCCGGAATACCTCAATGGCGGTCAAACTATTGACCCCAACGAGATGGACATCGAGTCCGCCATCCGGGCGATCCCAAGAAGGATCGAGAGAACACTCAAGGCTGGTCGCTGCTCAGGAGGGGGACATATTGCCGCCATTATCCAATCGTGGACTCCGGTTGATGTTTGCGACTTCAATTTTATCCGGGATGGCGCCCACCCCGATACCATCGAAGACCGGTTCAATGAGCTAAGGAACTCACTCATTGGTACCGTTTCTGAATTGGTGGAAGATGTTCCGATTGATCCGTCAGGCGTCCCTCCGAATGTAGCACAAGCAACTTTTGCCCTAGATCAAGATGCTCAAGATGCTGCGATCGCCGCCGGACGGACGATAGAAGATGCCTTCGAAGATCTTGACAGAGATTTAATCGTAACTTCTTCTGATTCTGAAGAAACACTGGATGATAGGCTTGAAGGAAATCCCAAGACTCGGTGACACCGGCACTTCAAGCGGTCCTGCTTAGAAAGCTTTGTAATAGGGCCATTTTGAATTTGAACATCTTGTCCACTATACTTGTTTGCTTTATGAATGTTAATCACTTTTTCTTGTTTTATGAATACTGGTTTCACCATTATGCTTACTAGCTTATTTACTCAAGATATGATATAACATGAGCAAAAAAGCTAGTTTGTAAGATTTCCTAAACTGTTCTTAATACAACAGTTTACCAATGAGTATTCATAAAAAAAGAAAGCTTATACTTTATCCTTTCCTGAATATACCGATCTGAAACACAAGCTTATAATTTCAGCGGACTGCTCTTATCACAACAATCCATCAACTAAATGACTGGTCTTATTATTCAAGAATAGCGGCATATCACAGATTGCTCTTATCATAGTAGAATAACAAAATATCACGAGACTACTCTTTATCATAGTAGCCCCCTGGCTCAATAATTTAATTCAAAATTAAAGTATGGAGACACAAAAAACAAACATATTATTATTAGATAAAATTACTCTATTATAATAAGAAAAACTTTACAATAAATACTCTTTAAGTATAAAAACGACGAAGTTGATCAATATTCCAAGAATTTGGAATTTCTTCCTCTTCCAAAGTCATAAGCCTATAAGCCCCGGTCTGGATATCGATTTCACCAAAAAAGGCCCTTCCCGGACCGGTGACAACTTATGCCTGTTCTTGCTAGATTGAATCTTTCGCAAAACCAAATCTCCGATTTGAAATTCCCGTGCTTGCGAACATTGCGATCATGATATCGACGCAATCCTTGTTGATATTTGGCGGCTTGAATCGGAGCTTGATCTCTCAATTCTTCCGCAGCAATCAATTCAACCTCGACGTCGATCATTATATTTTTCTTCATCATAATACTCGAACCCGGCTGACACCATATTCACTTCGAGTAGGTAACATGGCTTCCGATCCATATACCAAAGAAAAAGGAGACTGTCCCGTAGCTCGCTAACATTAGTGCGCAAACCCCGGAGCACCCAGGGCAATTCCTTAACCCATTTTCCCACATAAGGCTTCAATCGGTCAAAAATTCTCGGTTTAAGACTGGTCAAAATCATTCCATTAGCTCGTTCCACTTGTCCATTGCTCTGCGGATGTGCCACCGACGCATATTGCACCTTAATCTCTAAACTCTCGAGCATAATCTTTGAAGAACTCTGAAGTAAATTGAGGCCCATTATCAGTAATAATACTGTATGGAACCCCAAAACGTACAAAAATGTTCTGCAAAAACTTGATTGCGCGAGCCGTAGTTGTACTAGTAACTGCTTCAGACCTCGATCCACTTGGAAAACTTGTCTACTGCCACAAAAATATGCGTGAATCCTCCTGGTGCCCGTTTAAAAGGTCCCACTATATCCAGCCCCCAAGTAGAGAAAGGCCAAGTCATTGGGATTAATTGCAACTCCTGAGCCGGAGTATGAGGTTGTCTTGCAAAAAGCGGCATCCCCGACGGTTCTTAACCACTCTATGCGCATCATCCGTTGTTGTTGGCCAATAAAACCCCTGTCTGAATATCTTCCCAACCAATGTCTTCGAAGAAGCATGGTTTCCACAAATCCCCTTGTGTATGTCTTCAAGCAATTGAATACCATCGGAAACCGACACACACTTCATCAAAATATTAGCTCCACGTTTATACAATTCTCCTTCGAGAATTAAATAACTGCGGGCTCGAACTTCTAATCTTTGCTTTTCCACCTTATCCTCCGGTGTTTTGCCAGATTGCAAATATTCAAGATACGGAGTACGCCAATCGGAATCAATAATCATAACATCCAATGGCTGAATACCACCAGTATTGAATTCACCTTCGATTTTTCTCGGCAAACCGGGCTATCGGACTGGTTCTTCAAGACCGTTTTTCCTCCCGACTTTCCGACACCGCCTTATCTTCGATTTCTGTAATAATAACCTTGGGCTCCATCTTTATAGACGGTTTATCCATTACCCGAAGAAAAACGCCAGGAGGGACTGCCTGTCGCGAAGATCCCAGTCTAGCCAACTCATCCGCAGCAGAATTATTTCCGCGCGAGTATATGAGAAAAGCGCAAACCATCAAATTTATCTTTGAGTTTCCGAACTTCTTGACGATAAGCAATCATATGATCATCATGAGCATCCCACACCATGTTAACTTGGCTGATCACTAACATCGAATCACCATAGATGTCCAATCGACGAACGCCTAATGAAATGGCTACTCTAAGCCCATGAAGCAAAGCTTCATACTCCACTGTATTGTTCGAAGCTCGAAAGTGCATTTGCAAAACATATCCGAGCGGCTCCTTTTGTGGAGTGAGAAGTACCACTCCAGCCCCGCGCCCGAAAGCTGCGGGGACCCATCAAAGAACATCTCCCAATACTCCAATGCTTGAATTTCTGCGGCACTTGTGTTTCCAACCACTCGTTATGAAATCAGCTAATGCTTGTCCCTTAATAGCCGTCCGCGAAGAGAACGTGATCTCATATTGGCCAAGTTCTATAGCCCACTAAGCAACTTGACCAATTGCTTCTCGATTGCGAACAATATCTCCAATAGCGAACCCAGTCTTAACTTCAATGGGATGCGCTTGGAAATAATGCTTCAACTTTCGAGAAGTTATCACTACAGACATATATTAACTTCTGCAATTGAAGATACCTTATCTTAGACTCGGTAAGAACTTCACTTACAAAATAGACCGGGTGTTGCACCAATTGCAGATGTCCTTCTTCCTTCCAATCAACCGCCGAACCGTGCTCACCACGTGGGTTGTTGCGGAGATATATAACTGAATAACCTCATCGAGCTCCGGCGGGACCAAAATCGGAGGATTACTCGAGATACTCTTTAAGCTGATCAAGCGCTGCTTGTGCTTCACTGGTCCACTCAAACTTGTCTTGCTTTTTAAGTAATTTGAAGAACGGAAGTCCTCGAACTCCCGGTCTTGAGATAAAACGACTAAGAGCTGCCATACTGCCCGTCAACTTCGAACATCCTTCAAACAACTCGGGGGTTGCATGTTAACAATCGTCTGAATTTTTCCGGATTGGCTTCAATACCTCTCCATGATACCAAATAACCTAGTAACTTTCCGGAACGAACTCCGAATACACATTTTCCTGGATTTAACTTCATGGAAAAGTTTCGCAGATATCGAAGGTCTCTGCCGAGTCGGAGAGGAGATCTTCGGTTTTCGAGACTTGACCACTATATCATCAACATAAGCTTCTGCGTTTCTTCCCAATTGCGAATCCAAACAACGTTGCATACCACGCCGATACGTAGCTCCAGCATTTTTCAATCCAAACGGCATAGTCGTATAGCGAGTATGCTCCGAAGGGGTGATAAACGCGGTTTTTATCCGATCCTCAACTCTTAACGGTATTTGATGATACCCTGAATAAGCATCAAGGAAACTAAGACGTTCGCAGCCAGCGATCGAATCAACGACTTGGTCGATTCGACGCAGAGCGAAAGGGTCTTTGGGGCAAGCTTTGTTGAGATCAGTATAATCAACGCACCTTAATTCTTTAGTATTCTTTTTTGGTACAAGCACTCGGATTGGCAAGCCAATCTAGATGATACACCTAATGAACTTAGCTGCTAACAACCTAGTTATCTCTTTTTTGATAGTTTCCTTGCGGTCTTGGGCAAACCTCCGGAGCTTCTATTTCACCGGCTTCGCATCGGACGCACCAACGAGTGCGTGCTCAATCTTCTCCCTAGGAACACCCGGCATGTCGGAAGGCTGCCATGCGAAGATATCCCTATTTTCCTGGAGGAAAAGAATGAGCGCGCTTTCCTATTTATCCCCCAAGTCAGCCCCTATATGGGTGACCTTGGAGGGGTCCGACTCATCAAGCCGAACAGTCTTGGAAACCACCGTATCAGCCTTCAATTTCTCCTTTGCAATCTTCTTGACCGGTACTTCATCCTCTATCCTTGTATGAACTTCTAAAGCTTCAGCCGCTTCTCCGGTTTCTTGACGTTCAACTTCCGAATTAGTCCGGGATGCCAACTCGTGCTATGCACCTCACAAGCATAAGCGGTCTTGATATCACCCGGAATGACAGGACCCCGTTTGGCCCAGCATCTTCAACATCAAGTACTGATAATTTGGGATGGCCATAAATTTCACCGGAGCCGGTCTTCCGAGGATGGCATGGTATGCTTGAGTCTATGTCGGCCACCGAAAGACGATATTCTCCCGTCTATAATTTTCCTTCGTCCCAAAAGTCACCGGCAGAGAAATCTGCCCCAAAGGGTAACTATTTCGCCCGGGTATTATACCATGGAACGGAGAAACACTGCGCTCTAAATCAGCGACAGTCGAGGCCAAGCCGAGGCAGAGTCTTAGCGAACAAGATATCCAAACAGACTTCCCCCATCAATGAAAGTTCTCTTCAAACGCACCTTCCGAACAATGGGAGCCGGGATGAGTGGATATTTTCCGGCTTTCGGTAGTACCTCCGGGTGATCTGCCCTACTAAATGTAATGGGGACCTCGGACCACCGAAGATATTCGGGAGTTGCGGGAGCAACAGCATTAACCTCCCGGAGTGACAATTTTTGCTTCCGCTTTGACTCGTATGCGTCTGCGCCTCCATAAATCATGTTCACCTCTCGGGCTGGTTCCTGAAAACCTTCGTCATCCTCATTGTCTTCACGGTCCTTATCCTTGCCCTTGTTATCCTTCGATTCCTGTAGCGGATCGAGGTGCAACCTTTAAGGCAAATTGAGCAAATGGCCTTAACAGGAAGCACTCTTTAGCTTTATGATTCCCATTATGGATCATACAAGGGCCGTCCAAAAGTGTTTCAAACGACAATCGTTCTCTCGGACCTCTCTTAGGGGGTGCTGGCCGGTCTCCTCCATGAGACCGGTCAACAGCTGCAACAAGGTGATCAGCCTTACGCTTCTTGTCATTCCTTGATCCAGATCGGTTGCCTTGGTCATGCTTCGGCACCTTCCCTTTGTTCCCGCGCAGATTGACTACATTTGATTCTCCAGCGAGCGTAATCATCTGCTATCTTGAAGCACTCGACGCCGTCATGGTGAGGTTTCGATTGCGTCTCCCAATCTTGTGAACCAGCGCTTCACTCCGGACGCCGACTTGAAATGCAGCAATCACTTGCTGATCGGGAACATTGGGGATTAAGGCTTTCTTATTGCGAGAATCGCTCGATGAAATCGAGTGAGGGTCTCATCGGGCTTCGCTCGACCTATTGAGGTCGAAGTAGTTTCCTGGCTTCTCACAAGTCGCCCGGAAGTTTTCTACGAACTTTTTGGTGAGATCTCCCCACGAAGAAATAGATTTCTCGGGTAGGGATTGCAACCATAAGCGTCCAGCCTGCTCCATGCACATCGGTAGATAATTAGCTAGCACGAACGTGTCTCCTCCTGCCGACCGAATAGCCGTGGTATACATGCGGAGCCATTCGGCGGAGGTGCTTTGCCATCATACTTGTCAATGGCCCCGGGCTTAAATCCCCGGGGTATTTACGAGATGCGTAAATCTCGCGTAAAAGCGGGAATTATAGAATATTCATCATCTTCCGGACCAGTCCGGACCGGTGACGGAGATCGACGGCTAGGGCGATGCCGGTAATTACGATCCCTGTCATCGTCGGAATAGTCGTAGTAACGGTCGTCCTGGTATCCGTCTCCCGAACCGCCTTGTCCATCATTATTCGCCGGCTCCGCGTCCCGTGAAGGAGGCGGAGGCGGAGGTGGTGGTGCTGCTTGACGATCATTGTTCGCCGGTTCCGCATGTCGCGATGGAGGCGGAGGTGGAGGTGCAACTTGACGATCATTGTCCGCACGCCGAGGTTCGAGCATCTCTGTCCCGGTTGTCTCGCCCTCTCCGGTCTCTATTGTCACGGCGTCGTCCATCTCGATGAGCATGCCTACTACCATGCCCTCGATGATCGTTGCGCGGATAATTTGCGTTGGTGGGTGGCGCCGAAGCCGCCGGCCCATTGCGCCGAGGTGGGGCAAGATCCCGAGGACGATCATCCACATGACCGGTCCGTCGCCTCTCATCTTCCTCATGTCTCGTTCGCTCCTCCACTCTTTCCGCATGACGATCAATCAGCACGTTCCGAACATCCTGGTTATCATTGAGCGGTACCCGCAAATCTTGGTTGGGAGCTTGTTCATGTGCATCCGCGATCGGAGTACGCCGGGTGCTAGCCTTCCTCCGGAAGAAGCTCCGTCGGACCGGGCTCATGTCGGTCGTTCCGAATGGGAATGCGAGCGACCAGAAGATTCCGCTCGATCATGGACGAGCTGGTTTGTTTGCGAGCCGCCGCATCAACTAAATTCAGCGCACGGCGCAATCTCGGCGTAGCGTTGAGGACTTCTTCCGGTATTGTTTCAAGAATCTGTTTCACTCCCACAATATTGTGGACCGGCGATGTGAAGACCCGAGCGCCATTCATCTCTACTTCCATGGAACTTAAATCCAAAGCTCGCTGGAAGATCGATGGCGTCTTCCGCCGCGAGATCCCCGTCGATTGTTGTATCCCGGAGATTCATCCGGGTCTCCGGACCGGTCCGATAGCGGGCCCGTAGCCGAGGAGCGGTCGCAGGGCGCTTCCTCCGGCTAAAGCGATGGCACTTGTGCGCGAATCCGCGGCTGAAGGTGGCGGAGGTTGTTCATCTCTGTTTTCCTCTTCCGCTTCACGACGATCGCGTTCGGCTTCGGCTCTCGCCATCCTTGCCGCTTCTTCGGCAGCTTCCTCGGGAGTGAGTTGGCGTATAACAGGTCCTGTCATGAACACTTGGAAGAAGACCGGAGCGTCTTCCTCGGAATCGGTATCCGGTTCGGGAGAACAGCTTTGCGCTGTAGCCGGGCACCGTTCCGAGGCATAAGCGTAGGGAGCTCGATGTTTCGCGCTAAAGCTGCGTCGGACCCGCTAAGCTCCGAATCGGAGGTATCAACCGTGGCAGGTGATCGCGCTTTAGAAGCAGCGGCCTGGCAACGAGTCGGATTCATCAACGACAATTTCCCGTCCGAGTCGGCTTCAAAGTCGAGGGACCCGAAGCGAATCTTGAAGCCGGGCTCGAAGTCGACGACAAACGAAGTGGCCATCGAACTCGCTAGGAACTCGCGGGACCCCTTCCTAGCGCGCTAAATGTCGAGTCTTAAACTCGGCACTAGTACTACCCGGTCCCTCACGAGCGTGGAATTCGATGGTGCAACACACGGAACACACAAGAACACGCGATTTTAGACAGGTTCGGGCCCCTCGAATCGAGAGTAATACCCTACGTCTTGTATGTTATGTATTGCCTTTAGCGATTTGCTAATTGCGAAGTCTCGGAGCTTACGGGGGAGGGGGGGGGGTCCCTGCTCCGCCTTATATGTCCGGGGAGCTAGGGTTACAATCGAGTCCTAGTTGATTACATGATCTAGAGTCCTAATCGGACTACAAATTGTTCTATCTCTAACTTTCTTTATCGATCCGAGTCCTAATCGGACTACAAATTGTTCGGTATCTTGCTCCTCAAGTCATTGTATACCGGCCTTAGTATCCGCCTTGTTTCCATACCGGTATACGAGAATCTTCTATTATCCCGGACCGGTCAAAAACCGATCCGTTGCCTATCGCCATTATCTTCCTTGATTTCCCACCATGTCTCTCGCATATCCATTCCTTCATCATTTGTATACCCATAAGGCAAGTATACGACGGTGAAGACTCGGGCGCCGTTTAATTCAACCTCCATGGAGCCCAAATTCAATGCCCTACTAGAAGAACGATGGCGTGCTGCCACTACGGCATCCGCGTCGGCTATTATAGCCTCGACGATGTTTCCGCCGGTTCTCCGGACTCGCTCCGAGTAGTGGTCCGGTGGCGGGCGCAGCCGTGGCAGGAACACCCTCTCCACCTAGGCTGGTGCCAACGATGTTTGCGTGAGGGTTTGCGGTCGAAGCTCGTGGAGGTGGATCTTCCACGTCTATCCCGTCTACTTCACGCTGGTAGCGGTTTGCTTCGTCTCTCGCCATCCTGGCCTCTTCAGCAGCAGCTTCCTCGGGGTGAGTTCTTGAAGAACTAGGCCGATCATAAACACTTGGAAGAAGGTCGGAGATCCTTCCACGAAGTCGCTATCGAGCTCGAAAGAGCTGCTCAATGTCACGGACCGGGTACCGGTTGAAGTGTAACCGGTCCGATGATTCGCGCTAAAGATGCGTCGGTCCCGCTAGGTTTCATGTATAGGGTTTCGATGGTGTCGGGTGATCGTGCTTCGAAGCTGCGGCCAAATCACGAATCGGATTCATCAAGCGTAGTTTTCCGACGGAATCGGCATCGAAGTCGAGGGACCCAAAGCTGATCTTGAAGCCGGGCGCGAAGTTGACATCGAATGAAGAAGCAATCGAACTCGCCGAGAACTCGTCGGGACCCCTTCCTGGCGCGCCAAATGTCGAGTCTTAAACCCGGTCCCTCACGACCGAGGAATTTGATGGTGCAACACACAAAACACATAAGAACGCGCGATTTTAGACGAGGTTCGGGCCTCTCGATTGAGAGTAATACCGTACGTCCTGTATATTATGTATTGCCTTTAGCAGATTACTAATTGCAAGTTGTTAGAGAGTTTTTATGGGGTCCCTGCTTCGCCTTATATATCCGGGGAGCTAGGGTTACTTGCAAAGTCCTAGTCGATAACATGGATTACATATTCGGATGCTCGTCGCTAAGCTTTCCTTGTTAATTCGAGTCGTAACGGACTACAAATTGTTCCTTTACTTGTTGCTCAAGTCATCATACGACGGTCTTAACACCCGCCTTATTTCCATACCGGTATATGGAATCTTCGTTAATCCATTCTGGTCGGGAACCACTCGTGGGCCCTCTTCGCCGATCGAATCTTCATTGATTTGTCATCGTATCTTTAATTATATATTCCTGTCGGTGTTCGAACCACCGGCTAGTAGAATTTGTCCCGGGGCCGCACGTTTTGGCCGGATGGTACACAAGGGAAGACACGAGGGGTTTAGGACTGGTTCGGGAAAGCTCCCTACGTCCGGTTCGGGTGGTGTCACGGCGCTCGTGTTCCTTGCGCCAAACAACAACGGCGTACGGAGGAGGTGGGAGAGGATCGTGCGCCAAGTCCCGAGTTGTGCGGTGTGTGAGTGAGTCCGATCCTATGTATCTTGTGAATCTATGTCTTGTGTGTAGAGAATGAGAGACTCCTCCCCTTTATAGCCTTAGGGGTAGAACTCAAGTTACAGGGGAGAGGGAGAGGGAAAGTAGCCGTAGACTCGGTTGAATGCTTGTGCCGTCCCGTCGGTCTTCCTCCCCGAGCGTACTTGAGTAGGTTGACCGGGCCGTCGTTTCGTTCCTTTAGCCGGCTGCGTCGGGGTTGCGGTGTTCCGCGTCCGGCGGATCCATGGGCGGTGTCATGGCGGAGTGGTTGGAGGGGACTTGCCATTCCCGTCCGTTCTTGTCGGGCGTATTAATGGCGGGCTCGAGGTCGAGGTCGCGACGCAACTCGTTGAGCCTCGAGCTTGCCGGCTAAGGTCATGCGGGATGGAGGGTAGCTCGAGCCGACCTCGAGCTACAGCTGTCGACGAGTATGACGGGGGTGGTCATACTAACGTACGTCGGATGATGGTGGCCACGCTCGGAGTCTTCGGTCTACGCCAACTCGCCGGGCTACGGGGATAGCGCGTCCCATCGCCGTGGTCCGACGGGAGTAGGTGGCGGTGGCGGGAGGGATGAGGATGAGCCGCATCAATGATTGTCGAGTAACACCCACGTGGGCGTCGGGGCGGGTGGAGTTAATGTGGTTGGTGGTCGAGTTCGTGGTCGAGCTCGACGGTCAAGCGAGGCGAGGTCGTGCGGGACGGAGACTCCTTGAGTAAGGCGGGCAAGGTCGTGCGAGGCGGGGCCTCCTCGAGATTGGCATGCAAGGTCGTGCGAGGCGGAGCCTCCTCGAGCTTGGCGAGCAAGGTCGAGTTCGTCGGCCCTTGACTTGTTTTCCGGCGGCGTCGTACGGGAGTGGGCCCGGCTTCTCCTGCCGACGTGGTTTCACTAATCTTCTATTAAGTAGGTTCCGAGGGCGCCACATGGCGACGCTAATCTTTTCCCCGACGGTAGCCCCCGAGCCCCGGGTGAGTCGTGGAGTTATCCGGGGATCTGCAGAGGTCACGGGGAGCCGTCTTGGTGTGTTTGTTGTGGATGTTTATCCGTCGGATGCGCGCGAGCGCGTCCGGTGGATAGTAGCCCCCGAGCGGAGGATAAGTCGAAGACTTATGCTTTGTTTGATTTTGCGCGTGAATGATTTGCGGTCCCGACGTTGAACCTCATGTTTGCGATGCCGGCCCCGAGCGTCCGCGCGGTGCGGGCAGCTGGTCGTGTGGTGGTTCGTCTTAGTCATTTTCCCCGTTCGCGTCGCGTTCGTGCGATAGAGGGTAGAGCAGATCCACGATTTGCTCAATAACGGGAATAGTTCAAGCGAAGTCGCGGTTTCCCGTCGAAGGGATTCCGTCAAGCCCGCCGGGGACGACTTCGTTAATCCGCGTTGTCGTCCTTGATTGGGACCCTAGACCATTCGATAAGTCCCGGGGCTCGATGCCTCTCTACGATGAGACTCCCCTTTTCAAGGTCGACGCGGACTCGAACATGTTTGGTCGATGCCCGTTACACTTGCGCGCATGGGTTACGGTCGCTAGGTGGACCCATCATTAACACTCCTTGGCTCGGTTTTGTGTGCTCGAGGCGACTATCGAACCCTTTCATTCGGACCAGCCTTGGAACCTCGGCTAGGTAGGGCCGTCGAGGCGGTTTTCAGCCTCTTATCCCCGCTTACCTTCGAGGTCGAGCCTCGGGTTGGTCGAGCTCCAAGGTCGAGCGATTGACCTTGGAGCAGGTAGGTAGGAGGTCGACGAACCTCATCGGGGTGCGGGTCTTTCCTCACCTGCGTCGAGTGTGAGAGAAATCGAATTAACGGGAGAGGCGGAGAGAGGCGCGGGAGTTTTACCGTCCCTTCGTCCATACGTCGAGAATCGAGGCGCGTCCTTATCTTCTGCTGCCGTGTAGTGGTGAGCCGGCGCGGTGGAGATGTCGTTTCTCCCCGGTCGTGGTGCCCCCCCCCCCGCAGTTAGTACGGGTAGTGGGCGGCGTGCCCGGAGAAGGTGGCGCAAAAATCGGAGAGGAGGGGAGTTAAGGGTCTTTACCTAAGGGGAGGCGGTCGTGGGGCCCACAGCGGAGCCGAAGGGGCGCGTCCGCCTATTTAAGCCGATCCTGCCGCAGCCTTCGTCTCCACACGCCGTCGCCTTCCCTAAGCCTCCTTGCCTTTCCTGCTTTTGTTCTCCCGTGCCCTAGCTTTTTGCTTCCATCGTTGCGCAACCCCCGAGCCTCCCCATCGGCGCCTCGCCATGTTGACCTGGACGCGCTCCACGATAACGAAGGCCGACGTCAACGGGTTGGTGGCCCGGGGCTTGTTGTGCGAGCGCGGCATGGAGAGGTGGTGGTTGCTTCCCGGCACCGAGTCGCGCCTGCGGCCTCCGTCGGGTTACGTGGTGTCCTTCCTCCACTTCCACGAGCGCGGCTTGGGAACGCCGGGGAGTGACTTTCTGCGCGCCATGATGTTCCGAGTGCATGCTGGAGCTTCACCACTTGAACCCCAACGGGATCCAGCGAGTTGAGCATCTTCACTTGCTCTCGTGAGGGGTTCCTCGGCATGGAGCCCAGCCTCGACCCGTGGAAGTACTACTTCCGCATCAACCTGTACCGCGAGGCGGAACTCCGACGGCGAGGATGTTCCCACACATGTCGGCTGCGCGGGGATCCTCATGAAGAAGGACAAGGGGAGGGACTACATTCGGGTGACCACCCCCTCATCGAACCACGGGTGGCACCCGAAGTGGTTCTACCTACGCCGGGATCCGGCGCATCCGTTCCCGGCCTACGAGGGTCGGGTCTTCGAAGAGGCCCCGGAGGAGTGGAAGTGGGGCTACCCCCGCACCAACCGGTCCGAAATCGACCCGATAGTCGAGGCGATCCGGCACTGAGCCGGTTCGGCGTTGACGCGGCTGTCGTCGTGGGGTCCTACCACAAGCGGCGGTTCGCGCCATTGATGAGGCGCACGATGCTAATGCATCGGGTCTCGAGCAACGACCGCGTCGTCCCGGACACGATGATGGCGGCTGCAGCAGCTCGACGACGACTCCGTCGCCCGTCATGTCCGGAGCGCCCCGGCACGACCGCGCGGCCCCGGCCCGTCAAGGGGCCCCCAAAGATGAAGCCGCATCCCCAAGCGCTTCACGTAGTACGTCGTCTCGAGCTCCTTTGTTACGTTATTATTCGTATCGAGTGATGTTCGCTTGTTTCTTCCTCTTTGCCATGGTCTACCTAGATATCGCTCACCCGGCGGTTGAGGTTCAAGCTTCCGAGGGAGCGGGCGAGCGGGAGGCGAACCGCCTGCGGGCCGAGGAGGAGAAGGCCGAGAGGAAGGCGACGAAGAACTTGGCTGCGCGGCTCAAGGCTATCCGAGTGGCCGAGTGATGAGGACATCGGCACCATCGATACGTCCGTACCTACAAAAGACCCTATTACTCGGACCAATTACCCGTGCTCGTGGTCGACAATTGAACAATCAAGTGAGTTTGTTCTTAGGCTCTTTGCAATCCTGTTTGGACCATGAAAACGTTTGCACTCTTGTTCTTCTTAGGAACGATGGACAGGAGCTAAAGGGAAACGGACTCGCGCTGGCTGGATTCGGACTCCAGAAAAAGACGGATTTTTTATGGCTGCCACGACTTTGTCTGAACTCCGTTTTGGGTGTTCAAGTACAGCATGGAAAGATCACGGAGTCTGCTTTCTAACGGATCCGAGATCACGTCTATATCTGTTCTGAGTCGACCGCAATTGTCATTTAAGTACAGAGATATCAGAACTGTCCAGTTTTGGCCCAACGGGCCATATATCAAGCTGAGTCCACTAAGGACGCGTCCTAGGGTTGGAGGACGACTCCAGCACCCCTGTGGTTGTCCTTCCACGTTTTTATACCCCTTCGCCGGCGCCAAGAACACTCGGGTTTTGTTTATTTGAAAGTTAGCTTAGCTACGTCATCATACACGCGCGTGTTGGCTAAACCGCCCGTATACTTGTATCCAGGACCCCACCATAGTTGAACTCAGTTTGTGAGCTTCAATTCCATCTTGAAATTTCAGTTCTTGTTTACTTGTTCTTGATAGTTCTTCGATTTCTTGCAGGACGAGTGCCCTCGTGGCCGGTGGTCGCACTTCCACAAAATTGCGGCAACCATTGGAGGCGGTGTATCGGTTGCTAAGGCGCAGCGTTTCGGACGGTTGTAGTCGGGCCGTGAATGTCGTTTGCATCCACTAAATCGAGTTATCTTCATCTCTCATCGAAAGATCGGCACCAAAACTGTGACATCCCATGTCACGAATTAGCATTAATGATCTAATCACACCCTAATCACCTCATTAATGCAAACCCTACTGCTAATCATACAAAAGGAAGCAAGAAAAGGAAAAAGGGGAAAAGTCAAAAGAAAAGGGAAAACCTAGGGCTAAACCCTAGCTTTAAGAAAAGCCCAAAAATTACAAAAGAACTACCCACATATATTACAGCATTTTTACAAAAAAATTTAACAAAGTTTAGAACGCTCAAAAATTCAAATTCAAATCTGAAACTGCACTGTTTGTGAATTTTGTATGAATTTTTAGAAACCGAATTTGAACTTTGACCCAAAAGGAAAGTTGTAAATCACATCATTCTGAACACCCATGATTTTTGGCATAAAATATGGGGCCATGTAGATCACGTTTTTGGGTTAAATTGAGAAGCTGCAGAAAGTCAACCGAAAAGTCCATAACTTCTCTATCTAGATAATTGCCTGCCGGTGATGGCCGTTCTGACTGCCTGTCCAGGCTGCCAGCCAGCTAGCCACGCCGCCTGAGCAGCACTTAAGGCACCCTCCCATCTTTCCAGCTGCCCCTGTCGCTCCTCCAATGGATGGCAAGGCGCTCCTCTATGAGATCCACCGAATTTGGGTACGACTATACCGGGCGGCCAATTTCATCTTCCCGACACTCCTCGCTGCAGCAGCCTCCTCGTTAAGTGTAACAACTCTCGAGAAAATAATGCATTTCATGTCATCACCTTGTTGCATTTTCGAAAATATCAAATTTTGCGTTAATAATAACCACATAAAATAACAAACTAGATAAGGAAGAAAGGAAGTGTTAAAAAGAAATAAAATGAGAAGAAAATTCAAGTTTAACATTTTCTATAGCTTAATTATCACAAATAAAGATTTATGAAAATGTCCTGAAAAGATTTTGATTTATGAAAATATTCACAAGAAATAAACAAAGTCTCTTTTAGTAATTTAGCTATGAATTTTTAATCCAAAAATGATTTGGAGTTTTACCCTGGACTTAATAGGAAAAATGCCTAAAATACTTTCACAAACATCCCTGATTTTTCGCGGAATTTTTGGAGCACCGGAAGGCCCCTTTTAATTACGCGAAAGGTTAGGGGGTTTTTGTAAAATGGCCAAGCCAGGCCCGGTCGCCGATCTTTTCTCCTCTCTCTCCCTCTCTCACAGCGCTCTCGACGCCGCCCGCGGCCGCACCGCCTCCGGCCGGCTTGCCACGCCCCCGGCCACGCAGCTGCTTGGCAGCCACGCAGCTGCTGGCCGGAACCGCCTCGGGTGGGAGATAAAGACCCCGCCGGCCCTCATTTTTCTCCCTCTCCCTCTCACTTCGCCTCCCCGCCATAGCCGCCCCACTGGAGCTCGACGCTAGCCCATCCCGGTCACTCCCCGTCCGAGCCACCACTTCCGGCAGCTCCGCAAGACTGGCTGCGAAGCTCCACGACCCGCTTAATTAGCTCGAGCACCTCCGCTCCGTCGTGGCGAGCTAGTTTTCCCTCCACGGCACTTACACCGTCGACTTTTCGCCGCCTCCGCAATTCGAGTGAGCCGTGGTGAGCTATTGTTGATCTTTTCTCTTCCGGACGATGTGCAACTAGATGTTCTATGTTCTCGGTAGCTCATCTTTGATTTTGTTCTACTGAAAGCCGGGCAATCGCCGTTCTTCTCCGCGTCCGATCGCCGCCATCCGCGCCATTCATGGTGAGCACCCCCTTCCGCGCTTGCTGATGTTCCTAGAACCCTGTGGCGAGCTTGCGCATGCTCGTAGTGCGTGTCGGTAGGTTTCTCCCCAATTTTGGTGCACGGTGGTGAGCTCACGTCGCGGTCGAAGCTCCGCCGCGTCCGGACCTCGCCGCCGGCGTGCCTAGAGGCGAGCTCATGCAAGTTGGTCACCTTGGTTGTGTTCGCCGTGTAGAGTGGAGCTCGTTGGTGCCGTCGCGGCGAGCTTTGGACCGGGTCCGGCCGTCTCCGGTGGCCGCGCCGCCGCCAGCCGCCGCCGCGGTGGTGCCACAACGCGGGCCACACACGGGTGGGATCGCGTGTGGCCACGTGCGGATTAGGTGTGGCCACTCTGTGGCCCGAGTGTGTGGCCCGGAGTGATTTTTAAATTTCCAAAATTCGTAGAAAATTCATTAAAATTCGGAAAAATGCCAAACCAACTTTGTTAGATTCAGAAAAATAAGATCTATTTATTGGTGAAATAAAATACTTATTTTGAGTAAATTTATTTTATAATGAGTAATTAATTACTTTCTTTGATTAGAGAAAAGCTATTCTTTTATGTAAATAAAATGTTTACTTATGAAAAATAATTTTTTGTTGATGAAGGAGATACTGCAGACGAAATTAATTATGAAACTTATTTTCCAGAATTAAACTTAAATTTTTTTATTTTGTGTGTTCACAATCTATTAGCCTTTAATCACTTAAAGTAATTATTCATTTGTTGCTTAATAAACCAGAATAATATATTAATTATTAAACTTAAGTAATTAGTGAACTTAATTAAGTAATTAAGGAACAGAACCAATTAACAAATAATGACCTTGATTAAGCACTCTTTAATCAGCATAATTACTTGTTAATTAGTGCTTAATGAACATACTTATCCTTAATTTATTAATTAACTACAGTAATTAAGCCTTAATTATTAGTTACTGCTTATGGGACTTAATTAATAAATCCGTGCACACTTTCATCATGAGCATTCATGCATACATGATTGTGATTCGCAACGCCTTACTTGGTCGACTAGGTTACGAAGTGATCGAGGTTCCACCCGAGGGAGAATCGAGAGCCGGGAATCTCGACGTCGACCCAGCCGCCGAGGAAGCTAACTTCGAACAGACTCAAGGCAAGCCCCGGTGCATCCTACCTATGTTTTTAAATATTTTACTTTATCACATAGTATAGTTATGCTTGTGCATTAGGTGTTAGGGAATGGTTGACACCCTAGATGCATTATGGTAGGTTTTCGTTTGTTTATTCTATACTTGGTACAGGTAGGTCAATAGAGGCTAAGCTTAATTCATAGTGGCAACGGTAGATGGTTAGGGCACTTAAAGCATAGAGGCTTTAAGAGTTTTGTGTTGACACTAAAGATGATGATAGTGTTAATGAAGTTGAGATCGGACGGGCCCCGTAGGGGAAAGGGCAAGACGGAGATGAGGTCTTGCAAGGTGGTAGCCCCGTCCGTGTCGGTCAAGGACCGTACCGTTGTCGACTTAGTTGAACAAGTTTGAACGTACCGCACTACATGCTGGTATCATGGGCCCAGCAAGCTGATGTACCCTATCACCCAAGACATGTAGCGTAGTCGGCTCTCTTTTGCCGGTCTGTTAGTGAGAGGATAGTCTCATGGGAGGGAGATGGGTCGACCACGAGGGAAGTCGTGGCTTCGCCATACTCCCGGGGAGTTGGAAATGGCTAGTCTGCTGTCGAGTGCTAGCGGGAAGGTTGTCGTATACGATCGGTGTGATACGTATACGTCGTGTAGTCGGGTTTTGCCAACTGGTATAAATTGATTCGAATCGCTGTCCCTCGCGATAATGAGTACTGCTTGTTTAGCTCGTCACATCGTAGTAAATTTTATGGAAGATAAAGATGAGGGATGGAAGGATTAAGATCTATTTTATCTTGATTGAGAACTTGATTGCAATAGTGATAGGTTGCAAACACCAAGGCTAATGAACTTAACACGAGCTAAAATATTGAAAGTAAGGACCCAACCTTTAATGCTGTTTTTCGCAAAGGAGTAAACCCCACGACCGGAAAGCCTTTGCATACTAGGCGTCGGCCTTAGCGTGCCATGTTGACGGGTCGGTCTTGCTGAGTATTAGAATACTCGGGGTTTGTTCGTTACCTTTCGGGGAACGAGTCGTACTACCACGACTTGTATGGCAGCTTCCCCGAAGACGAGCAATGTCCGGAGGGAGGTTCCCTTTAGTGGGAACGTATCCCCACGCCGTGAAGAGAGAGGATCGTGACGTACGAAGGGCTCGAGTGCATCACGTTGTTTCGTTTGAAGTCTTTCGAGTTGTACATTAGAACAAGCTTCCGCTGAATACTCGTAGGATGTTAAACTTCAATAATGTTATATTCCGCTGCAAGAGTGTTTGTTTTTCGAAAACCTGGTTCTATTATACCATGATGTATATATTCTCGCCTTGTATGAGATGATGTTTCTGCTGTAACTCGCTTCGTCGAGTGTCCCTCTATACCGATTCCTAGGTGTTCCGGAGGGGACGTCACATTAAGCCAGCCCCTCTCGGGCGTCTAGCACCTCCAGCAGCACCCTCTCAAGCTCTCCCGGCAGCAGCAGCTCTACTCTTCCGTGCCGGCGAGCGCAACAGGAAGAATCAACCGCCTCCCATGCTTTTGGTCGCCATGGAGGGTGCTGCTCCAAGCTCCGCCTAGGCAGCGCCTCTCCTCCTCCGATTTCTCCCTAAATCGATGCGCAACAACCCACTGCAGCTCCGCCCTAACCCTCTCCCTCCGTCTCGCAGCAGCCTTGCCCGATTTCGAGGAGAAAAGAAGGCCGCCGCCACCGGAATCTCCACCCCCACGACGAGCCTCCACTTCCGGCCTTCTCCCTCGACACCTGACCCCGTGCTGCTCTTCCGCATCACGAGGTGAATCTCAAAGACCTTGTTCCTCAACTTTTCGTGCTCTTTACGCACCGCTAGCCGCCGGCGAAGTAGTCCTCGACCATCGCCGTCGATGTCGCCGCCTTCCGGCCATCGCCGCCGGCCGACGACCACCGGAGAGGACTTCCCATACCTCTAGCCATGTTTTGGTGATGGTCCCACCCTTTTTCCCCCACTACAGCAGCCTACGGCGAGGTCTCCGGCGAGCTCCGGCCGAATTCCGGCGAGTCTGTCCCGAGCTCCCTCGGGAAGACACGTAATGGCATTTTTTGTAATTTTCGCGAACTTCGTATGATTTTGAAAAATCCATATCTTCCGATTTAAAAGTCCACAAATTGCAAACTAAAATTTTTTGGAAACTATGAAACGTTTTCTTTCACAATAGTAACACGAACGTGTCAGATCTGGTCATTTTCATATTTTTACAAAAATGACAAAAGTCAATCGACAAAAACTCACTTAAGTTATAACTTTAAAAATATAGATCCAAATTAAATGCCACTTGGTCAGAGCCTTCACCTAAGCATACTTGAATTTCGGGCACTGGAAGATCTGCATTTCATTGCATATTTTGCAAGTTATTGCATTTCTTGCATTCTATGTATTTAATTTTTAATTAAATCTGTATAAATTATTTTTGCATGAAACGTGGTAATTAATTTTCTCCTGGCACTGTGCATGTGTAGAAAATCCCATGTTGATTTGTGAGCATGCTAAATAATTATTTGTGCTAACCCTAGATCTAGCCCCATAAAAGGTTAAATTCAGCACATGTATAATTAGTTTTATGCTTCTAAAGATTTTGGTTTTGCATGTTTATGTAATTGTCACCTTCCACAATGTCACATGGCACTTCATGACAGGATTAGTAGTAAGTTTTCGTTCAAATCATGTATGTGTTAATTTTGTTATCAAGTTCTCGAGTTAGGTTGCATCGTCATCGCATGTGATGATAATCACTTAACCCTAAATTTCATTTGATTTGCATTTAGACTCTACTAAATCTTTTCTTAGATTCTGGACCCATATGTTAGGCACAGCTTGCATGTCATGTACCAAATTCTTGCTCATGTATTAAGGTTATACTTGTTAATATAATTAACTTCTTTAAAGGAGAGCAAGATGTGTGTTTATGCCTAGAAGGGTTTCACAAAAACTAAATGTTACTAAATTTATGCATATGCACTCCTCCAAAACAGCAGACATGCATTACCATCATCATCTACCTTGTGTTTCATATTACTTATGCATTGCATTTCATTCCTTAGGTGACGACGCCGAATTGATCCCGCCGGAAGAAGCTATTGCCACTCTCAACGCTTGTGAAGCTAGTACTAACTTCGATCACTCTCAAGGCAAGCCCCGGTGCATTCCTATTATTTTGAAATGTTTTTCTTTTATTACTATATTAAGGATGATGAATGTGCATTTAAGTTTTAGGCGTTGATTGGAAATCCACGTGCATAAAATCCCTATATGTCCTATGTCGCTTATGTGTCATATCCTCGTTAGAAATGCTATGCTATGTTTATGGAGTCAATGATAGATTGGGAGTCTCACTTATGGCTTATGACTAAACTTGAATACGATGAAATGGTTAAAAATTGAGAACACCCATTTGTGGCTCCGCGAACAAGTTTGAGTTGTGTACCACTTGCATACCTTTCTTATAGGGATTGGTAAACCTATGTAGCTTGTAAGTCGTAAAGTGAGCCGGATATCTCACCGATCCGGAGGTGATGTGTATGGCACGGTGGTTGCACGGGTTGAGGACCGTTGGAGAGTACACGGGTTAAGCCTTGGGCGTGTTGTTGAACGGTCGCAAGGGGACGTGTACTCGGGGTCGGTGGCCCCGTGTTTTGCTTTATGATGAACTCGCGAACGGTGGCCATACGTGTCATTAAATGATGCCTATGTCGTGCATTTGGGTCTTTCCTGCAGGATTAATAATTCGATAATTATCGCCGTTTCCTCTCGGTTAATGAGTACCACTTGATTCGAGCAGTTCACAATGTGTGGTAAGAGGAAGAGAATGAGAAGTTTACTGTTTTATATTGATATCAATTTGTAATGCAAATTCTTGTATTGCTAGTATGCTCACTAAAGTTTCCTTTATGCAACAACCCTATTAATTTGGCTAAGACATAAAAGTGCCAACCTAATTAGCATAGCTGTCGTTTTATGCAAAATGCCAAGTTAAACCGGTCAAGCCCCATGCATCTATGTGTCGGTCTTAGATGGCCAATTTGATGGGTAAGACTTGTGGAGTATGCTAGATACTCGGGCTTTGCAACTACATGTGTATTTTCGGGATTCCCGCAAGCCGGGTTTTGCGATTGTTGTGGTAAGGTTGTGTGGGATGGAGAGGAGCCCAAAGAGTGGACAATTGAATGGGTTCCTAGCTCCCCGACCCATGATGAGTGAGCCGTGGCCTAGGCCGGCATGGTTCACATAAGCTATCTATGTATCGTCCTGTTATGTATTCGCTTCCGCACTTTATTTCGAACAAATATCATGGCTATGTAAGACTTAAATTCGAACCTAATGTATTTTTATTTGGAACCCTATGTTGTAATCGAGACTTAATTATGTAAACTTGCAAATCGTGGATGTTTGTTAATGTGATGCTATGTATGGTTGCTTCGTGTTGACGCCGGTTTTTGACCAAGGGACCCATTGTCAGCGACTATGGGTCAAAAGAGGGCCGGTGGGCTGAAGGCCGACGGCCGCGTGGATGAGTAGGGAGGCACGTCCCTCCCGGGAGTCATGCACGGACGCCAACCGAAGAGCATAATATTGATGGGCCTGGCCCACGTGGTAAAATTAGAAATAATAGTTTAATTTTGGAAAGAGATCCTAGTCGGTTAGGAAATCGGCCCGAAGAGGGTCCGAGTAGGATTCTTTGTGCCGGGTATAAATATGTACCCGGATGTAACCTGTAAACTCGATTCACATCCAATACAACTTTCGGCGCATCGCCAAACCCTAATTTTCTGTCAAGTCTTTACTGTTTTCGCGGGGATCTTCGGGGCTCCGGTCGACAACACGTTGGCTTGATAAGGTAATTATGTTGTCTAGTTCTCGGCGCATTGTTCGTAATTAGATGGCTTAATTGCTAGTTATCCGGCGACCGGATCTGTTCTTGATCGTCGTAGTGAGTATCGGTCGGGATGAGTCAAGTCGACCTGGTCCGGGCTCGTGGTGGAGGTAGTTTGACTTGTCCTGCCTCCCCGTCCCAGCCTTTGCTCGCAACGCCGATTGGCTCGGATCTGGTCGTCCGAGTCACGATAGCCGCTATGAGAATTCTTTTACATCTTGGCCGATTCGACTGTGCAGATTCGGTTGACGTGTCCTGTGTTTGCCTTTGCGGTAGTTGACTTGTCCTAGGCGCATGCAGCCGATTGGCTAGGGTGTAGATCTACTTTCATAGTTAAGGCGTTTATGATTGTGCTTGTCCTGAATCGGCCGGGCGTGCGCGGTCGTTAGACCTGGTCCGATCGCGTGTCATCGGTTGACTTGTCCTGTTGGAGCGACCGGTCGATTCGGGATCTGCGTGGTTGTCTTTGTCTTACTTGTTCTTTCGGAGTGTTTAGCCGATTGTTTATCACGTTCATTAGCTGTTTTATGTTCAATTAGTGCCAAATCTGTCAAAGCTGCCTTTGAACCTGAGTTATTAGTATGATTTCATTGATCATCATTATCCATCTAGATAGATCTAATAACTCACTTGTTATAATCGATGGCGAGAATCGGCCGGATGCTCGATCGGCCGATTCATTGCTCCGATTGATGATTGAACCATCCTTTTGCTATCAAATTAATTACATCCCATTAATAATTACCTTGTTTATATTTTATTCGATAATGCATCCCTGGAAGGTCTTAATGATTTGATTGCTCACCGACGAAATCGGCTGCTAGCCACCGATCGCATGTTATAGCGTCGGCCGATTTCGTATCGTTTGTATCACGGTTCGCTTGCCTAGCATTTAATACATAAATGGATGGGCCGTGCTGTTCCCTGTCGATGGCCGATTTTGTCTATCTTACGCCGAGAATCGGCCACGGCTGCACATCGGCCTATCCGGGCCGATGACCCGGAATTTTACACTTTTTATTGTCTTTGTTGGTTTGCAGGAAAACCATCCGGCACGCACCAGCGCACACGAGAATCGGCGAGCTGAGCCGGTCCGTTGGGAGCACGGGGCCCTGCGTCGGCCGGGGTTTCGGTGGACTCTCCGGACAACGGTGTGTTGGCGACTTTTGACGTCAACACACTTTTTGGCACGCTCGGTGGGACCGAAGCAACCAAGATCAAGATGTCGTACATGCGAGGCTGTCGGGGAGGACGGAACAGCAATGGTCGATGCTGAAAATCGGCCGATTTTTGTTCCGGTTCCTCTCGGGACGGATGGCAAAGGGCATGGAGAAGTTTCGATGACAACGAGGTTTCGGCACTGGGGAAAGATGACGACAGAACAAAAGCTGCAGTACCAGGAATACCTGGCCGAAGCAATCAAAAAGTACTTTCGAGCCACGACGGTGACACGTGGCGGAGTGGCCACAAAAGGAGACATCCCTCGGATTCTGCATCCGGAACAACTAGACCAAATCAAAGCCCGAGAGCTGCCGGATGCCAACCAACTCGGTGATATGGTCAACTCGTCCGTTCATCGAGGCCCTAATCAATCAATCGGGCGTGTTGACCAACACCATCGGGAATTTGATCAAGGACACGATTGATGGCAGGCTCGTTCACTTGAAGGATATTACGGACCTGCATACACTCAGCCTTTTGGCACTCTTGTACGGCCGATTCGGGGAATCGGCCTCCGAATACCACACCGCCGGCGGGTTTCAGCCCCTGTACGGCATGCCACCTCACCTATGGCCTGGCAAGGACGATGCAAACGCAAGTACCGAGTACAACCCAGCCAGGCAAAGAGGGTGACGGTGACCCCAAGAAGTCGGTGACGGAAAAGGGCGACAAACAAGATGTACAACCGCCGACTTACGAGTCGGAGGCAGCAACCAATGTGGCAGCGGCCCCGTAGATGGCACAGCAGCCCAATTTCTTCTACGTACCAAATACCGGCCCGAGTAGAATTGAGAACTCACCCACTATAGTACGGCCGATATCTGGTATTCCACGACCGATCGCATCGGGTGGGGACAGGATTCATGATCGGACGGCCGATCCAATCGGCCATGAATTATGGAATCGCTCCGCGATACTTGTTCCCGGCTACGACACTCGGGATTTCGGAAACGGCCGGTCGGTACACCCGATCGGGGGACAGCCCAACACAGCTTATATGACGGGAACCGGATCAGCAATCTGCTGAACCCAATGATATGAGTTGCCTCATGGCTAAGATCGCCGATATGATGAAAGATCGGTTCGATTTGAAGCCTAAGGAGAAAAGTGCATTGTATCGGCAACCTTACCTCGACTGGATGGATTCCGTGGCTTTACCCAATAAGTATAAAATTCCCGAGTTCTCCAAGTTTTCTGGGCAAGATAATACATCAACTATGGAGCACATCGGCCGATATGACGCACGACTTGGTGAGGCGTCTACTCGAGGAGGCTTTGCGGGTTCGGCTATTCCCACTTGTCATTGTCCGGATCGGCCTTTTCATGGTTTGCTTCGCTATCGCCTGGTTCTATTCGGAGTTGGGCCGATCCGGAGAAAAGGTTTCACTCGTACTTCTTCACGGGCATTACCGAGCTTAGTTTGTCCGATTTAATGGCGGTGAAACAGAAAGCGGGAATCGGTGGCCGATTATATACGAGAGGTTCGGGACTACGAGGGGACGATGCTACAATCCGAACCTGACGAGCAACAGCTGGCCGAAATCGCTTATGCGGGGCTATTCTCTAACATCAAAGAAAAGTTTACCCCACATGAGTTTGATGGGTCGGCACAGTGACCCGTAGAGCGATCGGCCAGGAAGAGAATCTCCGACTCACCAGGAATCGGCGGTATCGGACGGCTTATGCCGATTTCGACAATGAGGATGATGAAGAGGAAATTAATGCAGTTGAGTGGACTAATAACAAACGGCCGATATTTTCTCCGCATGTCAAACCTAAGGAGAAAAAATATGATTTTGATTTATCTAAGGCCGACGAGATATTTGATCAGCTGCTGCGGGAAAAGAAGATCCAGCTTTCCCCTCATCACAAAATTCCTACGCCGGAAGAATTGAAGAAAATGGCTAAGTGGTGCAAGTGGCATGGAAATTCGCATCATAACACCGTTGATTGTTATGCCATGAGAGATGAAATCCGAGAGGGCGATTGACGAGTGGGGTATTGCGAGCGGCCGATGTAAAGAAGAAGATAAAAGTTGATGGGCACCCTTTCCGGCTAATACGATGTACATCAACACCATCGGCGGTGGATCGGCTGGTTTCATACGCCGATATGAGAAGAAGAGAGAGAGGGAAGAAAGAGCTCGGGTGGCACGTGAACGAGGAATCTATCGGCCAAAGTCGGCGAGTACGGACAAGGCGTGATCGGCGAGAAGATTTTGACCCACACCGGGCTTGTCCTTTCTTTCGATCTGCTGGGACCAAAACATGAAGCTTCCATCTATCGAGAAGCTGTCCGAGTGCATTGGCCGTAAAGAGTATCGTGATGGCGGGTCATCAAGTTCCCGGGGACGGCCGATTAGTCGCAACTCCGAATCACGACAATCGGCCCCCGGAAGAGCGATCGGCCATGATCACGGCTATGATGAACGGAGATACGCGAGTGCCAAAGAGAACCTCCGTTCACGATAGGTGGGGCCAATCAACGATGAAGAAGAGTTTGATCGGCAATACCATGAAGATTCGAAAGGCGATCAAGCCGAGAACGAAGAACAGTGGTGCCCGAGTGGTTTGCTCAATAAAACCCGGAAGAGGAGGCTCCAAAGAATGCGCTGTCGAGAAATTAAGGGTGGACGATGTTACGAGAGATGACCAAGATGATGAGTCCAAGCCCAAAAAGGAGTGGAGGCCCAAAGTACGAGTCTCGGGTGGTCGGGCTGAAGCCGCGGTGAATATGATATCCACGATGCCCGGGATTGTCGGATCGGCCGTAGAGGACGAATCGGCCGATGAAAATTCGGCTGAGGAAGAACCGATTGGGGAGACTTCGGAGATTCCGTGGACGCCGGAATCGGCGGTATTTGATAAGCCGATCGACTCCGATCATTTGCATCTCAAGGCATTGTACATTAGCGGCTACATCAATGGGTCGCCGATGAGGAAAATGTTGGTCGACGGAGGAGCAGCGGTCAATGTCTTGCCGATTACTACATACCGCAAGCTCGGGAAGACGCCGGAAGAAATGATGAGGGCTAATCCGACGCTCAAGGATTACAGCGGGAGAAGCCAAGATGTGCGTGGGGCCGCAATAATGGAGATCACCGTGGGCAGCAAAACCATACCCACCACATTTTTCATCATCGACGGGAAAGGTGCATACACAACTTTGTTGGGGAGAGACCGGATTCATGCCAACTGTTGCATTCCATCAACCATGCACCGGTGCTTGATTCAATGGGTCGGCAACAAGGTCGAAATCGTGCGGGCCGATAAGTCCGTAACCATCGCAACCGCCGATTTCGAGTTTGCCGGTCCGGAGGGCCTGCCTTGTTTCTCGGGCACCAACGACGGAGTTATTGTGACCGGGGGTCGAGTACCCCCGGCTGCTCCGATGGGCCCCACGGAGAATTGACGGACAATCGGCCGATCGACACACGCATCGGGGATATGATGAATCGGCCGATTAACGAACCGAGAAGACGGGAAATTAGGCCACGGTTTTGTGTCGGCCGACGAGTTAGAAGAGGTAGATATAGGGGATGGAGACAAGCCTCGGCCGACATATATTAGCAAGAAATTGTGTAAAGAAGTAAGAGATGAATTAGTGGCCTTATTGAAAGAATATAAAGATTGTTTTGCTTGGGATTATAGCGAGATGCTGGACTCGGCCGATCGATCGTTGAACATCGGCTGCCCACCAAACCCGGATATCGGCCGTATAAGCGAGGGGCTCGGAAAATTGACCCTAGGTATTATGAAGCCGTCAAAGAAGAGATTATCAGATTATATGAAGCCGGCTTCATTAGGCCATGCCGATATGCGAGTGGGTTTCCGATATTGTGCCGGTGGAAAAGAAAAATGGAAAGATGCGGGTCCGCATTGACTTCAGGAATTTGAATAAGGCGACTCCGAAAGATGAGTACCCAATGCCAAACGCCGATTTGTTAGTTGATGCAGCCGCCGGCAACAAAATTTTGAGCTTTATGGATGGAAATGCTGGGTACAATCAGATTTTTATGGCCGAAGAAGATATATCGAAGACAGCGTTCGGATGCCCGGAGCGTTGGGACTATATGAGTGGGTTGTCATGACCTTCGGCCTAAAAAATGCTGGTGCCACATATCGGAGAGCCATGAATTTTATATATCACGATTTGATCGGCCGATTGGTGGAAATTTATATTGATGATGTCATGGTGAAATCAAAATCGGCCGAAAGTCATGTGGCTGATCTCGGAGAAGTGTTGAAGAGGACAAGACAATACGGCTCGAAGATGAACCCGCTCAAGTGTGCTTTTGGTGTCTCAGCTTGGACAATTTCTGGGGTTTATTGTGCATGAAAAGGGAATTGAAATCGGCCCCAAGAGTATTGATTCTATCGAGAAAGCTGGAACCGCCGACGAACAAGACAAAGCTCCAGTCCACGATCGGCAAGATTAATTTTATTAGGCGATTTATCTCAAACTTGTCCGAGTCGACTTGACGTATTTACGCCATTATTAAAACTCAAGGCCGATCAAGAATTTCGGTGGGAGCCGATTCATCAAAGGGCTTTAGAAGATATCAAGAAATATTTGGTGTCCCCGCCGGTGATGGTTCCGCCAAAGTCGGGCACACCCTTTAAGTTATATTTATCGGCCGATGATAGGTGCATCGGCTCTGCATTGACTCAAGAACAGGAGGGAAAAGAGCGGGTCATATTTTATCTCAGCCGCAAATTAATTGATGCAGAAACACGGTATCCGGAGGTGGAAAGGTTATGTCTCTGTCTGTATTTTTCATGCATAAAACTAAGGCATTATCTCGTTAGCCGAGGAGTGTACTCGTGGTTTGCCAGGCTGATGTCGTAAAATATATGCTATCGGCCCCGGTCCCCAAAGGCCGGTTAGGCAAATGGATGTTGGCAATTGCGGAGTTTGATCTAGGCTATGAATCGGCCAAAGCAGTGAAAGCGCAAGTATTGGCCGATTTAATAGTGCAACACGGTGAACACTCGGCCAAATACGTTGAACCGGTGCCATGGACGGTGTTCTTTGATGGGTCAATTTGCAAGCAAGGAAGTGGAATCGGCTTGGTTGTTGTGTCGCCTCGGGGGCAATACGTGGATACTCTATTACAGTAGAGGCGCACACCAACAACCAAGTCGAATATGAGGCGATATTAAAAGGACTGGAACTACTCATCGATGCCGGGGCCGATTTTGTGGAAATTTTCGGCGATTCCTTGTTGGTCGTGAGTCAGCTGGCCGATGAGTATGAGTGTAAAGATGAAATATTGTTGCAATATCATAGAAAGTGCCGAAGTTAATGAAAAGATTCAAGTGTGTTAAAATCGGCCATATACCAAGAGAGCAGAACTTGAAGCAAATAACTTGGCTCAACTAGCATCCGGATATCGGCTCGCCGAAAACAGCTTGGAAATAGCCGATATTGAAGAGGCCGATTGGCGCACGGAAATTCGAAATTTTTTGAGCAATCCATCCCAACCTACGAGATAAGAAGATAAGATATAAAGCCTTGAAATATGTTCGTTGGATGATCAATTATTTTTCAAGACAATTGATGGGGTGCTTCTCAAATGTATTGATGACACCGAAGCCAAAGTGGTAATGAGCGAAGTACATGATGGGATTTGCGGAACGCATCAATCGGCCCATAAAATGAAGTGGCTGCTAAGGCGAGCTGGTTATTACCGGCCGACAATGTTGGCCGATTGTTTCAAATATTATAAAAGTTGCCAAGATTGCCAGAAATTCGGGCCTATACGGAGGGCACTGCGTCGGCCATGAATCCGGTGATCAAACCTTGGCCGTTCGGAGGCTGGGCCATGGATATGATCGGCCGGATAAATCCAGCATCAAGCAAAGGACATCAATACATATTGGTAGCTACAGATTACTTCACAAAGTGGGTTGAAGCGGCACCCTATCGCAAAGTCTCGACGACCGACGTGATAACGTTTGTTAAGGAGCATATCATTCATTGATTTGGGATTCCAGAAACAATCACGACAGATCAAGGATCAGTATTCACGTCGGACGAATTTCAATCTTTTGCTGAAGAGATGGGGATTAAATTGATTAATTCGTCGCCATATTATGCCCAAGCCAATGGTCAAGCTGAAGCGGCAAATAAGAGTCCGATCAAGTTGATCAAGCGGAAAATACAAGAGCATCCTCGTAAGTGGCACATGAACTTGATGGACGCTTTGTGGGCTTATCGTATGTCACGGCATGGGGCCATGCAAGTCGCGCCGTATCAGCTTGTGTATGGGCACGAAGCCGTACTGCCATGGGAGACGACTATCGGCTCCGGAAGGGTTGAACTGCAACAAAAGCTATCGGCCGATCAGTACCACGGGTTGATGATGGATGAATTAGAAGACGTGGTACAAAATCGGCTGGATGCATTGGAAAAGATAGAGCGAGAATAAGGCGAGGGTCGCCCGCCATTATGATAAGAAGGTTGTGCGAAACAGTTTAAAAGGGGCGATTTGGTCCGGAAGCTTAGGATGCCGATCGGTGTGAAGGACAATCGGTTTGGTAAATGGTCGCCTAATTGGGAAGGACCTTATTTGATTAGCCGATCGGCACCGGGTAATGCATATATTTTGAAAGAGTTAGCAGGGGAAGAATTCGGCCGAGCACTTAATGGGAAGTATTTGAAGCGAGTATTACCCTAGTATTTGGATTAATTCATAGTGTTCGGCCTAAAAGAGACTACGACCGATGTCGATGCACATCGCCTTGAGACGGCCGATATCGAGAGTATCGCCCTTAGCCAAAAAATATGAAAGCAAAACGCAGGAAGTCACGAGACAAATAAGTTACAGACCGATGTTTTAAACATTGTCTTCGGATGGCCGATATTACTTGTATATCGCCCTTAGTACAAAAATATTTACAACAAAATCTTGTTCAAGTCCTATTACATCTAAGCATAGTCGACGGCCTCGGCGCGGGACAAAAGGTCTTGGACGGCGAGATAATGCACGGGCCGACATGGAGTCAACTTTGGCCATGACCAACGAGTCGTCCTCGATGGGGCCGACATCGGCATGCGCCGCGGCGACCATCTTGTCGGCCGCTTGGATTGCCTCGTCCGTCGTTCTCGTTGGGCCGCCACATCAACCGACAACTGTGCAATGGTGGCTTCCGGGGCCGCCGCCTCCTTCTCCTTGAGAGCCGGCGCTGCTCTCAAATCGGCAATCTCCTGGTTGATTACCCGCAGTTCACCCCGCCGATTTGAGAGTTGCTCTTGCATCTCCAAGGTCTTGCGGGCCTCCTCCTCGGAACGCTTGATGGAGCTCTCGGCGAGTAACGCAGCTTGCTCGTTGCTCCGCGTGGCGAGCCGGACGCTGCTGGGCACGGATGAAGTCCATCTGCCGGTACTCCATGTATGCCACGCGGTGCGGAGCATCACGCACATCGTCCGGGAGCTCGGTCCGGACCTCCAAGTACCGCGCCCGGATGAGGTGGGCGTCGGCCACCAAGCCTTCAACCGAGGACGCCTCAAGCCTGCGCGCGATTTCGGCCATGATAATAAGACCGAGAGGAAGATACCGAAATCGGCGCAGGACGAGGGAAGCCGAGCGCCCGAAATACCAAGAAAAATAAGATAAAACTAATGATCAGCGGCAAATCAAGGAAGAAATAGTAAAAACAAACCTGCGAAGCGTCGACGCGAATCGGCCGGACGTCCATCGGCCGTGCCATTGAACCCATAGGTTCGTGTGTTCCGAGCAGCTCTTGGCCGGCCGATTCATCTTCACCGGCGACATCCTCGGAGGCGGCATCGGGCGACGCTGCGCCGGCCGGCTCATCGGCAGCGGTACCTTCGGGAGAAGCCGCGGGCGGCTCCCGGCTAGCCGATTCCTCGTCGGCGGCGGCGCTGCCTTTAGAAACTGCAGGTGACTCCGGCCGGCCGATTCCTCGTCGAGCAACGGTGCCTTTGGGAGAAGCCGTGGGCGACACCCGGCCGGCTTGTTCGGCTTCGGCGGCGGCCTCGGGAGACGCAGGCCGATCCGAGCGAGTTGGGCTCTCCGTAGGGTTTGGATCGGCCCGGCTTGGTACGACTTCGGGCTCCGGAGCTGTTTGAGTCGGCCTTTCGGGCGTCGGCGTCCTGGCCCGTGGAGGAGTCGGCGAGCGGATCGGCCTATCGGGCGTTGGCGTCCGAGCCCGTGGAGGAGTCGGCGGGCGGGTCTCTGCTGCCTGCGGTTGAGCACCGGTATCGGCGGCCGGAGGGCTCGAATGGGCCGACCCCCTTCATCACCCCCGCCGACCACATCGGCGGCCGTACGCTCGCTCGACACCACGGTGATAGGTGGCCGACGAGGGAGAGATGCTTGGACCCGAGGAGAAGGGACCGCCGATTCCTGCTAAGAACTCATAATTAGACGAGCATGTTAAGAGAAAAGGAATCGGCGATCATGCAATAACAACTTCGACGCGGCGGAGACGGTTCGCTATAGTAGTCCGGGTCGGACGAGCGCATAGGCTGCTTTAGCAATGCGCGGTGTCGCTCGGGGCCTGAGTCGACCCCGCAGCTGGCACATTAGCCTTCCTCTTCTTGGGGGCGGCCGTTTTGGTTTTGGCCTTGCGGACAGCTGGCGCCCCTCGACTCATCGCCGCAAATATTTGAGCGGGAGTGCGGTCGGTGAAGCCAATTTTCGGAACGATTGGGCTCGGCAATAAATATTCAATCGGCCGGCCACCGATGCTTTGGGTCGGCGGCTCCTCCGAGTCCGACCGAAAGAGAGGATACAAGGATGAGCATTTGGAGTGGCCGATTTCATTGACAAAATCGGCCTTACGGAAATGGATCGGCTACACGTACCTCGGCGAAAGGTTCTCTCGGGGCTAGGCCGGAGAAGAAGGAAGCGTTGTTCCGGCTGCGAAGGTGCCGATTCCACTCACCCCACCAACGGTCAAAGAGGCGGGGGCTCGGGGCGCCGGGAGGAATCCGGCCAAGTCACCGGTGACGACATCGGCGGTGCGGCCGACGAGCCAATTCCACCGAATGGCATCGTCAACGGCAGCCCGCGCCTTTATCCGCCCCACGTAGAAGAGGTCGGGGGCAACCGGCCGAAGCCGAGTTGGCGGGCCGCCACCGACGGGTGGTAGAACTCGTAGGAGCGAAGGCCTTGCTCCCGAGCAATGAGCCCCGTCGGCAGCGGACAAGGGCGGAGGCAGGTGGTGAAGATCTTGACCGCATCCCCGTCGGCCGTCGGGAAGGTTGGGTCGATCGAAAAGGAGTGTCATACTCCCTCTCGAAGAAATCAATGTACGGATACCAATCCGTACTTTCGTCGTTGACGCCCTTGTAGAAAGCGGCGAACCAATACGCCAGGTTGTTGTCCGACATGGCCGCCCCGGTGCCATGGATAACGCCTCCCCGAAAGAGACGCACCGGCTGAATACGGGCGCGGCCGATTCGGCGTAGTCGCCGTGGAAGTTGAGCACGCCGAGGTCCAAATCGATGGCCTTGGTGGCATGAAGGGTCAACCACATTTGGATAAACCACCAAGGGCCACCCGGGTTCTTGACCGATCGGCCGGCGCGCAGCTCCACCGAAACCTGGTGAAGAAGGAGGTACGCCGACCCCGGAAGATACTTGCCCATGGGAAGGGCATTGTCGTCGGCCGACCTATCGGCCATCTGCAGATAATTGGTTGTGGGGCTCACACTAACCCCACAAAAGAAGAAGTGGTCGAGCCACATGTTGAGGAAGGCAACAAGCTCGCGGTGATCGACCGTGCCGTGCCCCTTGTTGTAGGCTCGAGTATAGACCTTCCAACCCCTGGTGTCCTTAGGGTTGATCCGGTGGGAGGACTTAATGCGGACAGCGCCGGGAGTGGCCTCCTCCGTAATGTTCGAGATCGGCCAACATGACCGTGTCCGGGAGGGTCATGGTAGCCGGGCCGTGGCCGAACATAAAGCGATTCAGGGCGCTCGACCGGAAATAGCAAGCGGCCGCCAAGCAACGGTTCGTTCTTCCGGTGATCGGCCGGAGACAGCTTGATGGCATGGGCGATGCCGATGTTGGCCCAACCTTGCGAATAGACGGCCGACACCCGGTTATACCAATCACGCCATCCTACGACGGGGGTCGGCCATGACCGGAAGCTGTTGGCCCACTCGGCCGATAGCGGGGACCGTTGCCGAAACGGAACCCGGTCCGTTTCGGCACGGATGAGATCTGTGGGGTCGGGATCGCCCATAGGACCCAAGAAGAAATGAGTCGGGATGTTGGAGGGAATAACGACTTGGTTCCGGATCTCCTACAAACGAGAAACAGGGCTAAAATGAAAAGTGGAACGGGAAGAAGATAAACCGTGAAAATGAACAAGAACAAGAACGCGAAGAAAAACCGCAAAGGTAGAGAAAAGGGATGCCCAAATGTACATTACCTCCGGAACGGCGTCGGTGGTGGCGACGACGCGGCCGGCGGCGGCGGCCGCAGCAGCAGCAAGCAACAGGGTTCATGGTCGCCGGAGAAGAAAGACGGCGACGGCGCGATGAAAAGTTGAAAAAGCTCGAGGAGGAAAAGGTCGCCGGAACAGAGAAAGATGAAGGCCAAGGAAAGGAAGCAATTGGGAAATGACCGGGGGTGGCCCCGGTTTTATGGAGGAGTGACGGGCGATAAAACCGGCGCGGTAAAAGAGGACAGATCGGTCCGACGCATGCGTTGCATACCCCGGACTGGGGGACATGTGTTGACGCCGGTTTTTGACCAAGGGACCCATTGTCGGCGACTATGGGTCAAAAGAGGGCCGGTGGGCCGAAGGCCGACGGCCGCGTGGATGAGTAGGGAGGCACGTCCCTCCCGGGAGTCATGCACGGACGCCAACCGAAGAGCATAATATTGATGGGCCCGGCCCACGTGGTAAAATTAGAAATAATAGTTTAATTTTGGAAAGAGATCCTAGTCGGTTAGGAAATCGGCCCGAAGAGGGTCCGAGTAGGATTCTTTGTGCCGGGTATAAATATGTACCCGGATGTAACTCGTAAACTCGATTCACATCCAATACAACTTTCGGCGCATCGCCAAACCCTAATTTTCTGTCAAGTCTTTACTGTTTTCGCGCGGGGATCTTCGGGGCTCCGGTCGACAACACGTTGGCTTGATAAGGTAATTATGTTGTCTAGTTCTCTGCGCATTGTTCGTAATTAGATGGCTTAATTGCTAGTTATCCTACGACCGGATCTGTTCTTGATCGTCGTAGTGAGTATCGGCCGGGATGAGTCAAGTCGACCTGGTCCGGGCTCGTGGTGGAGGTAGTTTGACTTGTCCTGCCTCCCCGTCCCAGCCTTTGCTCGCAACGCCGATTGGCTCGGATCCGGTCGTCCGAGTCACAGTAGCCGCTATGAGAATTCTTTTACATCTTGGCCGATTCGATCGTGCAGATTCGGTTGACGTGTCCTGTGTTTGCCTTTGCGGTAGTTGACTTGTCCTAGGCGCATGCAGCCGATTGGCTAGGGTGTAGATCTACTTTCATAGTTAAGGCGTTTATGATTGTGCTTGTCCTGAATCGGCCGGGCGTGCGCGGCCGTTAGACCTGGTCCGATCGCGTGCCATCGCTTGACTTGTCCTGTTGGAGCGATCGGTCGATTCGGGATCTGCGTGGTTATCTTTGTCTTACTCGTTCTTTCGGAGTGTTTAGCTGATTGTTTATCACGTTCATTAGCTGTTTTATGTTCAATTAGTGCCAAATCTGTCAAAGCTGCCTTTGAACCCGAGTTATTAGTATGATTTCATTGATCATCATTATCCATCTAGATAGATCTAATAACTCACCGTTATAATCGATGGCAGAATCGGCCGGATGCCCGATCGGCCGATTTATCGCTCCGATTGATGATTGAACCATCCTTTTGCTATCAAATTAATTACATCCCATTAATAATTACCTTGTTTATATTTTATTCGATAATGCATCCCTGCAAGGTCTTAATGATTTGATTGCTCACCGACGAAATCGGCTGCTAGCCACCGATCGCATGTTATAGCGTCGGCCGATTTCGTATCGTTTGTATCACAGTTCGCTTGCCTGGCATTTAATACATAAATGGATGGGCCGTGCTGTTCCCTCGTCGATGGCCGATTTTGTCTATCTTACGCCAGAATCGGCCACGGCTACACATCGGCCTATCCGGGCCGATGACCCGGAATTTTACACTTTTTTATTGTCTTTGTTGGTTTGCAGGAAAACCATCCGGCACGCACCAGCGCACACGAGAATCGGCGAGCTGAGCCGGTCCGTTGGGAGCACAGGGCCCTGCGTCGGCCGGGGTTTCGGTGGACTCTCCGGACAACGGTGTGTTGGCGACTTTTGACGTCAACACTTCGTCAATCATCTCCCAAGGCGATCCATACCACACATAACTATCTTTCGGGATAGGGGTGTGACACGTGGTATCGTAGCCGACTTGGGATTTGCGTCACGCTAACACTCTTCTAAATATCTTAAACCCCGTTTTTGTGTCACGGTGAGGTACGAATCTAGCTAGAAAGGCCAATATAAGGACTATATAGAATGGTGGCAAAACTAACCCTGTGTTATGATTGTTTAAATATTTTGCAACTACGGCTTTGGCAAAGGTACGTAATTGAGTGTGGTCAATTTTTGCATAATATTATCTGGTGTGACTCGAATACACTCTTATTCGAGAGCTCTCCTTGTGAGGCGAGGTGACATGGATTTATTTTTGGCTTGTTTCTTTTTAATTTGATGTAATGTTTCTGGAATCCATCTCTTGCAGGTACATAACAACGCTTTAGTATGTATAGTATCGTGTGAGAGGTGTGCGTGCCACCGGTGCGTTTGTCCGATATTCCTATTGGCGGACGCGGTCTTTTAATTTTTGTGAGGACGTACGAAACGACATATTGAGCATCCATTACACTTGCATATCATTCATCATGTCAAACATATGCATATGAACTTATCTAAATGGAACAATCATGAAAATTTGATCACATAGCTTCATTCCCACAACAAGTTGGAAACCGAAACCCTAAAAACGTGGCAGATTTTTGACTTTCACGAAAATGATGCATAACTCTCTCAATACTTATCCAAATAAGGCAAATGAGGACTTTCTCGAAAGCTTGTGTTATGCACTACAACAATCTTCTGGTCTCAGGGCTTGCAAAAATCTGGAACGTGGCTAGAAATGGCCATTACAGAGAGCTATTCTGGATTTCCAGAATGTGCTCCGGTCCTGTCCCTGTCGTAGATTGATCATACATTTCAAACGACAAGTTGGATTGAGCTGTTCTAGCATGAGTTGGAAAGCTTAAGAAATTATCCACAACTTTCATAAAAATCCAAAAATTTAGTTCTGTCTAGAAACAGGAGTAATTGTCGAATTTCCAGAACCTGTCCAATCTGTCAAACTGAGTCATGTTAGGTCTTGTGCGAAGTGCTTTATTGCATGTTTTTGCAAGATGTTGTCATCCATCTCTCATGCTCTGTTCTGTAGCATGTCTTTTGTTGGATGTGAAGTTTTGACTTAACCTTTTTCAAAAACTTCCAACAAATGAGTCTTGATTAGCTCATGTTAAAGAGGCACCATTTTCGACCGCTCGTATCCGTGATTGGATGATCACGCTTTAGACCGAGACTACAAGTGTCATAACCTCAAGTCTATGGTTGCCCCTCTATGATCAGTTCACCTCTTATTCTACAAGGCTCCCAAGGCCAAAGTGATCACATAAGAGAAAGAAAGCTAAGTTGGACAACAAGTTATTTATTGATGGTGCATTCGGCATCGACTCTAAGGCACCACCGTCACCGGATTACATGGATTGTCCTCCGATGGTGACCTCCACATGCCACGAGCATAGGTGTATGTCGGAGTACTAATGTGTTGACATTGGAATTAATCTCGAGAGGCATAGAACCGTATGTCGGTAGTATCAACCCTTTCGTGTTTTCATGAACCTAAACTCTCCAAGATAATTTGTTCGCATTAGGTGCCTGTCAAGATGTAACCTACTCGACCATCCTCCCTCAGGATGTTGCATGTCCTTGTATCAAAAATTTCTATCGCTATCATGATGGCAGTCATGTTCGGAATCGATGAAATATGTGTTCCGTCTATGTCTTGTGCCTATTTCATTGTCCTTTCTTTTGAACATGCGGTCAAAAAAATTCATTGATCTCTATGCCAAACATTTCGGTACCTTCCACCATAGCTCAATTGATGGTCGAGCTAATGTAAGGCCATTCATTTTACTTGATGAGCATCACAATTTTCCAAAGACATGGCATTCGTTCTCGTAAAAGAAAAGGACAAGATGAGAAAGTGTACTACAGGAAATTCATCCTGCTCCACACCGCCCAAGCGCAAAATTGGCTATCACTTCCCCATTCGGATAGAAGTTTTGGGCTGCATCACCGCCGAGGGGAGGTTTTCGTCCATCCTTTTCGTAGCTGCCCTGCCAGCACTGTGGTAGGCTCCATCATTCGGTGGAGAAATGTAGATTGCCGAAACACACTCGAAACCACAACAGTACGAAACTTCTCGACACTACGAACTGTTCAACAGAAACCCATTCCTCATGAAATGAAGGTTGTTCTTATCCCTTGGCCCCATTGTATCACAACCTTGGTTTCTTGCAAAACCTTCCGAGTAACTTGATCTTGAGATAAGCAACCATCTCACCGACTAATGTGCTAGATTCTACCGAGAGCCGAGTTTCGTGAAGGATATGTGTTTCTAAATTGCCGGTTTGTCTTTGAATTGTGCCGGTTCGCCTGGGCACTTCCCAAAGACAAAATATAGGTGATCCGGAGAACACGCTTCTTTATGAAAGTCGGTAAGATAATTTAAGTATGACGTCATTCTGGACTGATGGTGTATTACTCGAGGTACGCAACCAAAAAGAAAGACGTTGTGCTTAGAGACTCATTGGTATTATTGGCCATGTCCCTAATGTAAGATCCCTCTATTCTGCTTTCATAATCCTCGGAAGACAAAGCATAGATTTTATTCTTGGTATGAGATGGATGAAACTCCATAAAGCCGTTTTGCACATCGATTCCCGAGAAGTTCACCTAAACTCACCACTCCATGGTTCATCTATTCTCCGATTACCCCATCCAACATTCTCCACCTCTAAAATCTACCATCTTGAGGGAAAAAGCATTGAGGATATTCCCGTGGTATGCGAGTTTCCCGATGTGTTTCCGGATGACTTACCGGGCATGCCACCCGATCGGGATGTTAAGTATAAAATTGAGCTCCAACCCGGTACGTCACCAATTTCCCGTAGGCCGTACAAGATGGCTCCCAATGAGCTAGCAATATTAAAAGAGCAACTAAGTGAGCTTATGGATAAAGGATATATTCGCCCTAGTTCATCTCCGTGGGGATGTCCCGCTCTCTTTGTGAAGAAGAAAGACAAGACGCTACGTCTATGTGTGGATTATCGCACTCTCAATGCGGTAACTATCAAGAATAAATACCCGCTCCCTCGGATTGATATTCTCTTTGATCAATTAGTTGGTACTAAAGTCTTCTCTAAGATTGATCTCCGATCCGGTTACCACCAAATCAAGATCCGAGCCGAAAATATTCCAAAAACCGCATTCTCTACGCGGTATGGTCTCTTTGAGTATCTCGTCATGTCTTTTGGGCTTACAAATGCTCCGGCTCATTTTATGTACTTGATGAATTCGGTCTTTATGCCCGAGTTGGATAAGTTTGTTGTGGTCTTCATTGACGACATTCTTATTTATTCGAAGTCCGAAGAAGAGCATGCCGAACACCTTCGCATTGCTCTCCAACGGCTTCGTGATCATCATTTATATGCCGAATTTAGCAAATGTGAATTTTGGTTGAAGAAAGTTCCTTTCTTGGGTCACATCAAATCCGTGGAAGGTGTTGCCGTTGACCCGAGTAAAGTTGAAGAAGTGCTTACTTGGAAGTCCCCAAGATCGGTGAGACAAATCCGAAGTTTTCTCGGTCTTGCCGGTTATTATCGGAAATTCATTCCCAATTTTTCAATCATAGCCAAGCCTATGAAAAAATTATTGGAGAAAGATGCTAAGTTTAAATGGAGCCGTGAATGTGAAGAAGCACTGAAGCATTTGACATCCGCTCCGGTGTTAGCACAAGCCGACATCACCAAGCCGTTCGATGTGTATTGTGATGCGTCCGACACTAGTCTAGGATGTGTGCTAATGCAAGAAGGTCGTGTCATTGCTTATGCTTCCCGTCAACTTCGCAAGCATGAACAACACTGCCCTACCCATGATTTGGAACTAGCCTCGGTTGTCCTTGCTTTGAAAACTTAGAGGCATTATCTACTTGGAAATTTTGTCAATCTCTACACCGATCATAAGAGTCTCAAATATATCTTCACCCAACAAGAATTGAATATGAGGCAACGTCGATGGTTGGAATTAATCAAGGATTATGAGTTGGAAATCCATTATGATCCGGGTAAAGCTAATGTGGTTGCCGACGCTTTGAGTCGAAGGATCAATGCAATCATATCACCGGTTGCTCTATGGAAAATTCGGGAATTTCAGATTCTAGTGAACCAAGCTTTCGAGTTATTCCCCATGGCTCGTTGTATAATCTAGCTCTTATTCCGACCCTTCGTGAAGAAATTATCGAGGCACAAAAGAAGGATGAAGGAATGGAATTTATTTGGCAAAAGATGGAGAAAGATGAGGCTACATGTTTCCGACAAGATGCCGATGGTGTCTTATGGTTCAACCAACATCTCGTTGTTCGAAGAATATGGAATTACGGAAGAAGATCATGGATGAGGCACACTTATCCAAATATTCCATACACCCCGGTAGCAACAAAATGCATCGCGGCCTAAGAGAAAAGTTTTGGTGGACACGCATGAAGCGTGAAATTGCATGGTATGTGGCCGAGTGTGATACTTGTCAACGAGTAAAAGCCGATCACTTGAGAAAAGTCAGATTATTAAACCCATTAAAAATCCCCGTTTGGAAGTTGGAGGACATTGCTATGGATTTTATCGTTGGATTGCCTCTCACATCAAAGAAGCATAATTCAATTTGGGTTATTGTGGATAGATTACCCAAATCCGCGCATTTCATTCCCGTCCATATTACCTACAATACCAAGAAGTATGCCGAGTTATACAATTCAAGACTGTTATGTTTGCATGGAGTACCTAAAACCATTGTTTCCGATCGAGGTCCGCAATTTGTATCTCGCTTTTGGGAGCAGATTGCATTCTTGTCTTGGTACCACTCTCATTAGAAGCTCCGCTTATCACCCTCAAACGGATGGACAAACCGAAAGGTTAAATCAATATTTGGAGGATATCTTGAGAGCATGTGCTATGGAAAATCGAGGAAATTGGGATGATTGTCTTCCATTCGCCGAATTCTCATACAACAATAGCTATCAAGAGGCTTCGGGAATGTCACCGTTTGAAGCATTGTATGGTCATTCTTGTCGTACACCTTTGAATTGGTCGGAAGCGAGCGAAAGAACTAATTTTGGTCCCAATCTTGTCACTCAAGCCGAAGAAAAGTTCGACAAATTCCAGCCAACATGAAAGCCCCACAATCTCCAAGTTAGCTACGCTAACAAGAGGAGACGCCCATTGGAATTTGAAAAAGGAGATCATGTTTATCTTCGTGTCTCTCCGAATAAGGGTGTATCTCGGTTTGGAATTAAAGAAAAGTTAGCACCCTGCTATATCGGACCCTATCCGATTGTGGAAAAGCATAGCGCGGTTGCTTACCGATTGCAATTGCCGGAAAGGCTTGCTCGTGTGCATAATGTGTTCCATGTCTCGCAACTCAAGAAGTGCTTGAAGCCTCCGATAGATGTGGTCATTTCCGACACCGAGAAACTAGAAGAAGATCTCTCCTATCCCGAATACCCCGTCCGGATTATCGATCAAAACAACCGGGTAACTCGAAATCGCACCATCACCTTCTATAAAGTGCAATGGAGTAACCACACCGAGGAAGAAGAAACACGGGAACAAGAGGACTTTCTAGAGAAGAACTTTCCCGAGTTTCTCGTGTCACACAAATCGATAAATTCTCGCACTCCCTCTCCTTAATTAGTAGCGATTCTCGAGACGAGAATTTCTTTAAGGGGGAGGGCTGTGACATCCCATGTCACGAATTAGCGTTAACACCCTAGTCACCTCATTAATGCAAACCCTAATGCTAATCATACAAAAGGAAGCAAGAAAAGGAAAAAGGGGAAAAGTCAAAAGAGAAGGGAAAACCTAGGGCTAAACCCTAGCTTTAAGAAAAGCCCAAAAATTATAAAAGAACTACCCACATATTTTTGCACCATCTTGTTGCTCATGCAAAATAACGATTTTACAGCATTTTTACAAAAAAATTTAACAAAGTTTTGAACCCTCAAAAATTCAAATTCAAATCTGAAACTGCACTGTTTGTGAATTTTGTATGAATTTTTAGAAACCGAATTTGAACTTTGACCCAAAAGGAAAGTTGTAGATCACATCATTCTGAACACCCATGATTGTTGGCATAAAATATGGGGCCCTGTAGATCACGTTTTTGGTTTAAATTCAGAAGCTGCAGAAAGTCAACCGAAAAGTCCATACCTTCTCCATCTAGATAATTGCCTGCCGGTCATGGCCGTTCTGACTGCCTGTCCAGGCTGCCAGCCAGCTAGCCACGCCGCCTGAGCAACACTTAAGGCACCCTCACATCTTTTCAGCTGCCCCTGTCGCTCCTCCAATGGATGGCAAGGCGCTCCTCTCGTGAGATACACCGAATTTGGGTACGACTGTACCGGGCGGCCAATTTCTTCTTCCCGACACTCCTCGCTGCAGCAGCCTCCTCATTAAGCCAGCCCCTCTCGGGCGTCTAGCACCTCCAGCAGCGCCCTCTCAAGCTCTCCCAGCAGCAGCAGCTTTGCTCTTCCGTGCCAGCGAGCGTAACAGCAAGAATCAACCGCCTCCCATGCTTTTGGTCGCCATGGAGGGTGCTGCTCCAAGCTCCGCCCAGGCAGCGCCTCTCCTCCTCCGATTTCTCCCCAAATCGATGCGCAACAACCCACTGCAGCTCCTCCCTAACCCTCTCCCTCTGTCTCGCAGCAGCCTTGCCGGATTTCGAGAAGAAAAGAAGGCCGCCGCCACCGGAATCTCCACCCCCATGACGAGCCTCAACTTTCGGCCTTCTCCCTCGACACCTGACCCCGTGCCGCTCTTCTCCATCACGAGGTGAATCTCCCAGACCTTGTTCCTCAACTTTTCGTGCTCCGTACGCACCGCTAGCCGCCGCCGAAGTAGTCCTCGACCATCGCCGTCGATGTCGCCGCCTTCCGGCCATCGCCGCCAGCCGACGACCACCGGAGAGGACTCCCCATACCTCTAGCCATGTTTTGGTGATGGTCCCACCCATTTTCCCCCACTACAGCAGCCTACGACGAGGTCTCCAGCGAGCTCCGGCCGAATTCCGGCGAGTCTGTCCCGAGCTCCCTGGGGAAGACACGTAATGGCATTTTTCATAATTTTCGTGAACTTCGTTTGATTTTGAAAAATCCATATCTTCCGATTTAAAAGTCCAAAATTGCAAACTAAAATGTTTTGGAAACTACAAAACTTGTACTTTCACAAAAGTAACACGAACTCGTCAGATCTGGTCATTTTCATATTTTTACAAAAATGACAAAAGTCAATCGACAAAAACTCACTTAAGTCATAACTTTAAAAATATAGATCCAAATTAAATGCCACTTGGTCAGAGCCTTCACCTAAGCATACTTGAATTTCTGGCACTGGAAGATCTGCATTTCATTGCATATTTTGTAAGTTATTGCATTTCTTGCATTCTATGTATTTAATTTTTAATTAAATCTGTATAAATTATTTTTGCATGAAACGTGATAATTAATTTCCTCCTAGTACTGTGCATGTGTAGAAAATCCCATGTTAATTTGTGAGCATGCTAAATAATTATTTGTGCTAACCCTAGATCTTGCGGGTTTCGATCGGTTGGTAATCGGAGCAAGGTTTATCGGTGAGAGACTCCCTGTTTTCGTGAATTTTTTTATTTCCCATAGTCCACGAAAAGCCAAAAATATAGTAGAATTATTACCTGAATTCCATAGACTCTTTGAGCCTTTTTACTAGTACTTGCTTAGTTAGGGCTTGTTGAGTTTTGGGTTGCTTTGGTTTTGTCAAGTTGCTTGGTCATAGTGCTCCCTTCTCTCCTCCCAAATTCCTGCCAAGTAACCAAGGGAGTAGGGTATCTCTCTAACATACAGCAACCATCGGTACGTCGGTTTCATCGGGCCCATTAACTCCAGAATGCAAGCGATACGTTCAAACTTATCCACACGGGCCGGACACGACGCGGTCCTTGCGTGCACGTGACGGGGCTACCACCTTGAAGACTCTTTCAGTCCTTCACTTTCCACCTAAGATGCCCGTCCGGCGTCTAATTTTCCATTCTCATCTTGATACTCGAGCATCCTGTCCGGAAAAGGTGATTGTCCTATCTACGAGTGGTCTCCGTACCGCTCGACGGATCATCGCCCTAATTAAGCAAGCATCTAGCGTAGGGTGATTGAACCGGGGTAGATAGGGTCCTACTGCATGCTAGGGTTTCATCACAACTCCTGTAGACCTAATGCACATTACGAGACCTACAAACATAGTGATGAAATTAAAATACTTAATTAAATAGGTTGTGCACCGGGGCTTGCCTTGAGCTTGACCCTGAGTAGCTGGGTCAACGACAGCAGCAGCTTCGGCTCCTCCTCGCCGGTTACCACGTTCACCACCGCAGCTACATGATGCAAAGGTGATGTGTAAATTTTTGATGAAAACATGATATTGAATACTTTACGGAATACGTGCGGATTTCATCAATTACATGTAATTCATGAGTATAAATTAACTTGGTGTCCAGCGAGGTGAAAGTGATTTAAGATGATTACTTAAATTAATCTCCTTCATCAACTCCCATGAAGCATTTAAATCATTATCGCATGCGCAAGAGAATAATTCATTAATCCTAGCAATTAAATTGCTCCTGGTCCTTAGGCACATGTTATAGATACTAAATAAATTGAGCTTCATAATTTCGGGTAATTACATAATTAATTAAGTCCTATTCTTGAATTTCCTAAAAATAAATTAAGCTAAATAAATTGCTTCTGATTATGCCAAACTAAATGCACTATAAAATAGTACATGTCTCAAGGAGTCCAACCAAATTTAGTTTGCAATTTTTCAAGGTCTAGAACTGTAGATATCAATTTTCTAAGTTTAAATGGAATTCGGCACTATTTACAAAATTGCCATCCGGGATTTAATTTAAATAACCCGCGCTCCGTGCCACACCGAGGACCACGGGGTTCCGGATCCGCGTGTGGCTGTGGCCACACGGGATCCTGGGTCGTGTGGCCCGCCTCGTGGCCTCGCCGGCGCATGGCCGGGAGGCGGCGGTGCGGCGACCGGAGCAACGTCGGCGCGTCGCAGGCCGGGGAGAGGGGGTCCTCTAGGCGCGGCATGAGGTGGCACATCTTTGAGTGGGGTCGGGTTGGCAGGGGCCTCACCGGAGATGCGGTGCGACGGCGGGTGGCGGAGCGAGGTGGTCCGACGGAGGTGCTCGTAGCGGAGGAGGCACGGACGGAGGGGCGGCTTGGCGGTGAAGCTCGGTGACGCACGAGCTCCACCGGCACGACCTTCGTTGGGGATGAGCACGACCGTGGATGGCCGTCGGTGTGGAGGTGGCGGCGGCCGAGTTCCGCGGCCGGGAAAAAGAAGGATTCCGGCGACCTCGCGAGACAAAGGAGAGGGGTTAGGGTTTGGGAAAATGCTCCATCAACATGCGCACCCACCGGACCAAGATTGGCCGAGAGAAGCTCACCGGAGGGGAGTATTTGGCCGCGACGGTGGTGACGGCCGGCGCGGAGCTCTTCGCGGAATTCTTCGAAATTGGTCGGGTTTAGTCGGGATTCTTGGGCGTGGAGCAAGGTGGGGGTGAGTGTGACACCCCTACCTCGCGAAGCGAGAGGAATTGTCGAACAGGATCGTATCGGGAGACATTCGGCGAAGCGAACGTACATTGCACATACATCGGGGATACATTCACCATTTTCGTTACATAGGGGAAATGCTTGAGTAGCAATTTTCATACATAATCTCTTAATTATTACAAGCCATTGTTCGAATTTCAGATTACAATACATAAGTGGAGTGTTGTTTTACAATACTTGATAATGTCTTTACGGAAGCGTAAACATCTCGACGGTACATATATATATGTAGCTTAGCTAGCAGGACCACACCAGCCCATACGGCATGGTCTCACTCTTGAGTCGGTGAAGCGGGAACCCACTCCACGGTCCACTCCCGAGGTTCCTCACCTTGACACACATACTTCCCGCAGCAATCACAATAATCGGGCTGCGGGAATCCTGAAAATAATTTCAACACAAACCCCGAGTATCTAATATACTCCGCAAGGCTTACCCGTCAAAATGGTTCTAAGAACCGACCCTAGCATGCAGGGGGCTTGACCTGGCTTGCGGGGACTTGCAAAAACAGCACTTATGGAAATTTGTCTAACTCATGTTTTAGCCAAGTTAAAAGGGTAGAAACATAATCGTAAATTTAGTGAGCAAGACTAGCAAGCATAGTTGCAATACATGAATTTAATATTCAAAAACAGCAAGCTTAATCACCATATTCTCTTGTTACTACGATGCAATCTGCTCGAGACAAGTGGTACTCATCACCGCGAGGGACGGCGATATATATCGATTTACACCCTGCAGGGGAAACCCAAATGCACGACATACGCATCATTTAAGAACACGTATGGCCACCTTTCACAAGATCACCATAGATATGAGCCGGGTCCGCCCTCCGAGTGTGCATTCCACATGCAACCACAGTAGCGTCGGGTCCAAGGGTAATAACACACCCTCCGTCTACTCACAAACCCGTGCATCCACCGTGACCAACACTTTGCACAAAGGGTGGAGTTACCGTCCAACACTACGGCTCTCAAGTTACATCGGTTTACCAACTCCCATACGAAGGTATGCATTTGGTACACAACTCAATACTTGCTCGCGGAGTCACAACGAACGGTCCTTAACCGACACGCACGGGGCTATGGCGCACAAGGGCCAACCTTGTCACCGCATCCTATACATGCATTTCCCCGTACGGTCTCCAATTTAATCATGTGAGGGTAACCAAATTAAATCCCTAGACCGGGTGATCTCCAAATCACTCGGTGTTGCTACCGATGAAATTATTGAGCCTAGCAACTAGCGATTAGGATTATACTTAACCAGGACCACGGGATACGGGAATCTAGTGCAACTAGGTTTCCGAGCAACTCCTAAACGTAAATGCACAATACATCATAGACGTATGTGAAAATAAAGAGAACTTTAAAACATAGGTCATGCTCCGGGGCTTGCCTTGGTTCGGTTCGCAGTTAGCACACTCGAACTCGCTCACTTCAAGCTGGTGCCCACCTTGATCTTCAGCTCCGGTCGGGGTCCCTATATGAATGCACATGTAGTGTATGAGCAGTGGATGACTTCATATATTTAGATAGTTCATGGAACTTTCCCAATAATATAATGCAACGAAATGGTTGCATAAATAAAACATGTTCTCGAATCGTGATGACGTGGTCATGATGTTGGTACGTGTGGTTTATTTCATGGGGACAACCTTCTAATTAGGTAAACTTTTCATCATTTAGTATAATTGAGCATGCTGATTATTAGACCAAAATAATAGGATAGGCCTCATGATTTCAAACAAGCGGAAGGAAATGTTTATATGGCTAAGCATAATCATATGATGACGTTTGGCGTTGTGGTTTTACAACAATAATCATGTGACCCAATGTTGGAGTGAATCATTTTATTACATTCCCTGGTATAATCATTACCAATTTTTGTCTTCATTAAATAATGTGAAAAAGGTTGATGCTCATGTCTTAGGGTAGAGCTCTCATCACCTCTCTACATATTGAGCACCATTGTCATTTTATGTAATTTTAATACAACCCATTATACACAATGAATGACTGTTCTTGCCCAAAAGATAAACGTGATCATGACATGCTTAATTGTACCATGTAAGTGTGAAAAGTATTTAGCCATAACAGAAAAGGAAAAAGGCAGGTTTGATCTTAGCAAATTCTCAGCCATTTTGTTTAGCTAAGTCTGGGCTGACAGGCTGACTGTGAAGCCCTCTTAAGGTGTTCAAATCTTAATATTTCGCTATAGAACTTGGGTGAATCATGTTAGGTCATGTAAAGTACATAGTTCAAGGTTTACAACGAACGTATATTTGTTTTATTTGGATCTGTATTTAAAAAGTTATTGAATTTCAAAAACGCCAAGTTGTCACGCGGGCATAACAGATTAGCATCTTAGAGTACTTGTATCTTTATTTTTCTACATATGAAGTACTGGGATTATGTTACTACGTTAAAGTACAAGCCATCTACTTTCCAAAGAGCCCTTGCTCATGAAGTTTGGATCCGGGGTCTAAAAGTTACATCATTTTCAAAATGCAATCTTGTTAAGCAGCGTGGTCATGATAGCGTTTTCATCTTGCTCAAAAATTAAATTTCACTATATAACCATAGGTGTTCATGTACACCATGTTATAGTACAAGTTATAAACTTTCGAATGCACTTTGGATCACTCAAATCTGTGGCGTAAATCTCGAGATATGATTTTTCTAAAATCCTTAACGTTTACAGTTTTGTTCAGCGCGTTTCGAATTTTTCTAAGTGTGGCGCGCGGGTGGGCTCGCCGGAGCGGCGGCGGGGCTCACCGGCGGCGCGCTAGGGCTCGCCGGAGCGGCGGCGGGGCTCACCGGTGGCGCGCTAGGGCTCGCCGCAGGGGCTGGGCTTGGCCGCCTGTGCACGGTTTTCGACGGCGCACCGTTTGGTGGGGGTGGCGAGGCGGGAGGGTGAACGGAGCGTAGCTCGCGACGGCAATGGCGGAGACGATAATCTCCGGCGTGGGAGCTCGTGCTCGCCACCGCACGAGAGGAGGGGCGGCCAAGGCTGAGAGCGTCACCTGCTCGAGGGGAAGCTCGGCACGGGGTCGAAGAAGGAGGAGGGGCCCGGGAGGTAGCAGCTCGTCGGAGCGGTGGCGGAGGCGCGGTGACCGGCGGCGAAGAAGATGGGATTTTCTTCTCCGTTCGGACTCGGTTGGACCTGGGAAGGAGCAGGGAGGTCCGTTAGGTTCTGGCACACCTTCCAGAGGCAGAGGCGTGACATGAGCTCACCCGAGCACCGCTCAATCAAGCTCGCCGGCGTTCATGGTGGAAACGGAGTTCTTTGCGGATTTTTGGCGATTGGTGCTCACGCAGTAGAGGAGAGGGTTGGGGACTCGGGGTTAGAGCTACTCAGGGACTTGGCGAGGTACTTGCGCGCAAATGTGGGGCGTTGAAATGCGGAGGGGCGGCGCACGGGGAAATGGTTCGGGCGGCGGCCATGGCGAATCCTCTCCCCCGCCATCGACGGCCGAGGGGGCAAGCTTCCGGGCGAAGGATGGGAGGTGATGCGCGACACGTGGAGCTGCACAGCGCTTGCGAGGACGGAGCTGCCTAACGCGGCATGGACGCCGGCGGCGAGCGTCGCTGGCAGTGGCCCCGGCCACCGTGCCGGCCTCTGTTCAAACAGGATTCCCAAAATTTACAGTTGTGCCACTGATGCCCCTTCTCTGTAATTTGCTCATAGAATTCGATCCTTTTGGAATTTTCGCATACCAAATTTTCTGGAGGTCCACGGTGTTGTAAGGAACAACTTTTGTTATTGGCAAAAGTTCAGATTCGAATTGTAAAAATTTCTAAAAATTGATGAACAGGTGCTGTTTCAAATTGAAGTTGGATTTTTCTAGGAATTTGTGCTGTTCCAAAAATTCAGGGAAAATATCCTAAATTCATGTCTTGATGTGCTCTACCAGATTGTGCAAAAATTTGGGGTTACCACCTTGGAGAATATTTGAGATCCCAATAGCTAGGGTTTTGGGAACAATAAAAACCCTAATAGGACCCTATTGCATTATTTTATGTAACTTGGCAAATGATTATTGTTTTGCACATGCAAATTTTCATTTGGTACAGCAACCACATGGTTTTGTGACACGGGGTGTCACAGTGAGGTGGCTCCCGCGGCGTGCTTGGCCCGAGCTGCGGCGGCCGGAGACGGTGGGGCGGCGAGCTCCTAGGGCGGCGGCGATGGCGGGCGGGAATGGAGAGCAAGGGAGAGAGAGGAAATGGGGAGGGGGTTCCGACCGGGGTTGGGAACCTCCCCTTTGTCCCTCCGACCAGGTGGGGACGCGGCCGGAGGGCGGCGTCCACGCGGCGCCGGCGTACGGCCCGGTCGGGCGCGGGGCGCGCCCGTGCCTCGCCCCGTGTGGCTGACCGGTGGGGCCCGCGAGAATATGCCCCAGCATCTTTTCTTTTTCCCCCATTTTTCAAACATGGCCCGATTCAAATTTGAATATTCAAATGCAGGGGCTTCCCAAGCTCAAAAATTAAAAGGGAAAATTATATTGGATGGTCTAACTCTAGAAAGTGACATGCACGTTGAGTTTACTCAAAAATCCCTTCTAGATTAATTCTGGAAATTCAGAGAAAAGGCTTAAAAGTTAAGTTTCTCTGATTTATTTGAGGTATCAAACCTTGATGAAATCCAGTGGGGTTTTGTCCAAGATTTTTCTTTTGACATGCCCTACAACATATATTTTTGGTTAGCCAAACTTGTGTTGTAGAAATTTGAGTTATAGTTCAAACCAAAGTGTTTTTGAATTTATTCGCTGCCCAAAACACTTTGCATGTCAATGAAAATTTCTCGGGTGGGTCAATCCAGTCTTGAGATTAGTTTTAAAATTGCTAGCTCGCAAAAATAGAAACCGGAGTGTCACATTATGTGCACTCGTGAGTGCTGGTTATGGTTACATGATGTGCTTTAGCCTATCGATCTTTAACCAGTTGATGATGAATTTGGAGATATAATTCTCTTGTGTGAATTTCCTTGTAACCTTGGTGCAGAATAAATAAATACACCCACAACTAGAGGGCATAGTATATTTAATTTGAAAACCAAAAGGACTTGTTTCTCAACGCCGGCGGCTTATGCTGGATAATTGCCTTTGCATGTTTTCTAGATTAACGGAGTGCTGATGTGTCTACAGTTTGGCTGCACCTTACATTGTTAATTTTGTGCCACATGCAGGGAGGTATTTAAGGTGAGCAGAATTGTGTTTGATGCCTTATCAGTTACAAGATTCAATCTCAATAATCTCAAGTTATAGATCATGTTCCTATCAGCTTTTCTGAAAACAAAGTAGCTGAAATCTGAATGTTAGCTTTATATAACCAGGAGCTACACAACTCACTGAACTCATTAGCCTGTACAGTTGTGAGTCAAGTTCACTGCACTTTTATCTCATACTGCTAATGTAGCCCTACTTCATCTAGGGCTTTCTGTTAATGTAGCACTACTTCATCCAGGGGTTTTTAAATTTCAAATTTATCTTACTGTTTCTGCTATGTTGTCACTACTAGTGTTGCTCTGCACCTTGCCATTGCCTATTGTTTGAGTTGTGTGCCCTGCACCTTGGTTTGTAGGATGTTGACACCTAATGCAAGTATTGGACACGTTCTGAAGCAATGCTAGATGCTAAAACGGTGAAGGTATGGACGCAAACATATGCTCCTTGGTACCTGTATGCCTAGAGATGAGAAAGGAAGCTCGGTATAGGATTGTGTCTTTGTTGTGTAATGTCAATGTTTCGACTTTGATAATGTCTTGAGCTTGTATAGTTTTACCATGAGGTCCATGGCATAAATTTTTACATACTTATGAATCTTGGAACTATTTGTCCTAATCTTGGGGACGTGGTTATTTCTAATCTACATGTCTGATTGCTTGCTTTTAGCTAAGTGATCTTACTGTTTGAGACTGAGAATGCTGGGTTTTTTTATGTATATAAGATACATATAATATTCTCTTTATTTTTTAATTTTTTAATTTTTCATTAGTGACACATTTCATGAAGATGGGTCACCATTGACACTCACATTGGTGATGCTTCCGAGACAAAGCACGTCACTAACATTATTGTCATTGGTGACGCGTCTTGTTGCCACGCATCACTAACTTGAGCATCATTAGTGACGCGTAAAAAATGCGTCACTATTGACTTTTCATTAGTGACACAAATTTAGTGACTCGTGAAAAAAGCGTCACTAATGTCTCTCTGGAAGTGTCACTAAAAACCTATTTTTGCATAGTGATTTGTGAGAGTTACCATCTTGAATCCAAGCTTGAGAGCATCACCCCAACCTAGAGCACACTTTCCCCTTGCAAGCATCTCGAATTCACATGTTACTCTTGGAGATTCATTCTCCTAGGTTGGCTAGGTGTGAACCCTAGAGCTCCCAAGCTTGTGGTGAGCCTTGGAAAGTTTGTGAAGGTTTTTGATTCGCCTCCGAAAGGAAAGAAAACAAGAAGAAGAAGAAGAAAACCGAAATTGACCTTGGTGGTTATTTGGGGAGGATTAGGGTTGAGAGAGACCCGACTCTTTATGAGCTCCTCAACGGAGACGGAGGAACCTCTTTGTGAGGGGTCCAAACTTTGATGAAAAATCTTCATGTCTTTCTTGTGCTTTGTTGCTTGTTCTTGTTCTCTTTGCTTGTATTTGTTCAATCTACTTGTGTGTGGCTTTTCTATCAAATTCCTGCAGGTAGAACACTTCTAGGAGGTTAAAGAAAGTTTCTATTCAAGTGGAATCACAAGCCCTAGCTTTCATTCTCGAGCGCCGACGGAATTTCCATCCCGGGCTGCTTTCATTAGTCTGTTTTGTGTTGAGATTTTCAGGAATTTAGGTACATTGCCAATTAACACCCCCCCCCCCACCACCACCACCACCACCCCCTCTAGGAAACTTTCAATTGGTATTAGAGCAGGTCTTCTCATTAAGAGCCCTACATCTTGAGAAGAAAAGATGTCGGGGAATTTGTGGATCATTGGAAAAATGATCCTAAGAAGAATAATGAGATCGATGCGGTCAATTCGGACTTGAATCCATTTGCTACGAGTGAATCAAAGAAGGACACCCGATACAACTTAAACTACGGTGACATGGCCAATATCAATGGAGATGGTAGTGGAAGATTGCCACGGTTTGATGGGAAGGACTTTAATTGGTACAAGCATAGGATGGAGATGTATTGGATGTCTGTTGGTCCACCAATATGGGAAATTGTGGAAAAAGGGTTTGAGCTAGAGGACAAGGAGAAGCCCAGCGTTATGGACACTTTGCTTCTACACCGTAATGCTCATGCCATGTCGGCCATGCTCTCCTCCTTAAGTCCTAGGATTATTCTAGAGTATCCCAACTAGAGAATGCTCGAGCCATATAGGAAAAGCTTGTTGCGGCGCATGAAGGAGTTGATGTGGTGAAGAAGTCAATACTATAAGTGTTGAAGAATCAATTGAACTTCTTTGTCATGAAGAAAGGAGAGGAGCCTCGACAAACACATGATAGGTTCATGGATATAGTAAACAAAAGGAGGTCACTTGGTGACAAAGTAACCGATGAAGAAGTGAACTACAAGCTACTCATGTCGAGTAAGAGTGTGGAATTCCACTCTTTGCACTATCATTGAGGAGAAGGAAGGTTTTGAGAGATTCTCCACGGATGAGGTGATTGGAAGGATTCTTGCTCACAAGAATCATGATGATGCAGGAAGACAAGTGAGTGTGCTTATTGGAGATGAAAGCACAAACAAGAATGATGTGGCACTCAAGGCCAAGAAAAAGGAGGTTATGGATGTTGATCAAATTGAGTTTGAAAAAGGTAATGAAGAGCTCTATTTGTGAAAATATTTCGGAAGTTCATGATCAACAATGGCTTCGCCAAGAAAAGCTTTGACAAGGCCAAAGCTAGAAGATCATCAAGAAAGTGCTACCATTGTCATGATCCGGAGCACCTCATTGTGGAGTGTCCCCAACTCAATGGGAAGGAGGAAAAGAAGGACAAGTTCCTCAAAAAGAAGAACTTCAAGAAGCCATTCAATGGGCAAGCACATATTGGTCAACAATATGCCTCCGATCATAAAGAAGAAGATGAAGATGAAGAAGGAGGCATTGCTAACCTTGCCTATGGTCTCACTCCGGCGAAGTCATCGCTATTCAACAACCTCACCGATGATGAAGATGGTGCCCTCAAGTGCTTCATGGCCAAAGAAAGCAAGGTACAATCTAAACCTCTTATCAAGTCCTCTAACATTGATGATGAGGAGGAGTTGGTCCCTTCCATGCAAGAAATGGTGAAGAGAGCGAGGAGATGATGGATAAGCAAGAGAACATGCTTATCAAGAAACATGATGAGATCAAGGAGCTCAAAGCTCTCCTTAAACAAGAGAAAGAGAAGAATGAGGAGTTGACCAAGTGCCTCACCAAGGTGAACAAGTCAAGTGCTAAACTTGAGAACACCAACCTCTCCCTCCAAAAAAATTGTGACACCTTGGAAAAGGAGCACAAATCCTTGGGAGGAGACATTGAGGCTTTCAAAGTTAGCACATTGACTTGGAAAAACAAGGCCGAGTCAACACAAGCCTCATCGAGCAAAGGATCTTGAGAGAGCGGATCAAGTTGAGATAGCAAAGAAAATTGTTAGTGAGGAAAGGAGTTCAATGGCAACAAGGGCATCGGGTTCAAAGAGCAACCCAAAAGGAGATACGACAAGAAGAGTAACAACAAGTCAAACAAGGAAAACTAAGTTGCTCAAGACAAGCAAATCAAGAAGGCGAAGACAACACAAGAGCTCAACAAAAAGAGCTCACCCGTATCCTTCTATGAGTATGATCATGCAACCTATGAGCTAACCCATGGTTCTAAAGGGAAAGTGATTGCAAAATTTGTTGGGCCACACTATGCAGGATGGAATCCTTGTGTGTGGGTCTCCAAGAGTGTTGTTTCTAAGCTTAAGGGACCCAAGCAAGTTTGGGTGCCTAAATCTTGTGCTTAATCTGTTTTGTTGGAATACTCCTCGGGCGGTTCAATATGGGTGCTCGATAGCGGCTGCTCAAGTCATATGAAGCGGAAGCGTGCTGCAGGTCGTGTTCCTCCACCAGACAGCGAGTGACAAGGGCAAGGGACCGGCTCATTGGATCACATATGGGACGAGTTGAAGTGATCCGTGGATAGCGCGTGCACGAGCCCGTGCACATTGGTCCGTATCGAAGGACCAATTTCAAGAAACATCATCGGGCTCTTGATGAACTACGGAAGATCGATCCCCACGAGCGTTCAAGAAAGGGAAGCTTGAAGCTAAAGTTCATTGCTAGAAAGAGCACTCAATCACTATTTGACCCTGATTACTTTCATGTCCGTTGCTCTTCCCATATTTTCAATTTGGTTGGTTAATGATGGACTGGCACTAATTGAATCTTTGATGAGCAAGCTTAGAGAAACTGTGAAATATTTCAAAAAGTCCCCATCCCATATGCACAAATTTGTGGAGGTCTGCAATAGTTATTCTATAAAAGTTGGTAAAGGACTTGTGTCTTGATGTCAACACTAGGTGGAATTCAACTTACAAAATGTTGGCATCATGCATTGAGTATCGAGATGCATTCACCTACTATGCTGATGTGGACAAGTAAGTATGAATGGGAACCTTCACCGTCCGAATGGATTTTATATGGGAAAATTCAGCCAATATTGAAGGCAATGGCTGGAGTAACCACTGCATTCTCGAGTTCAATCTATCCTACTGCCAACGTTTTCTACCCTTACATTGTTAGTGTAAAGATTGCATTAGTAGAAGCACTTAAATCTGAAGATAACTATTTGAAGGTAATGGCAAATGCTATGTTGGATAAATTCAATAAGTACTGGGAAGAAAGGAACAATGTTATGGTTGTTGCTACCATCCTTGATCCCAGGTTTAAAATGAGGTACATTAGATGGTCCTTTGCACAGATTTATGAACCCTCAATTGCTGAGAGAGAAATTCATGAGATCGATATTGAGTTGGAGCAACTGTATAAGAAGTATGAGAGTGAGTGTCGCCATAATAAGGTTTCTAAGGAGAATGATTGTTCTTCCTCTTCAAAGAATGGAAATAGCGCACTAGCATCGGTTGTCTCAAGTGGATTTCAGTCTTTTTGCAAGCTAGTGCTACGGAAGGTTCCAAATCTGAATTACTCCTTTATTTGGATGAAGATAATGTACGCTATGATGACAAAGATTTCATGCTACTTGATTATTGGAAGGTGAATGCATATAGGTTTCTTGTTCTGGCCAAGATGGCCAAGAAATTCTTAGCTATTCCAGCTAGCGAGTGTATCATCGAAGCAACATTTAGTACTTGGAGGGAGAATTCTTGATGATTATCGTAGTTCATTGCGACCTGACATGGTACAAGCATTAGTGTGTGCCTCCAGCTGGATAAGAGGTTACGAGAATGACATGAAACCTCCAATGTTTTTGGTATGATCATCTACCATTCTATTTTTTAATATTTTATTCAATATATCTAACTTATTGTGGATTGTCTTATCAGGAAGTAGATGATGGAGACGATGTAGAGACCGTAGAATTTCCAAAACATGATGGTGGTTGATGTTCGGTGTTGATGAAATTGAAGTTGGAACACTACTATTTTTCTCTTATATAGTTTATAATCAACATTTGGTTGTGTGGACATGTTTCTTTTTGTAGGAACACATATTGATGTTAACTGAATCGATGGAGACATGGATGATTAATGTTTGGTTTGAATCTTAAATATGTGGTATTTTCATATGTACATGCTTTATTTTTTACTTTTCTTTGTGCATAACTAAAAAAAATGTGTTTCTTACTTAGAGCTCGATGAGCCATAATGAGCTAGCTCGTGAGCATAATGAGCCGAGCCGAGCTATATTATTAGCTCGTTAGTATAACGAGCCGAGTCGAGCTAGCTCGTTATACTAACGAGCTAGAGTGAGACGAGCACGAGCCGAGCCGAGCCGGCTCGATAGCCAGCCCTACCTTGGGGACAAATAGGAAAGCGCGCTCATTCTTTTCCTCTAGGAAAATAGGGACATCTTTGTATGGCAGCCTTATGATATGCCAGGTGTTCCTAGGGAGAAGATTGAGCACGCACTATTGATGCATCCCGATGTGAAGCCGATCAAGCAAAAGCTCCGGAGGTTTGCCCAAGACCGCAAGGAAGCAATTAAGAAAGAGATTACTAGATTGTTAGCAGCTAAGTTCATTAGGGAGGTTTATCATCCGGATTGGCTTGCCGATCCAGATCCTTGTACCGAAGAAGAATACCAAAGAATTAAGAATGTGCGTTGATTACACTGATCTCAACAAGGCTTGTCCCAAAGACCCATTCGCGCTGCCTCGAATCGACCAAGTTGCTGATTCGATCGTTAGTCGTGAGCGTCTTTGTTTCCTTGAAGCTTATTTTGGATATCATCAAATCCCCGGAAAGTTGAAGATTGGATTAAGATCGCGTTTTTCGAGTCTTAAACTCGGTACTAGTACTACCTGGTCCCTCACGAGCGTGGAATTCGATGGTGCAACACACGAAACACACAAGAACACACGATTTTAGACGGGTTCGGGCCTCTCGATGGAGAGTAATACCCTACGTCCTATGTGTTATGTATTGCCTTTAGCAGATTGCCAATGGTGGGTTGTCGAGAGAGTTTTCGGGGGTCCCTGCTCCGTCTTATATATCCGGGGGAGCTAGGGTTACATGCGAGTCCTAGTCAATTACATGGATTACATATTCGGAAGCTCTATCTCTAAGCTTTCCTTGTTAATTTAGAGTCCTAACAGACTACAAATTGTTCCTTTACTTATTGCTCAAGTCATCATAAGTCGGTCTTGACGTCCGCCTTATTTCAATGCTTGGTATATGGAATCTTCTCTTATTCCATACTAGTCGGAACCACTCGTGGACCCTTTCCACCAGTCTTATCTTCATTGATTTGTCATCGTACCTCTAATTATCCATTCCTTTACCACTTGTAAAATAAGTATACGACAACGTTCATCACCCCCTTTGGAGCTTACTGCTACAGGACTATGTCATTCGATTTGAAGAATGCTGGCGCGACCTACCAACACGGTATGCAACGCTGCCTTGATTCTCAAATTGGAAGAAACGCTGAAGCATATGTGGATGACGTAATGGCTAAATCCCGAAAAGCTGAAGATCTTCTCTCGACTTGGCGGAGACCATTAGCAATCTACAGAATTTTTCCATGAAGCTTAAACCCCGAAAAATGTGTGTTTGGGGTCCGATCGGGAAAACTGCTCGGGTATTGGTATCATGGCGCAGATATTGAAGCTAATCCAGAAAAGATTCAAACTATTGCTAATATGAAACACCCTAGTTGTTTGGAGGATGTACAGAAATTGACTCGCTCCGAGCCATTTCATTTCAAGACCGGGGATCGGAGGACTTCCTTCTTTAAATTGCTCAAGAAGCGGGATAAGTTCGAGTGGACGAGAGGAAGCTCGAGGCTGCATTTGAGCAACTCAAGGATATCTTAGTAACCCGCCAGTACTCATACCGTTGGAGCCGGATGAAACCATTCAGTTATACATATCTCGCAACTACCTATGTTGTTAGCACGGTCCTCGCGGTCGATCGGAAGGAAGAAGGACATGAGCACCTGGTTCAGCACCCGGTATACTTTGTGAGTGAAGTTTTATCGAGTCAAGGGTGCGGTATCTTCGGATGCAGAAGTTGATATATGTTGTAGTGAAAACGTCAAGGAAGTTAAAGCATTATTTCCAAGCACATCAAGACTGGGTTTGCCATTGGGGATGTAGTGCGTAATAGAGAGGCAATTAGACAAGTTGATAAGTGGGCTATAGAGCTTGGTCAGTATGAAATTACTTTTTCCTCGCGAACGGCTATCAAGGGCCGGGCATTAGCTGACTTCATCATTGAATGGCTTGAGACTCAAATACCGCCCACTATTCGAACATGGAATATTGGGAGATGTATTTCGATGGATCCTCGCAGCTTTTAGGCACGGGGGTTGGAGTAGTACTTTTTAGTCCGCAAAAGGATCAATTGAAGTATGTATTGCATATGCACTTTCGAGCTTCAAATAATGCCGTTGAGTATGAAGCTTTGCTCCATGGACTTCGGGTAGTTGTTTCGCTTGGTGTTAAGTGTTTGGACGTTTACGGTGACTCCACGCTTGTGATTTGTCATATTAACGAGTGTGGGATGCCCATGACGAACATATGATGGCTTATAGACAGGAGGTTCTGAAACTTGAGGATAAATTTGATGGTCTGCGTTTTTCTCATATCTTGCGCGGAAATAATTCTGCTGCGAATGAGTTAGCCGGACGAGTTCGTCAAGGCGAGCAGTACCGCCTGGTGTATTTCTTCAAGTTTTGAGCAAACCATCTATTAAGATGGTTCAAAAGCTACAGATATCGAAATAAAGATCGGTGATCCGGTCTTGGAAGAAAGGACTCGGTGGGGCGGTTTTGTCGTAGGAGTTCAAGATGGGGTACGGACAGAAGGAGTTGATCAGTTGGCTGAAGTTATGATGATCGATTCTGATTAGCGTACTCCATACGTTGAATATTTGCGGTCCGGAAAATTGCCGGAGGAAAAGGTAGAGCGGCGAGAGGTTGGTAATCGTGGCGAGGAGTTATCAGCTCATGGACAATGAGCTTTATCAGCGAGGGATCAATATTTTGATGAAGTATGCATATGTTTCTAATGGAGTTCAGATGTTAGAAGAAATTCATAAGGGGATCCGCGGATATCATGCTTCGTCAAAGACTATGGTTGGAAAGGTGATCGGACAAGGATTTTATTGGCCTACAGCGGTCGATGATGCGTATAAAGTAGTTCGGGCTTGTCGGGGATGTCAATTTTTTTGCACGACAACCTCATACACCGGCCCATGAGTTGCGTATTATTCCTATGACTTGGCCCTTCGCAACTTGGGGGCTAGACATTGTTGGACCATTTAAGAAAGCGCCTGGAGGTTTTACTCATATTTTTGTAGCCGTTGATAATTTCTCCAAATGGATTGAAGCTAAAGCTGTTACCAACACAACCACTGCTCGAGCGATCAAATTTTTACAAAATATATTTGTCCCATTTGGAGTTCCACATTGTATAATTACAGATAATGGACCGCAATTCACCTTAGATTTTTTTCAAGGATTATGTTGAAAGCCTAGGAATCATGATACGTTATGCCTCGGTGTCACAGCACGTAGAGTAATGGGCAAGTAGAGCCTGCCAATGGTATGATCTTAACCAGTCTTAAGCCCATAAATTTTTTACCGCTTAAAACCTATGTTGGAAAATGGGTGAAGGAGTTGCCTTGGGTGTTATGGGGGTTGCACACAAATGTGAGTCGTGCTACGGGACAGTCTCCTTTTCTCTGGTATATGGATCCGAAGCAATGTTGCCTACGGAAGTAAATATGATTTCAGCCAGGGTGCAATATTATGATGAAGATAAATATGATGAACAGCGTCAAGTTGAGTTGATGGCCGCAGAAGAATTATGAGATGAAACATTGATTTGGGCGGCCAAGTATCACCAAGGATTGTGGAGGTATCATGATCGCCATGTGCAACGCGGGAATTTCAAGCGGGCGATTTAGTGCTCAGGAAAATTCAGACTAATAGAATCGGCATAAGTTGTCACCGGTCTAGGAAGGACCATTTGTGGTCAAGTCGGTTTCCGGACCGGGGCTTATAGGCTTATGACCCGAGGAGGAGGAGGAAATTCCAAATTCGTGGAAAATGGATCAACTTCGTCGCTTTTATACTTAAAAATTGTGTGTATCTAGTGTTTTTTTGTAATCTGATAATATAATTCATTTTGGTTTATGGTGATGATCATATTGTGTTTTTGTGTGTCGATATTTTAATTTTGAATTAACATACCAAGCCAGGGTGTTCTTATGTTAAGAACAGTTTGTGAACTTATGTAAATCCTAAGTTTTAGTACCATTCACTTATAGATTTGATTGGTAGACTTAGGAGGGAAATCTAGTTATGGGGGCTACTGTTTTAGGAGTAGTCTCCGATAATATGCAATCTTAAGTCTGGTCATTTTTTCTATACTGCACGATTTTGTTACGTAGACCGCCACTATGAGTTATATTCTGTGTTAATTAGAGTCAATGACTAGTCATAGCTAGTTTGTGTTGAAAGTAACTATCGTTGCTTGGTTATAGACTTGATTGGTGGACTTGAGATAGTAAATTTGAGATTTTGGAAGGTTCGCTATAAACCGATCTGGACTGCTGCGATCTGGTGTGTAAAGACTGTTATATATGGAAAAGGATGAAGATTAGTCATAATTGAAAGGACGTTTGTCATATCATAGGATTGTACTACGAAATATTCAAGACATAATACTCTGCATACATGGGATTCACTACAAAAGTATATCTACCGAGCAGGATCGCTTGAATCACCTGTATCACCGGTCTTGGGATTGGCGATCAGCTTGTCATCAATCGTCCCTTCAAAATTTGATGCCGAAGATAGAAGATCAAAGTCGATGTCGTCATAATCATCTTCTAGGTTTTGCCTAACATCTGCAGCAGCGTCATGGGCAGCTTGATCTATAGAGGGAAGAGCTGCAGCTTCATTCGACGGGGCACCGAGCGGATCCGGAGGAATATCTTCGATAAGTTACGTCACGGTACCAACGAGAGAATTCCTTAACTCGTTGAACCGGTCTTTAGTAGTCTCCGGATGGGCGCCTGTTTTGATAAAGTTGAAATCGCAGTCTTTGACAGGAGTCCAAGACCGGATTGTTGCAGCAATGTGTCCTCCTCCCGCAGCGGCAATCATCTTAAAGTGCACCCTCATTCTTCGAGGAGCATCCCGGATGGCGCTTTCCAGGTCCATGTTATCATATTGGAGGGATTGACCCCCATTTAGATATTCTAGGACTCGCTTACAGCCCGCTGAAAGTTTTGCGAAGTAAATTTCAAAAGAATATTAGTAATTTAGACTGGTAGCTAAAGACTTTTTATCAAGAAAGATAGACGGAAAGAAACTTACACATATGTTTGATATCCAAGATTCTGAATCTGCCCTTGAACTTGACATTGGAGGCCCTTAGCTTGGCCTCATTCTTTAACAACCTTTGGATTTCATCTTCCTTCGCCTTGAGTGCTAATTGTGCAGACTCGTGGGCGGTCTTGATGGCAGTTTCTTTCTCCACTTGTGCAGTCTTAGCAGCTTCAAGCGCTTCCGCAAGTTCAACTTTGAGCTGAGAATTTTCATTCTCAAGGATCTTGTTGGATCCGAGAGCCTGCGACAGGATGTCGTCCTTAAGAGTAAGCTCGCCTTCCAACTCACCAATGCGAACAGCTTGCCTCTGCTCGACTCACGAGCCTTCTTGAAGGGTCAAATCTTGCGCAACAACTTTTTCAGCGAGAATCGCTTCTCCTTCTTGTGGGGTGCACAAGATCGTCAAGAGCTGAAGAAAAACATTTAAGATTGGTTAGGATATTTGAAGCAAAGGCAAGATGATTGAGATTAGTCGACTTAGTCAAGGGTTACTTTGAATTTCTTGTTTACGCGGGTGATTTCCTGCCGGCGGTCTTCCATTATGCGATGAGTATTTAGGAGATTTCATTCCTGTCACCGAAGGTCCTCTTCCTTGGATCTCGGATCGGCGATCCGAGACCTAAGTTCAAGTAGCTAGTCATGAGTCCGGTGCGGTTCTTCTTCTAGTCGAGCTATGATAGCACTCTTAGCTTCCGAGTTCTTCGGAAGAACCTGAAAAGAAGGCAAATAATTTAAAAATTGTAGTTATGAAGATTACGAGAGAAAGATAACTACCGGGTAAGGAATGAGTAATACCCGGCCGGACTCGGAGAAGTTCTTCAAGGCCTCCTCTTCTTGGAGGGAATCCCAATTGGCCGTCGTGGTAAATGTTCGAGCCACTGGAACCGTCGATTTCTACGTCGCCAATCACCATTTTGGCGAGCTTCGGTCCAGCTTGGAGTCTTGTGAGTGGTCCTTGGCCGGTGGGGTACTTCTTCGATCCGGACCGGTCCTAGTGGGAGCTCCGGAGAGGTCCGGAATAACGAAACTTCGGGAGGGAAATCACCGATCGACATGTCAATATCATTGGTTTCATTATTAAGCTGCTCCTCAACAGTTTTTGTAGCGAAGCATCAGCAATCTCTTGTTCTTCCGTTGAGGTGGTAGGGGATTCCTCTCGTGGTCGTCGGACCCTTGACTTCGGAGCTCTGTTCGAGCAATCGATACCGTTAGCTCGGGGCTGTGGTCTTGTTGCTAATTGTTGTTGGAGTAGAGGAAGGAATATTTGATCTATTTCTCAACAGGCCCACAATATTGGCTTCAAGGTTCGGAGTGATCCTGTAGATAAGACAAAGTCGGGGACTGAAATAACATAATGATGATTCCGGATAGTGAAAAGATCAAGAGGAACTAAGTGAAGAATGTTTACGTGGTCGCTTTCTTGATGACTGCGAAGGTCCCGACCTTCTTTGTTGGGGGACCTTGGGAGCCTCCGCTTGATCCTTCGCACTCCTCTTGGCCGCCGATGGCGCCGAGGGTGCAGAGGTAGATTCTCTCGCGGTGTCGCCCGGAGTACCGGTCCGGGAAGCATATCGGGACCTCCGAGGAACATTGGCAAGAGAATCGCTTAACCGTGGATCTCCTTGAGATCCTCCGCTTGATGTCCCTTGAAATACGGCCCGAGCGGCTTGGTGGTCCCTCTCGAGTGCTTCTTGCTCCTTCTGCCGGTCCTTAATCTTTTGACCTTTTGTACGAGTATCTATGGGCGGGGAAGCGCGGATTGAGGTCGACTTGCGTTTCTTCGTGCTAGGGGCTTGGATTGCACTCCTAGATCTTGAAATCTTTTGTGATGGCCCGATTGGAGAAAGAGCGGACTGGTCCGGAATATTTTGGGAAAGAGCGGGAGTCGGCGGACCGGTCTGCGTAGGATTAGGGGGAGCATTTGCTTCATAATCTTTGCCCCGGGAATCATTCACTGGAAGAGGAGGGTGGCTTTTGAATCTGTCCAAGGCATGCGTTAAACAAAAATTCATGTTAAGAGAATAGCGACATAAAGATATAGGAATTTCGGATACGGTATTAAGCGAGAAAGGATGTACTTACAGGATCGCGAGGATTTGAAGGGCTAAAAGCCAAGCCCACTCTTTGGCATCCTGAATTGTCAAAGCCCGATTGCAACATCTTCTTCAAGCGGTTGGTCGGACGATCCAGATCGGGGCGGGTCATCCCGTCACTTGCATTGTTAATGTTCTCATTGAACAACCATGCAGGTTCGATTGCCTCTTGATTGGTTGCACTCCCGGACTATAAAACTCTAAAGGATAGTTTCAGCTGTGACACCTTTCACTTCCTTCGGATTCTTAATCATGGCAAGCAAGGCAATCACCTCTTCATCCTGTTTGAGGTTTTCTCTAATGTTTTTGGAGTTCCGGGAAGGAAGTTCTCTCGGCTACGGTGGCCATAAAGGGTGGAAGAGCAGGATGAGGGTTATCGCAGATAAACCATTCTTGTTTCCAGTTGGCTATACTCTTGTTGGGAGAAAGAGGGAAGTATTCTTCAGCATTCCGGACATGAATCCCAACTCCGCCAACCACATAATGATTGTTGACAGATTGGAGTGGGTGAATTTGGAATAAATAACGGAAAAGATTGAAATGGGGGCGGATGCCCAAGAAAGCTTCACGAAGATGAATGAAGAAGGCTATTTGGAGGATAGAATTGGGATTTAGATTCAATTACTCCCATCCATAAAAGAAAAGCGAGCCGCAGAAGAAAGAGCAGCAAGGAAGATCAAGACCGCGGAGAAAGAAGGATCGAAGTACCGGTTGTTGGGAATCATCAATTCCCCATGGGACTTGACTGGGCATAGGAGAGGCCCAGTTAAGTACTGGTTTTGGCGGAAGAATTCCGTTACGAACCATCTCCTCGAGGTTTGCCTCCGTGATGCTACTATCTCTCGGTTCTTGAGCACCAAATGGGAGTTGATCGCAAGGGATGTTAGACGAGCATGAAGGATTGGCGGAAGATTTCTTCTTGCCCATCTTGAGGATTAGAGGGGAAAATCAAGGTTAGCTTTTTTGGGAAATATGAGATGCAAGAACTCGGATCACAATGTCCGAAGATCAAGGAAGGATTGTGGGCAAGCTGCGGTGATTTGGGAATGGGTTTGACCTAGGTCGCCCCTTCGTATCCTTTATAGGTACCTGAGTTGGGCTTAGGGGCTGGAAGTTACTGGGTCGTTTTTTACGGCCAAATGAGTTTTACCCGGGTAATTTATTCATTTAAGCCAAGTTATGTAATTATGACCTAACGGTCGAAGGAATCGATCAACGTGATTGATATAATCGCGGGGCTCTTTTGCAAAAGTAAGGCGGTCCGAAATGCAAAATATTTAGTCGCTAGATTAGTATAATCACCAAATTAAATTATTTGGAGGTATGAAACAGTTAGATCGAAGACAATTAGGTCTTGCCTAACTGAATTTCATGAAAACAGATGCCTTAGGCTCTAGATGTTAATCATCCGGCTGATTATAGGCCTTGGAGACTTGAGTCGATGTGAGAAAATGGGAAAAACTGGTCCGATCAACCAGAACTTCTTTGCTCTTAGTTCAATATGACAAAGCGGAATGAAAGCAAGATTGTTTTGAGCAGATCTGAAAATATGCGCTTAATGGAATTCAGTTGATATGAGTTATGATTTTGCAGAATTGAATGTAGCATAATTCTCTCGAAAAGGACTCTTGCATTATTTGCGATATCCAAATGATACAAGAGTCGGTAGCTATACCTAATTAGCTGCACCTAACTAGTGCACCATATTTTGAGAGCGGTCTCAGTAACGATCGTAGGAAATATATAGGAATTTTTGCATACCTAATTAGGTGGTATAGAGGATAAAATACCATTTTTTTGGCTTTTGTGAAATCATCTTGAAGGGACAAGAAGTATTAAAGAAGGTTGGAGTTCTTTTTAATTTCACGCTGGAATCGGACCAACATGTAGAAGACTGGTCGGTCTTATTCAAGGTCAAATCAAAAATTACTCGGGGCCTGATGTCGTATACTTGCCTTGTGGGTATACAATCGTTAAAGGAATGATTGCAGAGATATGGTGGCATATTAATGGAAGATAAGACTGGTTGAGAAGGCCCACGAGTGCTGCTCGACCGGTATGAAATAATGGAAGGTTGCATATACCGGTATGAAAAGAAGGCAGACATAGAGACCGACGTAATATGACTTGATTGACAAGTCAAGGAGCAATTGTAGTCTGTTAGGACTCGAATCAATAAGGAAAGCCTAGAGATAGAGCTTCGAATATGTAATCCATGTAATCGATCGGGACTTCGCATGTAACCCTAGCTCCCCGGATATATAAGGCGGAGCAGGGACCCCCGAAAGCTCTTTAGACATTTTGCAATTAGCAATCTACTAAAGGCAAAACATAACATACATGACGTAGGGTATTACTCTCGATTCAAGGGGCATGAACCTGTCTAAAATCTTGTGTTCCTGTGTGTTTTGTGTATTGCACCATCGAATTCCACGCTCATGAGGGATCGGATGGTCTTAGTGCCGAGTTTAAGACTTGACAAATAGAACTTGTGTCCTGACGTTTGGGATTGGGTTATTCCCCGATGGAAGTTCCGTCACTTTTGATGGAAGTTCTGTCCATTCCAGAGAGTTTCGGACATAAGTTCGGTTTTTCCGTCCCGACCATTGTTATACCTATTTCGAAAGTTTTGTCAATCCGCATCTTGACCTAGCAACGGATCTTTTGAGCCCTCTCCTATATAAAGCCTCTCCCATCTCGTGTGGAGATGAGCTGGTGCTTTTTGAACTCTCCCATCTCACTCAAGCTTATTCTCTCACTTTTCTCCCCTCCCCTTGAGATCCAAGGACATTTGTGAGAGTCCCCATCTTGAATCCAAGCTTGAGAGCATCATCCCAACCTAGAGCACACTTTCCCTTGCAAGCATCTCGAGTTCACTTGTTTCTCTTAGAGTTTTGTTCTCCTAGATTGGCTAGGTGTCAACCCTATAGCTCCTAAGCTTGTGGTGAGCCTTGGGAAGTTTGTGAAGGTTGTGATTCACCTCCGAAAGGAAAGGAATAAAGAAAAAGAAGAAGAAATATGAGTTTGACATTGGTGGTCACTTGGAGAGGATTAGGGTTGAGACAGGACCGGATCTTTGTGAGCTCCTCAACACGGATGTAGAAACCTCTTTGTGAGGGGTCCGAACTTCGGTAAAAATCTTCATGTCTCTCTTGTGCTTTGTTGCTTGTTCTTGTTCTCTTTTCTTGTATTTGTCCGATCTACTTGTGTGTAGCTTGTCTATCGAATTCATGCCAATAAAGCACTTCTAGGAGGTGAATGAAGATTTCTTTTCAAGTGGAATCGCAACATTCCCCTTCTCCCTTTGTTTTCCTATCTTTCATTCTCGAGCCTTGACGGATGTTCCGTCCCCGGCGGAAGTTCCGTCCTTGGCTGGTTTGATTGGTTCATGCAAATCCACATGAAAACGTATAACATGATGGATGCTTAAGAGATCAACAATCAAAGTAATAATAACATATGAGCAGAAATAGATCACATACCTACCAATCGGCTGATTAGCCCATGAAGGTGTAATACAGTGTTTGGTAGCCATTGTAGCATAAGAGGCTACTAAATAAATAGGTAAAAAAATTTCGAGTGTTACTTTTACGGGCAAATACAACGAGTGTGATACCACTCCCGGGAGGGGTACTTGTGCATCCTATACCAATCCCTATATCAGTAGTTGGTACGTACAAATAGATAGTCTCAAACCCATACAATACTAAAACACAAGGATATATAGAGAACTTACCCAACATTTGCTAAGTAACAATCCAAGAGTATACAGGGAAATGGGCATGAAATCTGATCACTTCAATCCACGAGCAACTTGAGCATACAACAAAACCTAATCGTCTCTATCTCTTCTGGAGTTTGTCCACTAAAAACCACAATGAACAAACCGTGAGTACATAAGGTACTCAGCAAGCCCTAACACTACTCAAGGGGTATGATCATGCATTGAGGTTGTAGCAAGGGTGTAGGCAAGGGGTTTGATATTTGCACTAGCGATTAAGCATGCGGGTTCACTAAGAATAAATATCAAGGAAAGGGGAAATCTATCAATATTTTAGTTGGTAGGCCCTAGGGAGAGCATAAATCATTCTCACCAGTTCCTGAAGTTTTTAATAGGGATGGGTCTCTAATATCCATACCGACACTTTCCAAAAACACGGGTATCTCTACACCCACTCACACGTCAAGGAGTTTATTATGTGGCCAATCGATGTGAGCTCAAGGTTTGGTATGTCAATATACCATGACAGCGGACATCCGGATAATTATACACTCTGCAGAGGTTGGTACACTTTACCCACAAGCTATATGTTCTTAGCTACGGAACACATAACGCTCTCACCGCAACTAGGCACGCCCACAAGTACACCACGAAGTCTAGGGGTCTAACGAATATGACACTAAGGCATATCATCCCCCAAAATATTACTAAGTGTCGAACTTCACCATTAGTGACTCCTGGAGGTCCATAGACTACTACACACGGTGGAACTTCTTACTGCGTAACCTAAGGTTTGGTGTCGATCCTGCCCATAATAGGTTCTATGGTTGTACACTAAATCACCAACTTGGGGTCCAAAGAACCAGTCCTTATATGGCAAGGCAAACACTCATCCACACCAAATGAATCTACACCTAGGCACCTAAACACCAAGTACTCTGCACTAGTACTAGGGAGTTTCTCCCACGGCCAACAATTCCCACCCAACTTCACCTTAACATGGTTGATCTATCACCCACCCAATTAACACACACAACCAAACACATTTCACACATTTTCGTAAAAGAGATATATTGTATGGTGAGGCAATGAGTTTCATCACAAGGTTCCTAAGCGCTTCTATTTAAGCATAGCTATATTCCGTACATTAGGCATCTAATGTCGGTATAAGTGGAGATATAAGGTGGTACGGTAAGGCAATAAAGATGGGGTCTTGGTAACAACAACGGAATTACCAATAAGCAAGTAGGTAGTATTTCATGGCAAGCAAATAATAGCACTCAAGAGAGCATGCAAAATAGAGTAAGCCTTAAATAGGTTCTATACTACTTTATAGGATAAATATGGTCAAGGGATAGTTAGAGCTTGCCCGGCAACATTGTATCCTTAAAAGTCATGCCTCATGTCACTACTCAAGCGCCTTGGCGTTTGTCTTGAGACTTAGGCTTTCGGACGTCGTCTCCGGCTTAGGGCTCCTTCGGATTCTCTCGCCTCTATAGTATGTGAAGCTAATATGAAAAAAATAATAAGAAAACAATCAAACTCCAATTAAAACTCCATTTTAGTTTCGAAGGTTTGGTGTATACCGGTAGGGGGTGTGGGTAGATCGGAGTTTAGGAGGATAAGATCCGGATTACGGGGATATGGTTAGGATATGCTAGAACTCGAAGTTCAACGGTGGAAGAATCGGTAGAAACGAAGTTCGAATGGTGGAGATAGGAGATTATTGTTGGGGGGGGGGGGCAAAGGGGGAAAATGTTATGATGGAAATGTGATTGTGGTGGTCCGCATAGGATTCCTTACATCGGGACAATCGTGTGAGCGTAAGAATCACCCGAAATAGAGTTCTCGAACAAAAGATATGAGTTTCGAAACCCGGGGACCTTTTTGTAAATACTTTTAAGGTCATAGAGGCCTATTTGTAATTACATAAAAGTATGTAAGGACTTTTTTTGTAAAATATCAAGGACCAAAAGATAATTTCTAGAAAGTTTGAGGGTATTTTTGTAAAAATCCAAGGGCCAAAACATAATACGGAAGATGATCAAGGACTTAAGTGTAAAAGAGTAGGGACTTAAGATTTTCCGGGATTTTTAGAATTATTTTTGTGTAGGAAATTCGTGGACTAGGTGCACGGGGTAGTGGACCAGGTCGATGGACTCGGTCTATGGTGCACGAGGGGTTGCGAGGGAAGATTTTGTGGAAGCGGATGGTCCTAAATGCAAAACGGCAAAACTTACATTTGTAACGAGGGACTCGTCTTCTTCCTTGGGCTCACAAGCTATGGCTGCTTTGGAGCTTGGGGGCGTGCCCGGTGAGAGGGGGAGGGAGGCCGGGTAGTAGGGGATTTGGTGGAGGAGGTCGTCGCGCATCCCTCCGTGGTGGAAGAAGGAGGGAAAGTGGCTTGGATGTGGTGTATTTCCAAGCTTCCTTATCTATTCGTAGTCCTTTAGGATTGATCTTGTACTTTTCTTGAGGATTACACCAAGCCTAAGTCGATATAACCGATCGCATCTGTTTCCATTCGGGTGTGTGGAACCTTCCATTATCTTGTATCGGTCGGACACCACCACTGTGGGCCCTCCCGACCGGTCGTATGTCTTCAATATTCCACCGTATCCTTGACAAATCATTCTTCCGATGTATACCCGTAAGGTAAGTATACGACACGAGGCACGCAGCTGCAAGCTCTCGTCACCATTAGTAGCGGTGTGTGGTGGTGGCGCATCCACACGTGGGCTCGACAGGTGGGGGGGGAGGGGGTTGGCCGGGGTCGTGTGGCGTCGAGGAGTGGCCCGTGGTGACTAGGGAAGAAACGACGCATACATGCTGTGGGAGAAAGACGATGACTCGTCGTCTTACGTGCGCACGGGGTGGCGCTTGATGCTAGGTTGCGCTTGGCATGCGGGCTACGTCTTCGTGGGCTGAGCGGAGGAGGCGAGGAGGGCTTTGCCCGGTTTGGGCCGTGGAGAGGGAAAAGGAGGAAACGACCCACGGAGGGAGGGAAGAAAAAGATGTAATTTTTCCCGAATTTTTGGAATTGGAATTCAGATTAAATTCGAAAGAAGTTGGAGTTTAAAATTGGAGCAACAATCATTCAATAAAGTACAACAAAATAAAATAAGCAAACTTTCTCTAGGTAAATTTTATTATTTTTAAAATTTCAATTTGCTCCACTCTAATTGATTAATGAGGTTTTGGTTTTTGCAAATACATGATTCATAATGTAAAATTCTAAAAAATTAAATTTGATGCAAATTCTGAATTAAATTTAGGTTTTAAAAATTTCAGGGTATTAAAAATAGGCATCACCACTTGAAAAATACCATATCTTGACAGAGTATGGTGTATCACCCTCATTACAGGGTTGGGCAAGATTCATATGTCTATTGACTCGATGTGTAATGTACCAAGGTATTTGGGACAAAAAGGAATTTTGCCCAACCATGAAGCTTTTAAAATTTCAAATAGGAAGCATATAATCAGGCAACAAAAAGATGATATGGTGAGGCATGTAGAATTGTTGTATAAGCTTTCAAGATGGGATGAATACCATTCAGGAGTAAAGCGTGCTGATCTACATATCGAGTAATTCAATACTTCGAAGGCACTCTTTGCTCACATTCACTATCATGGAAAAATGTGCGCTACATATTGAGTAATTCAATACTTCGGAAGGCACTCTTTGCTCACATTCACTATCATGGAAAAATGTGCGCTATGGCAAATAGCATACCTTGCTATGCCATTTTCATCCGTAAAAAGATATTTAGTCCACGAGAGAATGTTTCCTTACCATGGCTGTTGGATTAAATCAGTAATGACTCATTTAAATTAGAAATTCCAAAAGCCTATTTAATTGAAGAATATTGGGAGGTGAATGAAATATTAAAGAGATGAGGATAGAAGGGAGAGTAACGCATACATGCATGTAAAGTGGTGACCCTCTCTCTTAATATTCTATTAGCAATTGCTTAATCAAAGAGCCTCGTAATGGTGCATGGTAACTCCTTTGAGTTACTTCATAAAATGTAACTCCCGTGAGTTACTTCCTGCACGTAACTCCCGTGAGTTACTTCATGAACATAACTCTTTTGCTTCACCTCCCTAGTGCTCTCATGTGATCACTATAAAAGGAGACCCTCATGAACATAACTCTTTTGCTTCACCTCCCTAGTGCTCTCATGTGATCACTATAAAAGGAGACCCAAGGCTCTCACCAAAGATAACACATCCAAGTCATTTCACTTCTATAGCAGCAAAGTGAGCATCCTCGTCCCGACATTTGTGTACATAAGTGTTGGGAGAGCAGGCCTTCGGAACCTCGTCCCTCTTGCGTTCTTGTACCGAGATAGGAGGGCGACATCACGTACATCGATAGCTCTCCGGTGGTGGTGTTCGTCCAGGGCAAGCGAACGACTACTACTTGCTACATCCTCTTCGTCAAGAGAACAACTACATCAACTAATTGCAGATGGCTATCCCAAATGAAGATGGTGTGTTAAACGCAATTCCTCTCGCCGCTCCAACTCCGTATGTTCTCACTTCTTTCCTCTTGTTCATTTTGTTCTCAATTGATAAACAAGACATGATGATGTCTTTGCTAGTTTCTTTTGATCGATCCATACCTCTAGTCATGCTTATGTTTTATGTCATTATTTTTTAGATTAAATATAGTAGAATATTGCCTCTAATTCCAACAATCCAAAAACCTTATATGTATAGGCAATTTTCTACTAGTGGTTTTGTTGCTGCATTGAAACCCAACGTATTTGATGGTGCGAACTATAAACGTGGGAGAGTAAAGGTGGTGCTTTGGCTCACCACCATGAATGTTTTTCACGTGGCACAAGGGAAGCTTGAAGGAGAGCTTAGTCCTGAGGAGGACAAAGCTTTCGAGACTGCTGATAATCTCTTCCGAGGTGTCGTGATAAGCGTGATTGGTGATAATCTTGTGGATGCCTACATGCATTACTTCACTGCTAAAGAATTGTGGGATGCGCTTGAGTCCATTATGGAGTCTCCGATGCGGGAAGCGAGTTGTATGTTATGAAGCTTTATCATGACTACAAGATGGTAGATGATCGCTCGGTGGTGGAGCAAGCTCCATGAGATACTATCTCTCGCAAAAGAACTCGAGAACTTCATATGTGTACTGCCGGATAAGTTTGTGGCCGGCGGTATCATTTCCAAGCTCCCTCCTTCATGGAGGAATTTTGCCACAATTCTCAAACACAAGAAACAAGAATTCACAACTCGTGGATTTGATTGGGACTCTTGATGTGGAGGAAAAGGCGAGAGCGAAGGATAACATGGGAAAGGCCATAAAGCGGAGACTTCTAATGCAAATATGGTGCAAAAGAAGAATTCCCAATTCTATAAGAAAAAGAATTTCTAGAAAGGCAAGTTCGAAGGCAAGAACAAGGCCACTCAAACAACCAACTTCAAGAAGAAGGAGAAAGAAAACTGCTATGTCTGCGGTGGTACGGACCATTCGGCTCATTACTGTAAGGACCGCATGGACAAGCAACAACACAAATCTAACAACAAGTCTGCCAATGTTGTTATGGGCGACACCGAGATGGGAACAAGCGGGTATAGTAATCCAACTGTTCTTTCGGTTTGTCATTTACCCGATTGGTGGATTGACACAGGAGCCAATATACATGTGTGTGCTGATATTTCCTTATTTTCTTCTTACCAGCTCACAAGGACTTCCTTCGTGTTGATGGAAAACGGCTAGCATGCTTTTGTTCGTGGTGTTGGTACGGTCAATCTGAAGCTCACTTCGGGAAAGACCGTGCAAGCGAAGAATGTGCAGCATGTTCCCTCAATAAATAAAAATCTTGTGTGCGGATCTCTGCTATATAGAGATGGTTTTAAGTTGGTCTTCGAGTCCAATAAAGTTGTATTATCAAAGTATGAAACTTTTATTGGTAAAGGCTATGAATGTGGAGGCTTGATCTACCTATCTTTGTCTAATGCATGTAATAATGTGATCAATCATGTTTGCAATGATGATCATTCTAAATTTTGGCATTCACGTCTTTGTCATGTTAATTTTTGTTGTATGACGCGGTTAGCAAATTTGCATTTAATCTCGACAATTCCAATTCTTTGTTGTAATATGATCCAAATTCAGCCTAGCTAGGGACGCCTATGAGGTGTGAGAGGTGGAGTCCTCCCACGTTACGGATCGTATTAGTTAGCCACCCATATATATACATCTTGTGTGTTGCAAGGGAAAAAGAGAGAGACTCATTGTAATTCCCCTGCGTTTTGTAAACTCTCCTCATATAGTGAAGATTGCCGGTTGGCGCTCGTGGTTTTTTTCCCGTAAGGGTTTTCCACGGAAAAATCTGTGTCTCGTTTTGATCTTGTTTATGCATTATTTGCTAACAAGTGGTACCAGAGCCGGACACGAGATTTGATTAAAAAATTGGAGTTTAATCTCCGTTCGCTGCCACCGATCGATTTCCGATTCGGATCGCTGTCCGGGCTTTCGAGTCGCACGAGGTGTCGGCGAGGTCGCGTTGCTCCTATCGAAATCGACGGGATTCATCTATAAGAGCTGCGTCTCGCAACAAGCATCCACGGCTACTAAACCCAAGGCGAACCTCACCCACGTGAAGGCTCCGTTCAAGGCAAATTGGGTTTCTTTGCTTGGCGTACCAAAGTTTTGTGCACCAGGAGGCTGATTTCGTGGATGTTTGCTAGGTGCACACGAGTCATCTACACAGTAGATTGATTATCTCAGTTCTTTGCTGCGTGTACACAAGAGGTGTACCAGGGAGTCTGCAGAAATTGCTTCGTCCACACGAAGTTGCACTAGAGACACTGCAGATTGATTTTTGTTGCTGATATCTTCAATGGCTTCTCTCAAGTATGATGTTCCGCTGCTAGTCCGTGATACACGGTTCACTCTTTGGCAAGTCAAGATGAGGGCAATGTTAACGCACACCGATTTGGATGATGCGCTTGATTCTTTCTCTAATAAGAAGCAAGAGACTTGGACCGATGAAGAAAAGCGTCGTGATCGTAAGGCTCCTTCACAAATTCATCTTCATTTATCTAATAATATTTTGCAAGAGGTTTTGGATCAGAAAACCGCTGTTGCTTTATGGCTCAAGCTGGAGTCTATCTGCATGTCCAAGGATCTAACCAGCAAGATGCATTTGAAGATGAAATTGTTTACTCACAAGTTGCAAGAGGGTAATTCATTGGCCTCTCATTTATCAGTCTTCAAGGAGATTGTTTCGGACCTTACGTCCATGGAGGTAAAATATGATGATGAGGATTTAGCTCTCATGCTTTTGTGTTCGTTGCCCCCGTCTTATTCAACTTTCAGAGATACTATATTATACAGTCATGACACTCTTACTCGTCAACGAGGTTTATGATGCTTTGCATGCAAAGGAAAAGATGAAATTGATAGTGTCTCCTGAAGTTGCCGCCAATGATGATGGAGAAGGTTTGTCCGGCCGTGGTAGGACGAGAGAAGAAGAAATTCAACAATGGGAGAGATAAAAGTTCGAGCGGTCATCGCGGTCGCTCTAAATCCGAGAGGCAAAGATAAGTTCTGCAGATATTGTAAATGGAATACTCATGATATTTCTGAATGTTATAAGCTGCAGAATAAGGAGAAGAGGAAAGCTGCTCAAAAGGCTAAATCTAATCCTAGTGATGATGGTGCTGCTTCTATTGTTGCTACTGCTGATGATAGCGGTTCGATGGTGATGTTCTTGTTGCTTTTGCTGGATGTGCCAAAATTAATGAGGAATGGATTCTTGATTCTGCCTGCTCATTTCATATTTGCATTAATAGAGATTGGTTTTCCACTTATGAATCTGTCCATAGTGGAGGCTCTGTTTTGATGGGTGATAACACTCCTCGCAAGGTAGTAGGCATGGGATCTGTTCGGATTAAGATGTCCGATGGTATTGTCGGGACATTGACGAGATGTGAGGCATGTTCCAACTATGACAAGAAATCTTATTTCTTTGAGTACTCTTGATTGCAAAGGGTATAAGTACTCCGCTGGAGGTGGAGTTATGAAGGTAACTAAAGGCTCTCTTGTTGTCATGAAAGGTGATTTATTAACTGCTAATTTATATCTTCTTCAAGGCACTACTGTTATTGGCAATGTTTCTGTTTCTACCAAGTCATTATCTGATTCTGATGCTACTAATCTTTGGCATATGCGTCTTGGGCATATGAGTGAGCTTGGTATGACAATTTTGAGCAAGAGAGGACTTCTTGATGGGCATAGCATCGATGAGCTGGATTTCGTGAGCATTGTGTGTTTGGCAAACACAAGAGGGTGAAGTTCAACACTTCGGTTCATACTACCGAAGGTATTCTTGATTATGTGCATTCCGATTTATGGGGGCCTGCTCGTAAGACTTCTCTTGGAGGTGCTAGTTATATGTTGACAATTATTGATAATTATTCAAGGAAGGTATGGCCTTATTTCTTAAAGCATAAATTAGAACCATTTTCTAAATTCAAAGAGTGGAAGATTATGGTGGAGAAACAAACCGATAGAAAGGTTAAGGTTCTTCGCACCGATAATGGGATGGAATTCTGTTCTCATGCTTTTAATTCATATTGTAAGTTTCAAGGCATTGTGAGACACCGCAGCGTTGCTTATACACCTCAGCAAAATGGTGTGGCTGAGCGGATGAACAGGACTATCATCTCTAAGGCCCGTTGCATGTTGTCTAATGCTGGCCCGAGTAGGCGTTTTGGGCTGAGGCTGCTTCCACTCGCTTGTTTTTTGATTAATCGTTCTCCCTCTATTGCTATTGATAAGAAGACACCAATTGAGGTATGGTCCGGTTCTCCAACAAATTATTCTGAATTGAGAATTTTTGGTTGTCCTGCTTATGCTCATGTTGATAATGGTGTCGAGTCTTAAACTCGGCACTAGTACTACCCGGTCCCTCACGAGCGTGGAATTCGATGGTGCAACACACGGAACACACAGAAAACGCGATTTTAGACAGGTTCGGGCCCCTCGGATCGAGAGTAATACCCTACGTCCTGTATGTTATGTATTGCCTTTAGCGATTTGCTAATTGCAAGATCTCCGAGAGTTTTTCGGGGTCCCTGCTCCGCCTTATATATCCGGGGAGCTGGGATTACATGCAGAGTCCTAATCGATTACATGAATTACATATATAGAGTTCTATTTCTAACTTTCTTTATTGATTCGGAGTCCTAATCGGACTACTGAATCGTTCAATAACTTGCTCCTCAAGTCATTGTATATCTGGTCTTAATGTCCGCCTTGCTTCCATACCGGTATTCAGTATCTTCTATTATCCCAGCACCGGTCAAGGACCAGTCTGTTGCCTATCGCCATCATCTTTATCTTCCTTAATTTTCACCATGTCTCTGCGTATCCATTCCTTCATCATCTGTATACCCATAAGGCAAGTATACGACAGAAGATACAGATTGATATCTCTCAATTAGTATACGAGAAAGCTATTTTAAAAATTGAAGCATGCAAATAAGATACATGCACAAATCATGAAGGTTAACCGATTGGACAAAAGTTCAATCATAATTAGGACGAGAGAACCTACCTTAGTAGAACACAAGTTACATACCTTTCCGTGAAATAATCATGATGCTTACGCAATATCACAACACACTACAAGAGGACTGACTTTAGGCAACACATTTCTAACAACACATCGGACATGTGTTGTTAAGAAACCATGTTTGCAACATATACCATATGTTGTTGAGACTCATTGCAACACATTTTCATATATACTATGTAGAATATACTCTTGAAAGCATTTCCCGTTTTTCTTATTACTTTTTGATCAATCAGGGGTGAAAGAATTGTTTAGAAACAAAAACTGAGTAATAAGAAAATGACAAGGAAAAAACAGTTCATTAGGGCTCGAACCCATAACCTCATAGATGGGGTTCTTGAGAGAGCGGCCCAACCAAGTCGGACAGGAAGAATTTTTGTACAACAATCAACATAAATATACATATTCTATTTTTCCATAAAGATTTTATGCCCACACACATGACGCCTAACCCCAAGTCTTATCTCCCAGTTCCATCTATTCCGCCGCCGCAGCGTCTACTAGCGTTCGTCGTCGTCTTGCAAACAATTTCCCTTTGTCCCTCCAATCTTGCATGCAACTCCACCGATTGATCTCAATTTTACCACCCAGGCGTCGTGAGGACAAACAAGATCCTCTTGAGATCATCTCTGCTGGGAGTCGTGAGGACGAATAGGAGCCAGGTCGATCATCGCCGCTAAATAGGTACGGAATGAGATGCCTAATGCACTTGTGTCTTGGTATTTTTCTTGGTTGCTCTGGCCCATATCCACCTACTTGTGGAGAATCGTTTGATATTTATCTTGTTGTGTCCTTTTGGATTGTGTGACTAAAAATCAAACAACGGAGGCCAATTTAATTGGAGAGGTATGTATGCATATGAATTTATCTAGTCGTTGTGAGTAGTGAAATTAATTAATTTTGGAACTGTAGAGAAATTAAAATGATCTAGAAAACAGGATATATAGTCTACAGATTTCCTAGGGATGTTTGCTAACCTGACTAAGATTAATTAAGTTTTTTATTACCTTGTATTAGTAGCTTTCCATTCTATCACTTTGCTGAAACAAGAAAAATAAGAATTAGTAAATTTCATTTGCAATACTGACACAATGTTTGCATCTAGTAATACTCCACCTGGGCGTCGTGAGGACGAACAGGACCCCATATCTTTGCATGAGAACTTTTCCCTGGAACTGGACCATAGCTACGCCCTTCTTGTGATTGAATCGTGAGGGCACAAAATTGATGAGGGCGTTGTGAACACGGTAGCCTGTGTTGCTCAAACAGGCTGCGCCATCCATCATCAAGGTTCATTGCACAACTTATCCTCACCTAGGATCACCTTTTTCGTGTTAGATTAAAATTAAATAGAAGTTTGTTAATTACACTGAATTGATGTCATGTTAGAAGCTAATATCTGAAACAGAGATTAAAACAAAACAATGGACAAAGTTTTAGCAAGCCAATTCACTGCACGTGAAACGTCTAGTGTTTTATTCAAGCATATTTTATTAAATCTCACCATTAGCAGATCGCCATAGCTCTTATAACGACATCATTTTTTTTCATGTTATTAGAAAATTTTAATACCTTCAATTGTTTTACTGTAGTGTGCCAATTTCAGAATATGTTGAAACTTGGAAGCGCTTGGAACAAAACAATTGTATTAATATTTTTTTATGTTCATCACAGATAATTGATGGATCTGAAAGCAGTCAAGAAATTACTACATTCTAATGATCCTAATGAGTACAGGGCTGGTGTAAATGGTTTTCTTGACTTTGCATATAAAGGCAAAAGTTCAAATGCAAAAATTTGGTGTCCTTGTGTCAAATGTGTCAATAGGAGGTTGAAGAAGCGAGATGATGTGTTTGAGCACTTACTTTATGATGGGATGCTACAAGGATATACTATTTGGGGTTGCCATGGTGAAAATGCAGAATATGTTCGTGGAAGCCAAGCATCAGAATCACAGCCTAAAGTAATAGATAGTAACATGCACCAGCTTGTCCATTGTGCTTTCGGATACAAAGATGACCAATTCCCAAACCAGGAATCCGAACCTAACCTTAATTCTACAAAATCAGGACCTGATCAAGAAACAGAAGCTTTTCATAGTTTGATTAGAGAGGCTGATGAAGCTTTGTGGACAGGTTGTGAACTTTCAAGACTATCATTTTTTGTACTTCTGTTTCACACAAAATCAATTAACAAGTGGAGTAACAAGTCTATGAATGATTTGCTTGCAATTTTGCAATTGGCAATTCCTAATGGTCAGAACTTACCTGGAACATTTGCGGAGGCTAGGAAAATAATTGGAAAACTTGGCCTGAATTATGAAAAAATCCATGCTTGTCCGAACAATTGTCAACTTTATCGTAAAGACAAGGTAAATGATGACTTTTGTTCAGAATGTGGAGCTTCGAGATGGAAAAACACACCGGATAAGACTACTTTAACTAAGAAGGAAAGAAGAAAGGCAAGGCCAAGCAAGGTGTTACGTTACTTTCCAATTAAACCACGACTTAAGAGGTTGTTCATGCACAAGGATACAGCTACAGCATTAAGGTGGCATGCTGATGGGGGACGTATAAAAGACAAAGCTCTTCGTCATCCTGCTGATTCCGAGGTATGGCAGATCTGTCGATTCGAACTATCCTAAAATTGCATCGGACTCACGAAACATTAGACTCGGAATAGCTAGTGATGGGTTCAATCCTTTTGGTATGTTGAGTTCAAAATACAGCTGCTGGCTCTGTTGCTCTAGTACTCTACAATCTTCCTCCTTGGTTATGCATGAAGGCCTCATCCCTTATACTTTCTCTAATAATCCCTGGGCCATCTTATCCTGGATTGAATTTTCATGTATTTATGGAGCCAGTTTATGAAGAACTACAAGAACTATTTGAGGTTGGCATGCTGACATATGATGCTTCTCGTGATGAGATGTTTCAACTTCACGCATATGTGTTATGGACTATAAGTGATTACCCCGGGTTGGGGATATTTTCAGGGCACGGTGTTAATGGTGAGAGTGGGTGTGTGGTTTGTGGTGAAGAAACATGTTCAATACGCTTGAAACATGGGCGGAAATTCTGTTTTATGGGCCACCGTCGATTTCTATATGAGGATCATGAGTTTCGATATGATGCTGCTTCTTTTGATGGCACTCGAAGAACATAGATCTAAACCAATTGCCTATGATGAAGTATCAATTTTGCGTAAGTTAGAAGCAATTGATGATTTTGACAAATCAAAAATTTGGAATTGCATCGGTGGCCTCTTTTCACTATCTTATTGGGACACCAATTTGCTTCGGTATAATCTTGATTATATGCATATAGGAAAGAATGTTTGTGAAAATTTAACTGGCACATTTCTAGGAATAGAGGGAAAATCAAAAGATAATTTACGTGCACGGCAGGATCTAGAGGAAATGAATATCGGACCAGAGCTTCATCCTCGGAAAAAAGCTTCAAATAAGTTTTACTTGCCTCCGACTTCCTATACCTTGTCTAAAAAGGAGAAACAACAGTTTTGTGAAGCCCTTCGTGACATAAAGGTTCCGGATGGCTATTCTAGCAACATTTCGAGAGGTGTAAATGTTGACCAAGGAAAAGTATCTCGGCTTGAAAAGTCATGATTACCACATTCTACTACAAGACCATCTAGGAGTTGCTATTAGGGGTTTATTTCCAGATCATGTTACTTCTGTATTATTTGATCTATTTGCATATTTTAAAGCCCTCAATGAAAAAGTCCTATACAAAGAAGAGCTTGAGAAGTGGGAGGAGCAAATTGCCATTACATTATGTGAAATGGAAATTATATTCCCCCTGGATTTTTTACAATTATGGTGCACTTAGTTGTCCATTTAGCAACCGAGGCAAAACTTGGAGGTCCAGTGTGTTATCGGTCAATGTGGTTTGTAGAAAGGTATGCTTATTGCATAAGATAAACATGTATTGTTTAGTTTATATATCGTAATAATAAATGTCTCCTTTTTTCATATGTTAATATAGGTACCTTGGAGAATTGAAGTCGTATGTCCGCAATAAAGCCCACCCTGAGGGATGTATTGCTGAAGCAGCTGTGGCAGCTGAGTGCATGACCTTTTGTTCAAGATTTTTGGATGGTTTTGAAACCAAACATAACCAGCTTTCAAGGAATGATGACACCGATGAGTCTTTCAAACATTCTAGTGATCACCATGGATCCAATATGTTTCCCCATAATGTTGGAAAACCACTAGGATTGCCTGGAACATATATTCTAAAGGGTGTCACCAAAATACAAGCACATAGATATGTCTTGTTCAATTGTTCAGATATTAATAGCTATCTAAGGTAATATGGAAATATTTGTGTATCACAATATCTTGTTGCTAATGGTGCTCTAAATTCACAATACTTTTGACTAATGCAGAGCACATGCGGATGAGATCAGGCATAAATATCCTCCACGTCGGGTGACACAGAAGTTTATTGAGCGGAACCAAAATGAAAAATTCCATGAATGGTTTAAAAAATACGTAAGTACCATTTTATACATTCTTATTGATTACAAAGTAGCCCAGGACCTAACTTCTTTCTTACTGCGTAGATAATGAATTTGGAGATGGAAAACGGCACTGATAGTATCAAAGAGAATATTAGATACCTAGCTCGTGGCCCAATCTCGGTAGCTAAAAGATTTCGGGCTTTCAACATCCGAGGCTTTCGATTCAGGCCTAAACGTCTGGATGGTGTGACACAAAATAGTGGAGTGATGTTAACTGCAAAAACATCAAGTTATGCTACAGCTGATGATCCCAATCCGATTTTAGGAGACGTCATTTATTATGGGAGAGTGGTTGATATTATAGAGCTGAACTATGTCAAATTTTCAGTCGCACTATTTAAGTGCGAATGGGTTGATGTTATTTCTGGAAAAGGAGTCAAGAAAGACAAGTACGGGTACACATTGGTCAACTTCTCACATTTGATACATACAGGGAACAAGTTGGAGCATGAACCATTTATTTTCGCTAATCAAGCTGATCAAGTATTCTATGTGGAGGACAAATTAAACCCAGGATGGTCTCTTGTGATGGAAATGAAACCAAGAGATGTATATGACATTGGCAAAGAGTCCACAGATAAAACAGAAATCGAACCATTCCATGTTTCACACCTTGGGAAGTTGTCCAATACTAAAAGGAATAGTCAACAATGGTTGAGAAATGATATTGAGGGAACAACAGTAGATGCCAATTGTAATGAACAGAATGATGATTCAGTAGAAGAATCCTACATGTAAACGACTTCATCATATTTAGGCTAGTGTGATTAGGTTGCTCTTTTTTGTTATAATTCCCAGATGTTTTTGTAATTTTATAATTTGATTCTACCGAATTTGGTGCCTATAAAATATTTGTTAACAGTGATGATCCTTTGCTTTGCTGTGCAGATGAGATTGTGATCTACGTTGGTTATGCATATAACAGTTACCACTGATCATCCCAACATAAATATTGAAAACAAGCCAAACAAATTATACAAAATGATTTTAACGAACAAAAAAATTAGCTCAACACAAATGAAATATAAGTATACAGGAACAAATGAAATATAAGTGTAAACGAAAAAAGAAGTAGTGCTATGTGGCTGGTGGGAATCGAACAGGCGCCCTCCCCTTGGTGAAAAATCGCCTCTTCCGCTGCACCAAATTCTCACATGTAACCTTGACCCCTTTTGCAATAAATACAATGCTACCAAATTATTGGGGCCAAATATTTTCCCACTAGATATTTCACGAAATTTCTCATCTAAATCTTTTACCGCCATTGTAAAATCATTCTCCCTCCGTATAGCCACCCTCCCGGTGAATTAGCTCCCACGACATATCTTCCTCCAACTCCTGTACAAGACCCACACAACCCAAACTCCTCCGCCCAAACAGATTAGACCGATCCCACAATTCGGTAGGGCGACCCGGGAGCGGAACGGGGTACATCACCAGATCGATCCCAACAGATTTGATCGATCCCACAATTACAGCGCATAGCCAAATCGATCATCGCCGTGAACAGGTACAGGACGAGATCCCTAATGCACTTGTCCCTTTGGTGTTTTTCTTGGTGATTGATTCTAGCATGTTTTTCCATCTGCTTCTGGAGAATTGTTTTCCGTTTCTCTCTCGTATGCATACGAATCATGCAATTCCTGTGTCTATGCATATCAAATTTATGTGTCATCTACTTCTGGCTCGTTCCTAACATGCAATTCCTTTTGCATTGCGTGACTAAAAATAAAACAGTGAGCTCCAATTTGATTGGAGAAGTGTTATTCATATGAATTAACACCTACTGCTTAGTGGTGAAACAAATTTGATTGGAGAAGTGTTATGCATATGCAACCTACACTATCAAAATTCATTTGAAATCTGTGGAGAAATAATAACAGACTGGAAATTTGACCTATAGATCTCCTAGGATGTTTATTAACCTGAGTAGAATTATTTTAATCTTTTATTCCCTTGTATTAATGGATTTCCGTTCTATCTCTTTGCTGGAAAAAAAAGGAAAACCAGAATTAGCTAATTTCATTTGCAATAGTGACAGAATTATTTTAGTTCATGTTTGCACCCAGTTATAACTGAACCTAACTGTACCAAAAATTTCAGTAAACTGCATCCAGTTCTTTATTTTAGGTATGACTATGTTCTATGCACTTTGTCTTAATGGCCAGATGAGTCCTATTTTAAGATTTGATGAACTGCCCCTGTTCATAAATCCTGAAAAAATAGGTTGAGATGTTCCACTAATTATAGTTTTCTTTTTATGCACTATTTGCTTTTTGTGCAGGTTCAGTAGAAAGTATGCGCAGGAGCAAACGCTTGAATGTAATACAAATCGACGATCTAGATGCCAACCAAAGGCATAGTGCCCAGAATTCTGAAGCAGGACAAGATGAGCAGGAGGAGTATGATGACCGCGATACCTCGGGTGATGTTTAGTCTACCATATGTGCAACATAGTGCATCTTTTTTATATAAATAAGATCCCCGTAAAATTTTAATAACCAGAAAATAGGCAGTAGTATTTTCAATTATACAGGTATCAATAATGATCTTAAATCTATTGTTGTCTAATGATTTATAGTCCAAGATGGTGAAATACGAAAACGGGGGAAACTCTTTTGGCACATGTTTGGAATCTTCCAGCAGCAGAACGTATTGTGGTAAAATGTAACAGGTTTGGACAGCCCATTGGAAAAGAAGGTGGATTGTTGGGACAATTTCTAGGCACAGTTGCTAGAAATGGAGGTTATTGTCCACTAAACATGAAGGATCGGCGGTTAGTCAAGCGGAATGGTGGAGACAAAACAATTACTGATTTAGTCAAGGTTTGTCATATCTGCATTGTTTTTATCTTTACCTAGTACTATTTTAGAAAAAGTTTATAGAGGCAACTAAGATTATAATTATACCCTCACTCAATATTTATACCTTATTTCAGACAAAGTTTGTATATCCTCATTCTTGTGAGAAGTGGATACTGAAATCAGTTGGGCGAGACTGGAGGCAATACAAGGCTGCATTGAAGAAAGCTTTGTTTAATGTTAAGAAGAAGAAGTCTGTGTTGTATAAGCGATGCCCAGAAGATGTTGATGAGGATCAATGGATTGGACTGGTAAAGTATTGGAAATCCAAGAAGGGGAAGGTAATAAGAGTTGATACGCTTAGAATATTTTTCTAAATATAGTTCAATGCACAAGTAAAATTTACATGTTGCTCTTCAGTGATTGTGATTTGCTTATATATTAGGCACAAAGTAAGAGAAACAAAACTAGTATCTCGAAGAAGAAGAGGCCCCACACAGCAGGAACAAAGAGCTATGCTCGTTGGGCAGAGGACTTGGTGAATCATACATTGTTATTTTTGTCCGATAATAAGTGCTTTATCTATATGTTGTCTTTACAATTATTTTATCTCCATTTTTAGAGACAAGCTGATCCTCAAAAGAAGCAGCCACATAGAGCTCGAGTTTATCTAGCAACTCATAAACAGAAGGGTCAACAAAAAAATGAGGACGTTGTAAGTATATTCACTGTTTATTCAAGTTACATGAATTGTTGTGATCACACAGGTTGATATTATTATCATGGTATAGGTGATTAAGCAAACATCCTTAACCTGCAGGAGAAGTTGGAAGAAATCATCGAAGAACAACCAGAACTAGCTGAAAATAATCAAGGCAAAGTGGCTTGGGAAGGTGATGCATTACATTCAGTACTTGGGGAAGAGACTCCAGGACATGTGCATGGCTTGGGAATGCTTCCAGTTCCTAAGCAAGCATATGGCCAGAAGTCACATCTTTTCAAAGGCATAAATACAACTACAGTAGAAGTAGAAGGGCCCATGGAGATAACTCTGTTGGAAGAGCTGGGAAAGATGAAGGAACAAATCAAAAAACAAGATCAGATTATTGAAGAATTGCAAAATAAACAAAACAATGCAGATAGAGAACGAAGAGAGGTATAAATAGGGAATATCCATCAACATGCTTGTTGTCTTTATAAATGAAATCTGATATATATGAACATTCTTGTAGGTTATCTGTGAAGCAACTTATGATGATAATTTTCAGCCACATGTAGTGAGTTCTAAGAGAAAGGTATTCACAAATTATTGATCTAGTAATAGTTATTTTGAATAATTATTGCTGAAAATATTTTATTATGCAGAGAGTCGAGTGTGATGCACCTAACGAAAAAGGCACAATGATGGAATATGAAGAGATGTCCAGGGTAACTTATAATATTAGTGCCCATTTCCCTTTTTGTTTCACGGTTATGAAATTTTATATATGTATTCTTGAATAATGGGTATTTAGCTACAAACCTAATTAGTAAGACTCAATGCTTTAGACAACGATGGACATGATGTGTGTTACACATTAGTAGATGGGTTCTGAGCCATAATAGTTAATAAATGTTAGTACTTTGTAGTTTCTGTCATTCATGTTACATATAGATAGTTACCAATGCCTTCACTTGGCTACATTCCAGTTAAATTGATATGTCTACATACCTAAACCTATTTCATGTAAGACAAAATTCCATAACATAAGGCTATTGGCCATAATCCTATTTCAGTAGCATGCCTAAAAAAGAAGGGCAATTGTACATAGTTTTGTAAAATGTGTACAAGTCACTCTTTCATTAGGTATCCATACTTGATTGGAATAACATTTTCGCATAGTCTAATTATGTACACACAACATTGTGCCTTTTTCATTTAACTAAAAGTTATATATCTGAAAGGTCACACTGATACAACTTGCCTTAATATTATTGACTTCATCTCTCAATATAGTCCAATGTGAAGATGACACAAGCAAGGGTTACTCAAGACATGATACCACAACGGGGAAAAAAGGCACGTCCTTTTGCAATCGAGGTAGGAAAACATTAGAAAACTTTCGTTAATATGACACCACTTCCTTGTCTTATTTAATTGTTCTTTCATTCATGTTGAATAGGCTGGTACCATAGTAGTTTTGAAGTCTACCAAATATCCAAACAAAGAGAATGTTGCATATGCATCATTCATGAGTTCTGATCCAAATGCTCAAGTTGGTGGCGTGCCTGTTGGGAAACAATTCTGGAAAGTGCGTGTAACCTATCCATTGGAAGAAAACGAGGATTTGGTAAGGCCATGGGGCAGCTTGAAGACACTTGGTGATGCGAAAGGAAAAATAATTGCCTGGCCATCAACTTTTGTATGATTCTTTTCCTTTGATTCCGTTTTCATGACACACATATGTTTAGTAGTTTGAATGACTTATCATACATTATAGTCAGACGGTCCTTAATTTTATCCTTTTCTTTCAGGTTGAAAAGGTTAATGGTTGAGACGTTTGCTTGGGCCAAGTCATCATCAAGCCATCAACAGGACAAAGAAAAGCCTCGTTTGCATGAAGATTAGTTGCAAAGTTATATTTTATTAGGAGTCATTTTACTTTTATTTTGTCTTCAAAACCTTTAAAGGAACCCTAGCAGATGTATATATGCAACGATGAGAACAATTTATTTGTGCAATGCAATATGTTCTTACTTTGTACATGTGGAGTTATGTTGTCTTGCATGGTCGTGATGAAAAAATAGTTTTGACTTGTGTACTACCATCAGAAAGAAATAAGAAAAAATAGCACATTTGAAAATATGTTACTACATCTTAACCATGTGTTGCTAGAAGAGTATGCGTGTTCATATGGAATTGTGTTTCTGATATCAAAAATGTGTTGCTAACAAGTGTTAGTAGTTCTTTGGAAATGGGTGTTTCATATGTTTCTAAAACATGAGAAATGTGTTGCAGTAGCTATATGCTAGCTACACTTACTTTTGTTTTTACCAACACATGGTTTTGTGTTGCAAGCAGTGATCCTAGCAACACCATCTATAACAACACTTACCATTAATGTTGCTAGAGATGACAGCAACACTTTTTTGTACATACAACAACACATATTGGTGTTGTTATATGTCTGTCCTGTTGTAGTGACACTTGAATCAAAATAGAAATCTGAGTGACATAACTATCTGGGAAGACAAACAAACAGGATGAAGCACATCAACAAAGGAAATTTCATCAAGCACCACCTAAAAAGCAAAACTGTAAATAATAATTCATAGCATATATATTCAGGTGAGAAACTGTGTAGCTATGCATGAACCTAGAAGATCAGCGGTTCATATTTTCTCACAGCCCAAACTCTAGGATAGGAAGACGGCAAAATTTGGGGGAAGATGAGGCAAAATTTAGCATGTCCATTTTAAGCAACAAAACAAAAGCATCATCTCAGTAAGGTCTTTTGATTATTGACCAAAAGGAGGAACTAAACAGTAGACACTGATGAAATAATTTCATGAAGACAGAGAACAATTAATCTGATGATATCTAGAATTCTGCCCCCTAAGCAGATCTTTTAAATCAGGAAAATTGTGTATAAGGCAGGGAGTATAAGCTGCAAAACTGCAAAATGCCTTCCCTGAACCCACCGCCCCTGAGAGAAGTAAAATAATCTCATGCACACACACAGAAACCAAATCCATCTCATTGGTATATTTTTTATATCACAAAAACTGGTCAGACTAAACCTCTCATATCGGTCATATACCAAAATACAACACACTGGACTTTTGCAATTCAAAATACAAACTAATCCACCACAAAAAATACCAATGCAAATCTAACAAAAAGAACCTAGATCTTATTTGGATGGAATCAAGCTCTCAAAAAACTCTAGGACCAGTAACCTGATATGAATCCCAAAGTCGATGGCACCAATGATAACATGAAAAACTAACCTTTTTCTTTTGTAATGCTCGAAAACAAATATTTAGCACCACATATCCTTAATTGCTGTGTAAAGACGATGGGACAGAACAAAAATGACATGCACTGATTTACAAATGAAGGGACACTTTTTAAGTATGTAGAAAGTTATGGGTGCAAGTGAAATCCGTATATGCAGAGTAAAGTTGCAGCAACAGGATACTCTGTAAAACAACCTCAACAGGTACAGAAATAAAGTACCAAACAAAAAAAAAATGGTTTTATACCTCAACCTATCAAATCCTATTCTCGACTCGAAATACCCTCCATCAACGATATAATTCTGCAAATATAAACTGTGTAATTAAATGGGGAGGGCAACTCAGTGGCATGCGCCACAAAGTTATCTTTAATATCTTTCTGTTGACAACCAAAAGAACAAAAATAATTCTAATAGCCTATAGGATAGCAAGAAGAAATTTGAACACACCATATTGATCAATTCTCTTCATGTGGTGCCTGTTGGTGCAAAAGATTTCACGCCAACAATTCAAAGCAGAATATCGTATTCTCGCAACGATGATCGGCAAGTTTTCTCTACAAACATGCAAAGTGCCCCTACTCACGCTAGAAGCAGATCGGGTGTTTTGCTCGTAAAACGCCAAAGGAAGTAACAAATTGGAAACTAAGTAACAAATAGAGAAAAAAAACTGTTGTGTATTGATTTCTGTCCTTTTTCTGCCGACTCCTCTTGTTTATAAAGACAAATTCCTTGTAACAATCCTAACAACTTACGAGCTTTATCTCTAAACTGACTCAAATAACATAAATCCTAACTGAAACCAATCTGAACCCGAAATTTTTATCTCCAAGTCAGCTTCGCCAAGACTTCTCAGTTCTGACCAAAACGTCTCGTGCACATGTCCAACTCCGTAATTGTGTCGCATACACAGTCACGCACCGTTCTCCGGCTCGTCAGTCTTGAGCTCTCCATGCAGTACGCTGGTCTCCATCTTTTATGATGCGCACCTCCATCTTCATAGCCATCCATCTGCACTTCTTACCAACACCCTGATACTTGCGATTTTTGCACCAAACACCGCCCTCAATATCTTAATGTCGTCCTGAAAATAGGAAAACCAAAGCTCATAGGTGATTAAAGTTGTTGTACCAATATTGATCGTATAGCCAATTATGATCCAAACTTAAAATAAGAGCAATTAAATTTAATGGTCCATGACCAACAGCCTCAGGTATATTACATTACACTGCAAGATACAGATTTTAGACCAATGTTTCAGCAGGCTAAGTCATAGAGAAAAACACATAAAAGCGCATGATTTCGGGATAGCTGATATAAAAAATGCACACGACCAACCAGTTGTCCCGCAAATGATTTTAGGAACGATCTACAAATTAAAATTAGAAAAAGCCGCAGTAGTAGCAGAGGACATTTTGGGACATAATCCCTGTATCAGTATGGAATCCGTTATATAACCGGTTTAGTAGTAGAGGACATTTGGAGACGAGCCCAGTAGTTCTAATGCAAACAGGCAAGATGTCACTCACCTCGCCCAATCCCTCCCATGGTGGACGCACAGAACAAATGAGGAAGCATTGGAGCCGAAATCCCCTTCATCAGCCTGCACATTGAGTTGTAATGAAAAAAAACATGCTAGAGTAGAGAAAAAGGAAAATGAGGAAGATGGACTCCATCAGCAAGGAAGTAAGGCCCAAAAAACATGGGAAAAATACAAAACAAAGGGAACCAATTTTTTTCCAAACCAGATGGGAAAGCAATACGAATCAAGTTGGCACTGGTCAGTAGAGGGCAAGGATGCCCAAACACTAGCAAAAATCCCAGGATGGCAGTATCAATCGCCTCCTCACCGCTGCCTCCGTGCCGGCGCATCCATGCCGCTTCCCTCCCCTCCGCGCGCATGGCACGCGGTCGCGCCCGGCCTCCGTGGCACCACGGCCTGGTACACCGCCGCCTACAAGCCCCACCTGCCACGCCTCGGCCCACCGCTGCCTTCGTGCCCGCCTCATCACCGTTGTGTGTCTAGCGGGCAACCTCGCTCCCTACCTAGAGACCTGAAGAGAGAGATGAAGGAGACGATGGGCAGAGAAATAAGAACGAGGAGAGGAGAAGAGGACATTGCCATAGAGATGGTTTTTTCCACCTGATTGGATGAAACCCACATTCACGCACTCTTCACGATCTCCATCGAACGGTAAAAATTGTTCTGACTATCGTGGCATAGGGGTATGGCAGGGTTGGATGTAACCCCCTAAGAGCATCTCCAACAGTCTCCTAAAAACTGACTCCCAAAAACTGGTTATTGGGAGCCTCCCAATACCATTTCCTGGGTTTTAGGAGTGAGTGCTTTTGCAGTCTCCCAATAACTCACTCCTAATAATCTTATCCACTTTAACTTCTATTTTTCATCACATATGAACAATATAAAACCATCAATTGGAGATCACAATAATAATTCAAACCTTAAATTTCAAGCTCCATTCATTCAACAAAGATTTAAATCCATATTTCAAAGTTCATTCAAATTTAAACCTAAAATATAATGTCCAAATGCAGAAAATTAAACATGGAGGGTACAATTTTCATCATATGATCGATCATGCACTCCCACTCTCACTTCCACCAACCTTTGATGCTAAAATTTGAGCTCTTCTTACTTTCAAATAGGCTCTTTGGGCATCATCAAGCATGGTGGTATCCATAAACATAATCTTGTCCTCTTCCTCCATCTTCTTTGCCTGAAGCTTCTCCTCCTCAATTGCTACTTTGCGCTCTTTAATAGCTTTGAGCTCCATCCATTTTGCTTCCTCAAAAGCTTTGAGCTCTATCCATTTTGCTTCCTTAATAGACTTGCGCTCCATCCATTTTGCTTCCTTATCATGCTTCTTCTCAGCCTCTATCTCCTTCTTTGTGATCATCATCTCTTGGATCACTTCCTTGTATGCAAAGGTATCCTCTCCTCCTCTCTTCAGCCTCTCTTTCTCTTGCTTCCTCCCTGGAGGCCTCTTGTTCTTTGGTGCATCCAAGCCTGGACTTTGACATCTACCACTCTCATCTCCATCATCCCCATCATCCTCTGAGCTATGTCTTTTCTTCAGTGGGTGTGGGTCTTCATCTCTACGCCTCCACTTCTCATTATGTTCAAGCAATGTCCAGCAGTGTAGCATTGTAAATGCTTTATGATGAGGGTCCCTCAACTTGTACAACTCTTGAACATAGTTCATCTGTAACATCGAACAATATATCAGCAATGAAGTTCACAACATGTGAAGAAAAATCATTATTTAACATTCGGCATAGATACTTACACGATCTTGAATTGTTGCTCCACTTGTTGTCGATCTATGTTCACACAACATGCACCCCACCTGGTGCAGCACTCTTGAATTGTTTTCCAACGGTGAGACAATGAGCTGAGAGATCTACTAGCAGGTGTCTCCATATGTTGATGAAAGTGATCTGAAATGCGCTTCCAATATGTGCCACCCTTTTGATCAGTCCCTACTATTGGATCAACACAGGTACTCTCCCATGCATCAATCAAAGCTTTGTCTTCATCAGTTGAGTAATTGCCTGTCCTTGCCCGTTTCTTCTTTGTTGTTGGTGTTGGGTTCATCTCAACAACTGGTTCGTCAGGTTCATCAATCTCCTCGATGGGACTGGGTAGGGAAATTCCATCTATGCCAACAGACTCATTCAACAAATTGAGAAATGTACCACTACAGTGCAAACAACCATGAGTTACAATCCATATGATCAAGAAAAAAAATTTACGGGTTCTACATCTTGCAAACAGGCAACATTTTTTTATTTTACGCTACAGGTTACAATGAACCTATATGCTATTTATTCTGCACATGCTAAAGATTAAGAAATTGGTATAGTCATCGTCCAAAGAGCAAGCAAGCAAGTATTTGTTTTTTTTACCTTCCACCCATTTCATCGAACAGGTTGCAGTCATCATATAGAGAAGCTTCAACGTTGTCCATGGCAGCTGATACGGGAGAGAAATTAGGAACGGTAGAGGGCAAGGAGGCTGCCGTGGATATGGGAGTAGGGGTGCCGGCCGCAATAGGAATCTTCTTCGTCTTCCTCGGCTTCTTCGCGCGTGCTGCCATGGGCAACTCCATGGAGCTCGGGATGGCCAAGTTCTCCATTTCGTGGCCCTCCTCGGAGCTTATGGTTGCAGGGTCCGACGAGGCTCCGCGGGACGACGGCAGGGTGAGGCCCGGACGTCGATGGCGTGGATCTGGCACAATAGCCAAGGGGCGAGGTGCCCGGGTGCCGATGAGGAACGAGAGGCCTCCATCTTCGGATGGGAGAGCGTTGCGAATGGTGGCGTGCTTGTGCTTGGCTGCTGGCGGCTTCTTGCGAGAGGCAAACGGTGGCACCGTGTGGGAGGCGAGCGGCGGCGTTGTGTATGAGGCAAGGGGGACGCAATCAGAATGGCGCGAACACTGCACGCCCGGAAGAAATGTTCCCGCTAGCTATTTTTCAGTGGGACCCAGCTATTGGGAGGGGAGGAGAGCCTCCCAATTTTTTGGGAGGAAAGGGGTAGATATTAGGAGGCTTCCAACAAAAAGTTAGTATTGGGAGGTATATTAGGAGACTGTTGGAGCCTTCCTTCCTCCCAATATACCAGTTTTTAAGTATTAGGAATTGGATTGGGAGACTGTTGGAGTTGCTTCTAAGTAAATTAAATAGGAACCAGCATGCTCCTTAAAACGTCATTTAAAATGGCATGGCATGGGAGGAGTATATTATTCCAACTTAAACCGTGTAGAAAGTAAATTGAGATATAATTGTATTTAAGATATAAAATGGATAAAATAAATTATTTAGTGAGTAAAATGGAGTTTTCTAAAAAAACTGAATTCAGAGCAAAATTTTCGTAAACTTCCACGTTTCGGAGCCCCGGAGCATCAGTGTTCAATTTGTTAAAGGAACCCCGAAAATCAACAGATAGCCCCCTCCTCTGTTTCGATAAAGCCCCTTCCTCGACGGAGGGGCGCCCCAGGTCGTCGTCGTCGTCGGCCGCCTACCTCCATCCCTCGCCTCCCATGGCGTCCCTCGCCGCTTTCCACTCCGCCGTTACCCTCCCTCACGCCCACTCGCCCCGCCACCCCGCCCGCCCCAACCCCAACACCGGGCTCCTCCGCCTCCTTCCCCCGCGCCGCCGGCCCCGTCTGCGCGCGGCCGTCCGCCTCGCCATCTCCGCCTCCGCCTCTCCGACCTCCCCCGTGCCGCCGCGCTCGGCCGACTGGTCCCCGGAGTCGGCAGCGACGTCGCTGGAGCGGTGCCTCTCAGCGCCGGCCTCCGCCCCGCCGCGCGCGCCGCCGCTGATGAAGGGGGGCGGAAGCAGTTCGGGGCCGTCACGATTGAGAAGTCCAAGCTCGACCTATCCCAGCGCCGCAAGAAGATCATGCCCGAGGTAGGTGGATAATCCTAATTTATCTTCATTGGTTGTCGTAATCATGTTGCGACATGAGCATGAGAGCACGCTGTAGGGTTTAGGAAAATCATGAAGATCAGCCTAAATGTTTAAAGCTATCTGGGATTACGTGACACTGCTGAACGCTGATGGGATCATGTTTGAATTTACTCCAGAATCAGACGGTCAGAATGCAAAAGTATTGGATAAGGCATGCTGGCTCAAAGAACCCTTTGTGCTTTTGTGGTGGTTTACCCTAGATTACGTTATGGTAGAATAGTTCTTTAGAAATCAAGGAAATACATATGTCATCTAGTGATATCCTGACGGTCTTGTGTGCTTTTATTGTGTAGTACTTATGGAGTTCCTATGTTATTGGATGTCTTCTCCATGTCCTGATTGTGTTATCGAAATGAAAATTGTTTGTTGTGCATTCTACTATAGAAGGATGTTAATATCTCACGTTTTAGAAAAGGGGGCCATTATCCATGTGTGGCTGGCCTGAATGGGGCTTTGTGCATTCCATATTCCGATGTTATTGGTCATATGTTCTGTCTGTCTACCTTAATGATGTTTTTGCTCTGATGGGTACTAGGCAGTAAGGATTTTCTGTTGTTGTAATTTCAGTACCTTGGCCATTTCTTGCAGTTCAATTTTCCAATAATTTTATTTGTGTTCCTGAGTAACATTCCTTGCCTGATGACCTCCATCTTTATGATGTTTGCAACTTCAGCATATGGTTCTATAATTCTTTTGTGTTCTGATTTGAAGAAAATAAGTAGTTACTCCATAATCATACAAAATTTCATCTCAATCTCTTGTCTCTTTCTACTTTGTATCTGTTAACTACCTGCAACTTACTTCAAATCAAAGCATTGATTTGAGGAGATCTCGAACACCAGAATTTAAGGGTTTTTTTTTGTATTTACTGGGTGTGGCTCCAGGACAAATTAAGTGCTAAGCGCTAGGTGAGCTGTGACCTGTCGCCTAGAGCTTAAGCGTGCCTAGGGGTTTCCTAAGCGGTGTGTAGGCATTGTAGTAATTATGCATAAAATGTGTCATTCACAGTTATAAATGGAAAAATGAAAAGAAAAAAGTAGGAAAGCATTGTTTGGGCTTTTGTTTAGGGGCTCATTAGCCACTAATGCACCACCACCAGCCCATCACACCTCAGAACCCTAAACCAAATAACTGTAGCACGTGAACCAGCTGCCGCTGTTGCTTCTTTCTTCTCTATCCTTTTCTGTGCCTTAGCATCTAAAGTTCACTTCAGTTGATATTTTAACTAGCCCATTCTGCAAATTTGCTCTACAATATGTGGCGCATTAACATTCCCTGTAGTTGTGCCATTGGCCATCCTCAAGACTCAGGTGGTTTATGTTGTAATTGAAGTTCAGCTAGAACAAGAGCACTGATATGCCTTAAGATTCTGTTAGTTGATAATTTTCCTGTGATTAATTAGCTTGGGACAGACAATTATCAGAAGTTTAAGAAAAATATATATCTTGTATCATAGCCAGACTGAATTAATGTTCTTTTTTAGCTGAGATAGGAACACAGTCATTATTAAGCATCTTTGTAGTTCATGAGAAACCGTGCTTTGATGATATAACTTGGTATTGGATATAAACTACAGTCAGGCAGATAAGCACACGTGACTGGGCATATTATAGGAATGGCGTTTGTGTATGAGTAGGCTGTATAGGTAATATTTGCCAATTATTTGTTTTAATAGTAAACCAAACAAACATAACAAATTGGCGATGTGTGAGATCTGATAATTCATCTTCACGGCTTCTTTTCTTCCTTTATGATTTGATGATTAATTTATTTTACTAGTGATATACTATATAGTAACAAATTGAAACATTTCGTCATAACTATGTGCATTCAGATCCAGGAGCTTTTCTTTGTTAGTTTGTTACAACACTCAATGATTTTTGTAAAATTTGGTAACTGTATAAACTTGTATCACAACTGTTTCCAAATCTCAGTTGGCTACTGGTGGTGGTGGTGGCGACATTGGAAAAAGGATCGGTCATGGAGGGGGTGACGGTGGAGATGATGACGGTGATGATGATGATTATTTCGATGATTTTGATGATGGAGAGGAAGAAGAAGGTGGACTTTTCAGGAGGCGAATTGTTGTACAGGAGGTGAAATTCTAATGTTTCGGATTCAAATGAAGCAGTATACGAGTCCTGACAATAATTGGGAGTTTTAAGCTAATAAATACTTCTTTTATTGAATCAGCTTTTCAATAGAGAGTTTTTGGAAGCTGTGCTGCAAGAATGGTGCAAGACAATGAGTAATCTACCTGCTGGTCTTCGCCAAGCCTATGAGATGGTATAGTAAAAATTGTTTTTTTATGTCACCATTTTCTATGAAGGTTGAATAATATGGACTTTACATGATCTTTTGACATAGGGTCTGGTGAGTTCTGCTCAGTTGGTGCGGTACTTATCAATATTTTCAAGGCCTACAAATACCAGGTCCCTTTCAAGAGCTCTTCCAGGATGGTTTTCCAGGGGTCTTGTTGGAAGGTATACTTCTAACTTCTGAATCATCTGCATACTATCACCCATTTTGAGTGAGGGGGATTGCTCCTAGGATTTAGTTAATGGTTGAACTTATTATAAATAATTCTTTTTTTTGCGAAGTAAAAGTAATTCTGTTACTAAACCTCAAATGTAAGGTCCCGAGTTGTTCATCTTGACTGGTTATGCAATAGTTATTTGCCAGGGAGAGTTCATGTTGAAAGGCATTGTGCTCATACTGCCTTACCTGGGTAGTAATAAAAATTTCAATAGATGTCTATACTGTCTTTTGTTTTATTATATGCCCCTAGAGTCAGAACTGCACTTATCTTTCTATAAGAATGTATCAGATTATGAGTTTTTTATGCTTTTTTTGGGTAAAGTACATAACTGTAGTTGCAGAAACATAGTTTTTCTTGCTTGTGGATGCTGTAGACTCGTTGGAGTTGCAGGCTGTAGTTAGGATGATATTTGGTGAAACCTCATGACCTGCCTAGGGGTTTCTGCAACTATCGCACCGTGAATTCTGAAGTTGCCTTTCTTTAAGATGAATATTCAGTAGTTTGTAACTCAGATGGCTAAGTTTTTATTTCTTTCATACTCTTGTGCTGATTTGTGAAACTGGTTTACCTTTTATGTTGCAGAACACTTGCAGATCCATCATTCCCCCATAAGATGGCTTTTGAGTTCATGGCTACCTTCTTCTCATCTGTTTGGTGGGAGATGAATATTCGCAAGGAGAGGTAATGTTTCACACGTCGAAAATTCAACTGTTTCACTTTAGTATTTAACTACATCTAAATAAGCTCACCCTATTGAGGAATCAGGTTTCAGCAAGAATGGGATTTAGCGGTCGTTAACGCTTTGACTGCATCTTGTTGCAATTTGATGGTCCTTGGGCTTTTGGCACCATGCCGTTCATATGGGAGCACATCTCGATTTGACTTCCAAAATACGATTGAGAAACTTCCAAACAATATATTTGAGAAGAGCTATCCATTGAGGGAGTTTGATCTACCAAAACGAATCAGCGCATTCTTTTACAAGGCTGCTGAGCTTAGCTTGCTTGGGTTTGTTGCTGGCTCTGTTCAAGGTGGTCTATCTAAAGTCTTGTCTGCAAGAAAAGAAAGGAGGTGGATTTTTCGAGTATCCCATTTAGTCATTAGGGCATCCTATTAAGTTTCCTCTTATGCATTATTTTATTTATTTATTTATTTATTTTTGTGTTACTTCCATCTAGGTTATCTGTGAACATTCCGTCTGTTGGCACCAATGCTCTTGGTTATGGAGCTTTCCTAGGTCTATATGCGAACTTGCGGTATCAATTGTTGTTTGGACTAGACCAATATACGGTTAAACGATTTGATGTTCTTGGTGTTGCAATCTTCCTCAGCACAGCTGCAAGGTACATATCTGTTCAAGTCCAAAATGTTTTTAAATATTTCATTAGTGACAGTCTTAAGTCTGGTCCATTAGTATGAAAACTATATAATTGAGTACATTAGCATCGTTAGACATTATTGACAGTCTCAACCTGTTGATGATGCTGTTACATATCACTGTAGTAGTGTAGTTACAGCAGGTGGACATTAGTGTCATTGTAAGTCACATATGAAATTTAGGGTTCTTGTTATAACTTCTTCCACTTTATCTTTACCCTTGATGACAGATAAAAATACTGTTGCTGTTTCTTCTGTTTTACTGCTTTTAGTTTTGAATGTGAAGTCAAAATAAATTGTTAATTTCTAACTTACTGTCCACTTCCCTTGGAAATAACATTTTGAAGCGACTGTAAATTGTTAATTCCTGATGAACTGCTGATGTAAGACATATCATAGCTGCAAAATTTGACTATATCCGAAACATTGGGCAGTGAGATTGCAGTAGTTTCCTGCAAAAGTTAAGGATAGGTTATAGATGGTTGGTTGGACATGCCTGCATTAACGATTCTTTATTATTATATTATCAATTGAACCTTCCCTCTACACTTAAATAGTTTAGAGCTGCCTATTGGGTAGGGTAGATTGCATGCATAATGGTGTTTCGAAGTAAAAATGGAGACTGGTTGTGGTGGTGCCTGAAGTGATTGGTGGTCTATAAATGATGTACAAAAGAGAATTCCTTATTTGGCCCTGTTAAAATACCTTCCCTCCATGGCCCTCACAGATTTGTAGTTCCTTATTCCGACTAGAATCCATTTTTTATTCCTTGGTTGGCCATTCTTTTAGTTTTCTCAATTGTTTCAAATGGGGGATGAAAAGATGATTTTTTCCCTTGATATGAAATCAACAATTCAGCTGGGAATTAACTTGCAAGTTCAAAAATTAACTTGCAAGTGGAAAGCGGAAAGTAGGAGCTAAAACTGTTTATTTCACATCAGGCGTAGAATCATCTTTTTATCTCCCACTTAACACTGTTAATTGGAAAAACTAATGGAAGGGCCAAATAGGGAACGGAAAATAGATTTCAGTCAGAGTAAGGAACTTCAAATCTGAACGGGCTAAGGAGGGGTGGCTTGATTTTAACTGGGCCAATTAAGGAGAATTTCTCTCATGATTGAATCCATATCATGTCCATGATTTGTGATATCTTATTCAATGCGGCTGCTAGCTGCTGCCATATGTGAGACTTCGATGGCATATGATGCACAGGTCAAAATCGTGGGATATGAGAAATCATCTCGACACTACCTGACTTATTATTTTTATGAAGAGCTGGTTAAAAAAAATTGTGTATTCATTGACTTTATGTCCATGCTCTAATTGGTGACAAACTCTCGATGGTGTTTGATCAATGTCGTTAGGACAACTTAGGTAAAAAATAAACTAAGAGTGATGTCCTAACACCATCAGTTAAAAACCAGAGGGAGTAATTACGAGTCTACCCCGGTGGCTTATTTTGTTACTCACTAAACATGATCGGATATGTACCGCAGGCTGATGAATATTCAGATCGGTGAGGCATCAAGACGCACATGGCTTGGGGAAGAAGCTGACCCACAGTACTCAGATCGTTTGCTACGAGCATACAAGAGACCTGTTGAGGTTTATGCAGACCAACATGACTCCAGGTGGTTTATTTCCAAGGATGCTATTGTATCTGGTCTTGGTCTTCTGGGCCTCAAGCAGGGCGGACCTGAGGCAGCATTGTCCAAGCCCCGCCGAAAGCGAGTTATCCGTAAAAAGGTTGCCTCAGGTTGAACTTTTGTGGCTTTGTTAGCAGTTCTGGAACAATTTTGCCTCAGTTCCACTATGCTACATGGAGGTACTAAATGTAGTAATCAGGAAAGGCGGTCATTGGCTGCCATCGTGCACTGTCAGCAAAGGAATTGAAGGGTAACATGAAAGGTTTTGGTTGGTTCAAGTTGTAGGACTGTTACCATTTTGTATCATTTTTCCATCCTTTTGTCTCCTTTGGCAAGAATCTATACTGTATTCAGTTTTGTACTGTTGTGAGACAAGTAGGCACGCACAGTGGTAGTCTTGCGTATTGTTTCGGAACATATCCTTAACATGAAACAGTTTTTGATTTCGATCAAATAGCTGACTCGCACATGCTTTGTGCCAAAGATTTGCTAGTCACCAGTACGTTGCCCTGCTTTGCTACTTTTTTTTTCATATCCTTGGATGCTGTTTGCCTTTGTTGTAAAGTCGCGTGGAAGCGTGCAGTTTCAAAAACATGCCAAAACGAAAGCATTGATCTTTTGTTGTGAGAAATGACTGCATCTTTGCAATCCAAAAGTTTCAGTAGTGGGCTTTGCTCTGAATCGTCAGAAGTATACAAATCTATATTGACTGTATGTTGTGGTTACAAAGGCCACAAGCAACGAGGATTGGGCCAGCCCAAGGTGTCCCGGAGATTTTATGGGCTACGGGACTATGAAGGTCCTTGGGTTAGGCCTAATGGAAAGGAACAGAAAGACTACGAAAGCGGTAAAAGTTTGAAGGGATCACCAAGGAGTCACGATGGGCTCCAACGGACTTCTATCATTTCGGTACGAGTGTGATTACAGGGAGGCAAGATGCCCTCATCGGACGGGCTAGAGAGAGTATTTATAATCCATACTCTCTCAACCCTAATTCCCACATGAGCCCATACAAGTTACACTTATACCCTTCCTACTCTACCCACTCTTGGGTCGAATCCTTTCTTCATATGCTTGCTTGGGCCTTGGCTGGGCCAATTCCTTCCCACCAAGTGCTTCTCCTAGACCTTGTAGTGCTTGCTCTAGGTCCTTATTGGGCCTAATTTCCCTCGGGTCGGCCCACTGGGATAAGGTGGGGATCTTCCCCCAACGGTAGCCCCTCACGGGTGAGCTCCGTCTTCGGTAGGACCGAAACCGTGATCCCGAAGGATCTCCACCTTAGCCCCCGCCCCCTTTTCGGGACTGCCGGAGGCGCCTTGTCTTCACGACTTCTTCGGATTTACCCTACCGGCGATGGTTGAAACGGAAGAATTTGCAAGACAATATCAAAGTGGGCGCTCCGGTTTGCGCTCTTGAATTAACACATGAATAAACGAAGGTATAATACACGACCATGCATAATGAAGGTGATTCAAAATGAAGGAGGTTTACAACAAAGGCGGTTCAAAACGAAGGTGATTCTTTATTAATGTCTTTTAAGACCGCTTATAGTTGGATTGAAGGACGCTACCAAGTAAGGAAAAAGAAAGAGTAAGGGGTGACGCGTGCTGGCCTCTAGGCCGGCCTCAAATGCCACGGTTAAGCCGCCTAAAAGGGTTCCTTTGTCTTGAAACAACACTCTTGGCCACCCGCCTTCGGAGGATACCGGTGACCCCTAAGGGTCACGTGTCGCGGGTCCTAGTCACCGTCATCGAGGGATACCCTTTGCCGACCTTGGCATTGTCGCTGCTACTGTGACGACCAATACGAGGTAGGTCCCGAGATCTTCAAGGTGTGACAATAAACCCTCAAGTTCTGTTAGGAGACCTAATCTATCGGTCTCACAACCAAACGGTTTCTTCTCGTCGTGGCTATACTATGGTAAAGCCTTCGGAGAAGAACCGAGGCTACTGTGACGCTTTGCCATGGCGCTTCGCTGAATACAGCCCCGAGTACCACCGCCTTGGGAAGGTTAGCGGACTCGTGCCCTCGGTGAAGTCGCTTGGTAAAGCGTGTCGCACACCCTTTGAAGTCGATTGGTGAAGCGCGAAGCCTATGGACCTCTGTCCTTCCGGCTTGCTTTGATTGCAAGCCGAAAGGCCCAGACGTTGCATCTTGCTATCTCCTAGACCAGCTAACTTGTTGTTGCATGTTTTCAAAATGTGAGGCTTTGGTCCCTTTATATAGGCTTCATTGCTGCCTACGTGGCAGGTAGAATCCGATGAAGATAAGATTGCGTATCATGTTGTTTGGAGGACGTTGTGCCACATCAGCACCCTTATCCTTAGCCGTCCTCGACCCTATCCATGCACTCGTTACTTGGTCCTGTGCTGCTTTTGTTTTGTCCTTCGCTACGGTGACCGGGTCGTTTGTGCGATGACCTCGCTCTGTCGTTATACTGTACTCTTAACCAAATTGCATTTCTAATAGCTATGCCTGAACAATAAGGCAATAAGTATGCAAGGAGGCCAAATTATTCACGAGCTTTCACAAAGGGCCTTGACTAAGTTGATCTCTGCTCAAAGGCTTGCTTTTGCGCCTTTATTAGGGGCGTTTCCCAAGAACAAGCCACATTAATTGGCAGCCGGCGTGGTGAATAACACGCTAGCCATTATGCAAAGTCGTAGGTTGGCGCAACTTCCCAAAGGACCGCCGCCAAAAGTTACGCACGCGAGTTATGGCTCGGTGGAGTGCGCACCTTCTCGGAAACGTAACGACTGCTCACGTAGTGGGCCCTCTTGAGGACGATTCTGAGATCCACGCGATATTCGCGCAAGTATGACTCCTCGAAATGCGCGTTCATTCTTGAAGAGGCGCGACCGTTCGTAAAACGCGCCCGCTTATCCCGGGCGCACCGCTTCCGAGAGGCGCGTTCGAATTCCGAAACCACTGCTTTACCGCCTATATAAGAAGGGGTCCCGCGGTGAAACCAGTCCATCACTCACTTTCACCGCAACAATTCACCCATTGCTCGTGCTTACGGGCGCAGCCTTCGCTTTCCCCACCTAGCTTTCGTGTCGACGCTTTCGCGAGCAACCTTCGTTATGGCCAAGCGTCGCACCGGCCGGCGCGTTGGGCTGAGCAACACGAAGCCTCCCGGTTCTTATCCGGGAGCCGGCACCGTGACCGAAGCCCGGCTGGACAAATGGGCTATCGAGCACAATTGCTTCGCTCGGGATCGGGCGCACATCCCCGCCCGGAGGAGACAACTCCCGTGGTGCGGCCCGGTCGCCTCATCTTCGGTTTCCGGTGTCCCCGTTTGTGGGAGAGGTGCTTGGATCTCTTCGGCTTGGAGATTCTACGGATCACCCTTAACGGCATGATTCGGCTAGCTATCTTCGAGTGGGCCTTCCGGATGGAAGGGCGGTGCCTTGTGCCGGGGCCTTCGCCGCAACCCATCGGGCTACCCAACGTCCTTTGCTTGAGCCCACTCGGAGACCATATGTGGCTGAGCTTCATGTGCGTGGCCCTTCGCCCTCGCGATGGCATGGAGCACCTCGTGCCCGCGAAGGCCTACAAGCCGCACCGGGGCAAGATCATGGTGCATAAGTGGTTCTACTATGATCAAGACGCCAACCGCAACTTGCACTCCCTTCGTACGGAGATCAGCTACATTGGCCTTCCCGATGTTACGGTGGATGCCAACGTGTAAAGGCGCATCGACCTGCTGCAGCGCATCGCCCGGAAGGCATCCATGAGGGATCCGTGCGAAGAGTTCCTTACCGCAGGGATCGCGCCTCTTCGCCAAGATTGGGGCTCTGTCTTCGCCGTTAACACGACTGGACAGCCCACGACTTTTGATGTTAACTTGTTTCCCGCTAATGACTACGATGAGCTCTTTGTTTCATATTCTATTTACATTGATTCTTCCTCTAATCTTACTTCCTGTAATATTCTTTCCGGAGCAAACTCTTGAGGAAATTGAAGAGCGCTCGAACTATCTCCTCGACGGAGTGAGAGCCGATGAGCTGGCGCGCATAGAGGCATGCGGGCGGACCGAGCGTTTGAACCGGGTGTTCTTGCTAAAACACCCGGGAACTGTTTTGCCTCCTAGAGTGGTTATGCCAAAGGGAGGACGGCGCAAGCGAAGGAGCTTCGTTCCGCTTGTTCCCGATGACGACGAAAGCGATGAAGAAGCGAGATCGCTTCTACTGCCGAAGACGAGGTTGCCGAGCCGCTCCCCGAAAGGCAGCCCCCAAGCGCCGAGCGAAGCGCGTGAAGGTCCGGTTTTCGAAAACCGGTCTTTCCACCGTCCCCGAAGGCAACGGGGGTGATGCCGACAACGAAGCGAGAGACGGGGAGGCGGCCGCCGGTGCGGCTTCCAATACCCGGTGGCCACCGCTTCCCCGGCAACCCTTGACGCGGCCTCCTCCGGCTGCCATCCGGCCACCAATACCGAAGGGGCCGGCGCCGTTCCTAACATGGGATTTGGCGTTGGCTCCCCGAGCTTCAACTACTCCGACTCCTCGTCGTCTTCCTCCGAAGACGAAGACGATGAAGCTCGAGATGAAGAACCCCCTTCGGAGGACGAAAGAGGGGAAGTCTGCAGTCCTGCCCGGCCGATAGAGAGCTCGAAATTTCACCTTCGTCTCGGCCCCGAGGTCTCGACGAGGCTCATGAGCGCCGGGTAGGTCACGTTCATGACGAAGGAACATCAGCCCTTCCTTTTACTTCGGCAGCGAAGAAGACGCTCCAAACGAAGGCGCCCCGAGTCACGGGGCTGGAAAGGGTTTTATGGGGGTGCTTCCTCGCGGGATAGCCCCTCATAACATTGGGTCTTTCTTCCAGCCCAATGACTTTGAGGATGGGACTTACGCTTGCCGGGGGCTTGAATATGCTGGCCGTATGCTCGACTTATGCCACACGAGACCGGGCCCTTCAAGGTGTTGATGAGAAGGAGCTTACGGAGAACCTCTCGCGCATTACTATGAAGGTACTTCGAGTTATTTTTGGCTTAGACTAGATATAGACTTGACCTTATTTTGCCTTTGCTTAGCCTTATCTCTTTCATTTGTCGGGAGCACCGCTTGCTCGCCGATTGTCCAAGGCTTCCCCTTCTACGGAGGTTACCGCCTTAAAGGAACGGCTTCGTGCTTCGATGACGCTCGCGTCAAGAAGAAGCCAAATACAACCAAGCGTCACGTGAGCACGAAGAGCTACAAAAGGCTTCTTCGGAGCATGTCGTGGTTCGAGAACGAAGGCTTGAGCAATTGGAGCGAGGAGCTTTTCGACGCCAAGGCTACTATTGGCGCTCAAGCCAAGGCCCTTGAAACAGTCGAGCAAACCGAGGCTAGCGGCGAGTCCCTTGGGCGAAAGAAGCGGGAACTCATGAACCGGTTCCGGGACTTCCGTCTTCATTGGGCGTTGTGTGCCCCGAACCTAGCCATGAGGAAGGGGACGGTCCGGCAAGCCTTCGCTGGATGTCTTCGGGGCTTGCCGCGGCGAAGACGGCTTCAATTCGGTGGGGCCACCACTGCGCCCGCGTGGCTCGGACAGCCGCCTTTCGTGTGGCTAAGTCTATCTGCACCTTCTCTTCGAAGCACGTCAAGGAAGGCGCTCGCGAACTTCGCGAGGTGTGCGGCACCGACTATACAGCCTTCAAAGAAGCCCAAGCCGATGTGGCGATTGCGGACCGGTACTTCGGTCGTGAATTCTGGGCATTTTCGGGTTTGGAGCTTGCCGGTTCTGCTGCCTTGGAGGCAGCGAATGCGGAGCTTAGCCGTACCGGCGATACAACAAATGAAGCCGGGCCCTCCCATGCTGCTGCGAATGAACAAGTTGGGGAGCCGGTCGATCCCGAAGGCATGCTCGAGACGCCCACGAAGGCGAGGGTCCTCGGCCCAACAGCCCTTCTTCGCGGCCTCGGGTGTGAATCTTGCCTTAGTTTTTTAGTATTTTCTTTTCGTTATTATGTAATCACCTTCGTAAGCGTTTAGCGCTCCGAAGGTACCCTTTGTATCTAGGTCTTTTGGTAATATATCAATCATTTCGCCCCACTTATATTGTTAGGAATTTTCTACCTTCGCGGGCACCGACGAGATTCCGGAAGCAGCTATCATTGAGGACGCTCTTCCGCACCGGTTGTTAATTCCAAGGGATTCCGAAGCCCCTGGTCCTTCTTGGGTTAGCGGTACTCTCCTTCGCAGATGGAAGCGAGATAACCCGAAGGGAACACTTATTGAATTTGCGGCCTTCGTTAACGAGCGAAATGACAAAATCAAGGCTACTTTCCCTAAGGTCACCCCGGAGGAGCATGCTGCTCGTCGCGCTAAACGCGAACGCCTTTGGGCGTCTTTGGGACAAGCACCTGGAGCTATGGTCAAGACGGAGCCCATAGATATTTTGAGTGATAGTGACTCCGATCCTGTGGATGCCGAGGCCCTTCGAGCTCGTGCCTCTTCGGCCGAGGGTCGTGCTTCCATCGCTGCAGATTTGGCTAGGCGCCAAAAGGAACTTGAAGATATGGAGGCTGCAATTGCTCGCAGCCGTTCTCATTTATCGAGCTAGAAGCGGAGCGCTCATACTTAGAATTTGAATGTAATTTATAGTTGTAATTCACGAAGGGGCCTTCGGGCCCTCTTTCTGTCATCTCGAATAAAGTGGTTCTTTCATTTGCACGCATTTTATTGTCTAAGATGGGGTTTCCATACTTAGCCTTCTCGGTGTTACTTTTCCCGAGGCATTAGGCCGTAGTTGCCTAGCATTGAAGCCATGGGGGTTTCCCGGTGCTTCGGGTTCCAAGTTGGGATTTCCAATCATGGACTTCTTGGATGGAACTTTCCAAGGCATTGAGCCGTAGTTGCTCGAGCATCGAAGTCATGGGGGTTTCCTAGTGCTTCGGGTTCCAAGTTGGGGTTTCCAATCATGGACTTCTTGGATGGAACTTTCCAAGGCATTGAGCCGTAGTTGCTCGAGCATCAAGGCGTTAGGGTTTCTAAGCACCTTGGTTTTATATGTTAAAGCATGCATGCGAATCAATCAAGTGATTAAAGAAACTTTTTTTCATTGATAGCGAGATATGTACAAACCGACATCCTTTGCACGACACCCAAAACTCGACTCTAAACGAAGACTGCTAAGGACTCTCATACACAGCCCCTAGACCTAGACATCTTTGCAAAGGACTTGCCTTGCAACAAAAAACTCATGAACTTGTACCCTAAGGACTCGGTCGTGCAAAAAGGACGGGGGACCATACCTTAGACTTAAACAAAAGACTGGCAACATACTCGAAGACATGCTTCGTAATTGTCATAGACCACCAAAACAAGCGACTTAGCCAACATGAGAGAGGACATCTTCCCTTGTTCTGCGGAAGAGCCTTATATGTAGAATTTCTTGAGAGTATCAGCATTGAAGGTGTGTGGTATGGGAGTTCCATCGAGCTCAAGCGGATGATATGCTCCTTGGCGAATGGACTTGTCAACGACGAAGGGCCCTAGCCACTTGGTGTTCAACTTGGTTACATGTACCGGGTTTCTCCTCAAGACAAGATCCCCGGGCAAGAACTCTCTTGGATGCACCTTGGAATTATAAGACTTTTCCATAGAAGCAATATACTTGTGTAGATTAGCTACAGCACTGCAAGCGTGTTTCTTCGAGGAGGTCTTTGGAGACATCTTCATCATCTCGTTGGAGGCCTTGTGGTTTGAAAGGAAACTGTTTGAATTTCCTCGGAGGTTACCGCCTCGGCTTCGTAAAGCAGCCTGAAGGGTGAGAAACCAGTTGGTCTTGTAGCAGTTGTTCCGATGGACCACAACCCATTTTCCTTTGGGAAGACCGACTAGGGCCTTCGATATTGCTGTGAACACATTACCATTCATCCGTTCAACAGCCCGTCCGCCCTTGGATTAGTCACTGAGATTTCACATTTCTTGACTCCAATACTAAGGCAGTACTCTCGGAATTCCAGTCCTTCGAACCGCTTGCCATTGTCCACTGTAATTTCTACCGGTACCCCAAAGCGGCACACCACATTCTTCCGGAAGAACTTTCGTACATTCTTAGCTGTGATCTGTACCAACGGTTCAGCTTCGACCCATTTAGAGAAGTACTCAACTACCACTACCGCAAACCGAAAGCCCCCTGGTGCTGCTGGAAGCTCCCCAACAATATCGATGCCCCACCTTGCTAGCGGCCGGACCGGTGGTATTGGCTGTAACACGGTGGCCGGCAAATGCGATTGCCTTCCCATCCATCGACATTCCGAACGGACTCTCACCAAGTCCTCTCGCATCCCTTATGGCCGAGTAGAAGCCCTGTCCGAAAGCTTTTGCCACCAAAGCCCTTGGAGCTATGTGAGACGAACATGAACCTTCGTGAATTTCCCGCAAGAGTCGTATTCCTTCTTGCTGACTAAGGCACTTCAGCAATGGTGCACAAACTCCTCCTTTGTACAGCACTTCTTCGATCAGAACATAGCCCCTTGCTCTATGCTGCATTCGCTGTTCCTCCAATCTGTTATTTGGCGTGTATCTTTTCTCGATGAAGGCCCTTATCGGGCGCGCCAATCTTCCGAGACCAAGGCCAGGACTTTCTTGGTTTGATTGCTGATGGTGGTGGCCCGATGAAGCGTTTCGTGCAACACGTCCGGCTGCAAAGGTCCTTGTCCCGCAGCTGCTTTGGCAAGCAGGTCAGCCTCCTTGTTTTCTATCCTTCGTATGTTTCGACCTCGAATCCTACAAAGAACTTATCCATCTCTCCGACCTTGTGAGCATACGCAGATCATTTCTAGATCAAGCGTTCCGTAACCCTTCGCTAACTGTTTTGCTGCTAGCCGTGAATCGCAATACAGGACAAGTTTTTGTGCTCCCAACACCCTTGCCTGCCTTAGGCCCAAGAGGATGCCTTCGTATTCAGCTGCATTGTTGGTGGTCCGAAAAGCCAATCTGGCCGAGTACCTTAGTGTTTGCCCACCGGGAGATGTGATGATAGCGGCACAGCCGGCACCGGAGACCCCCATGCTCCATCTGTGTAGATCTGTCCAAATTGGGTCCTCTGGTTCACCCCGATCTGTCGACCTCCGTGTTGCCATTAGGGGTCCATTCAACCAAGAACTGGGCTAGCACATCCGATCGGATCGCTTTTCTTGCGACGAAGGTTAAATCATATTGTCCCAATTCGGCTGCCCACTTCAAGACTTTGTTGGATGCCTTGTCCGATTTTAGCGCATCTCTTAGGGGGTACTTCGTAGGCACCAAAATAGGATGATCATCGAAGTACCTTCGTAGCTTGCGTGACGCCGTCAGGACGGCATACAAGAGCTTTTCAATGATTCCATATCCGCACCTGGCCCCAGCGAGTGTTTCCGAGACATAGTAAACTCGCAGCTGCTTTGCCTCCTCGCTCTTTGGTCCGATATACAAGGACCCCACTAACAGCCTTCGGAGCTGTTGCGATATAGAGGAGGAGGGGAACCTTGGGTGGCGGTGGTTTCAAGGTTGTCAGCTCCACTAAGTACTGCTTGAGATGTTCAAAGGCTACTTGATGCTCCTCTCGTCCACTTGAAAATCCGTGACCCCCTTAGTATTTCAAAGAATGGCATGCTTCGTTGTGCTAGTTTAGAGATAAACCTACTCAAAGCGACAACCCTTCCAGTAAACTTTTGCACCTCCCTTATGGACTTTGGTGGTTCCATCTCCAGAATCGCCTTGATTTTTGTTGGATTAGGGTCGATGCCGCTTCGGACACCATGTATCCCAACAGACTTCCCCGCCTTGACTCCAAACATGCACTTGGCTGGGTTTAGCTTCATGCCCACTCTTCCGAGGTTTGCGAAGGTCTCAGCTAGGTCTTTCACATGGTCTTGTTCAGCAACACTCTTGATTACAATGTCATCTATGTATGCCGCTGCATTGCGACCCAACCGATCACCAAGGGTGGCCTTGACGGTTCGGGAAAACGTAGCCCCAAGCATTTTTAAGCCCGAAGGGCATTCGATTGTAGCAATATGTTCCTCCGGGTATCCGGAAGGCCGTCGGAGGTTGATCTTCGGTTGCTAGCCGGACTTGATGAAAACCCGAGTAACCATCGAGGAAACTCATCAACGCAGCCCCAGCTGTGGTATCAACTAGCTGATCTATCCTTGCCAATGGGAAATCATCCTTCGGGCAAAACTTGTTAAGAGTAGTGAAGTCAATGCACATTCACCACTCGTCCATTTGGCTTTTTCACTAAGACCGGATTGGCTAGCCATGTGGTTCGGTCAATGGGACGCACTACCTCCGCATCTAGCAGCTTCCGAACCTCTGCTTTGAGAATGGCAATTTTTTCTTCTGTCCAATCCCTCATGCGCTGCTTTATGGGCCTTACCTTCGGGCCTACGTCCAGCTCGTGCACAGCTACACTCTTGTCAATCCCGAGGATATCCTTTGATGACCAAGCAAAGACACCAGCATTGTTTCTTCAAAACCGAAGGAGCTCCGTTTCTCTTTCCCGGGATAACCCACATCCGATCCAAACAGATCCGATCGGGCGATCCGGACACAACACCACCTCCTTCGTGCCTTCCTGCGGCTGTACCTTTGGCATGTACTTAGGCACGGCGGGAGGTTCCACGAGACTAGGAGTACCTTCGTTTTTACCAATGACATTAATGTGACGCTGCCCCGGGGCCATGTCGATTGCCAACCTCCCGGCTTCGGCCTGATCTCCATATACCGCGATGACCCCCTCCGGTCCTGGTATCTTCATACGAGAGATAACCATGATGAATGATGGCTAGAAACTTGTTGATGACCCTTCGTCCCAAGCAACACATTGTACGGATACACCATGTCGACTACGTCAAACCTAATGTCCTCGGTCCGACTGCCCCTTGTCCATTGGAGCCGAGAGAATGAAACCTTGAATGTGATACATCCTAAGGGGTGAATGGGCTGTCCCCGAAGCCTTGCAGGGGGTGTACGAAGGTTGCAAGTCCGCCTGCGTGAATCCCATTTTCTCCAAGGTATTCCATAGTAACACATCTGCTGAACCGCCTCCGTCAATTAGAACTTTATGCACATCACCGTGAATATTGACCCTCATAACGAAGGCATCATCGTGCGGATAAATTATTGGCCTCGAAGTCAGCCGCCGAGAAGGCGATCGGCACGTCCATCCATTTATGAAGTCCAACCGGCGGACAAGCAGCTACGTGGGACACCCGCTCGATGTATTCTCTGCGTTGTCTCTTGGATGGAAAATCTCTGCTATTTCCTCCGGTGATCATGAGGATCGTTCCCTTGGACGCTTGGCTACATGCGTATTGAGCTGGTTCCGCGCTGGTTCGCCATCGGGACTTGTTGCACCACCCTTGGCCCCGACCGACGCATGTCCGGGTTCTCGCTCGCGGAGAGACGGACGATGCCCGCTCGAGTTGCACTGGTGATGAATAATGAGCTGGCTGTGCAGCCCCGTAGGATGAAGCATACATTGGTGGGACGTAAGGCATGTGAAACGGCAAAGGCGGTGGTGGTGGCAATGCTCGCGAAGGTGGCGCATAATGACTAGTGTGCATCACGGAGCGAGGGCCTTCGTTTTGCCCCTTCCGTCTTGCTGCGCACATTGCCTTGATTTCTTCACAATTGTTAGTCGTGTGATTTGCTCCTGACCCATGAAAATAACAGAAGAAACCTTGGGGCCTGTTTCCGAGAAATTCCTGCCTCGGCCTCCGCCTCGGCCTCCTCCTCTATTACCACCGATCGCGAAGGCCCCTATGTTTGTTGCGAGGGATAACTTTCTTGCTGCGAAAAGTCCTGCTCTACATTATATACATTCCTCGACATCTTGTGCTGACTCCCTTCGTACCGGAATTCATCCGGACGCTTCTCCCCCTTCGGTCGGACCGTTGACGCCAACCTGCCTCGGCGTTTTGTATATCTTCCCCGACCCTTACTTGTCCTTCCAATATCCGAAGCGGATGATCCGGAGTTTGAGGTCTTTTTTCCCCGATTCTCCTTCGTGCTTCACGGATATGCAGGCCCCTTGCCACAGATTCTATGACGATGGGTTCGGTACATCAGCCACCCGGCACTTCGGATGCATAAACCTTTTGGTGAACTGTGCCGGTGTTTCCCCTTCTCTTTGACAACACGCGGCCGGATCTCCGCTGTTCAACTCTTTTGGATGAGATGCACGAAGTGCACCGACGAGCTTTTTTAGCTGTCCCCAAGAGCTGATGGATCCAGCTGGCAGCCTTGAATACCATGTGCTTGCTATGCCTTCCAATGCTAACGGTAGTGCCCCGGCTTTGATGGCATCTCCTCCACCAGCAGATTCAACCGCTGTCTCATATCGAATGAAGAACTCTTTTGGGTCGGTCGTTCCTCTCGTATACCGGGAGCTTCACTCCAGCCCGACTCGTGTGGCCAAACCGCCGTTTGCAATTCCCAAGTTAATGGCAACGAAGGATCTACCTCAACCTCCTGGCCCGGACACTGGAACCACAGGAATAGCGTTGTGCCTTTATACCAGGTCCTCCCGCGGCTGCATCATTTGCCCGAGCCCTTGGTTCTCAGTAAAGACAACTCCCGAAAGGCTTCATGGGTCGGGGCCCTTCGCTCCGGCATATTTGCTCTCTTGAGAACTTCCAGCTGCTTTGTCAACAACTCATGCGTTTTTATCACAGCCTCAAGCCTCTCCTTGTACCCTTCCTCCTGTCCGGCAAAATTTTCCATGGCTTGCTTTCTCAACTCACGCTCTTCAACCGGTCTCCGCTGATTGTACTGTGCTTCTAATTGGGCTGCGAGAAGGCTTTCTTGCGCCTCCCTTCGGGCTTGACCTTGTTCCGATAGTAGCCCGGCATTGTCTTCCCTTCGGACTTGCCCTTCGCGCTCAGCCGGAAGCCTTATGCTTTCTTCCCTTCGAGCCTCGCTCTTCGTGCTCGGCGAAAGCCTCGGCGCTGTCTTCCCTTCGAGCCCGTTCTTCGTGCTCGGCAAGAAGCCCGGCATTGTCTTCCCTTCGAGCCTGCTCTTCGCGCTCTCTTTCCCGACTCTGTCTTTCCAAGTCTCTGCGCTCGTGCTGCGAGCCGAGGTCCTCCGGTGTAACTCGTACCGATGCTTCACGACCTCCTTCGATCCCAGCTAAGGTTCCTTCATTGGCCACCCCTTCGGCCATGTCGGCAAGTGCACCTTCCTCTTGACCAATCGTGCCTCCCGGCTCGATGCGGTGGAACCCGAAGGGTCACCGACCCTCCTGTTTCTGGTGTATCCTCCAGCCATAACGTAGACCTTTCTGTTCGATCCCCACGGACGGCGACAGCTGTTGTGGTTACAAAGGCCACAAGCAACGAGGATTGGGCCAGCCCAAGGTGTCCCGGAGATTTTATGGGCTACGGGACTACGAAGGTCCTTGGGCTAGGCCTAATGGAAAGGAACAGAAAGACTACGAAGGCGAGTAAAAGTTTGAAGGGATCAAGAAGGAGTCACGATGGACTCCAACGGACTTCTATCATTTCCGGTACAGGTGTGATTACGGGGAGGCAAGATGCCCTCATCGGACGAGGCTAGAGAGAGTATTTATAGTCCATACTCTCTCAACCCTAATTCCCACATGAGCCCATACAAGTTACACTTATACCCTTCCTACTCTACCCACTCTTGGGCCGAATCCTTTCTTCATATGCTTGCTGGGCCTTGGTTGGGCCAATTCCTTCCCACCAAGTGCTTCTCCCGGACCTTGTAGTGCTTGCTCTAGGTCCTTATTGGGCCTAATTTCCCTCCGGGCCGGCCCATCGGGATAAGGTGGGGATCTTCCCCCAACACTCGTCCAATATGACATGAGCGTTACACATAAACCGTATCCCATTTCTATTCTACGTCCGAGGCAGCCAATTGATATAAAATTGACATTAGAAAAAGTATAGAGATATCCAAATCTTTACAAGCGAGTTCTATATATTGACTACTCATTAAATACTTAAATGATATCATAGTTCTATAAATCGAAATTAAAGGGGGAGGCATATCAATTGGTTAAGAGTAGAACTTGAAACTCTTGACGTCATGGATGATCCGACGCAGGCCACCAATGGGAGAGGCAAGCATGAGCAGCACTCCGATGACAATGCAGAAGACGTTGATGAACCAGGTGAGGTTGTACTTGTTTGGCTTGCGCAACATGAGCCACATGATGCAGGGGATGAAGTAGGTGGTGGGCGCGAAGCCGAACCCTCCGAAGAACCCGAGCAGGCCGTCGAAGAAGGGGAAGGTCATGCCGATGAACATGGTGGCCGGGACGTAGGTGGAGCGGGCGATGATCCGGAGCCGAAGCCCGGGGTTGAAGTCGAGCTTCTTGACCAGCACGGTCTCCATCATGTCGAAGACGGGCATGGCGAAGACCCGGTAGCTGCCCACCACGTGCACGGCCACCATGAGGTTGGCCGCCGCGACGAGCCGGTGGGCCTCTCCGGGCTGATGAGCACGTTGGCGCCACCGCGTTGCCGAAGGCGTAGTAGCCGGCAAAGGCCACGGCGAAGTAGTAGAGCGCAACGAGAGCGTAGGCCACGACCACGCCCTTCCACATGGGTGCCTTGGAAGGCTGCTCGGGCGTGGACGGGATGGTGGCTCTGGATTTCGAGAACAACGTTGTGGCCCGCGTAGGCGAGGCCACCGCGCCGAGAGCGTTGAGGATGCCGAACGCCTTGTCCGTGGTGGTGGTGGCCCCGAGGGCGTAGTCCACGGCGCGGGTTGTGTGGCCCTTGATCGCCGAGGTGAAGAAGGCGATCATGGAATAGGCGAGCGACATGGCTGCGGCGGCGGCGGAGATGGAGGAGATGGAGTTGAAGTTGGGGAACTGCGAGAGCGGGAGGTGGACGGAGGCGAAGATCATGATCCGAACGTGAGCCGGATGTCCTTGCGGTGGGTGCCGTGGCGGAGCAGGTCATAGACCTTCCGGAGCGACCGGCCCCCGGTGACCATGTACACGATGTCCGAGCCGATCTGCACGATGAGCTGCTGCGGCACGATGATCCGAGCCCGAGGCTTTCCCCGAAGGCGTGTTGCCCGAGCTCGTGGTACCGGTCGAACCGCTTGCCGGGGACGTGCTCGTGCAGCTCCACCAGCTGCCACAGCGTGTAGAGCGTGAGCACGAAGGAGCCCACGATGACGGTGGCGCCGAGGCCCCACCCGAGCTGGGACATGGCGAAGGGCAGGCCGAGGACTCCCGCGCCCACCATGGCGGTGATGTTGTGGAAGGCGGAGTAGTACCACTTGGCGCTGCGCGAGGACGTGATGGGCAGCCGGTCGTCCAGGTTCACGTTCTTGAGCCGCTCCTCCTGCCGCTGCTCCTTCACCGTCTCCTCGTACTCCTTCATCAGCTGCGGCAGTGTCGACGGCGCCATCTTCAAAATTCTTCTCTCTTGTTTGCCCGGAATTCTGGCCGGTGGCTATTCACGTCCAAGATCGCCCTAGTTTTCCGTGGGAGAACTGTTTGATTGTTTCTTGTTGTGGGAAGAAGGGAGGTGGGCGGCGCGCATATATGGCAAGCCGGTGCGCCGAGCGAGACTCGGGTTCGAAAAAGATTCCTAGACCGTCGTGGTTCGCTTGTAGGGACCACGACTCGGGCTCGACAAAGATTACTAGAACACCTTCCATGTATAACTTTTTGTCGGATTCAGCGTATGGCAACTTAGTCGGACACGAGAGGACGCCTTTTCACTCATATATCTACTCCGACGCTGCGTAAGATGTGTTCGTTTTCTGGTTCTAAATTTTATAGCTGTCACATAAAAAGAATCTTATTATTTATGAGTACTAAATAAAATTTAATTATAAAATAAATTACATGTTCCTAGACTAATTTACGAGACGAATCTAATGAGGTTAATTAAGTCGTGATTAGAGGATGGTTACTGTAGCATCACTTTAGTAAAAAATTAGCACCAATCTATCAAAAGAGTTTTATCATTAAATTGATCGAAATATTCATAAATAGTAAGATTCTCTTTGATGTGACAGTGCTAAATTTTAAAGGTCAGGAAACGAACAGGGCCTAAGATGGTACGAGGGCAAAGTAAGGGGGTGTTTGGATCCTCTAGTTGGCTAAAGTTTAGCCAACTAAAGTTTAGTCACCTAAAGTTTAGCCAACTAAAGTTTAGTAGATACATGTTTGGATCCATGACTAAAGTCCATGACTAATAAAAAAGTGGACATATCTAACTCTCAATAAATGTTTCTTCACCTTTACTTTTTCTATCCCTAACATGTGGTGAGGGGTACTTTTGACTTTATTTAACTTTATTCAAAGTTTAGGAGAGTTTAGTAAGGTTGAGATGACTAGTGGTCTAAAGTTTAGGAGGTGACTTGGCTAAAATTTAGGAGGTCATATTTGGAGAAAAAGTAGCTAAAGTTTAGTCAACTAAAGTTTAGAAGGTGGATCCAAACAGGGCCTAAGAGTGAGAGAGCGAACAACGATTACTGTCAAGGGCGTGTTTGGTTGGCTGCCAAACCACGCCAAAGCTGAACTCGCCATAGTTACGGCAGCGCCGCACGCCCAAGCGCGTTTTGCCATAATTATGACAAGCCGAACTGCTACCATAGATCGCTAGTATAAAGTTCACGCCAGAAGTTGACGAAAGCATGACGACCAGATTTGTGGCATGTGGCATTCTTTGGTAGTAGACCAAACAGGCTTGAAGGCAGGAAATTGTATGTGCAGACCGATCGACGGGAATCCGTCGGTAGAGCGGCCTATCCGGCCCACAACTTCTCATCATTGCAGTCTATCAAAGATGAAATCCGTGTCAATGTTTCTACGAATATAGATCAACGTTTTAGAAAGATGAAATCAATATTTTTAGAAAAATGTTGGTATAGAGCATCAACTTGATACGACATAAATAGAATGTTGATACGAGTGCATCGAAGATATTGATGAAAATTCGATTTAAAAAAAACATTAAAAATATTCATGTTGGATCTCGTTTCGTGGAATTAATTCTAAATAACACGATGGTGCAAAAGGATTCAAAAACAGAGTTACGGTTTGGAAGAAAAACGTGTTTTAAGTTTCGAAATTAATTGGTTTCTCTCTCCCTCCCACCCGCTCCAATTATGTGGCGACACGTGGTGGCACTAGCCACCCTTCCCTTCTCCACCCGCCTCGAATCCGTAGCGTTCATCTAGTATGCATGAATCTCAAACATTGATCTATACAAAGACTCCTGTCGATCGATCTACATATAAGAAGCCCCCTGAAGGTGGCGACGATGGCGTGCTCCGTGGTTCAATTTGAAAGAAAAGCAGGCCTGTCCACTAAGCCTGCTAGGCTCGCTATAGTAAAAAGCCTTTCATGCAGCCCGCTCCGTTGTTAGTGACCGAAGTAGGGGCTGCGTTGCTTGACATGTTGGACAAGGGCAAATGTGCCTCATGTGAAATTTTTACAAATTGGCCCTTTTTAAAACTATTTTTACAAATGATCCTTCGGGAAAACTATTCCCAAGAATGGACCTTTAATACGGCGCTAGACCACCGGCACCGAAGGTAGTTGGCACGACGCCGACGGACCTGGCTTCGTATCGTGCCACGTCGGCGGTTGATGCCGTGTCGCGGCGTCGGGGTGGCACATATGGCGTCGGTTCCTTTGGCGCCGTAGGATAGCGGCACAACGACGGACCCTTTGGCGTCGTACAAGCAACTTCTCTCGGACGCGCGGGCATTTTTTCTCCACCGAGCACTTATCCCCTTTCTTCATCTCCACCGCTGCTATAGTGACCCGGGGTTCGGCGGCGGCGGCTAGTGCCTACGGGTAGGGAGCGCCGCTCCTCCCGCTTCTTCCTCCCATGATGCCCCTCTAGTTTCCCCTCTGCGTCCCCTCTTTTCTCCCGTCCACGGCTCCCTCCCGTGCCACCCCCGTGCCCGCGCCGTCGCCTCGTACTTGCACCGCCTCTCGCCCATGCTGGTCATTAGTCCCGGCCCCTCTACTCATGAAGGTATTCTCTCCCTGCTTCCTCCGTCAAGTTAATTTCCTTCAATTTAATCATGTTGCATTAGGGCTAGGGTTAGCATAAGGATGGTTAGGGTTAGGGTTTCGATTATCGTAAGAGTTAGTGTTAGGGTTATAGAATTAGGGTTAGGGTTGTAAAATTTATTTTTTGATTATGAAATAATGATGTGACATGATGGTTTAGAGGTCAGTAGAAATATTAATATTTTGTTAGGTTGATAATTCGGTTAGGGTTAGAGGCGGATAGATGAATTAAATTCGGTTTTGGTTAGAGGCGTCATTGGTAGTATGAATGGTGTGGAATGCATGTGTGTAAGGTTTCACTTATGATTAATTATGGTTTTGGAGGTTTAACTTTTTTTGTATGGATGTAGATGGCCAAATGTATAAGGGTACACCATGGAGGCACGGTCATGAGGACGAATGATGATAGTGTCGATTTTGTTGGCATGAGAGTTGAAGTGTTTTTGTTCGCTCGGACACCTTCATTATATGAGGCTTGCCGTTTGCGTCAAAGTTCGGGATGGTTGGAGAAGGAGGTGGACTTGTTATTCGAGGGTCGGATTGACGTGGGATCGTCACGCGATCCACGTTTGAAAATGATGGCCCGAGTTGGTGATGAAGTTGAATGGAAGGCCTATGTTGATGTTGTGATGAGCTCGAAGTGAGAGCGTTAGACATGGTTGTGCATAAGGTCCGGAGGAATCCATGTTTGCAAGGAGTTGATGTTGGAAGGGGTAGTATGTTCGGTGAGTTATCATCGACTTTTATTGAAGAGACGAGTTGTGTACCGGACGCACCTATGGCAGACACAACTCGTGGACATGGAAGTGATCCATGATGTTCCACCTTAAATGGTTCCGGATGAAGGGCATGAACCTAGAGGCATAGAGGACGTGAACATCGAAGGTGAGTCGATTTCTTTATCGGTGTGGAAGTTCATGGTGACTATGAATCATATGAGGATGATAGGGTTGTTGATTCCGATGATGACCATCCGGTTGGTGAAATGAGCCGATGAGAGAAATATTTGTTGGACAAGGTCATTACCTCTCATGATCCACTAATACCTGATTGCCAGGACTTGAGCCAGGCGTATCGGATCGTAGCGGATGGAGAGCATGAGGATTATAGCATGCCAGCTATTGAAAGTTCCGAGATAATTCGGAGGGGTCTTATATTCGAGAACATGGATGCTTTGAAGATGTTGCTAGCAGAGTACGCAGTAGTACACCATTGTCCATATTTTGTGAAGAATTCAAGTGAGAAACAACGATACATTGTGAAGTGTCGAGGGGTTGTGTTTGGACCGTTCGTTCTCGAAAAACTAAGGAGGAGAAGTGGATGATAACTAGTGTTGAGTAGCCACATACATGTTGTTCAACAATGCCGGAGGAGAAGCACCAACAGTTGACCTTAAAATACATTCGAAGCGCTTTGTAAACATTGTAAGACATGTACTCACAATTCCCATAGCAGCCTTAATGGAATTGGTTAGAATTGCTTGGAAGTACTGTATAAAGTATGGGAGGGCTCGGCGAGCAAAGCAACATGCTTTGAAGAACGTGTACGGTGATTGGGCAGAAGCATATGAGCGGTTGCCAGCTATGTTGCATGCTATGAAAGCAAAAAAAAAAAATCCTAGGATGCATTTTGAGTATGCCCCAAAGCCCGATACCGTCAAGTGATGGTAGGGAGGATTTTTTTCATTCCTTTTGGACTTTTGGTCAATGCATAGAGGCTTTCAAGCATTGTCGAGATGTGTTGTCCATTGATGGTACTTTCCTAACTAGGAAGTATGAGCGTACGATGCTCATCATTATTGCCATGGATGCAAACCATCGGTTGCTTCCATTGGCTTTTGCAATTGTGGAGAAGGAGACGACATCGAGTTGGTCGTGGTTTCTTCGGCTTTTAAGGAAAGTTGTTGTTGGTCCTAGTCGTGAGGTATGTGTTATATCTGCTCGAGCATGCCGGTATATTGAATGTCTTTCAAGAAGAGTTGCTTGGGCATCCACGTGTGCACCATCGCTGGTGCACACGTCATTTAACACATAACCTCATTAAGCATGATAAAATAAAGACAATTTCAAATGGTTGGAGGATGTTTGCCGACAAACGGAGCCTGGGTTGTTTCAAAAGAAGTTGAACTTGCTGCAATCAAAGACTAACAAAGAGGGGAAGGAATTCCTTGTCGGGTTGATGTATCAAAAAGAGAAGTGGTCCCTTGCATATTTCATCCAATGGAAGTGGGAGTTGAGGTCACATTTGGTGGTTGTAGCATAGTTAGGGTTTGGGCATGAAAATGGAGATTATGTTTGCATGTATTGTACAGTTGTGGTAATGTGAAAGTTGTAGTTGTTGTATGGTAAAAACTAGTGTTAGAACTAGTTTCTAGGGTTACTGATTAGGGTGGGAGTGACATCAATTAATAATTATATGTTACATTTAGGATAATTATGATTTGATACGATTATATTTTACAAATTTGGAGGTTCCAGATACGTTTGTAGAAGTATGAACACGGCTTATGCCGAGGGAGGTAATGTCTTGATATTGTTGGTAATAATTTTACCATGCATTGTGTTGACGTTGATAGTAATAATGCTTTGATGTCTTGTATACCAAAGCATTCCATATGGAATTTTCCCAGCTTGTGAGACATTGTTTAGCACCCTAAGTGGTCTTCGACCCATGTGCTATTGTGGTGATGAGTGTAAGAAGAAGGTTCTTTTGAAGTTCGGAAGTCCGTAGAGGAGGTACTTGGACTTGTAGCAACTTTGCTCGTGATCCGGACCCTAAGAGGCCATGGGTATGTGTTGTTTAACCTAAATTCCTTTCTGTTGTTGTCATGGTGCCAAATTTGATAGATAAATATATATTTGTAGCATTCACCTCCTCTTTCCGACTTCCACGAGTGGATCGATATGGAGATGCCGGATTCAGCGAAGGAGTACCTTGGGAGGGAGAAGAGTTTAATGAAATGAGGGGAATAAACGTATATGCGTAGGCAATCAAGGCTTGAATATGAGGCAGAATTGAAGCATCGCCGGGAGAAATGAAGCTGAGAAATGGGAGAAAGAGAGGGATAAGAAGTGTGAGAGGGCTCGGCGTGCCAAGGCAGCGTTGGAGGAAGGAGGTGTGGCTGCCCGTTGAAAGGGCAAGTGGCCTCGTTGCACACAGTAGTGATCTTTTAGATTTGAGGGGCATGTTGTCATGAGGTAGTAGATATGTGAAGAGTTGAACTTGTTATCAATTTATTCTTGATGTATTCAGTATGACTTGAACTAACTGTTGTTGTTGTTGCTGCATTTGAACCATGATAGTGGATTTTCGTAGAATTGGTGGAAGTTATGTTATATTGGCATGTGTTGTTTTAATATATTGATGAAGTGTTATTGAAGTGGCGTAGTTGTTTGTCAAGATATGTTTTCCAATTGATGAAAGAGGTTGAAAAGGAAACACATAATCAAGCATAACATAGTTCATTACATAGTTGAGCACAACATAGTCACATAAATAGTTCATTACGAGAGAAATCAAATTTGTTAACCTAATCTGCGATGCAATTCGGTCCCCGAAAGCGAACTAGCATGGGACAATTGCTTTAGGGAACTGGAAATTACAAAGCATATGAGACATGCTTCTAATTTAGTAAGGAGACACGAGTGGTTGGCTCGGACACTATATTCTGCCAGTGGGCGATTGCGATGACCCAGTGCCGTATTGTCCTCCCGTTGGAGGAGATGGTGGTGGTCGTTGTCGATGAGCCGGTCTCAACTTGTGGTGCGGGCACTTGCAACTTATGTCATCACACAAACATCCATCATCATCATCGGGAATGCTTGTGACCAAGTTGTCATCCATGTTTGCCAAAGAAACTTTTACTTCATGCTCCAATCAAATATGCGCTTTTGCAAGTGTCCAACGTAGGTCACCATGGATACGATAGGTTTGAGGTCCACCCATTGTGTCCAACCCTGGTTCTATTCATCATTATAGCACGTACTGCAAATAAAGGAATCATGACATAATATTGAAAATTCCTAGATGATGAAATAAATTGATTAACTTACTTCACCACGTGGGCAACGAAAGAAGCACATCCACTATCAGTAAAACTAGTGCCATGAAACATTTGGACAATGCAATCATCTCCATGGTTTCATTTTGGCCATCTTTCTTTGGTGTTCCTATATGGCCTCGAGTGGATTGAACATGGTATCAAAGTCATCTTTTCTCTCAAGACGAAAGTCCCCTTGTAGTTCTTCAAACCATATTGGTCCGGTTGTGCCTTTCCAAATCACCGGTTCTTCGATGTCCCGTTGCCTTCCTCTTCTCCTACCTCTACCATCAATTGGTGATAAGGAACCATAGAAAAGAGGTTTTCTTTGTAAATTGAATGTACTATTATGAGTATAGTGCCAATTGAATGAGAACTATCACAAATGTTGTAACATTGCAATAATACACAAGGAATTAAAAGAAATGAAGATGCAACATAGTGAAGTACAATATGGGATAATAGCAACAATGCGGTGCAACAGGTGGATATTTTTTGGGGGAAATCAAGAGAGGATGGGGAGGGATACCTCGGAGAACGAATCCCTTGGAGCCGATCCGATGCTTTGCTTATGTTGTGGATTTGAGGGGGGACAAGACGTGGGGAGATAGTGCTGGTTGTGTCCTCTACTCTATTTGCGAGGATGGGGAAGGGAAGAACGGGCCGCACGAGCCAATTATTGCTGGTACGCAGTATGGCGCCAACGGATCCGGTGCCGTATTAAGTTGATACGATGCCGGGGGTACCTTGATTCCAGGTGGGTCATTTTTCCGGACCGGTGGGAGGGGGATATGGCGCCAAAATGCCCGGCGTCGTATGACGGTTGAACGGCTCCGGATAAAATGGTGCCATAAGTAGCTGCCCATAAGAAATTACCGCATGTAGTGGGCTGCTACGGCACCAAACTACATGGCATCGTATGTGAATGACACGACGCCGCGAGGCATTGGCATGGCGCCGTAGGTAGGCATGGTGGGCGATCCAACGAGCTGTTGTGCTCTCGGTGATTTGATGACGCACGTCGTATGGCACCCTCCCCGTTCCGGTGTTATCTCCAGCCACCACCCTTACGTTTGATCCGGACGGTAAGTTCCCAACCTACTTATGGTTTTCCCTAAGGTTTTTAAAGTTGATAATTGGTCAGTTTTTAAGTGTTTGGATCTTATCATATGGTCTTATATAAATGTTGTAGGGCTAGCGGTAGAACCCTATGGTGTCGGGAGCAGCTCAAAGTATCAACTCGCCTAGGGGAAACACCTAAGTGCATTACCAGCTTACCACCAGCTGCATTCAAATGAACTCATTATGCATCTTGGTGGTGATTTTTCTATACTTGCAGGTTTAGCAGTAAGAGGTACCTGCACAAAGATCAGGCTGCACTACCAGACCACCCTTATGTCACTATGGCTGCTGCAACTCTTGTTGCTTCTTTCATGGCGGCTCTTTACACGCTTCCGAGCATTGTACATGGACTCAAGCGCTTGTATAGGCCGTATAAGTATGAGAGAAAGAAGTAGCGCCACGGCCCTGTTGATTGTAAAATTTGTAAAGGGGGATGGAATGCACTCAAGAAGTGCTTATAAGTTGTACCTAGGGACAACTGCAGTCCATATGTTATCGGCTCGTGTTTTGTGAACCTATTAGTTGCACTTGAACCAGTTCTGACACTAAAGTCTTCACTAAGATGTACATGCTAATTAAAACTTGTCTATTCACTGGGTTTCAGCTAATTACAACTTTATACACATAATGCCATCTCATGTTTAAAATTAGTGGTTCCTGGTACTACTTTCAAAGTACCATCACTATAATAATAACTCACTGTAGCCACGCAGCCCAAAACCCTATATCCACGGCAAGCAAAATCGACCATGGCTATACTTGGGTGCGGGCTACTGTGCCCTTGGACTGTGTCTATAGAAGCTTCTATAGCCACGGTTGAAGAAGTGGACCGTGGCTATGGTTTTGCATAGTATAAAAGGCCGCGTTCGGACCGAACAGGAGCTCACTCCAAGTGTGGCGGCTCGAAAATTGAGGAAAAAAATGAAAACAGAGGGGGAAGGTTTTGATCTCGTTTTTTTTTTGCAAAAATTTGGTCTCCTTGGTAAGGGAAACTCATCCCATGTATTATTTGTTGCTATAATGTTGTAATCAGGGAGAATTTTGGATTACCATTTGACCTAGGTTTTTATTTCGATGTGTCAAATTCCTCCATGTTTGTAGGTTTGTTGTTAGTTTGAGTTGTGTATAATAAGTTCATATCATGTATATGTGTTGCATACAAAAAAAAATCATGTCTTACAAGCCTTTTTCATGTCAATCAATTTAAGATCTACTTTATGCTCTCTTGAGAGAGACCCCTAGAGCACAATTTAATTATTATGAAAATTCGAGTCAATTAATAATAATTTGTAGAGTGGGTTTTTAATATATATGATAGCACATTGTCTATGCAATATATTAGTTCCCTTATATTTTCTATAAATATATAATATTCATAATGGTAAATAGATTATTTAGTAATTAATTAATAATTATTAATTCTAGCACATTGTGTTATGCAATATATTAGTTCCCTTATATTTTCTATAAATACTTAATATGCATAATGGTAATTATTTTATTTAGTAATTAATTAATTATAATTTATATTTGCGTAATGCTTGTTTAAATGGACAAAACATGGATGTACGAAGAGTCAATATTAAGTGCATATTTTCGAGGTCAAGTCGATGTATTTCTCAAGAGGGCTGCCGAGCATGCTAAGCGTCTAGGAAGATAAGAAATATATTGTCCATGCGTGGACTGCAAGAATAAAAAATTATGGACAGATAGACTTGTAATCAAATCTCACTTAGTGAGGAGGGGTTTCCTGGAGAATTATACGAGGTGGACAGTCAAAGTTGAGTTGCAGCCGATTGAAGTTGAAGAAGAACAGTTTGTCCAAGTTGACGAGACTTTTGATTTTCATGTCGAAGAAGAACAATGTACTGATTTTGATGTTGAGGAATTGCTGTCATGTTGAACCGCAAGTTTTACTTAATGCAGGGACAACAAGAGGGCTTGATAACTTTTTAACGATAGAGAAGGCATCAAAGGATTTATTGTATGAGGAGTCTAAGGGATGTTCTAAAGAGAATACTGTGTTACGTGCAGTTCTCGAGCTCATGCATGTTTTCCGTGTGCTAATTTTAGCATTATTTATTTTCAATGCATTTGTATGTTATCATCCAGTTGTTTTAGCGGGATAAATGCATTTTATATATAATATTTGATCCACCAATGGACTGGTTTTATTTAATCGATCTTCTCCATATGCCAAAGAAGGTAGAAGAAATGCTTGTGGCATTCAAAGAAAGACTCTGCATATACGGATGTCTCTCTAATGATCAGTGGTGGAACCAAAAATTTTGTAGAGCCTGGGCGAACATTGTAACCAAGATTTACTGGTAACGGATAACAAGTTCACACACATATTAATCACCAACATAACTGACAACCACAATATATTTTTGATACTAAACATCATTCAGTGGATACACTATGATGCTTGACGCTTATGGGTACGAGGTAGCTGCATTTTCCTTTTCTTAATTTTCTGAAACCATTGAAGGACAGAAGCTTCATTCAGTGCCTTAAATAGTTCCCTCTCAATGTAGCAAACCATCAAGTTGTTGAACCAAGCATTGGCAATCTTGTTACGCAATTTTGTCTTGATAATTTTCATAGCCGAGAAGGATCTTTCAACTGTTGTTGTTGACACCGGCACTAATAATGCCAATTCAATAAGCTTGTAGACCAAAGGAAAAGCCAAATGTTTTTCAGTTTCGATCATCTTTGTTGCCAAACTTTCAATATCTTTACAGGAAGCAAAAGCTTCATGCCTCCTCACATGAACTATGTAAGTCTCAAGTTGTTCCCTGATTATGCCACGATCATGGTCAGAAAAATCCTTACCATAAATCTCAGCAATTCTAGCAAGCTTGTTGGCATCAAACTTGGAGAAAGAATTCTTTGGATCCAGGCAAGAGAAACATATCAGTAACTCTGTAGTTGCTTCAGAAAACCAATGATTCATTTCTCCATATATTTTATCAACAATGACATAGAAAATCTCAGCACGATAATGATGAAGATTAGTAACAGTAAATCCATCACGCCATGAATGACCCCTCACTGGTATCTCATCAGATATATTGGAAACAGGAATACCCTTCAATTCACAAAATTCTTTCACCTCACCAAATAAGTCATCCCAATAACTTCCTCTCATGGTGTTTAGGCGAGCTTTTACATCCTGAATAAGCTGCATATGTAATCAAAAAAATTAATTGGATTTAAATTTTAAAGTAATAATGTATCAGGACTGGATGGTTTAAAAGAAATGACACAGTGGGCAAAGTACTAACCTCAAGAGCATTAACAATATTAATATCCTTTCCCTGTAGGAGTTGAAAGAGTTCATTTGTGATACCAAGCAACATTAGCATCAGCTTCAGTATGTAAACAAACTAAAAACTCTCCATTTTCTCTATCAAACCAGCTGTTGACAAGGCACACAAAAGTCATCATGAAGCATATGAAGCACCTCTATCACTGGATCCCACATTTGAAATAAACGAACCAATGTAGTATGATGTGAACCCCATCTAGTATCCCAGGTCTAGCAAGAATAATTTCTTGATTCAATACTCTTCCTATAGATGCCTCACCATTTACAAGCCTATCCAAAATATTTTGATGATGGCTCTCAATCAGTGCATCCCTCCTCTTGCAAGATACACTTGTTGTTGTGACAATCAATGAGACATACTCAAAGAAATCATGAACAAATGAGGAACAATTTGCGATAGAAACAACAACTAGTTGTAATTGATGGGCGAAAAAATGGACATAGAATGCATACGGGTTTTCATCTAGAATCTTTTTTGTAGCCCATTAAACTCACCTCTCATATTCGAAGCTCCATCATATCCTTGCCCTCTTATCCTAGAAACATATAACTGGTGCCTATCCAGAAAACCAAATAGTGCTTTCTTCAATGCATCCGATGTAGTTTCGGTGACATGTACAAGAGCAAGAAATCTTTTGACAACTTTCCCTTGAGAGTTCACATACCTAAAATGGTATAACAAAATAGAATTAAATAAACTATCAATCAAGTAATTAATAATGACTAAGGGCATAACAACCTGACCTTATAATTACTGCCAGTTGCTCTTTTACTGATATATCGCGTGATTCATCAATGAGAATAGAGAATTGTCTATCACCAATCTCTCTCATAATTGCTTCAGTTATTTCTTCTGCACAACACATTGCAAGATCCTTCTGAACCTTATGTGAAGTCATCTTGCAATTTAATCCACCTTGTTCATCGGCATCCTTCACTTCTTCATTGTTATCTTTGAGAAAGTCTATCAACTCAAGAAGATTACCTTTGTTCAAAGAATCAACAGACTCATTATGCCCACGAAAAGCCATACCCTGCTTTAAGAGATATCTAGAACAACACAAAGTAGAAGCCAAACGAGTTTGATACAAATCTTCTGAAGTTTAATTAGCTTTAAAGAACACATTTGCCACGTGCTGCCTCTGATTTTTAAAATCATCACACTTCTTAACACACTTGTCATGAGCACTACCTACACCATCAACATGCTCAGGCAGTGATTTATATGCATGCTTCCAATCTCTCCATCCAGTTCTACTAAAAACATCATAACCAAAGTGCTCTGGTCTTCCTGGCTCTTTAAAAAGAAAGCAATAAAAGCAAAATCCAGCATCGTTGGACTCACTGTACTCTAACCAATTATACTTCCCTTACCATGTTTTCAAAAAGGCTCTTGAATCACGTGGTCCAAATTCAGTGCGAGGAAAAATCAGGTTCGTTGGTTGTGTCGGACCCTTCATAATATATGCCCTCCTAACTTGCTCTTGAATTTCAGGAGGATACTCATATATTTGTTTTCTAAGTGCCGGATCACATAGGATGTCATTAGGATTAAATTCAAGTACAATATGGTATTACCAAAAGTATGTTGTCCATCTGGATGATCTGGCAGTGGCTCCAAATTTGTTTGCGCCTCTTGATTATTTGGTGTTTCTTGTGACTCCAAACTTACTTGCGCCTCTTGATTATCCGGTGTATCTTGTGGTTGTGTCTCCAAATTGAAATTGGGTTGTGTCTGTGCACTTGGTGGTACTGCTTCTCGTGACCGTGTATTAGAATTTATTTGGCTTCCGTGACTTCCACCAGACTCATCATGTTGATGCCTTGTGTCAATCAAGAAATGTCTCATTCCTAAAAGAATCATACGCAAATTAATAAAGAATGGGACAGTATACAGTATACACTATACATGCATCTAGCAAATCAAAAGGAAAATCATATTGCTTACCAATCTGGTTGAGCTTCCGTTTCTTGCTGCTATCTGCCATTGAGGTTGATCCATTCGTTGACACGATTGGAGCTTCCAGCCTTCCCTTCGTTTTGATCCAGCAATTGGGAACAGTTGTCGCTGCTGCGCTGCCGCCCGGCTGGGAATCACGAAGATCGTGAACTCGCGATTGCGTTTGATGAGAATTGAGATCGCCATGAGGACCTACGTTACGTGAGCCTGCTAGACTGCTATCGAATATTGGGCTGCTGGCAGCCGGGAATGGGCTGCTATCGTGAATCAAACTTGCGTTAAATGGGCTGACATGTATTGGGCCGCTAGTAGATGGAGCCCGGGCAGGCGCCCAGGCTCACCGGGCCTTGGGTCCGCCACCGACAATGATGATGAGAGAGGAGACAACTTGAGGTGGGAGAGATAGAGAATGGAAAAAACCCGCCTAAGAAAGAAGAAGGCCCCCTTTTATATCTCCAATGGTCGAGCCGTATACATGAGAGAGAGAAAGGTGGAGAGAGGAGGGAGATGTGTCGAATACCTACCCTATGGGTATACATTACTCGGTAGAATGATTCATGAAGGACATGGTGGCACATTGAATACATAAGACCGGTCAGGAGAGCACACCGAGTGGAGTCCGATCGATATAAGATACTAGGTTCCATATACCGATATGAAAATAGACGTGGACAACAAGATCGACGTAATCCCCAAGGAAAGTACAAGACCGACCGAGTAGAACTCTGAATTGTTATGGAAGCTTAGAGATAGAGTTTTTAAGTATGTAAACATTAAAACCGACTAGGGTTCTGCATGTAACGCTATATCCCCGGATATATAAGGCAGAGGCGAGGACCCCTACAAGGACAAGTTCTACAATCCGAGCAATAGCAATCTGCTAAGGCAATACAAAAATACAAGACATAGGGTATTACTCTCGATTGAGGGGCCTAAACATGTCTAAAATCCTTGTGTGTTCTTGTGTTGCACCATCGAGTTCCTGGTTCGTACGGGGCTAGATAGTTATTGATGAGATAAAGGCTCGACATTTGGCACGCCGGATAGGGGTCCCGACGAGATTTCTAGTGAACTCGATGGCATCTTCGTTTAATGTCAACTTCGCTCACGGTTACGCAATCGGCTTCGGGTCTTTGGACTTTGAGGTTGATGTCACGATCGTAATCGGCCGCTGTTGTTGAAGCGCGATCACCGGAGGCAATCCCGATCTCTACTTCGGATTCCGACAAGTTTGGCGATGCCGATCTTATGGTGGATCAACCAGACCGGCCTCGATGATGACGGTGAGCGGTTTCGCAGGGTGATGACCGCCGCCGCAATGACAACGATGACCGACGCTGTAGGGCGACGATCGCCGCCGCGATGACAATGACCGGTGCCGCAAAGCTCTAATCGGTGCCAAATGACGATCGATGTCACGACGATGACGACCAGTGTTGCGGCGAGAACCACGATCGTTGCCACGATGACATCGAGCGATGATTGGTGTTGAATGTTGATCGATGCCGCGACGACGACGACCGGTGTCACCGCGAGAGCGACGACGACGACCCGTGCTGCGAGATGGACGACCGGTTAGTGACATTCATGACCGGTGCTTCGGAGCGATGACCGATATAGTGTGATGACTGTCTCCACGGAGTGACGACCGGTTAGTCGCATTCAAGACCGGTGCTATGGAGCGATAACTAGTGTAGTGTGATGATCGCTATCGCGATGACGACGACCGATTAGTAACATTCAAAATTGGTGCTCGTGGAGCGATGACCGGTGTAGTGTGACGATCGCCGTCACGACAACCAAACAATGACTGCTCCTTATTGGTCTTCAAATTCAACTTAGTGCGCCACCGTTGCTTGGATGTTGTCTTGAACATTAGCACGATCGCTAATCTTTAGTTGCGACTAATTCAACCGGCTACATCATCTTCGGCCCGAGCTCGAGGGCTACTCCCAATACATCAGCTAAGTTTATTTAATACTTAAGTTTTTTCAAATTTATGTATCGATATGTCCATGATGGCTTCTTGATGATATGAAATAAATCAGTCTTTGTCTATCTTACATGGCTTTGTATCTTTCGGCATCTTAATTTTGAATTAATTTACCGTGCTAGGGGCTATTATTTGATAGTGGTCGGTTAAAGATTTGTAATCTTAAATTCTAGGATAGATCGAATGTTTCAGCGGCGCGACCTCGTTAAGACCGCCCCCGTGAGCTACACCTAGTGACATTCCGAGCCGGCGGTCATGTCATGGTTTGGTTGTGTTTGGGTTAACCGTTGTTGTTTAGCTATAAGCCGGACCGGTCAAAGCGGGATAAATTTTATGTTACGTGACCGGTTGCTAAAGTTAAATTATTTCAACATATGATGATTAATCTTTACGCTGCAGTTTGCGCAAATAGATAAGATTATTATATGTTGAATTAAGTTAATGTATAAGACCGGTCAAAAATCTAGAAATAATTTGAGACTTGCAGTAAATAAAACATAGAGTATTTATTTACATATGAGCAGATTTATATACTTCTTAAATTGTTTGTACAGGTACAACAAACTAAGAACTAGGTCCGGTACCGCTTGATGTACCGGAGCTACCGATCTTTGGTGCGGCGACAAGTGGATCAACGATTGTCTTCTCAAAGTCTTAACAATATTAATGTTTAAGGCCCGAGTTAAGTTTCTGTAACTTTATAGTTGCAAAGGGAAGGCTTACATGATTGGAATAATCGCGGGGCTCTTTGGCAAATGTGAGAGCGGTCCGAGTGTTTGACAATTAGCCATTTCAAGTAAGTTTACCCTGGACAAATAAGGTCTAGAGGGATTTATGCGGCAAAACAGATCGGGTTGAAGATGATGGTCCGACCGATTGGTTAATATTGATTTGCCAAAGCCCTGTGTGTTTAGCATTCGGCTGATAATAGGCTTGAAAACTCGAGTTAAATATGATTATTTTGGCGATCGATTTGATCGGTTAGGAATTTGGATTTTAGTGAAATTCCGTTAAGCGTAATATTAGTTATGACCGATTTTAGTGGTCTAGTAATAGTTTCTAGTGCGAATCACCAGGAGTATGAGATTTAAGACTCGGTCTGGACCGGTCGGAAAGTATGTTCTTGGCGGCACGTGCTAAGAGGTATGCAATTGGTGGCCAAATCTAGTCGGAAATCTTCAAAATAAGTATAGACTCTCACAAGACTCTTGCATTATTTGCGGATACTCAACCCGATTATTGGCGGAAGTCGGGGCTATACCCAATTAGGTGCACCCGACCAGTGCATCACATTCAAGAGCGGTCTATAGAGATATCGTACGAGACAGAGAATAATGAAGATTCAACAAGTAGACTATTGCATTATTTGAAGGAGCTCCAATGATACGAGTCGGGGGCTATACCCAATCGGGTGCACCTGACCGGTGGACTAGCGGGAAAATAGTTAAATTTTTGCACACCAAATTAGGTGGTATGGAGGATAAAAGACTAATTTTTTGGCTTTTGGAAGAAAATCACAAGAACAAGTATTCCGGAAGATGGAGTTATTTTTAATTTTGCGCTAGAATCGGACCAACATGCAGAAGACAGAGTTAGTCGGATTCAAGGCAACATAAAAATTACTCGAGGGCTGCTGTCAAATACTTACCCTATGGATATACATTACTCGGTAGAATGATTCATGAAGGACACGATGGCACATTGAAGATGTATGACCAGATGGGAGGGCACACAGAGTGGAGTCGGGTCGATACAAGATACTAGGTTCCATATACCGGTACGGAAATAGAGACGGACCACAAGACCGACTCAATCCCCAACGAAAGTACAAGAACGTCCGAGTAGGACTTTGAATTGATAAGGAAGCTTAGAGATAGAGTTTCTAAGTATATAAACATTGTAACCGACTAGAATTCTACATGTAAGCCTGCCTCCCAAGATTAATAAGGCGGAGGCAGGGATCCCTACAAGGACAAGTTTTAGAATCTGAGCAATAGTAATCTGCTAAGGCAATACAAAACATACGGAACGTAGGGTATTACTCTCAATTGAGGGGCCGGAACCTGTCTAAAATCTCTGTGTGATCTTGTGTTGCACCATCGCGTTCCTAGTTCATACGGGGCTAGGTATTGATTAATCTTCCAGATTCGGTCGAGGGGGTCCAGGCGGGTCCCATCCATCCCGTTGTTTGCACAGTACCACCGTCCACCCTACCTGTCACACCCCTATCCCGAAAGATAGATTAGTGTGGTATGGATCACCTTGGGAGATGACTGACAAAGCAACCATACATAGCATCACATTAACAAACATACATGAATTGCAAGTTACATATTTAAGTCTTGAATTACAACATAGAGTTCCAAATAGAAGATACATTAGTTCGAATTTAAGTTACATAACCGTGATCTTTGTTCGAAATAAAGTGCGGAAGCGATTACATAACACGACGATACATAGATAGCTTATGTGAACCATGCCGGCCTAGGCCATGGCTCACTCATCATGGGCCGGAGCACTAGGAACCCATTCAATGGTCCATTCTTTGGGCTCCTCTCCATCCCACACAACCTTACCACAACAATCGCAAAACCCGGCTTGCGGGAATCCTGAAAATACACATATAGTGGCAAAGCCCGAGTATCTAGCATACTCTACAAGTCTTACCCATCAAATTGGCCATCTAAGACCGACACCTAGATGCAGGGGGCTGACCGGGCTTTATAAAAACTGCACCTATTTACTTTATGTTTGCATTTTTACAATTAGCATATTAAGAGGGTTATTGCAAGAATGTAACTTTAGTGAGCATAGCTAATCATACAAGAGTTGCAATACAAATAATTGATCGATAAAAATAGCAAGTATGCAGCATTCTCATCTTTTTACTATACATTGCAATCTGCTCGAAACAAGTGGTACTCATTAACCGAGAGGAACGGCGATAATTATCGAATTACATCCTGCAGGAGAAACCCAAGCACACGACATACACATCATTTAAGAACACGTATGGCCACCGTTCACGAGTTCATCATAAAGTTAGGCACGGGGCCACCGATCTCGAGTACACGTCCCTCTTGCGACCCCGTTCAACAACGTGCCCAAGGCTTAACCCATGTACTCTCCAACGATCCTCAAACCCGTGCAACCACCGTGCCATACACATCACCTCCGGATCGGTGAGATATCCGGCCCACTTTATAACTCACAAGCTACATAGGTTTACCGATACCCATAAGAAAGGTATGCACTTGGTGCACAACTCAAACTTGTTCGTGGAGTCACAATGGGAGGTTCTCAACTTTTACCAATTTATCACATTCAAGTATAGTCATAAATAATATATGAGTGTCCGGCCCTATCGTCAACTCCATAATCATAAGCATAGCATTTCTAACGGTAGGTTGACCCACATAAGCTACATAGGAAATATATTGGGAGATTATGCAAGTGGATTTCCAATCAATTCCTATAACGTAATGCACATCCATCATTGTTAATATAGTGATAAAAGAAAGAATTTCGAAATAATGGGAATGCACCGGGGCTTGCCTTAGGCTTGATTGAAGTTAGTAGTTTCACTGAAATTAAGATTAACACCGGGCTCCTCCGAGACGTTCACTTCGCCTTTGTTGCCTAGTCGAATGAAATGCGATGCGTAAAAATGAATGCATAGAAGGGAGATTGAATGGAACCTTATTCACTAACATGAATGATTATGCGATGCTTGTTATCATGTCATGCTCATGGATGGAGGGAAATGCTCAAATTTGTGAATGAAATGATAACTCATGCATAAACAAGCAAGGTTTCCTTTTCCCTATAAAAACTTAGCAACAATGCTATGTGAGTACATAAGTTAATAAATATTTGACATGAAGGAGACCCTATGCATGCTGTGATAACCTTTACATAAAATTTCAGTGATAAATATTTATCAAAGTTAAGCTAGTTCATTTAAATATTAAGTACAATAGATGTGTTTCTTTTATCGCATGTAACCGTATATGAGCATTTGTATGTACTGAAATTGAACATCTAACATTCTGTATGAACAGTACCAGAGATGGAAATAACCATACATAATCATCTATATGCATATAAGGCATTATTCCTATAGAATCTCTAGTCTAGTTTTAAATTACACAAATTAGTTTTAAATTACACAAATCAATAGTAAAATTTATAATGTTCAAACTTTTTCATGAGAACAACCAGTCATGTAATATGTGATAAATAGCAGTAATACAAAGTACCATGAAGAAATTCCTAATATAAAAATGATAAGAATTTATTTACTAAAAACTAGAGATGATGCTATAACTTTAAAAATTATACAACAAATGAAGATATTCATGTGCAGAGGCCTCATACATGACATGATTGATTTAATGGCCAAGTTTCATGTTGATATGATTTTTATAGACTTATTTATGAATTTACAACTCTTAAAAGGGTTCAACTTTAGGGAATTTTTATAGATATAAAAACAGCAAAAAACTAGGTGCTCATCCTACTTTTTAGAAAGAGGGCATTGTTATGAATCCAACAAAATTTATTTTGTATTTTTCTGCCTTTTAAATTGCGAGATATGATTTTTTTGAATATTAATCAACGTTCTGCATAATTACTAAACTGTCACCTAAGGAATTTGACTTGGCAGAAATTACGAAATTGCCATAGGGCGCAGCTCGCGGTGGACAGCAGAAGGGCGACGATTCTTTCTCCAAATTCGCCGCGCTCCCTGCACCAAATACAAATTCCTTCAAGGGGAGACTAGAGCGGATCCTTGCGCACCCGTATGAGGTGCAACTAGGCCTTGGGGCTTACCGTGGAGGGAGCAGCAACAACAATGGCACGTGGCAGCGCGAAACAGAGGAGGTTTCGCTTTCTTCTGTTGCTGCGCTTGCCGGCAAGGGAGGAGCAGTGGCTTTGAGGCCTGGTGTGTTGAGAGCGACCAGAGGAGGAGGGAGTGCTGGTTGGATGGGTGGCGCATGACCTGCTGCTGGTTTTGTCCATGGGAGGAGGAGCGCTCGACGTTCAAACGGATGGAGGACAGAGCATGGGCGGGGAGGAGTAACTCCAGCCGGTTCCCTGTTGGCCGGCGGGTACACCAAGTGGTTGGGGAGCTGCCTTGGGGCTTGGGTGTGACAGGACGGGGCAGGCGCGGAGGCGGCAGACCGGCGGGCAGGGCCGCCATTGCCCGGTGGGCAATGAGCTCGAACATAGAAATTTCGAATTCAAATCTGGGTTTCCGGTTTTTGAACAGAAACGACACTTCTGGTGCTCCAAAAATTAAACCAAAAATACAGGGCGACTCCTAGGGTTATGATCTACAGCGTTTGTTTTAGGTCAAAGTTTTGAATCGGTTAAAAATTCATACAAAATTCATAAACAGTGCTGTTTTGAATTCAAATTTGAATTTTTGATCTTTTAAAACTTGATCCAAATTTTTTGTAAAAATGCTGTAAATTCATGATTCTGCATGGGCAACATGGTGGTGCAAAAATATGAGGGTAGTAATGTTATAATTTTTGAATTTTTCTTAGGGTTAGGGTTTAGCCCTAGGGTTTGCCTTTTTCTTTTTGATTTTTTTTTATTTTTGTTTCTTTTCCTTGCTTTAATTAGGGGGATTAGCATTAGGGTTTCATCTAATAGGTGTTTAGGGTTTTAGCTCGGTCATTAACACCTAATCGTGACATGGGATGTCACAGCCCCCTATTAAAGAAATTCTCATCCCGAGAATCGGAACTAATTAAGGAGAGGGAGCGCGAAAGTTACCGATTTGTGTGACGTCGAAACTCGAGAAAGTTCTTCTCTAGAAAATCCTCTTGTTCCCAAGTTGCTTCTTCCTCGGTGTGATTACTCCATTGCACTTTATACAAAGGTGATGGTGCGATTACGAGTTACCCGGTCGCTTTGATCGATAATCCGAACGGGGTATTCGGGGTAGGAGAGATCTTCTTCTAGTTGCTCGAGTGTCGAAATGACCACATCTATCGGAGGCTTGAAGCATTTCTTGAGTTGTGAGACATGGAATACATTGTGCACACGAGCAAGACTTTCCGGTAATCGCTATGCTCAGTGACATGGAATACATTGTGCCGATATAGCGGGGTGCTAACTTTCCTTTAATTCCAAACCGAGATACGCCCTTGTTCGGAGAGACACGAAGATAAACATGATCTCCTTTCTCAAATTCCAATGGGTGTCTCCTCTTGTTAGCGTAGCCGACTTGGCAAGATTGTGCGGCTTTCATGTTGGCTTGAATTTGTCGGACTTTTTCTTCGGCTTGAGTGACAAGATCGGGACTGAAATTAGTTCTTTCACCCGCTTCGACCAATTCAAAGTTGTACGACAAGAATGAGCATACAATGCTTCGAATGGTGACATTCCCGAACTCTCTTGATAGCTATTGTTGTACGAGAACTGGACGAATGGAAGGCAATCGTCCCAATTTCCTCGATTTTCCATAGCACATGCTCTCAAGATATCGTCCAAACATTGATTTAACCTTTCGGTTTGTCCATCCATTTGAGGGTGATAAGCGGAGCTTCTAATAAGAGTGGTATCACGACAAGGATGCAATTGCTCCGAAAAGCGAGATACAAATTGCAGACCTCGATCGGAAACAATAGTTTTAGGTACTCCATGCAAACATAGCACCCTTGAGATGTATAGCTCGGCATACTTCTTGGTATTGTTGGTAGTATGGACGGGAATGAAATGCGTGGATTTGGTTAATCTATCCAAAATAACCCAAATTGAATCATGCTTCTTTGATGTGAGAGGCAATCCAACGATAAAATCCATAGCTCCCACTTCCAAATGGGAATCTTCAATGGGTTTAGCAATCCGGCTTTTCTCAAGTGGTCGGCCTTTACCCGTTGACAAGTATCGCACTCGGCCACAAACCGTGCAATTTCATGCTTCATGCGTGTCCACCAGAACTTTTCTCTTAGGCCGCGATACATTTTGTTGCTACCAGGGTGTATGGAATATTTGGATAAGTGTGCCTCATCCATTACTTTCTTCCGCAACTCCATATCCTTCGGAACAACGAGACGTTGGTTGAACCATAACACACCATCGGCATCTTGTCGGAAACATGTGACTTCATCCTTTTCTATCTTTTGCCGAATGAATTCCATTCCTTCATCATTTTTTTGTGCCTCAATAATTTCTTGACGAAGGATAGGGATAAGAGCTAGATTATACAATGAGCCATGAGGAATAACTCGAAGGCTTGGTTCACCAAAATCTGAAATTTCCGAGTTTTCCATAGAACAACTGGTAACATGATTGCATTTATCCTTGCGGCTCAAAGCCTCGGCAACCACATTGGCTTTAATGAATTTCCAGCTCATAATCCTCGATTAATTTCAACCATCGACGTTGCCTCATATTCAACTCTTGTTGGGTGAAGATATATTTGACACTCTTATGATCGGTGTAGGGATTGACAAGATTTCCAAGTAGATGATGCCTCCAAGTTTTCAATGCAAGAACAACCTAGGCTAATTCCAAGTCATCGGTGGGGTAGTGTTGTTCGTGCTTGCGAAGTTGACGGGAAGCATAAGCAATGACACGACCTTCTTGCATTAGCACGCACCCGAGACCGGTGCCGGACGCATCACAATACACGTTGAACGACTTGGTGATGTCGGCTTGTGCTAACACCGGAGCGGTGGTTAAATGCTTCTTGAGAGTTTGGAAGGCTTCTTCGCATTCATGGCTCCATTTGCACTTAGCATCCTTCTCCAATAATTTTGTCATAGGCTTGGCTATGCTTGAAAAATTGGGAACGAATTTCCGATAATAACCGGCAAGATCGAGAAAGCTTCGATTTGTTTCACTCGATCTTGGGGACTTCCAAGTAAGCACTTCTTCAACTTTACTCGGGTCAACGGCAATACCTTCCGCTGATATGATATGGCCCAAAAAAGGAACTTAGTTCAACCCAAATTCACATTTGCTAAATTTGGCATACAATGGATGATCAGGAAGTCGTTGGAGAACAATACGAAGGTGTTCGACATGCTCTTCTTCGAACTTCGAGTAAATAAGAATGTCGTCAATGAAGACCACGACAAACTTATCCAACTCGGGCATAAAAACCGAATTCATCAAGTACACGAAATGAGCTGGGGCATTGGTAAGCCCAAAACACATGACAAGATATTCAAAAAGACCATACCGCGTGGAGAATGCGGTTTTTGGGATTTCTTCGGCTCGGATTTAAATTTGATGATAGAAAGAACATAGATCAATCTTGGAGAAGACCTTAGCACCAACTAATTGATCGAAGAGAATATCAATCCGAGGTAGAGGGTATTTATTCTTGATAGTCACCGTATTAAGAGGGCAATGATCTACACATAGACGTAACGTCTTGTCTTTCTTCTTCACAAAGAGAGTGGGACATCCCCACGTACATGAACTACATCGGATATACCCTTTGTCCATGAGCTCCTTTAGTTGCTCTTTTAACTCCGCTAACTCATTAGGAGCCATTTTGTACGGCCCTCGTAAATTGGCGCAATACCAGGTTGGAGCTCAATCTTAAACTCAACATCCCGATCGGGTGGCATGTCCGGTAAATTATCCGAAAACACATTAGAAAACCCACATACTATCGGAATATCCTCGGTTTTTTTCTCCCTTCAAGATGGTAGACTATTTATGTGGAGGTTTTGGAATATGGCAATCGAAGAATAGATGGACCATACAACGGTGAATTTACATGGACCTCTCGCGAATCGATGTGTAGAACGGCTTTATGGAGTTTCATCCACCTCATACCAAGAATAAAATCTATTCTTTGTCTTCCGAGGATTATGAAAGAAGAATAGAGGGATTTTACATTAGGGATATGGCCAATAATACCAATGAGTCTCTAAGCACAACGTCTTTCTTTTTGGTTGCGTACCTCGAGTAATACACCGTCCGTCCAAAATGACATCATACTTAAATTATCTTACCGACTTTCATAAAGAAGCGTGTTCTCCGGATCACCTATATTTTGGCTTTGGGAAGCGCCCGGGCAAACCGGCACAATGCAAAGACAAACCGGCAATTTAGAAACACATATCCTTCACAAAACTCGGCTCTCGATAGAATCTAGCACATTAGGGAGTGAGATGGTTGCTTGTCTCAAGATCAAGTTACTCGGAAGGTTTTGCAAGAAACCAAGGTTGTGATACAATTGGGTCAAGGGATAAGAACAACCTTCATTTCATGAGGAATGGGTTTCCGTTGAATAGTTTGCAGTCTTGAGAAGTTCCCGTGGTGTTGTGGTCTCGAGTGGTGCTTCGGCAATCTACAATTCTCCACCAAAAGATCGAGCCTACCACAGTAGTGGCGGGGCTTCTACGGAAAGGATTGATGAAAACTTCCCGTTGGCGGTGATGTGGCCCAAAACTTATGTCCAAAGGGGAAGTGATAGCCAATTTGTGCTTGGGTGGTGCGGAGCAGGATGAATTTCCTATAGTACACTTTCTCATCTTGTCCTTTTCTTTTACGAGAGCGAATGCCATCTCTTTGGAAAAATTGTGATGCTCATCAAGTCAAATAAATGGCCTTACATTAGCTCGACCATCAATTGAGCTATGGTGGAAGGTACCAAAATGTTTGGCATAGAGATCAATGAATTTTAGATCGCATGTTCGAAAGAAAGGACAATGAAATAGGCACAAGACATAGACAGAACACATATATTATCGATTCCGAACATGACTGCCATCATAATAGTGATAGAAATTCTTGATACAAGGAGATGCAACATCCTGAGGGAGGATGGTCACTAGGTTGCATCTTGATAGGCACCTAATGCGAACAAATTATCTTGGAGAGTTTAGGTTCATGAAAAAACACGAAAGGGTTGATATTACCGACATACGGTTCTATGCCTCTCGAGATTAATTCCAATGTCAACACATTAGTACTCCGACATACACCTATGCTCGTGGCATGTGGAGGTCACCATCGGAGGACAATCCATGTAATCAGGTGACGGTGGTGCCTTAGAGTCGATGGCGAATGCACCATCAATAAACAACTTGTTGTCCAACTTAGCTTTCTTTCTCTTATGCGATCACTTTGGCCTTGGGAGCCTCGTAGAACAAGAGGTGAACTGATCATAGAGGGGCAACCATAGACTTGAGGTTATGACACTTGTAGTCTCGGTCCAAGGCGTGATCCTCCAATCACGGATACGGGCGGTCGAAAACGGTGCCTCTTTAACATGAGCTAACCAACACTCATTTGTTGGAAGTTTTGAAAAAGGTCAAGTCAAAACTTCACATCCAATAAAATACATGCTACACAACAGAGGATGAGAGATGGATGGCAATATATTGCAAAAACATGCAATAAATCACTTTACAAACTAGACCTAACACTACCCGTTATTGACGGATTGTAACCATTTCTGGAATTCCACCATTTACTTAAGGTTCTGAGCAAAATTAAATTTTTGGGTTGTTACAAAAGTTGTGTATAATTTCCTAATCTTTCCAACGCCTACTATAATAGCTCAATCTGACTTGTCGTTTGAGAGATATGCTCAATCTTTGACAGGGACAGAACCGGAGCACATTCTGGAAATCCAGAAATAGCTCTCTGTAATGGCCACTTCTGACCACGTTCCAGATTTTTATAAGACATGAACCTAGCATATTGCTGTAATAAACATTACCAGCTTTCCAAAAAGTATTTATTTGCCCTATTTGGTTGAGTAATGGGAGAGTTACGCTCGTTTTTGTGAAACCTAGCAAACCTGTCACGATTTCGTTTCCAGTTTTCCATCTTTTGTGAAATTCAAGGTATGTGACCAATTTTTTTACGGGGTTGTTACATTAAGGCGAGTTCATGAGAGTATGGTTGACATGATGCAATGATATGCAAGTATGATGAATGCTCAATATGTCATTTTCGTACGTCCTCACAAAAATAAAAGACCACGCCCGCCGATATATATACCGTACAAGCGTTTCAGTGGCACACACACCTCTCACACGTTACTACACGAACAAAAGCGTTGTTATGTTCCTGCAAGAGAGTGATTCCAGAAACAATACATCAAAATAAAAGAAACTACAAAAAAAAAACGAATCACAATTCTACTCTTACGATCCATTGAAAGGACCGCCTCGTGGTATCGTCACGAGCCGTCATTGTCCCGTATTATTACTTCCGCGGGCACGGAGCGCTAATTGAAATTGCAAACATACCTTAGCCAAAGCCGTAGTTGGAAAGTATTTAAACAATCATAACACGGGGTTACTTTTGACACCATTCTATATAGTCTTTATATTGGCCTTTCTAGACTCGTACCTCACCGTGACACAAAAACGGGGTTTATGATTTTTAGAATGAGTGTCGGCGTGACGCCAATCCCAAGTCGGCTCGATACCACGTGTCACAACCCTATCCTGAAAGATAGATTAGTGTGGTACGGATCACCTTGGGAGATGATTGACAAAGCAACCATACATAGCATCACATTAACAAACATACATGATTTGCAAGTTACATATTTAAGTCTCGAATTACAACATAGAGTTCCAAATAGAAGATACATTAGTTCGAATTTAAGTTACATAACCGTGATCTTTGTTCGAAATGAAGTGCGGAAGCGATTACATACCACGACGATACATAGATAGCTTATGTGAACCATGCCAGCCTAGGCCACGGCTCACTCATCATGGGTCGGAGCACTAGGAACCCATTCAATGGTCCATTCTTTGGGCTCCTCTCCATCCCACACAACCTTACCACAACAATCGCAAAACCCGGCTTGCAGGAATTCTGAAAATACACATGTAGTTGCAAAGCCCGAGTATCTAGCATACTCCACAAGTCTTACCCGTCAAATTGGCCATCTAAGACCGACACCCGGATGCAGGGGGCTGATCGGGCTCACTTGGTAGTTTGCATAAAAATAGCACCTATTTACATTATGTTTGCATTTTTACAATTAGCATATTAAGAGGGTTATTCCAAGAATGTAACTTTGGTGAGCATAGCTAATCATACAAGAGTTGCAATACAAATAATTGATCGATAAAAATAGCAAGTATCCAACATTCTCATATTTTTACTAAACATTGCAATCTGCTCGAAACAAGTGGTACTCATTAACCGAGAGGAACGAACAGCGATAATTATCGAATTACATCCTACAGGAGAAACCCAAGCACACGACATACACATCATTTAAGAACACGTATGGCCACCGTTCGCGAGTTCATCATAAAGTTAGGCACGGGGCCACCGATCTCGAGTACACGTCTCTCTTGCGACCCCGTTCAACAACGTGTCCAAGGCTTAACCCATGTACTCTCCAACGATCCTCAAACCCGTGCAACCACCGTGCCATACACATCACCTCTCGGATCGGTGAGATATCCGGCCCACTTTATAACTCACAAACTACATAGGCTTACCAATCCCCATAAGAAAGGTATGCACTTGGTACACAACTCAAACTTGTTCGTGGAGTCACAATGGGAGGTTCTCAACTTTTACCAATTTATCACATTCAAGTATAGTCATAAATAATATATGAGTGTCCAGCCCTATCGTCAACTCCATAATCATAAGCATAGCATTTCTAACGGTAGGTTGACCCACATAAGCTACATAGGAAATATATAGGGAGATTATGCAAGTGGATTTCCAATCAATTCCTATAACGTAATGCACATCCATCATCCTTAATATAGTGATAAAAGAAAGAATTTCGAAATAATGGGAATGCATCAGGGCTTGCCTTAGGCTTGATCGAAGTTAGTAGCTTCACTGAAATTAAGATTAACATCGGGCTCCTCCGAGACGTTCACTTCGCCTTCGTTGCCTAGTTGAATGAAATGCGATGCGTAAACATGAATGCATACAAGGGAGATGCAATAGAACCTCATTCACTAACATGAATGATTATGTGATGCTTGTTATCATGTCATGCTCATGGATGGAGGGAAATGCTCAAATTTGTGAATGAAATGATAACTCATGCATAAACAAGCAAGGTTTCCTTTTCCCTATAACAACTTAGCAATGATGATATGAAGGAGACCCTATGCATGCTGTGATAACCTTTACATAAAATTTCAGTGATAAATATTTGTCAAAGTTAAGCTAGTTCATTTAAATCTTAAGTACAATAGATGGGTTTCTTTTATCGCATGTAACCGTATATATGCAAAAAATATCCTATGTTAACGTAAGATATGAACACATGATGATGAGAATTTGTATGTACTAAAATTAAACATCTAACATTGTGTATGAACAGTACCAGAGATGGAAATAACCATAAATAATTATCTATATGCATATAAGGCATTATTCCTATAGAATCTCTAGTCTAGTTTTAAATTACACAAATCAATAGTAAAATTTATACTTGTGATGCTCAAACTTTTTTATGAGAACAACCAGTCATGTATTATGTGATAAACAGGAGTAATGCAAAGTACCATGAAGAAATTCCTAATATAAAAATGATAAGAATTTATTTACTAAAAAAAAAGATGATGCTATAACTTTAAAAGTTGTACAACAAATGAAGATATGCATGTGCAGAGGCTTCATACATGCCATGAGTGATTTGATGGCCAAGTTTCATGTTGATATGATTTTTATAGATTTATTTATGAATTTATAACTCTTAAAAGGGTTCAACTTTAGGGAATTTTTATAGATATGAAAACAGAGAAAAATTAGGTGCTCATCCTACTTTTTGGAAAGAGGGGGTTGTTATGAATCCAACAAAATTTATTTTGTATTTTTGTGCCTTTTAAATTGTGAGATATGATTTTTTTTGAAAATTAATCAAAGTTCTGCATAATTACTGAACTGTCACCAGGGGAATTTGACTTCGCAGAAATTAGGAAATTGCCATAGGGCGCAGCTCGCGGTGGACAGCAGAAGGGCGACGATTCTTTCTCCAAATTCGCCGCGCTCCCTGCACCAAATACAGATTCCTTCAAGGGGAGACTAGAGGGGATCCTTGCGCACCCGTATGAGGTGGAGCGAGGCCTCGGGACTTACCGTGGAGGGTGCAGCAGCAACAATGGCCTGCGGCAGCGCGAAACAGAGGATGTTTCGCTTCCTTCTGTTGCTGCGCTTGCCGGTAAGGGAGGAGGAGTGGCTCTGAGGCCTGGTGTGTTGAGAGCGACCAGAGGAGGAGGGAGTGCTGGTTGGATGGGTGGCACATGACCTGCTGCTGGTTTTGTCCATGGGAGGAGGAGCGCTCGACGTTCAAACGGATGGAGGACAGAGCATGGGCGGGGAGGAGTAACTCCAGCCGGTTCCCTGTTGGCCGGCGGGTACACCAAGTGGTTGGGGAGCTGCCTTGGGGCTTGGGTGTGACAGGACGGGGCAAGCGCGGAGGCGGCAGACCGGCGGGCAGGGCCGCCATTGCCCACTGGGCAATGAGCTCGAATGAAGAAATTTCGAATTCAAATCTGGGTTTCCGGTTTTTTGAACAAAAACGACACTTCTGGTGCTCCAAAAGTTAAACCAAAAATACAGGGCGACTCGTAGGATTATGATCTACAGCATTTTTTTTAGGTCAAAGTTTTGAATCGGTTAAAAATTCATACAAAATTTGAATTTTTGAGCTTTTAAAACTTGATCCAAAAATTTTGTAAAAATGTTGTAAATTCATGATTTTGCATGGGCAACATGGTGGTGCAAAAATATGAGGGTGGTGCTGTTATAATTTTTAAATTTTTCTTAGGGTTAGGGTTTAGCCCTAGGGTTTGCCTTTTTCTTTTTGATTTTTTTTCATTTTTTTCTTGTCCTTGCTTTAATTAGGGGGATTAGCATTAGGATTTCATCTAATAGGTGTTTAGGGTTTTAGCTCGGTCATTAACACCTAATCGTGACATGGGATGTCACACTACCCTTTCGTGTCATTGTCCGCCCGACACGGCGGCCTAGGTATTTATTGCTAGTTGTTCTCTGTTCAAACGGATCATGATGTTGTTCGGAAGGGCGGCTCGTGGATTGGACGTCCGCCCGCTATAGCTTAGCGTGTTGCCAAGACCATTACAGCGGTATGGTGGGTGTCGGCGCATGTCATTCTCCGTTTGACCCCGAACTTCAAGGGTCGTGGAGAGGCGAGGGTGGGGTCGGGCGAGGCGGAGATGGGGTCAATCCCCTCGACCGTGCCAGCCTTTGTCGTGTAGTAGTTGGCCACGTGTCTTTGGATCGCATCCGCACTCATAAATGAGATAGATCCGGGATCTCCTTTCCGCTTCCATCGATCAAGGTATCATCGTGCCGCGTCCCATCGCCGCGTTTCCGGCAGGGGGCTCGGAACGATTGGACACCGTTCGACGGCGTCCTCGTATTGGCAGTAGTGTCCGAGTAATACGGTGAGGTTGGGCACTATTCCCTTGATTCGCGTGCCCCTTTTTGACTCTATTTAAATCGTCAAGGTAAGGCGAAGATTACTTGAGCTCGTTCCCGGGTCGTCTAAACCATGTTGTTCTCCATCCTTTCGACCATAGTACGTTCCAGCGAGGCGGACCCCGTCGCCCAACCCCACCCCCCCGATGGGGGTCGAGCGGAGCGAGACCTTTCGACCCCTTCGACAAGGGTTGAGTGCGGCAGAGTTCCTTCGATTTTCCTTGTCCGATCCGGGGCTGGCTCGTATTCGGTTTCCTAGGCTACTCGTAGGCCTTATCCGTGTCCTCGTGCTAGGCCTCTTCGTTCTAGCCTATTTTATCTTTGGGATCGGAGGGTGATTAACCCGTGCTATGTGGCACCGCTAATCTAGACACGCAACAATGCTTCTGTCCTTTCTCAATGTGACCCCCATCTCGGGGAAACACTATGTATACATACCAATCCGTAGAATAACAGTTCATACACACGTAGATGATACAAATCTGATACAACAACCTTTATTAATTCGTCAAAGGGAAATAGCTAGGGGATACATAGTCCGGATTACAAACAAAGAGGTGAACAGAGCCAGCCTCAAATAAAGGAAAACATAATGGAAAGCTTCATAAACTCCACAATCAACTTTGAGCGAAGGACGCGACCTAGTCATCGACTCCGTAGTTGCAACGTCTCGCCACTCCGGCCGGGCCCGCTTACACCCGACAGCTTAATAGGCCCTCTAGACTTCCCTCACGGATCAACACTAGTCTTTTCTGCGCACTTTGTCCTCACTCATGCATACCCGGAATCAATTCCCGGTCAATCACCCATCCCTAAATTTCTCCGTGCCAAGCACGCTTAACCTTAGAGTTCTTTAGAGATAAGCCTCCGGAAAAGAAGTTGCAACTTGTTGACATAAGTATTCTATCAATTCTATTAAGCACTCGGCCAGGATGTTACACACTCACCCCTTAGAAGACCGACGTCCTTGTCGGTCAACCCCAGGTCGAGAACTTCCTGTCTTGGCCACGCCCATGTGTCCATCGCCGGCGCATGTGCCATGCCGTGTGACCACTCGGGCCTACACCAGCCATGCACACCATGCCCGCACACGTGCGACATGCGCCCGTGAAACCGCGAGAGTCGGCTCCGATACCATCCGTAACGTCCCGCCACTCCGGCCGGGCCCGCTTACACCCGACAGCTTAATAGGCCCTCTAGACTTCCCTCACGGATCAACACTAGTCTTTTCTCGCACACTTTGTCCTCACTCATGCACACCCGGGAATCAATTCCTGGTCGGTCACCCATCCCTAAATTGGTCCAGGCCAAGCACGCTTAACCTTAGAGTTCTTTAGAGATAAGCTTCCGGAAAAGAAGTTGCAACTTGTTGACATAAGTATTCTATCAATCCTATTAAGCACTCGGGCCAGGATGTTACAGTAGTAATCCCGGGGTCCGACGGATATGACACCGCGGAATACCGTCCACTAAAATGTTGCCAAGTACTTGGACTGCACCAAGAGTGACCCTCGGAGGTCCGTAAACTACTACACCCGATGGAACTTTTTGCTGTAGAACCTAAGGTTTGGTGTCAGTCCTGCCCATAACAGGTTTTGTGGTTGTACACTAAATCGCTAATTTGGGGTCCGAAGAACCAGTCCTTATATGGCAGGGCAAACACTCGTCCACAGCAAATGGACTTACACGTAAACACCAAGTACCCTAAACCAAGTACTAAGGCCAGTAATTTCTCACCCAACTTCACCTTAACCCAGCTTGATCTATCAGCCACCCAATAACATACACCACCAAACTCATTTTACACATTTTCGCAAAGAGGGTGTATGGTGATATAGTAACACAGATCCTAAGCATTTACTACAACATCACCGTTAACTAAGTTAATAATAATATCTAGGTTTATCGAGGCGAAGGGTATAAACAGCCAAACAAGGGTCTAACATTCATATCTATAGTGACAGAGCATTAGTGTAAAGCAAGTGGGTCTCTCATAAAGTAATTGCAAGGAATAGTGCATATAAGAATAAGCTTCCTAAATAGGAGCAGTTTTGGCATAATATTAGGAGCAATCATGATCAAGGAATAGGTGGAGCTTGCCTCCTAACACGTCCTCGAAGTCTTCCTCATATGTCGTGTCCTCGAGCTCCTTCTCATGGTTCTCCTCGTCTACGGACGGCGTTGTCGTATGTAAGCTTTTGCCGGATAAAATAACAAAGAGAAAAGGTAATAATAAATAAAAAACCAAATAAAATGGTGTGAATTTCTAGAATGTGGGAATCGCTTGAAACGGAGCTAGGTTGAAAAGTTATGGCTATCGAAGTTCTAGGGGTGTTTTGTAAATGGACAGGAACTCTATATGAGGGGAGGGTATTTTTGTGAATTTTTTAAAAGTGGGAGGGCTAAAATGTAAAATGGCTATTTCGGTTGGGGCAAGGGGTTTTATGTAATTTCTAGGGCTATATTTCTAATTTTGGGACAGAGCTAGGAGCTGAATGGAAAGTCTAGGTATAAAGGTTTTCTTGAATTATTTTATTATCGAAAAATTGGTGGTCCATGGACCCCGTGGACCGGGGCAGCGAGCCGATCGACGGGTCCACAAGTGGACATGAGGACGATGAGGCTAGGGGACTTGTCGAATTGGCGAGTGCGGTAGTGTGGGTGGGTCGTGCGCCGGTGATCGACAGCGGGTGGCGTAGCTAGGGAAAGGGGGCGGCAGTGCGCGGCGGCGAACGACGAGGGCGGACGAGCTCGTCGGAGGGGCATGCGACAATGGTGATAGGCGAAGGGTTTGTGTGGACATGAGGACGATGAGGCTAGGGGACTTGTCGAATTGGCGAGTGCGGTAGTGTGGGTGGGTCGTGCGCCGGTGATCGACAGCGGGTGGCGTAGCTAGGGAAAGGGGGCGGCAGTGCGCGGCGGCGAACGACGAGGGCGACGAGCTCGTCGGAGGGGCATGCGACAATGGTGATAGGCGAAGGGTTTGTGTGGGCTCGGATTCGATCGGGCGGCTGGTCGTGGAGACACGCATGCGTGTGCGGCGGCATCGGAAAGGGGCTTTGCTTGGGCGGAGGCGATCGGATGGGGGTTGGGGGTCAAAGGTTGGCGGAGGTGGGGCTCGGGCAGCCGGCGCGCATCGTGTGGCGTGGCCGGCATCGCTTGCGAGGAAGAGCGGGGTGAGCGACGGGGTTAGGTGCGATGTGCTCGAAAAGGGGGAGAGGGACCGGGGTGGTAGGGGGAAATAGGGTAGGGACGGCCTGGTTAAGTTTTATTCCTTTTTCTTTTTTTTCCTAGTTTTCTCCATTTAAATCTAATTGAAGCCAAATAAATTTGATAAAATCTAATTAAATTAGAAATAATAAAATCAATAAAATTCGAGCAATAAAGAAAAAAACAATCATGTTTTCAAATTTCACATATTTATTTTTAAAAAGATTTGTGTCATTGCTATGTGTCTAATTTAAGTTTCAATTTCCTATCTATTTTGGAAAAGATTTTTCCTGAATAAAACCAAATTAGGGTGTTACACTCAATAGGTAAGGTGGCCTCCGAACCGGTGAAATATGGTGTAATACAAGTGATGGTCAGTGCGCATCCTGCTTTAGTGACTCTTTAGGACATTAGGGGTACACTTACACATCTTAATATGCTACCTAGCAATATTTTGCTATTACATTAACATGCTACATTAGCACTTGTAGAGAGATAGAGTTGGGAAAACATCACACACCCAATGGGGGGGGTGACCTCTCGTATATATAGCCAATGTGGCTTGGAGTACAAATATACAATCTCCTAAGCTAGGAAAGGAATATCCTATACAAGGAAGACTATAATTAGCCTAGCTATGTACGACTATAGCTGTACAAGACATATATCTAACACCCGCCCGCAGTCGCAGCGGGAGAGTTTTGGACGCAAAGACTAGACTTAAACTCGTTGAAGAGCTGCGTAGGCAAGCCTTTGGTCATGATATCTGCAAACCGATGAGAAGACGACACATGAAGCATGCGCACTTGTCCCAAGGCAATCATTTCACGGATGAAGTGAATGTCAATCTCAATATGCTTGATGCGGCGGTGATGAACTGGATTGGCTGCCATGTAGACTGCACTCACATTGTCGCAGAAGACGATCGTCGTAGATGGAATCGAGATGTGAAGCTTCGTAAGAAGCTACCGCCACCAGCAACATTCAGCAACGGCGTGCGCCACAGCCTGATATTCAGCCTCCGCACTGGACCGAGAGACCGTGGTCTATCTCTTGAAGGACCAAGAGATGAGATTATCATCAAGGTAGACGTTGTAGCCCGAATTAGAGCGTCGGGAGTCGGGAGATCCCGCGCAATCTGCATCCGAGTATGCGGTGAGAGACCGAACAGGGCCGACGCCTAGGTGAAGACCGGAGCAGAGCATGCCCTTCAAATAGCACAAGATCCGCTTGAGCAAGGCCGGATGAGGCTCGCGTGGGTCATGCATGAAGAGGCACACCTGCTGAACTACGTAGGACAACTCGGGGCGGGTCGGCGTGATGTACTCGGAGAGCACCAGCGATGCTCCCGTACATGGAGGGGTCGGCGACCGGAGTACCATCGGTCGCGGAGATCCTGGCGTGAGTATCAATAGAAGTCGACGTGGAGTGGCACACATCCATGCCTCGCTCGCCGAAGGAGCTCGATGGCGTATTGTCTCCGAGACAAGAAGATCCCGGCGGAGGAGCGTGCAACGAGAGATGTTGAGGAAGTGGTGGAGATCCCCAAGATTTGTCATTGCAAACTCGGAGTGAAGCCGGTCGATGATGCACTAGAGAAAGGCTGATGGCGAAGCAGATGAGGATGATGTCGTCGACGTACAACAAGTATGCCACGTCCCCACCCTCTTTGTACACAAAGAGTGAGACATCCGAGGCGATGAACCCGAGCTGGCGAATGAACGAGGTGAACCGTTGGTACCAAGCTCGTGGTGCCTTCTTGAGGCCGTAGACGGAGCGCTGGAGGAGGCGGACATGGTCGGGGCGCTGAATTAACAAAACCCGGTGGTTGCCGACGGTAGACCGTCTCCTCAAGATTACCGTGAAGAATGGCGTTCTTCACGTCCAGGTGTCGAATGGGCTAGGAACGGGAAGTGGCGATGCTCACAACCGCTTGAATAGTCGGTGGTTTGACCACCGGGCTGAAGGTCTCTTCATAGCCGATGCTCGTGCTATTGGGAGAAGCCGCGGACCACCCAGCGCGCCTTGTGGCGAGCAAGAGTACCATCGGAGTGGTATCATGCTTGAAGATCCACTTACCGGAAATGACGTTGGCGCTAGGAGGCCGCCGGACAAGGCGCCGGGTGCTGTTGTCGATCAACGCCTTGTACTCGTCCGCCATGGCTGCCCGCCGGTTGGGGTCCGCCAACCCACTTAGGTAATTTGTAGGAACCGGCGAAGGAGTCATGGCGGACACGCTCTTGTATGTCACATGCTGGATCGTCCCGGTCCGTGTGCATGTCACCGGACGAGACGGTTCGGAAGCGGGGGCCGTAGTAGGTGCTGTCGCAGGTGGAGGACCGGTGGGAGACCGGGCGCTCGAGCTCGCTGTCGCCTATCGTAGACCTGAAGAGGCTGGACCGACCCGCAGCTGCTCGGAACTATAGCCCCTTTGACGTCAAGCGATCCGGATGGGGGCACAAGACCACACCAGCTTGGACTAGAATCTTCCGAAGCGCCTGGATGGGGGTACGGAACCACACCCACGAGAGGAGAAGATGCCGGGTAGGGGTACAGGACCGAGCCCACAAGGCGAGGAGACGTCGAAGCTTGGTAGGGGAATAGGGCCATGCCCACCGAGTGAAGATTGCAGGGGCTCACGTAGAGTATCCGAACGAGAGGAGCTACCAGCTGCATGACCAAGTAAAACTAGGTGCAATATCCAAGTCGTGACCAAGATGAAAATCAAGGGAACTAGCGGGGCAGAAGAGTCATGAACAAACAGAAAACCGAGCTCATGAAAGACAACATGATGAGAGATAATAATCCGGCGCGTGGAGAGGTCCAGGCAACGATACCTCTTGTGAGAAGAAGGGTATCCTAAGAAGACACGGGCGAGTAGAGCGTGGTGCAAGCTTATGCGGAGATGTGGCATGTAGGTTAGGATAACAAAGACAGCCAAAAACACGTAGGTGCTCATAAGAGGGGGCAGTTCTGTACAAACGAGTGTACGATACCTCATGGTGGAAGGAGCAGGAGGGCCGACGGTTAAGCAAGTAGGTGGCAGCATCGAGGGCCTCAGCCCAGTACTTGGCCAACATGGACGCATGAAGAAGCAAGGTACGCACCGATTTATTGAGATTACGAACGACACATTCAGTCTTACCATTTTGTGGTGAAGTGTGACGACAAGAAAGATGAAAAACGATGCCGTGAGAAGCAAGGAGATGATCCATGGCATGGATAACAAATTCTCCCCCATTATCAGCTTGAAAGCATTTAATACTAGAGCTGAACTGTATGCGAGCGTAGGGAATAAAATCATCAATGTGCTGACGAACCTCCGACATGTGCTTAAGGGGAAATGTCCAGCGGTAATGAGTGAAGTCATCTAGTAAAACCAAGTAATAGGAATCGCCGTAAATACTAGTAACTAGGGACGTCCGGACATCACAATGAACTATCTCAAAAGGGGAAACGGTATGTGAAGTAGAGGAGGTAAAGGGTAGACGAGCATGTTTGCCAAGTTGATAGGCATGACAGAGAGTGCGGTCTACTTTATTATAGGAAATCAACTTGTTTTTCTTGAGATTAGCTAAGACTGCTGGACCGGGATGACCAAGGCGACGATGCCACATGGAGGAGGAGGTCTGTGAGGAGGGCTGTAACACCCCAGCCCGTTAGAAGCCTCGTAGTAGTTGTGGATTGGGCCAAAGTGGCCCATGAAGTGAAGTGAAGGTGGGATTAGTCCCACATTGGAAGTTTAGGTGGGTGAGGGTCAGCATATAACCGTCGCTCCAACCATAGCACCACCGGGTTAATCCTTTTACATGAAGCGAGGCCGAAAGTGTAAGAGTGGTGCTATGCATGAATGCGCGTGCCCGCCCCTACGGAAGGGCTGGGCGGTAAGCGGACTTTGGATGCGGGCGTTACGGTGGTATCGGAGCATAACCTCTCGCCGCGTGTGTGCATGCATGTTGTGCCCGTGGAGGGGACATGTCATGGCCTTGCACCGAGAGGACATCTTTGGTATCCGCTTGCCAATTATATATATGGTATGCTGCCGACGACGTCAGCCCTTAAGGTGGGGTGAATGTAACACCCCAGCCCGTTAGAAGCTCGTACTAGTTGTGGATTGGGCCCAAGTGGCCCATGAGGAGAAGTGAAGGTGGGATTAGTCCCACATTAGAAGTTTAGGTGGGTGAGGGTCAGCATATAACCCTCGTTCCAACCATAGCAGCACCTGGGTTAACCCTTTTACATGAAGCGAGGCCGAAAGTGTAAGAGTGGTGCTATGCATGAATGCGCGTGCCCGCCCCTACGGAAGGGCCGGGCGGTTAGCGAACTTTGGATGCGGGGCGTTACGAGTGGACTCGGGTGGTCGGTGAGAGAGTGTAGAGATCGCCGGAGCTATTGCAGTGAAGAATCACGCGCCCGTCTTGTGTTCCTTGAAAAAGAAACCAAAAGCATCAAATTCGATAGAACCACCATTATCAACGGTAAACGGGCGAACGGATAGTAAATTACGAACTATGGAGAGAGCGACAAGGATATTGTTCCAAATGAATTTAGCAGAATTAGTATCAAGGATCGAGGAGCCAAGGGACGTGACAGAGATACATGCACCATTGCCTACTATGATTGAAGAATCAGCAACCGAAAGGTGAGAATGAAGTATACCTTTAGAAGAGAGCATATGTGTAGAGGCACCGAGTATCCAGCACCCGAGCGTCGCCTTGCAGGTGACATTTGCTGCAGCGCCGCCACGAGGCCCACCGTGTCGAAGTACCGAGGGTGTCGAAGCTGCTGGTCGCCGACCGCAGATGTGAGCTTGCGGGGTGGCCCCAAGAGGGCCCGGAGCATTGCGCTGTTGGCCACCACCTCCACCGTGCGTTGCCTGTCCGCCTCCACTAGAGCTGGTGTCGCCGGCTCTGCCGAGGCTGTTGTCCCCACGGATTGATGCAAATCCATGGGCCAACAAGGTTGGGCGTACGGTTCTGCTACTCGCTGTTGATTGCCGCCGCCGCCTTTGTAGAAGTAGGACTTCTTGCGCTTCGCCGACCATCACCGCCCTGCTGCTGCCCTCGCTACTATTGAGCCAGGAACTGCCGAGGAGGTGACGTGCAGGAGTGGTAGGAGGATCCACAACCGGAGGCCGTCGAGGAGGATGTGGAGGAGGCGTGGAGGGTAGTGGAGGCCGCCCGCTTGGCTTCCTCGGCCAACCGCAATTCTTTGAGCGCGAGCATGTCAAGGGCGCCGGCGAAGGTCATGGCGGTGTCACCGGCGATGATGTCGCATGTGTTGCTGAAGCGGGGATTAGCGCCGCGAAGGAGATTGAGGACCATGGTGGGGTCGTCGGCAGGCTTGCCGACATCACGGAGGCGATCAGCCGCCTTCTTTATCTCCCGACGGTAGGCCTCGACGGATAGATCGCCCCGAGTTAGGCTCATGAAAGCCCGACTCGGAAAGATGGTGCGCGACGCCTTGTTCGACCGAAAGCGATCGAGAGATGGCGATCCAATGCTTGCGCGTCGTCGGTTTAGGGGTCATGATGAAATCGTGGATGGCATCGGAGACGGTGTCGTAGATCCGAGGAGCAAACACAACAGTCCTCCTAGAGCCAAGCCGGCGTGAGGGGATCGGGAGGATCCGTCCCGTCAATGTGGTACAGCAGCCCGAAGGTGCCGTGTAGGGCCTCGAAGTAGGCCTTCCACTTGGAGAAATTGTACGGGCCGAGGTAGCTTCATGGGGACGTAAGATCGCACGAGAGATCATGGCGTAGGGGAGCGCCATAGGTGCAGCAGGAACGGCGGAGGACTCGGAGTCACCGTCACCGGCAGAGGAGTCCACGTGGGTGACCGTGGACATGCACGGGACCTGCGCAGCCAAAGGAGAGACGGCGCAGGCTGTTGTTGCCGCGCCCTAGGTCGAGCGGCGGTGTTTGGTGGGTGTAGAGGCAGCGGAAGGAAAGGCACGGAATCGGGAGACCCTGGACTCGTGAAACCATGTAGAGAGATAGAGTTGGGAAAACACCACACACCCAACAGGGGGGGGGTGACCTCTCCTATGTATAGCCAATGTGGCTGTACAAATATACAATCTCCTAAGCTAGGAAAGGAATATCCTATACAATGAAGACTGTAATTAGCCTAGCTATGTACGATCGTAGCTATACAAGACATATATGTCTAACAGACACTCGGGGATGCTCGAAGTGGTTCTCGGACATCATTTATATTTCTATCTAGTCTTTGTTTCATCAATAAACTACCTAGGCCTCGCACGAACCAGGAAGTCGATGGTGCCACACAAGAACACATAGGTATTTAGATAGGTTCAGACCCCTCAATCGAGAGTAATATTTTACGTCCTGTATGAATTGTATTGCCTTAGCAGATTGCTATTGTGTAAGATCATTTTCGAGGGGTCCGTGCCTCGCCTTACATATCCGAGTGAAAGTCGCCTAGCGGGGAGGGGGTGAATAGGTGATAATCCCGAAAATCACTTAATTCAACAAATTAGAAATGAAGGAAAGATTTGTTCGACTCCAATGTCCCACTATAGTAGGATAAAGTCCGACTAGAACAAATATCCGACTAGAGTAGGACAATGTCCGATCGCCTCGTGCGGAAAGTGGATCGGCAGATCAAGATGGACAAATCCACGAACAAGTGGCCTCGTTGAGGGGTACAGGGTGTCGAAAACTCATGCTTGATGCCTTCCGCATCAAGGTACTCTTCAACTCGAGTGTTCTTGAACTCGGTGCCATTGTCGCTCCATATGGCCTTGATCTTCACTTCGATTCATTTTGTGCTCTTTTCAAGAATACCCCCGTGAAGTGAGAATAATCATCAACAATGATAAGGCCATATTGGTTATTGCCAATACTTATGTAGGCAATGGGACCGAAGAGATCCATATGTAGCATCTCCAAAGGCCTTGTGGTTGTCGCAATGTTCTTGGATGGATGTGGTGCTCCAACTTGCTTTCCGGCTTGACATGCACTCGAATTTTATTTTTCTCAAAGCAAACTTCCGTTAGTCCAAGGATGTGACCGCCCTTTTCGGGTTTGTGAAGATTTCTCATACCGACATGGGCTAGTCATCTATGCCACAACCATCCCATGTCTGACTTTGCAACTAAGCATGTGTCAAGTTTTGCTTTATCCGTGGTAAAATACACAACATAAAGCTTTCCTTTGAGCACACCCTCAAAAGCAATCGAGACATCACTTCTCCTTGACACAATCACACCCTTATCGTTGAACAAGCTATTGTAACCCATTCCACAAAGTTGTGAAATAGACAACAAATTGAAGTCAACGTTGTCCACAAGCATAACCTTCGAAAGTAAATGCGGATAGGTTAAAGGGATGTTACCATAACCCAACACATAGCCTTATCCATTGTCTCCAAAGGTGATATACTCATTTCTTTCTTTGCTTGGCTCAAATGATTCAAACATTTTTTTGTCTCCGGTCATATGATTGGTGCATCCACTATCGATCACCCAACATGAACCGTCGGAGGAGTATTCCTACAAAACAAATTTAAGCGTTGTTTTTGGGTACCCGAATTGGCTTGGGTCCTCTTACATTAGTAACAAGTGCCTTGGGCACCCACACACAAGATTTGTGGGTCTTGTTGCGTGGCCAAACATATTTTGCATAGACACGTCCATGCTTGTTCCTCATTAGCACATAGATTGCATCGAAATCATTAAAGAGAGCACAAGAGGGGTTAGGCACGTTAGTACGCAAATCACAAATAAGAGAAGATTTGTTGGTGTTCTTGATTGGCTTTTCCTTCTTGACTTGCTTCTTTTGGTATTCACCCTCCTTGGTGAACTTGATGAATTCGGTGCCATTCTTGTTGGTCCATGCATTGTGCTTGCCACCTTGCTTGTAGCCAATGCCATCCTTCACATGTGGCCGTCTTGCATTGGTGTATGCACCTCTTGCATACTCGGCCTTGGCATCATCAATGGCCTTCTCCTTCTTTTGTGCTTGTTCTTCAAGCACTTGTACTTGCTTCTTCAAGTCGTCAATGATCTTGACGTTTCTTGTGCAAGCTTCAATATCAATCTTGTGGCACCTAGCACAACCATTGCTAGATGAGGGTCAACATGAAGCTTGAGAGGAAGTAGTGTTACACTTAATTGCCTCAAATTACACTTTAAGATAGTTGTGAGCCTTTTACAAGTTATCACACTTCTCTTGAAGTGACACATTTGTGCCTTTAAGTGTCTCATTATCTTTTTCAACCACTTTGAGAGACTTCACTAAGTCCTCATTTTTCTTCCTCTCAATTTCTAGGAGTTTCTCAAGTTCAAGCACCCTTTGCTTCTCTTGAAAAAGCATTTCCTCCTGTTTGTCAAGAATCTCCCTTGCCTCTCATTAGTCTCCTTATCCTGTTCAATGATGTCCAACAAATCAAACATGTTAGGAATTTGAGAACTTCCATTGACATTTGCCTTGGAGCCTTTGGCCATCATGCACTTGTGTCCGGTGTTATCTTCATCATCGGTCAAGCTTCCAAACAAGGAGGTGTTGGTCGGTGTGAGTCCAATGGCAATAGATGCAATGCCTCCCTTCTCTTCATCGGATTCCATCTCGAAGGAGGAAGATGATCCATCGGAGTTCCATTCCTACCCAATGTGAGCTTCACCTCAACGATACTTTCTATGCTTCTTGCACTTCTTGTCACCCTTCTTGTTTTGCTAGTTCTTGTAGTTCTCCGGACACTCCGCCGTGAAGTGACCTTTGTCTCCACATATGTAGCACTTGCTTCTTTATCTTGCTCTTGTCTTGATCATTTTTCTTGATGCTTCTCTTCATCATGATCTTGTTGAATCGCTTCACAAAGAGAGCCATATCATCATCACTATCATCATCGCTCTCTTCAACCACCTTCTTTTTCTTTTCTTGTTCGGCATTGAGAGCCAAATCATTTTTTCTCCCACTAGCTCGTTCCTTGTTCCTAAGCAAAGCATTGATCCTATTGCCTTGATCAATTTCCTGTTTTCGAGACAAGTACCTTCCCAATCACATCATCGGTGGTAAAGTGTCTAAAGCCATCTTTATCCCTTATGTTGGACACTATGTTGGCATCCCATGATTGCAAGGCTTGTAGCAACCTTCTATTGACATCCAAGTCCGGCACTCTTTCTCCAAGTGCTCTCCTCTTGTTTACAATCCTCATGATTCTATCATGTGCTTCCTTTGGTCCTTCTTCCGACCCCATGACAAAGTAGTTGAATTCTTCTCTAAGCTCTTCTAGCTTATATTCCTTTATGCTATCAATACCCTCATGAACCGTTTCAAGCTTTAACCAAATTTGATGAGCATCCTCCAATCCGGCCACCTTGTCATACTCGGCGGGCACTGAGTGCGGATACAAGAGCACTTGCCGCTGTCACATTGCACCTTACATTGAACAATTGTTGTGCAGTTTGTTTGCTTCTACATTCCCACAAGAATCCATGTTGAGTGACATCTCTCACATTTTGATGCATGGATCCCAAGTGTAGCAGCATCTTTGTTTTCCAATGAGCAAAGAATTTACCATCAAAGTAGGGAAGTCTTCGGAAGCCCGGTCCGATGTGCTCATCCTTTGGATCACAATAGGTGTAGGGCATTTTGTTGTATTGCATTGGCAATGCATTGAGCACATTTCTATCCTTTGCAACTTCTTTGTCACTCTCAATCTTCTTATCATTGATTGCCTTGAGAGTTGCTTCATCCAATGAATTGTCATCACCTACACTGGTGGTTGATTTTGGTGGAACTTCACCACTTGTGGTTGGATTTGTGCCTTCTTTGTTGTTTGTCATCTTTGATCTTCAAGTGCTTGAGGCTTCAACGAAAATACCTGCTTTGATACCAATTGAAAGTCGCCTAGAGGGGGGGGGGAGGGGGTGAATAGGCGATAATCCCGAAAATCATTTAATTCAACAAATTAGAAATGCAAGAAAGATTTGTCCGACTCCAACGTCCGACTATAGTAGGATAATGTCCGACTAGGACAAATATCCGGCTAGAGTAGGACAATGTCCGACTACTTCGTACGGAAAGTTGATCGACAGTCAAGATGGACAAATCCACGGATAATAAACAACAAGCAAGCAGCTAGCAACACAGGAAAGCTAAGGCGACAAGGGGACAAGCAAGCGAGGCCACCTACACAAGTTAATCTAGGAATTTAAGCAAGAACAGACCTAGAGCTCGAGCACACAAGTTTGCAAGAAACTAAAAGGGGATGAAGGAGACTCGAATTTTCACCGAAGTTCAGCTCCACATAAGAGCCTACGTCTCCGTCGAGGAGTCCACCAAGGACCGGGTTGCTCTCAACCCTAACCTCTTCAAACCGCCACAAAGGCTGGCTTAAAATCGACTAAAACAAAACTCCACGAAGGGAGGGGCAATACAAACGACTTGAGTCTCAACCACAAGCTTGGGATCTCGCCGGGTAACGCCTAACCATCTTGGGGATGAATCCCCAACGAGTAACAAACACAACAAGCGCCGGCGATGAGAAAGAAACAAGTGCTCTTGAGATGAAGATGACGCTCAACGAATTCTCCTCAATCTTCTCATAAATCTGCCAAGGATTGGAGTGGGGAATCAATTTGGAAGAAGAGGAGTGCTTGGAAGAGTTTGGGAGTGTTTTTGAGTGTGGGGAGGGTGCCAACCGGCCAAATGGGGACGAAGTCCCTTTTTATAGCCGGGGCACCAAGTAGAGCCGTTGGGCTCGATCCGACTCAGATTTTGTCCGACTCCTAGGGTATCTGCTCAATTAGGTGTTCTGCTCTAGAGTCCGAGAGAGAAATCCGACATAAGTCAAATATGTCCGAGTTTTCAGCATTGTCGAACATTGTCCGACGGAGTCGGATATTGTCCGACTCCTAGGGTATACTGGATAATTGGCATACCTTCGGAGTCCGACTAAAAGATCGGAGGGAGTCGGATATTCGATGCGGTCGGAGTTTGTCCGGCCGAGTCGGATAAATCCGACTCCTCTGTCGTGCATCGCTCCGAAGTCCGACTGATATTGTCCAACTCCCCCGATTTTTAGGAAGTGGCAAGGTCTATGGAGTCCGACTCAAATGTCCGATAGACTCGGACAAGATTCGGACTTTGTCCGACCCTGGAAGGTGAAATACTGATTTTTGACTTGAAGAGGGAATTTTGAGCACTTGATTTCTCACACTTTATACTTGTGTGTCCCTCTTGATAGTGCGATGTTTCCTATACTCAAGACATAAATAAAAAGCTTCACATCTTGATCTTGAGCATAGTTGACCATTTTTCCAAATCTTGTAAACATGAAAGCTCTTGGCCACTTCCTTTTTGTGTTTCTTTGCTCTCAATTGAATTTTAAATATGAACTGCGTACAAGCTCATTTGAAACATTAGTCCTTTTTAATTGTATTGATATTAATCACTCAAAACCATAATTAGGGGCCTAGATGCACTTTCACCGGGAGTCGAGATTACATGCGGAATCCTAGTCGGTTACAATGTTTACATAGTTAGAAACTCTATCTCTAAGCTTCCTTATCTATTCGAGTCCTTTACAACTGGTCTTGTACTTTTCTTGAGGATTACGCCAAGCCTAAGTCGGTATAATCGTCCACCTCTGTTTCCATACCGGTGTATGGAACCTTTTGTTATCCGAGTATCGCTCGGACACCACCACTGTGGGCCCTCCTGGCCGGTCATATGTCTTCAATATGCCACCATATACTTGACAATTCATTCTTCTAATCAATGTATAGCCGTAAGGTAAGTATACGACAGACAGCCCTCGAGTAATTTTTGATTTTGCCTTGAATACGACCGACCGGTCTTCCGCATGTTGGTCGGATTTCAACGCGAGATTAAAAAGAACTCCATCTTCTAGAACACTTCTTCTTGCGATCTGGCTTCAAAGAGCCAAAAAGTTGATCTCTTATCCTCCATACCACCTAATTAGGTGTTGAAAATTGAACTATTTTCCCGCAAGTGCACCGGTCGGGTGCACCCAATTAGGTATAGCCCACGACTCTTGTGTCATTTGAGCACTTTCGAATAATGCAAGAGTCCAGTAGATGAATCTTCATTATTCTCTTTCTTCCTGTGATCTCTAATGACCACTTTCCTTATGACTTTCTAATTCCCGCGATCTCTACATACCGCTCTTGAACATGGTGCACCGGTCGGGTGCACCTAATTAGGTATAGCTCCCGACTCATGTATCATTTGAGTATCCGCAAATAATGCAGGAGTCTTCCGTGAGAGTCTATGCTTGTCTTTGGGATGTTCTTACCAGCTTTGACCACCAACATATACCTCTTAGTATCTTCTGCCAAGAACATACATTCCGACCCGTCCATACCGGTCTCATATATCATACTCGTGATGATTCACACCAGGAAATAATTTCCAAACTACTAAAATCAGTCATAACCGATATTCCACTTAAAATAATTTCGCTAAAGTCCAAATTCCTCACCGATAAAATCAGTCACCAAAATAATCATGCTAAACTCGAGTTTTTTCAAGCCTATTATTAGCCGAATGGTTAACACCCGGGGCTTAGGCAAATCAATATTAACCAATCTGTCGGACCGTCGTCCTCAACAAGACTAGGTTTACGTAAAAATCACTCAAGACATTATTGTTCTAGGCTAAGAATACTTAACGAGCTAAGTGTCGAACACTTAGACCGGTCATCACAATTTGTAAAAGAGCCCTCATGATTATTAGATCACGTAGACTTCCCTCTCGTCGTAAAAAGTGCGAAAGACTTAACTCCGGGCCCTCAAACAGTAAAAATTGCCCAGATTCTCAGCCCTCGAGCCCAAGTCGAAAGTCTATTTAAGGGGTCCAAGGGATGACCTAGGTTAAATCCATTCCCAAATCCGCCGTAGCGCGCCCTTGCCTTCCAAACTATTTCCTTAGGCTTTACACATTGCGATCCAATATTCTTCAAACTCTCTCCAATCTTCGAACTCTCCCGAGATCTAATCCTCGTAAAGCCATGGGGAAACCATGAAAGAAAACCGCTTCCAAGCCTTCATGATCCTTTGCGGGCATTCCCCGCGACCAACTTCCCATCGGAGTTCAAGAATTCAAAGCCAACAACTACACGGAAGCCAATCTTTAGGCACCGATCCTAGATGGAATCTTACCTCCAAAGCCAATGATCCGAGTTGTCGTATACTTACCTTACGGGTATACATATGATAAAGGAATTGTCGGAGAGAAAGATTAGCACCGCCACGTGGCGCCCTCCGAACCTACTTAATAGAGGATTAGTGAAACCACGTCGGCAGGAGAAGCCGGGCCCACTCCCGTACGACGTCGCCCGAAAACAAGTCAAGGGGTGACGAACTCGACCTTGCATGCCAAGCTCGAGGAGGCCCCGCCTTGCACGACCTTGCCCGCCTTACTCAAGGAGGCTCCGTCCTGCACGACCTCGCCTCGCTCGATCGTCGAGCTCGACCTCGGACGCGACCACCAACCACATTAACTCCACCCGCCCGACGCCCACGTGGGTATTACTCGACAATCATTGATGCGGACTCATCCTCATCCCTCTTGCCACCGCCACCGGCTCCCGTCGGACCACGCCGATGGGACGCGCCGTCCCTGTAGCTCGGCGAGTTGGCGTAGACCGAAGACTCCGGGCGTGGCCATCATCATCCGGCGTACGTCAATATGACCACCCCCGTCACACTCGTCGACAGCTGTAGCTCGAGGTCGAACTCGAGCTACCCTCCGTCCCGCACGACCTTCGCCGGCAAGCTCGAGGCTCGACGAGTTGCATCGCGACCTTGACCTCGGGACCGCCATCAATACGCCGACAAGAAAGGACGGGAATGGCAAGTCCCCTCCAACTACTCCGCCATGACACCGCCCATGGATCTGCCGGATGCGGAACACTCCAACCCCGACGCGGTGAGCTATAGGAACGAAACGACGGCCCAGTCAACCTACTCAAGTACGCACAAGCATTCGACTAAGTCTACGGCTACTTTCCCTCTCCCTCTCCCTCTCCCTCTCCCCTGTAACTCGAGCTCTACTCCGGAGGATATAAAGGGGAGGAGTCTCTCATTCTCTACACACAAGACATAGATTCACAAGATACATACAATCACACTCACTCACACAACGCACAACTCGGGACCTCGAGCATGCTCCTCTCCCACCTCATATGTACGCCGTTGTTGTTTGACGCAAGGAACACGAGCGCCGCGAGACCACCCCAACTAGACGTAGGGAGCTTTCCCGAACCGGTCTAAACCCCTCGTGTCTTCCCTTGTGTACCATCCGGCCAAAAACGCGCGGCCCCGGGACAAATTCTACCAGCCGGTGGTTCGAACACCGACGGTTAGCGTGCCGGGTAGGGGCTGTTGCGCGTTTTCGTTGTTTTTCTCCTCTCCCGTGGCACGAATGGATAGGTCCGAGATTTCCTTCGGGCCCCCGGCACCATGGTGCGCTTTGGGTGCCTAGATTTCGTTGTCACTCGTCGAGTGGACGCCGGTGCGCGCCGAGCCGCCGGCGCCATTTGCCCCCATGGCCACCCGCGTCGCTGCTGAGGTGACAGTCCCGCGGCAGCTAGCAGCCGCGAGCGTGATGCCGGGTTGTGCTTTCATGCAGCCACGGTTCCCACCAAGCGCTCCGCCGGGGCTAACGAGCCCCACGGTTAGAGAATTCGTAGGGATGGTCATCCATCCTTCCGAGTCCTTCTTCGACCTCCTCGACGTGGGGGAGGAGGAAGACTCGCACCGGGACAGCGAGTGATGAAAATCACGACCTCACCCGCGAGTGCAACATGGTGCATGCTGCAGGAGCAGGCACGCGGAGCGAAGCGGGACCAGCCGCGCCGGATCCTAGCGCTCCGGGAACTCCGATCGCTCGGCACGCACACAACGCCACACCGTGCGGAGACGACTTGCAAGCTCGCCTCCGGGCCGGGAACCTGGAGCTGGAGGAAGCTCGCCGTGGCCTCGCAGAGGAGGCGGCGGTGGTGGAGCGGGAGCTAGAACTACGGCGTCGGCACGCGGAGTGCAACATGCGGCAAAGAGCTCGCCGCGTCAATCAACAAATCGTCGACGATGAAGGCGGCGCACACCAGCATTTCCCCATTGCTCGGGCAGAACGTCGCCGCGGCAGCGGTGTTCCTACAAACCCTCCCCTTGGAGCCAACTCCGGAAGCACAACGAGTGCGAGAGGGAGTTGGCCGCACTCTCCCCAAGGCCGTCACGCCTCCCGGGCGGGAGGCTTGGTACACGCTTACGTGCGGCAACCCGCATAGCCGGGCCAACTCGACACGCCCAAGATGATGCGGCTCAACAGCTCGTACGCCACCCTCGGCGTGGCGGCCGAGGCGACGTCGAGCACGACCGGAGCCGGAGCCACGACCCCGGGGCCTAGGGTTTTCGGTTCCGCCATTCGGGGAGCGACCTTCCCGCCGTGTTTCCGTCCGCCGACGACGGTTGCTAAGTACGCGGGGAGTCAAATCCCTCCCTGCGGCTAGAGGACTATCGTCATGCCCGTCGGGCGGGCGGTGCGAATGATGACCTCGCCATCATTCGAAATTTGCCGTAGTATCTCGCCGACTCGGCGCGAACCCGGCTAGAGCATCCGCCCGCGAACAAGATACATTCGTGGGCCGACCTGCAAGAGGTATTCGTGAGAAACTTCCAGGCCACGTGTGCCCGCCGGGCAATCCCTCGAGTTGAAAAACTGTTGGCAAAAGCCGAACGAGCCGCTCCGAGATTACATCCGACGCTTTTATTGACGCTGCAACGAGCTTCCCCACGTCGTCGACGGGGACGTCGTGGGCGCGTTCCTCTCCGGAACAAACTGCGAGGACCTCGTCCGCGAGCCGGGCGTAGCTGCCCGCGAACGGCTCGGGAGCTCCTCGATATCGCCGCAAGGCATGCTTCGGGCGAGGAGGCGGTCGGAGCCCTCCTTCACCGTGATACCCCTAAGAAGGGGAAAGGCAAGCGGGGCGACGGTAATGCCGGCGGAGGCCCCTCCGGCTCCAAGCCCAACAAGAAGAACAAGTCACGGTCGAGCGACGGTCCCATGGTGGCCGCGACCAAGAAGAAGGGCGGCAAGCTGCCCAGCAAAGACCCACCGAACGACTTCGAGAAGAAGTGGAATGAACCATGCCCCAACCACGAGTTCCCCGTCAAGCACCCGAAGAAGGACTGTTCGTTGATGAAGAAGTTGGTCACGCAGCGGGGAGGAAGGGGTGCCCCCGGCAAGAGCACGAGGAGAACGCCGGAGTCGAGGGCGACGCCGGTGACGAGGAAGGCGAGGGCTATCGCCAAGCGGAGGGGTGCCTAATGATATTTGCGAGCTCCGACACTCGTCCCGGCCAACGCTCCGTCAAACTCGAGCGTCTCGACGTCTTCCCCGCGGAACCTGCGACCCCGGCATACCTCGGGTGGTCGGAGTTGCCGATCACTTTCAAGCTGCGCCGATCATCCGGCGCGAGTCCCGCGACCGGGCCGGTACTCGCTCATGGTCAACCCCATTGTCGCCCGGATGTGCCTCACTAAGGTGCTCATGGATGGAGGCGATGGCCTCAACATCCTCTACGTCGACGTCCTCGATGCCATAGGCATCGAGCGTTCGCGCATTCGCCCCAACGGTTCGCCGTTCCACGGCGTTGTCCCGAGAATGCAAGCTGTTCCCATCGGGTAGATCAACCTGCCCGTCACATTCGGGACTCCTTCGAACTTTTGAACGGAGACCCTCACGTTCGAGGTGGTCGGATTCCCAGGAGTCTACCACGCTATTCTCGGGCGGCCGTGTTACGCGTAGTTCATGGTCGTCCCGAACTATGTCTACCGAAGCTCAAGATGCACGGGCCGAAGGGAGTCATCACTATAGGCGCGTTCTTCTAGCACGCCTACCGGTGTGACGTCGACAAGCTGCGACCCGGCGTCGGCACACACGGCCTCCACCGGCGAGCTCGCGGTGATCGGGGAGCAGGTCGTCGAAGATCCTCCGCAAGCGAGCAGCAAGGCGGCCTCGTTCGAGCCGGCGGAGGGCACCAAGGAGGTCGTCCTTGACCTTGAGGGCGATGAGAAGAAGACGGTGCGCATCGGCACCTCCCTCTCCCCAAAATAGGAAAGCGCGCTCGTCGACTTCCTTCGCGGGAACGCCGACGTCTTCGCATGGAAACCCTCGGACATGCCGGGAATATCGAGGGAAGTCACCGAGCACTCCTTCCACATTAGGCCGGGCTCCAAGTCGGTGAAGCAACGCTTGCGCCTCTTCGACGAGGAGAAGCGCAAGGCAATTGGTGAGGAGATCGCAAAGCTTCTAACGGTCGGGTTCATCAAGGAGGTGTATCATCCGGAGTGGTTGGCTAATCCTGTTCTAGTACGAAAGAAGAATGGGAAATGGAGAATGTGTGTTGATTATACTAGCCTCGAATAAGGCTGTCCCGGAGATCCTTTTTCTTTACCACGCATCGACCAAATAGTAGACTCGACCTCCGGATGCGAAACTCTTTGCTTTCTAGATGCGTACTCCGGGTACCATCGGATAGCGCTCGAGGAATCCGACCAACTCACAACCTTCTTCATCACGCCGTTCGGCTCATACTCGCTACACCACGATGTCGTTCGGTCTCAAGAGCGCCGGTGCCACGTACCGGAGGTTCATCCAAAAATGCTTCGACAATCTCATCGGAGACATCGTCGTCAAGTCTAAGAAGGCCGACCAACTCGTGGTCGACCTCGAGCGCGTGTTCGCCAAGCTGCGCGAGAATGGCGTTAAGCTCAATCCCGAGAAGTGCGTCTTCGGGGTCCCGCGGGGATGCTTGTTGGGTTTCATCGTCTCGGAGCGCGGCATCGAAGCAAATCCGGAGAAGATCTTTGCCATCGAGCGCATGGGTCCGATCCGGAACCTCAAGGGGGTCCAACGACTTACAAGGTGCCCGGCTGCACTAAGCCGCTTCATCTCGCGCCTTGGGGAAAGGGCCCTTCCGCTCTTCAAGCTCCTCAAGAAGTCCGAGCGCTTTGAGTGGACACCGAAGCCCGAGCCGCGCTTGACGACGTATTCCGGCCAACCCCCGGTTTTAACCCCACCATCTCTAGGCGAGCAACTCCTCCTCTACATCGCGGCAACCACAAAGGTCGTCGGCGCTGCCGTCGTAGTCGAGCGTGAGAAGGAGGGACACGTGCTCAAGGCACAACATCTCGTCTACGACGTTAGTGAGGTGCTCTCCGATTCGAAGACGAGATACCTCCAAGTCCTCAAGATCCTCTACGCCGTGATGGTCGCTAGGCGCAAGCTACGCCACTACTTCGACGCGCTCTCTATCACCGTGGTAAGCTCGTTTCCTTTGCACGACATCATTGAAAACAAGGAGTCCGCGGGCGAGGTCGCCAAGTGGGCTCTCGATCTTATGGGACACGACATCACCTATGTGCGTCAAATGCTGATAAAGTCAAGGGTGCTCGTGGACTTCGTCGCGGAGTGGACGGAGACTCGGTTGCCACCCGTGCCGGTGGACCGAGAGTACTTGGGTCATCTACTTCGACGGGTCACCGATGCGCAGCGGCGCCGGCGGCGGGCTCGTCTTCTTCTCCCCCAAGGGGTACGCATGAGGTACACCATTCGGTTACACTTTGCAGCTTCAAATAACGTAGCCGAGTATGAGGCTCTCGTCAATGGCCTCAAGATCGCTATCAAGCTCCGGATCCGACGACTCAAGGTCCGCGGGGACTCTCAACTCGTGATCGATTAGGTGATGAAGGAGTCAAGCTGTCGTAACGACACGCCGATACTCTATCACCGGGAAGTGCGAAAGCTCGAGGAAAAGTTCGATGGGCTCGAGCTCAAACACATTCCGCGACGACTTAATGAGGCGGCGGACTCGCCGGCCAAGATGGCGTCCGGTCGGGAATCGATCCCACCGGGCGTCTTCGCCAACGACCAATTTCAACCGTCTGTTTGACCTCCCGACCCTCCCAAGGACGACGGAGGGCCCATCAAGGTGGGCTCGGGGGCTGCCCCGAGTGCCGACCTCGACCCCAAGGAACACTCGAGCCCAAACGAGGACTCGGGGCTGATCCTCCGCTAACGGGCAAAGAGATTATGGAAATCGATGCTCCGACGGCCAGCGAGGCGCCACCACCCGATTGGAGGATGCGATATATCGAGTACCTTCTCCACGAGCAAGCTCCCGGTCGACCGGACCGAAGCGAGATGCCTGCACAAATCTTTTGTCCTAGTGGACGGCGTGCTCTACAAACGCGGTGTTTCTAGGATTCAGCAACGTTGTATCACCATTGAGGAGGGTGTGAAGGTCCTCGTCGAAATCCACGCGGGCGTCGGTGGGCGCCACGCGGCGCCACGGACCCTCATGGGCAGCGCCTTTCGACAAGGCTTTTATCGGCCAACCGCGAGTGGCTAACGCCACCGGAGTCATGCGCACATGCAAAGGTTATCGATCTGCGCCCGTCAAACACATCAGCCCGTTCAAGCTCTCCAAACCCATACCTATCACCTGGCGTTTCGCGGTCCGGAGTCCGGACTTAGTTGGCCCGCTAAAGAAAGCACTCGGGGGCTTCACCCACTTGCTCATCACGGTCGACAAGTTCACCAAGTTCACCAAGAGGCGGTCGAGTTCTTCCCGGACATCGTTCATCGATTCGGCGTTCCCAAGTCGATAATCACCGACAACGGTATGCAGTTTATGGGGAAGAAGTTCCTTAGGTTCTGCGACGATTAGAACATTCGAGTGGATTGGGCAGCTCGGTAGGTTCCGAGACCAACGGACAGGTCGGGCGAGCCAACGGCATGATTCTACAAGGGCTCAAGCCCTGCATCTATGACCGCTTGAAGCGTTTCAGCGGTCGGTGGGCGGCAGAATTGCCGGTGTGACATCCCCTTCGAGACACCCAGGGAATCGATACGGAGGGACACTCGACGAAGCGAGTTACAACGAGTGCATCATTTCATACAAGCCGAATATATACATCATGGTATAATACAACTAGGTTTTCGAAATACAAACATTCGCACAGTGGAAATATAAATCTTATTGAAGCTTAACAACCTACGAGTATTGCAGCGGAAACTTGTACTTTATATAACAAAAGATTATTAAACGATCAACGTGATGCATTGAGCCCTTCGTACATCACGGTCCTCCCTCTTCACGATGTCGGGATCCGTTCCCATTGGTGGGAACCACCCTCGAGCACTGCTCCTCTTCCGGGAACTACCGTCCAAGTCATGGAAGTTCGACTCGATTCCTGAAAAACATAACGAACAAACCACGAGTCCAAGACCGACTCGTCAACATGGCACGCTAAGGCCGACGCCTAGTATGCAAAGGCTTTACGGCTGTGGGGTTTACTCCTTTGCGAAAACAGCATTAAAGGTTGGATCCTTACTTTCAATGTTTTAGCTTAGCATTAAGTTCATTAGCCTCTAGATTTGCAGTCTATCACTATTGCAATCAAGTTGCTGGAAAAGATCAATTCCAACTTCGTGACATCCCCTCCGGGACACCCGGGACTCGGTACAGGGGGACACTCGACGCAGCGAGTTACAACAGTTCATCATCTCATACAAGCCAGAATATATACATCATGGTGTAATACAACCAGGTTTTCGAAATACAAACATCCGACAGCGGAAGCATAATACATTATTGCAGATTAAATTCTACGAGTCCGGCAGCGGATACTTATTCTTTTTACACCAAAGACTACTAGGACGGCTAACGTGATATACCGAGCACTGTTGTACACCACGATCCTCTTTCTTCGCGATGTCGGGATCCGTTCCCATTGGAGGGGCCCTCCCTCGAGACAAAACTCCTTCTCCGGGAAGCTACCGTACAAGTCGTGGAAGTACGACTCGGGTCCTGAAAATATAACGAGCAAACCCCGAGTATTCTAATACTCGGCAAGATCGACTCCGTCAACAGGCACGCTAAGGCCGACGCCTAGTATGCAAAGGCTTTCCGGCTGTGGGGTTGACTCCTTTGCGAAAACAGTGCTAAGAGGTGGATCCTTACTTTCGGTGTTTTAGCTCAATATTAGGATTCATTAACATCTATGTTTGCATTCTACAACTATTTCAATCATGTTTGCAAGAAAAGATCAGAATAGACCCACATTTCCTTTCATTTCTCACCTTCATCTTCCAGCTGATTACTACGATGTGACGAGATAAACAAGCGGTACTAGCTTAAGTCGAATCGATTTTATACGGAGACAGAGGCAGCGGCACATCGAGCATTACTACGAGGGACAGCGATTCGAATCGATTTTATACCAGTCGGCAAAACCCGACTACACGACGTATAAGCACACACTAGTCGTATACGACAACTTTTCCCGCTAACACCTGACAGAAGACTAGCCATTTCCAACTCCCCGGGAGTATGGCGAAGCCACGACTTCCCTCGTGGTCGACCCATCTCCCTCCCGTGAGACTATCCTCTCACTTACAGACCGGCAAAGAGAGCCGGCTACGCTAGATCTCTAGGGCGATAGGGTACATCAGCTTGCTGGGCCCATGATACCAGCATGTAGTATGGTACGTTCAAACTTGTTCAACTAAGCCGACAACGGTACGGTCCTTGACCGACTCGGACGGGGCTACGACCTTGCAAGACCTCAACCGTCTTGCCCTTTCTCCTATGGGGACCGTCCGGTCTCAGCTTTATTAACATCCTCACTTCCATTCTCATCTTTCTCTTATCATTCCTTTCAGCATAAGATTTAACCAGCCAATAACCTATCTCTCGCGAGTAGTGTATGCCACTACTCGACTTCTACCGAGTCTCTAAGACTTAAGCTTAGCGATTATCGAACTCTATTGAGCTACCTGTACCAGTATAGCATAAACAAATGGAAACCTATCTCATGCATCTAGGGTATCAAGCAACTCCTATAACCTAATGCACAATCACGACTCATTACTGTGATAAAAGAAAAGACTTTAAAAACATAGGCGGGATGCACCGGGGCTTGCCTTGATTCGAGTCGAAGTTAGCTTCCTCGATGTCGTTGGTCGACTTCGAAGCTTCCGTCTCCTTTCTCAACCTCGGACGGAACCTCGATCATGCCATGAGCTAGGTCGACCAACAATGCGTCGCGAATTACAACCATGCATGCATGAATGTACATGATATGATTATGCAAGGGTTTCCTTAAATACGTTCATTGACCAACAATTACTCGATTCATTATGTTCGAGTAATTAACAATTAACAACTAACAATTAATCATGCTCGTTAACTAATACTTAATCCTGGTTTTTTATTAACAACTAATCTTGTTTATTAATTAACAAATACTCATGCTCATTAATTAACAATTAATCTTTAATAGTTAATCAATGATACATAGGGTACTAAGTTGGTATCACATGAAATGACGGTGTTTATGTTGAATTTTGGAAAACAGTTTTCACAAACACTTTCGTCTACAGTATCTCTAATTTTTAAAGACATTTATTTTTAAAAAATAAATAATAAATAGCATAAAATAATAGATTTTCTTAATTAAAGGAAAAGGAATTAATTAAACTATAAAATTATAATTTCTCAAAATAGGCATTTGAATACATAATCAAATAGGAAATAGTTTTATGAATCTAATGAACTTTGTTTGATATTTTTCTGATTTTTGTGGAATTTTCTATGAATTTTCGAAGTTTGAATAAAATCTGAAATCAATTCAATTAAAAAAAGTGGGACTTACTTTGGGCCACATCCGATCGGGCCCATGGGAGAACGGCCCATGGCACAGGCGCGGCCCACTCGAGCTCGAACTTGCCAGCCATGGCGGGTGGCGGCCGGACCCGGCGGCGGGTCGCCGGAGTTTGGCCGGACGGCGACCAAGCTGCGACGGAATTTCTCCTACGGGGCTAACTCGACATGAGGACGCGGTTGGTGGGGTCCACTTCACCGGAAACCAGCCGGAAGTACTTCGACGGCGAGATGCGGGTGGAGGAGAGGTTCGGCGATGGCGTGTGTACACCGTGATTGACCAAACGATGAACGGTTTGATGCTACAGCTTCACAAGAACATGATGAAGACCGGCATAGGGGTTGTGGAGGCCCTAGGTGGCCGGAAACCGGTCCGCACCACGGAGACAGAGGCAGCGGCACATCGAGCTATGGAAACTCGGGTCAATACATGAAAACGATGAAGAGAACTCGAGGGCGAGCTGCTTGTATGATTAAGAGGAGAATTACGCACCCATGGGAGGAAGAAGCACGCGAATTGGTTCACCGGCGAGAGAGAATTTGGTGGTGCGGCCGCGGACGTCGACGATCGCCGGTTGGGGAAAAGTTGCTTCGATCTCCGGGTTCCTAGTGGGAGAGGACGATTGAGCGGCTAGAGCTCACCTTGCTGCACCAAATGACAAGAGGCTTGCTCTTGGAGCTTCACGGGAGCATGAGCAAGAGCGGCACGCGAGTTGGGTGGTCTTGGAAATGGCGGGAACCCGGAGCTCACCGCGGAGGTGCGAGCGGCGGCGCCGGAACTTTGATTTCCTAGCGAAATTGTCGGTGGTCATGTGGGGCCTTTTCCACGTGAGCTCGGGGAATGAAAGGGGTGCGTCCTTGCGCACGGAGGGAACTAAGACTTGGGCAAAATGGCTCACCGAGCAGGGCTAATTTGGAGGCGGGGCCATGGCGACTCGGGTGGGCGTTCGGGGAAGACGAGCTTCACTCTCCCGGACGGAAGTGACTTGGTGCGAGTTGTAGCCATGTGGAGGTTCGTGGGACTTGTGGGGAGCCGCGGGTGGTGACGGTTTGATGGGGGAGAGGCCGCAGGCGGACGAGCGGCGAAGCAAAGTGGGGGCGGTGGTGACGGTGTCCTGTGGAGAAGAACGGAAGAGGGAAAAATTGATTGGGGTGGGACTTTATCCTGAGCCGACCAAGGGTGAGGTGGCACTCGGAGGTTGCTGCGTGGCAGCGAGGCGGGTGGGGTGCGCAGCTGGGAGCTGCTGCGTGGCCGGCGGCATGGCGGTGCTTGGAAGGCGGTTCGGAGGGAGAGAGGAAAAAGGAGAGAATGGCTCGCGGGCCTCTCTCGGTAATTTTACACAAAACCCCTCGACTATGATTTAATTGCAAAACGTGCTTCCGGCACTCGAAAAATTCTGCGAAAAATCAGGGATGGAAATGAAAACATTTTGAATCTTTTTATTTATTGGCCGGAGTTCAAATTCCAAATAAATTTCAGATTAAAAAAAATTCAAGTTGAAAATTAAAAAGAGAAGGTTTCATTATTTCTTGTAGACATTTTTACAAACTAAAATAATTCCGTATCAACTCCATAAATCTTTTATTTTTATGTTTAATTAACAGAAAATGTTAACTCCAAAATTTCTTTTATTTAATTTCTTCTTTTAAGAACTTAATTTTAACTTAGGTTAACGTTATTATTTTATGTGCATTTCTTCACAAAATTAAATATTTTCCCAAATGCACATGGTGACATGATGATGAATGACATGAAATGCACTTTGCTTTGTTAGGGTTGTTACAGCCCTCCCCCTTATAGGAATCTCGTCCCGAGATTCACGATTGAAGCGACTAGACTATAGTGCTAAAGAACTCGGGGTAATTGGATCGGAGAAAATCTCCTCGTTCCCAAGTAGCTTCAGCTTACGAGTGATTGCTCCGCTGAATCTTGTAGAACTTGATGGTTCGATGTCGAGTCACTCGATCCTTGGTGTCGAGCACTCGATCGAATGTTCATCACACGTCAAATCTGGTCATGTAATCGTTCCACGTTTGTCTGTCGGTATGTCCACCGGTGGTTTCGGACACTTCTTCAATTGAGATACGTGGAACCCATTATGAATTCTCGATAGGCGTGCTGGCAACTCCAAATGATATGCCATGGCTCCACATCTCTCCTGGATTGGAAAAGGTTCAAAGTAATGTGTAGTAACTTTTCCTTTAATTCCGGATGACTGGACACCTTTGGTAGGAGAGACTCGAAGGTAGACTTGATTTCGTATGTTGAATGACAACTCTCGACGTCTCTTGTCCGTAGAACTGATTTGTCGATATTTAGTTCTCTTTAGGTTCTGCTGAATGAGGCTTACTTGCTCTTTGGCATCCGTTAGTAGATCTAGTTCCAATAGGATTCTCTCTCCATGTTCGGCCAATTTAACGGTGTGCGACAACCACGACCGTGTAGAGCTTGGAATGATAACATTCCGACATTCTCTTGGTAGCTGTTGTTATATGAGAATTCTGCTAACGGTAGGCATCTTTCCAACCTTTATTGTAGGGCAAGACACAAGCCCGAAGCATATCTTCTAGATACCGATTGATTCTTTTTATTTGTCCATCTGTTTGAGGATGATAAGTTGAGCTCCGAATCAATCTCGTTCCCGATGACTCATGTAAGCTGCTCCAACATCCGGAGACAAACTGCGTTCCTCTGTTTGAGATAATGGTCTACGTCGCTCCATGCGGACAAAGAATGTGAGCGATGTATAGCCCTCCATCTTTCTCGGTGGTGTACCGAGTATGTATCGGTATGAAGTGAGCTGACTTAGTGAGTCTGTCCACGAGTAACCCGGATGGAATCGCATTTCCGTGGGCTTAATGGTAATCCAACGATGAAATCCATGCTAATATCTTCCCACTTCCATTCCGGAATACTTAAGGTGTAGGTGGACACTGCTTGCTTCGGATGATCTGCCTTATTCTCGTCGGCAAGTGTCGCACTCATCGACATACCCCTGCTAGTCTTCATTTCATTCTTGTCTACCAATATCTTTCCTTTAGGTCTTGGTACATCTTGTTGGTTTCAGGATGAATAGAATACTCGGGCGTATATGCTTCATCCTTTATCTTCTTGCGAAGTTCCAAGTCCCTAGGCACTACTAGCCTATTCTTGTACCATATAACACCTTCGTCCTCTTCTCGTAAACACTTCATTTAACCCTTCTTAATTCGTCTTTCAATATGACTCATACCAACGTCCTTCTTCCGAGTTGCTATCACTTCTTCGCGAATGGTAGGAATAAGATCCAATTACTCAATACTCCATATGAAAGAATCCGAAGATTAGGCTTACTTATTTCTTCTTTTGATGTTTCGAGTCACTAACCGAGCGGTGAGATTGTTGCAACGAGCTTTTCGACTCATTGACTTTCTCGGGATGGTAGGGAACCTCGATCTCATAATCCTCAATTCAAACCATCTTCGTTGGCACATATTCAGATCTGCTTGAGTGAAGATGTACTTGAGACACTTATGGTCGGTGTATAGATGTACCAGATTACCTAAGAGATAGTGCCTCCAGTTCTTCAATGCAAGAACCACTCGCTGCTAATTCCGGATCATGCGTAGGATATTGTTCCTCATGACGCCTAAGTTGTCGAGATGCATAGGCGACCACTCGACCTTTCTGCATTACAACACATCCAAGTCCCGTGCCTAAGGCATCACAAGTACACTTCACTAGTTTGGTCAACTCGGGCTGAGCTCACCTTGATGCTTGTTGCTAGTAACCTCTTCAATGTCTTCTATAGTAACCAGCCAACCCTAAGAAGCTTCGGATCCGTGTGACCGATTTAGATGGCTTCCAATGCAATACTTCAGTAACCTTACCAAACTCAACGGTCACTTCTTCTACTGATATCACATGACCTAAGAATACATGACCTAGGAATGGTACCTCCTTCAGCCAAAACTCACACTTACTGAATTTGGCATCTAACCGGCGATCCCTTAAACGTTGGAACACGGTCCTTAAATGATTTACATGTTCCTCTTTCGACTTGGAGTAGATCAGAATGTCGTCGGTGAATACCATGAGAACTTGTCCAGCCCTGGCATGAATACTGAGTTCATAAGGTACATAAAGTGTGCTTGGTGTATCGGTCAATCCAAAAGACATCACCAAATATTCATAAAGTCCGGATCCGGTGGAAAATGATGTCTTTGGTATATCTTCGACTCGATCCTAATCCGATGGTCAACCCGAGGAAGTGGATACTCATTCAAGATGGTCACTGCATTCAAAGGTCGAGAACCCACACATAACCTCAATGTTTGATCCTTCTTCTTGACGAACAATGCTGGCATCTTCGGGGTAATGAACTTGGGCGAATGTATCCCTTGTCCAATAACTCCTTCGAGTTGTACCCTAAATTCTGCCAGCTCATTGGGTGGCATTCGATACGGTCTTCTTGATATTGGTGCAGTCCCTGGTTCAAGCTCTATCTTGAACTCTACTGCCCGATCCGGTGGTAAACCTGGTAAGTCGGAGGAATAGTCCGGAAAGAAGTCAACCGAAGACAATCTCGTCCATGAAGAGGAGAGTTCGAGTGAACTGCAAAAGCATCTATATCCAGATATTGCCTTATGGTACTTCATCCATCTTATGCCAAGAATCGCATCCAATCCTTGCCCGTCTAAGACTACAAGGAGGTGGGATAATCCTTACAACCCAACTTCAATGGTATCTTAGTAGTACTTTGATCTGCAGGTATATTATCCCCAGGTAATGATATGGACTGTAGTTAAGTCATCTTGCGTGACGGAAGGTTATATTTTTGGACATATCCTTTGTCGATGAATTTGCGAGTTGCTCCCGGGTCAAATAGAATATTGGTAGCATGGTGGTTGATAGAGAACAAACCAGCCATGACTTGTGATCCTTTCCGGATCTCCTCCGAGGTGGCACAATTGACACGACCAATCTTCATCTTATCATTTTGACTTGTATGATTCTGTCAACCAACTGCTTTCTTTTGTGGGCGCGTTACAAAATTCTGCTTTGTTGGTATGACACAATTCTTGAGCCAAGTGTCCAAGACAACCACCGTTATTGCATGGAGGATAAGCGGATTGGGGTGTTGAGGATAAGGGGCGTATACTCGATAGGCGTGTCCGTGGAAGCGCCGGACGGGAGAACACCCGTTGCCGATATCGAGGTGGCCGGTAAGAAATGGATCCCGATGGCCGAGGCTCGAACTCCGATCTGTTGCGGAAATGTAGACTAGATGATACTTGGAGAGTACTTTGCTTCCTTGTTCACCGGCTGCTCTATTCTTAGTCTTCTCTTCTTAAGGAGCACGAAGAACATCCTCTATGAGTATAGCATCACTTACAAACTCATTGAAACTAACTCCTCGGTCCAAATTTAGAACGTCGGTGTTTGTTGTCAATATCGATCACTTTCATGCCGGGATCGGGAATCACGAGATTTATAAGGGGTTGGTGAAAGTCAATGATAAAGGAAAAGACTTAACTGGAATGGTTGAGCTTACGAAACAACTTGGATTTTTCAAAAGATGCGACGAGTGCTTTCGTCTGCCTGGTCGTTAAAGGAAATATAGGCTTAAGACATTTATAAGGATAATTGCACCGATGAGTTTCCAAGATAGTATTTTTTTTTCCGGTTGCGTACCGTAGGTTATACGCCATCCGTTCGGAAGAACATTATATTTGGACTCTCTTCTAGTTTCAAAATAGAGTGTGCAATTCCACATCGCTCATGTTTGACTTTGAGAAGCACCAGGGCGAACCGGCACAATTCAAAGGCAAAATGGCAATTTGAAAGTACAAAACATCCATTTCCAAACTAGTTATCGGTACTACTTGGTTTAGTCGAAAAGGTGATGATTATTTCTTCAATGGAAGTCACTCAAGAACTTCAAGGAAAGATAAGTTCTTGATGTAATTGAGTGAAAGAAGGAGAATTAGTTGCGAGACTAGGAATAGTCGGCTCATAATATCGGAATCTTATCATCCAGAAAGTTCCGTCGAGATGAAGAGTCCGAACGAAATCAAAATGGCTATTACTCGGAGAGGGAAAGAGAACCTTTTGGTAGCTACAAGTGATAGTTAACCGATCATCTCGCTTGGATGAGGCCTGGAGCGATCGAAGTGGCATTGGTGGCTAGCTCCTAGATTCTTCTCGCTCATACATTCCATCCTTCTGCTCTTCCTTGGAAAGTTATTGGGCTTGTTCAAGATCCCGTATCTCGTCATGTGTCTTTATCGATTCCGCATCTAGTTGGGTAGCTATTTCTTTGGCAGCTGCAAGTTTGTTCATCCAAGATTCACCTATAGCACCCATTTATATTGGTATCTTTGATCTATCCCTTTAAATCCCTAGCTCTCATATGGGGCTCCTTGATAACTACACATGATCGTCCCTTTCTCTATTTAACTTTGATCATCCGTAAATGAAGATCTTGAATTCCCCATTCCATTGCCTCTGTGTGAGAGTTCCTCCTGCCTTTTATTTCCCTAGCATAAACTTCTTCTTGTGCCATCCATAGGAAACTAACTCTATACTACGATACTAACTAAGTATACCCTAGCTTTTTATTATAGCACTCAATATGATATGATGCATGCTCTGTAGACTAACTATACGTACTATAGTGTATAAACTACAACGAATAGCTAGCACTCCCCAAAACTCAAACGTCGAACAGTTAGTAAAAATCTAACTATTCTACATCCTTATAGGGCTCCGTACTCTCTCGTGTTCTAAACGTACTAAACGTGTTAGGTTTTGAAAACAAGCTTGTAACGATGTACTATTGCCTCCGAACCTCTCCGATACCAGCTGTGACATCCCTCCGGGACACCCAGGACTCGGTACAGGGGGACACTCGACGCAGCGAGTTACAACGAGTTCATCATCTCATACAAGCCAGAATATATACATCATGGTATAATACAACCAGGTTTTCGAAATACAAACATCCGACAGCGGAAGCATAATACATTATTGCAGATTAACGTGATACTTATTCTACGAGTCTAGCAGCGGATACTTATTCTTTTTACACCAAAGACTACTAGGACGGCTAACGTGATGCACCGAGCCCTGTCGTACACCATGATCCTCTTTCTTCACGACGTCGGGATCCGTTCCCATTGGAGGGGCCCTCCCTCGAGACAAAACTCCTTCTCCGGGAAGCTACCGTACAAGTCGTGGAAGTACGACTCGGGTCCTAAAAATATAACGAGCAAACCTTGAGTATTCTAATACTCAGCAAGACTCGACCCGTCAACGAGCACGCTAAGGCCGACGCCTAGTATGCAAAGGCTTTCGGTCGTGGGGTTGACTCCTTTGCGAAAACAGCGCTAAGAGATGGATCCTTACTTTCAATGTTTTAGCTCAACATTAGGATTCATTAACATCTATGTTTGCAGTCTACGACTATTTCAATCATGTTTGCAAGAAAAGATCGGAATAGACCCACATTTCCTTTCATTTCTCACCTTCATCTTCCGAGTTGATTACTACGATGTGACGAGCTAAACAAGCGGTACTCATTACTACGAGGGACAACGATTCGAATTGATTTTATACCAGCAGGCAAAACCCGACTACACGATGTATACGCACCCCATCGGTCGTATACGACAACTTTTCCCGCTAACACCTGACGGAAGACTAGCCATTTCCAACTCCCCGGGAGTATGGCGAAGCCACGACTTCCCTCGTGGTCGACCCATCTCCCTCCCGTGAGACTATCCTCTCACTAACAGCCGGCAAAAGAGAGCTGGCTACGCTACATCTCCGGGGCGATAGGGTACATCAGCTTGCTGGGCCCATGATACCACCATGTAGTACGGTATGTTCAAACCGTCTTGCCCTTTCTCCTATGGGGCCCATCCGGTCTCGGCTTTATTAACATCCTCACTTCCATTCTCATCTTTCTCTTATCATTCCTTTCAGCATAAGATTGAACCAGCCCATAACCTATCTCTCGCGAGTAGTGTATGCCACTACTCGACTTCTACCAAGTCTCTAAGACTTAAGCTTAGCGATTATCGAACTCTATTGAGCTACCCGTACCGAGTATAGCATAAACAAATGGAAACCTATCTCATGCATCTAGGGTATCAAGCAACTCCTATAACCTAATGCACAATCACGACTCATTACTCGTGATAAAAGAAAAGACTTTAAAAACATAGGTGGGATGCACCGGGGCTTGCCTTGATTCGAGTCGAAGTTAGCTTCCTCGATGTGCTTGGTCCACTTCGAAGGTTCCGTCTCCTTTCTCAACCTCGGACGGAACCTCGATCATGCCATGAGCTAGGTCGACCAACAATGCGTCGCGAATTACAACCATGCATGCATGAATGTACATGATATGATTATGCAAGGGTTTCCTTAAATACGTTCATTGACCAACAATTACTGATTCATTATGTTCAGTAATTAACAATTAACAACTAACAATTAATCATGCTCGTTAACTAATACTTAATCATGGTTATTAATTAACAACTAATCTTGTTTATTAATTAACAAATACTCATGCTCATTAATTAACAATTAATCTTTAATAGTTAATAAATGATACATAGGGTACTAAATTGGGATCACATGAAATGACGGTGTTTATGTTGAATTTTGGAAAACAGTTTTCACAAACACTTTTGTCTACAGTATATCTAATTTTTAAAGAAATTTATTTTTCTAAAATAAATAATAAATAGCATAAAATAATATATTTTCTTAATTAAAGGAAAAGGAATTAATTAAACTATGAAATTATAATTTCTCAAAATAGGCAATTGAATACATAATCAAATAGGAAATAGTTTTATGAATCTAATGAGCTTTGTTTGGCATTTTTCTGATTTTTGTGGAATTTTCTATGAATTTTCGAAGTTTGAATAAAATCGAAATCAATTCAATTAAAAAAAGTGGGACTTACTTTGGGCCACAACCGATCGGGCCCATGGGAGGACGGCCCATGGCACGGACGCGGCCCACTCGAGCTCGAACTCGCCAGCCATGGCGGGTGGCAGCCGGACCGGGCGGCGGGTCGCCGGAGTTTGGCCGGACGGCGGCCAAGCTGCGACGAAATTTCTCCTACAGGGCCAACTCGACATGAGGTAGCGGTTGGTGGGGTCCCCTTCACCGGAAACCGGCCGGAAGTACTTCGACGGCGAGATGCGGGCGGAGGAGAGGTTCGGCGATGGCGTGTGTTCACCGTGGTTGACCAAACGATGAACGGTTTGATGCTATAGCTTCACAAGAACATGATGAAGACCGGCGTAGGGGTTGTGGAGGCCCTAGGTGGCCGGAAGCCGGTCCACACCACGGAGACGGAGGCGGCGGCACATCGAGCTATGGAAACTCGGGTCAATACATGAAAACCGATGAAGAGAACTCGAGGGCGAGCTGCTTGTATGATTAAGAGGAGAATTACGCACCCATGGGAGGAAGAAGCACGCGAATTTGGTGGTGCGGCCGCGGACGTCGACGATCGCCGGTTGGGGAAAAGTTGCTTCGATCTCCGGGTTCCTAGTGGGAGAGGACGATTGAGCGGCTAGAGCTCACCTTGCTGCACCAAATGACAAGAGGCTTGCTCCTGGAGCTTCACGGGAGCATGAGCAACAGCGGCACGCAGTTGGGTGGTCTTGGAAATGGCGGGAACCCGAAGCTCACCACGGAGGTGCAGGCGGTGGCGCCGGAACTTTGATTCCCTGGCGAAATTGCCGGTGGTCATGTGGGGCCTTTTCCACGTGAGCTCGGGGAATGAAAGGGGTGCGTCCTTGCGCACGGAGGGAACTAAGACTTGGGCAAAACGGCTCACCGAGCGGGGCTAATTTGGAGGCGGGGCCATGGCGACTCGGGTGGGCGTTCCGGGAAGACGAGCTTCGCTCTCCGGACGGAAGTGACTTGGTGCGAGTTGTAGGCATGGGGAGGTTCGTGGGACTTGTGGGGAGCCGCGGGTGGTGACGGTTTGGCGGGGAGAGGCCGGAGGCGGACGAGCGGCGAAGCACGGTGGGGGCGGTGGTGACGGTGTCCTGTGGAGACGAACGGAAGAGGGAAAAATGAATTGGGGTGGGCCTTTATCCCGAGCCGACCAAGGGTGAGGTGGCACCGGAGGTTGCTGCGTGGCAGCGAGCGGGTGGGGTGCGCAGCTGGGAGCTGCTGCGTGGCCGGCGGCATGGCGGTGCTTGGAAGGCGGTTCGGAGGGAGAGAGGAAAAAGGAGAGAATGGCCTGCGGGCCTCTCCGGTAATTTTACACAAAACCCCTCGACTATGATTTAATTGCAAAACGTGCTTCCGGCACTCGAAAAATTCTGCGAAAAATCAGGGATGGAAATGAAAACATTTTGAATCTTTTTCTTTATTGGCCGGAGTTCAAATTCCAAATGAATTTCGGATTAAAAAAATTCAAGTTGAAAATTAAAAAGAGAAGGTTTCATTATTTCTTGTAGACATTTTTACAAACTAAAATAATTCCGTATCAACTCCATAAATCTTTTATTTTTATGTTTAATTAATAGAAAATGTTAACTCCAAAATTTCTTTTATTTAATTTCTTCTTTTAAGAACTTAATTTTAACTTAGGTTGACGTTATTATTTTATGTGCATTTCTTCACAAAATTAAATATTTTCCCAAATGCACATGGTGACATGATGATGAATGACATGAAATGCACTTTGCTTTGTTAGGGTTGTTACACAACCAACAGTCCTTTCATCCATCTTCCTCCATCTTTCACTTGATTAACGACGATGTGACACGGTGAACAAGCGGTACTCATTACCGCAAGGGACAGCGATTCGAATCGATTTCACCAGCTGGGAAAACCCGTTTACACGGCGTATACGCACCCCATTGGTCGCATACGACAACCTTTCACGCTAACTCCTGACGGTGGCCGGGTTAGTCTCCCATCCGCCCGAGAACACGGGGACCCCACACGATACCCGTCCTCGACGTTATCCGTGAGCGACCACCCATTCCTCTCCCTTTGAGACATGCGGCCTTGCCTCACTCTCCAGCCAATTAGGGGATGGGCTACGTCCAACCACGGGGGCAATTAGGTTACATCGGCTTCCTGGCCCCATAATCACCAGTATGTAAATCGGTACGTTCAATACTTGCTCAGCAGGGCCAACAACGGTACGGTCCTTAATCGACACGAGACGGGGCTACCACCTTGCAAGACCTCGTCTTTCCCTTTCTCCGACAGGGCCCGTCCGGTCTCAATTTCATCTTCATCTTCATCTTTAATTTCAACTTGAATGACATCAATCAACTTAAAGCCTCCATGCTTTAAGATCGGACCGTAACATCTCGTGAGTGTGCTCAGCACCACTCGACTTCTACCGTAGCCCCATGAATTAAGCATAGCAACTATCGAGATACAAAACCAACATGGGATAAACAAGTAACATAGGAATCCTACTCATGCATCTAGGGTGTCAAGCAATTCCTATAACCTAATGCACAATCACGACGCATTAATCGTGATAAAAGAAAAGACTTTAAAAACATAGGTGGGATGCACCGGGGCTTACCTTGATTCGAGTCGGGGTTAGCTCCCTTGATGTGCTGGTCGACTTCGAAGTTTCCGTCTCCTGCCTCGACCTCGGACGGGACTTCGATCACGCCGAGACCTAAGTCGACCAACAATGCGTCGCGAATCACAACCATGCATGCATGAATGTATATGACATGATGTGCAAAGATTTCATTAATTACGATCATTATTTAGCAATTAATCATTAAGTAAGCTCATTACTTATTAATTAAAACTTAATCCTGGTCATTAATTAGCAATTAATCATTACTTAAGTTCATTACTTTGCAATTAGTAATTAACAATTAATAATTAATCAGGTTCCTTAATCAATATTTAACAATTAATCATGCTTGTTAATTAAAGATTACTTAGGTTCATTAATTAATAATTAATCGTGCTTATTAATCAAAAATTAATAATTACCTAATGACATGTGATAACACTTAAGCTATTAATTTGGGATCACATAAAATGACGGTGTTTATGTTGAATTTTGGAAAACAGTTTTCACAAACACTTTCGTCTGCAGTATCTCTAATTTTTAAGGAAATTCATTTTTTTTCAAAATTAGCTAATAAATAGCATAAAAATAATAGCTTATCTCCATTAAAGAAGGGTAATTAATTAAACTATGAATTTATAATTTCTCAAAATCAGCATTTAAATACATAAATAAATAGGAAATAATTTTATGAACCTAATGAACTTTGTTTGACATTTTTCTGATTTTTGTGGAATTTTCTATGAATATTTGAAGTTTGGAATAAAATCTGAAATGGAATAAATTCGTAGAAGAATTGAGAAGCTATTGGGCCAAAAGTGGCCAGGCCCATCCGGCGCTCGGGGGCCCAGCGACTCAATCCGACCCATTTGCCCATGCGCGGCCCGGACTCGAGGAGCACCACGTCCATGGCCGCGGTGGCCGGAGCGCGGCGGCGGCTCACCGGAGGAGCGCGGGAGGGGTGGAGAGGCGGGTAGCTTGGCCGGGAGACTCGGTGGAACATGAGCAGTCCAAGGGTGAGGTCCACGGTGGCGGGGATGGCCGGGAAGTGCGCCGGCGGCGAGCAATGGCCTACGCACGGCTCCGGCGAGACCTAGCGACCGCCGTGGTGCACAAAAATTAGGGGAAAACTTGTTGGAAGTATCTACGAGGCACGAACAAGAGCGGCACGGTAAGGGGAGCTCACCATGGAGGCAGAGGCGGACCGGCCGTCACACTTGGGAAAGATGGTGAAATTCGCGACGATCCGTGAACGAAACACAGCAATCAATGGCCCGTGTGTGGAAGAAGAGGTTGCGCCACTATGGAGTCAAAAATCTTGAGTGGAGATGCCCCGAGAGAGGAAGAATTGCTCCGCGCGGTGATGGAGACTCGTCGGTGCGCGACAGTGCGGACTGGGCTTGATTCCTTTGGTTCGGGCGGTCGAGCTCACTTGGTGGCTATGGATGGGTGTGATGGGGTGTCACGGAGTGTGTGGTGGCTGTGGTTGGACTGGGGAGGGGCCGGAGGAGGCTTGCCGGTGGGATGCGAGGAGGTGGCGGTGCTTCAAACAAGAGAGAACCGGAGAGTAAAAAGGAGATGAGCTCCGGCTTTTATCCCCAAGCTGCGGAAGGTGGAGGTGGCAGCGAGCTGCTGCGTGGCACCAGCTGCGGAGGGCGCGTGGCCGGGCCTGCCGGCGCGGCTCGTGGCGAGGCGGTGTGGGAGGAAGAGAGGAGGAAGAAAGATTGGCCGGGCTCTGCTTTGGTAATTTTTTACAAAAACACCCTCCTGTTTTAGTTTAATTGAAAATCGTATTTCTAGCACTCAAAAAATTCTACAAAAATTCAGAGATGTAAATGAAAACATTTTAAACATTTTTCCTATTAAGCCCAGGTTAAGATTCCAAATTATTTTTGGATTAAAAATTCATAGATAAATTAATAAAAGAAGCTTTGTTTATTTCTTGTAATTAATTTTACAAAGCAAAATAATTTCAGGGAACTTTTATAAATCTTTATTTGGAATGTTTAAGCAATAGAAAATGTTAAACACATTATTTTCTCTTATTTAAATTCTTTTTAAGCCTTTCCTTTAATCTCCACTAGCTTAATATTTTATGTGCATTTTCTTAACACAAAAGTAAATATTTTCACAAATGCACATGATGACATGATGATAAATGACATGAAAACGCACTTTGATTTGTTAGGGTTGTTACAGCCAGCCGTTCTCCGAGTCTTCGAACGACTCCGAGCCGGCATCCGGCTACACCCCATTCTTCGTGGTCTACGGTTCGAAAGCAATCTTGCTAACCGACCTCGACTACGGCGCTCCCGGGGTTCGTGCCTTCGACGAACAAGGGAACAAAACAGCGCTCGAGGACTCCGCCGACCAACTCGACGAAGCGCGTGACGCAGCGCTACTACACTCCGCCAAATACCAACGGGCACTCGACGATATCACGATCGCAACGTCAAGAGTCGAGGCTTCAACGTCGGAGACATGGTGTTGTGCGAGTGCGGAGCAGCAAGGACCATCACAAGCTCTCTCCGCATTGGGAAGGGCCCTTCATCGTCTCGCGCATGATCCGACCCGGCTCCTACAAGCTCAATGTCGAGTCTTAAACTCGGCAATAGTACTACCCGGTCCCTCACGAGCACGGAATTCGATGGTGCAACACACGAAACACACGGGAACACAAGATTTTAGACAGGTTCGGGCCCCTCGAATTGAGAGTAACCCTACGTCCTGTATGTTATGTATTGCCGTTAGCGGATTGCTAATTGCAGGATCTCGGAGAGTAGGAACTTGTCCTAACTCATGAGAACTTATGAAAACTTGTTCTTCTAGGGGTCCCTGCCCCCGCCTTATATGTCCAGGGAGGCAAGGTTACATGTAGAATCCTAGTAGGATACAATATCTACATACTTAGAAACTCTATATCTAAGCTTCCTTATCAATTCGGAGTCCTACTCGGTCGGTCTTGTACTTTCCTTAACGATTAATCCGAGTCTTGTTGTCCGCCTTTGTTCCTATACCGGTCTTATGGAACCTTCCGGAATCCTATACCGGTCGGATACCACTCGTGGGCCCGCCTCACCGGTCTTATGTCTTCAATATGCTACCATGTCCTTGATAAATCATTCTTGTGATCAATGTATACCCGTAAGGTAAGTCTAAGACAAGCAGCCCCGAGTAATTTTTGATTTGACATTGAATAAGACTCGACCGGTCTTCTGCATGTTGGTCCGATTCCAATGTTAAATTAAAAAGAACTCCAATCTTCTACAATACTTCTTCTTTCTTCAAGACGCTTCAAATAGCCAAAAAATTAGTATTTTATCTTCCATACCACCTCATTAGGTGTGCCAAGACAAAACTATTTTTCCTTCTAGTGCGCCGGTTAGGTGCACCCAATTGGGTATAGCCCCGACTCTTGGATCATTTGAACTCCTTTCAAATAATGCAAGAGTCCACTAGTTGATTCTTCATTATTTCCTTCAATATGCAATTTCTACGAGACCGCTTCTTTCAATTTCCATTATTTTCCACTTCTCGAGATCTCTGCAGACCGCTCTTGAACACGGTGCACCGATCAGGTGCACCTAATTAGGTATAGCCCCCGACTCTTAGATCATTTGAACTCCTTTCAAATAATGTAAGAGTCTTTCTTGAGAGACTATGTTTTATTATTTTCCAACAAATCACATTCCTCTCAGCAATTTCTGCCAAAAACATATTTTTTAGACCGGTCATACCGGTAAGAACTTCATATCTCCCGGAGATTCACACCAGTTTGACATTACATACCGCCTAAATCAGCATGAACTCATAATCCGCTTAGTGAAATTTCACTAAGAACCAAAATTCTGGTTGATCGGACCAGTTTATTTCCCATATTCTCACATCGACTTGAGTCTCCAAGGCCCATGATCAGCCGGATGATTAACACCCATAGCCTATGGCATCCAATTCACAATACTTAGTTAGGCAAGACATAATTGTCTTCGATCTAACCAGTTTCAATATTCAATTTCTGAAACAATCCAATTTGATATTCCAATGTTATCGCAACTGGGCACTCCATACCTCGGACCGCTCAAACATTTGCAAAATAGCCCCGTGATTATTCAAATCACGTAGACCATTCCTCTCGTAACTCTTAACATCTTCCGCCAATAACATACTTTTCGACCGGTCCAGACAGGTGTCAAATCTCATACTCCTCGTGATTCGCATCGATCATAACTAACATTCCGCTTATCGAATATGGCTCAAATCCAAATTCATGACTGATCAAATCGATCGCCAAAATTCACACAATAAACTCGAATTTTTCACACCTATTATCAGCCGAATGATTAACACCCGGGCCTAAGGTTAACCAACCGATCGGACGAGCAGTCTTCAACCTGACTGGTTTGTTGTATAAATCACTCCGAAATCATATATTCGGGCTAAAAATACTTAACGGACTAAGCGTCAAACACTCGGACCGGTCATCACAATTGGCAAAAGAGCCCCGTGATTTTCCAAATCACGTGGACTTCCCTCTGTCACCGCACCCAAGACCGGAAGCACCGGTGCATCAAACGGATCCGAGACCTAGTTCCTAGTCCATTGTATATGTAAAAACAATTTAAGAAGTACATAAATATGCTCATATGTAAATAAATACTCTAATGTTTTATTTACTTGCAAATCTCAAATTATTTCCAGATTCTTGACCGGTATTTATATGTTTTCCTTACTTTAACATATAAGATTTTCTCCTTTCGCGCAAACTGCAGCGGTCCAGATTAATAATTATATGCCTAATGTAATTCAACTTTAATAACCGGTCACTCCAATTTTAGAAAACTTAAATTTTACTATCCTGATTCAACCAATCAAGTCTATAACCAAGCAACGATAGTTAATTCAACACAAACCAACTATGACATGACCGCTGGCTCTAATCAGCCCTGGATATAGCTCATAGCGGCGGTCTACTTAACAAAATCGTGCCGTATAGAAAAAATGACCGGTCTTAGAACTTAGGATCACAAATTATTAATTGACCGTTCTTAAATAGCAGCGTCGTGGTATGGTATATTAATTCAAAATTAAAATTCCAAGATAAATAAAACCATGCAAATACTACGCAACGATTGACATATTTCATATTATCAAAAAGCTATCATGAGCATCACGTTATATAAGTTTACACACAAAAACTTAAAAAGCGACTTAGCTGGTTTATTGGGCGTAGCTCCGAGCCGGGCCGAAGATGATGAAGCCGATCGATGAGTAGTTTGACGATCGCGCTCAGCTCAAGACAACATCTCCGTGTAGCAGCAACGCTTAAAATTAAAATTAACGACCGTTGTATATGGTTGAATGCGACGTAATCAGTCAAAAGCGAAGATCAGCGAGACGCGCTAATGCTCAAGACCGCGTCCAAGCAGCAGCGGCACTCCAAGTTGAGCTTGACGACCGATGAAAGTTGTTGAAGACGGCACGATCGGTCGAAACTAAAGATTAGCAGCCGCGCTAATGCTCAAGGTCGCGTCCGAGCAGCGACGGCGCTCAAGTTGAAGTCGACGACCGATAAAAGATGTTGAAGACGGCACAACCGGTCGAAGCCGGAGGTTAGCAGCCACGCTAATGCTCAAGACCGCGTCCGAGCAGCAGCGGCGCTCCAATTTGAAGTAGATGACCGATGAAACCTGTTGAAGACGGCGCGACCGGTCGAAGCGGAGGTTACCGACCGCGCTAATGCTCAAGACCGCGTCCGAGCAGCAGCGGCGCTCCAAGTCGAAGTAGATGACCGATGAAAGCTGTTGAAGACGACACAACCGGTCGAAGCGGAGGTTAGCAGCCGCGCTAATGCTCAAGACCGCGTCCGAGCAGCAGCGGCGCTCCAAGTCGAAGTAGATGACCGATGAAAGCTGTTGAAGACGGCGCGACCGATCGAGACCGGAGGTTACCAGCCGCGCTAATGCTCAAGACCGCGTCCGAGCAGCAGCGGCGCTCCAAGTCGAAGTAGATGACCGATGAAAGCTGTTGAAGACGCCGCGATCGGTCGAAGCGAAGATTGGCAGCCGCGCTAATGCTCAAGACCGCGTCCGAGCAGCAGCGGCGCTCCAAGTCGAAGTAGATTACCGATGAAAGCCGTTGAAGACGGCACGACCGGTCAAAAGCGGAGGTTAGCAGCCGCGCTAATGCTCAAGACCGCGTCCGAGCGATAGCGGCGCTCCAAGTCAAAGCCGACGACCGATGAAATCTGTTGAAGACGACGCGACCGGTCGAAACTAAAGATTGGCTACCGCGCTAATGCTAAAGATCGCGTCCGAGCAGCAGCGGCGCTCCAAATCGAAGTCGACAACCGATGAAAGCTGTTGAAGATGGCGCGACCGGTCGAAACTAAAGATTGGTTGCCGCGCTAATGCTCAAGACCGCGTCCGAGCAGCAGCGGCGCTCCAAATCGAAGCCGACGAGGCGCGACCGGTCGAAACTAAAGATTGGCAGCCGCCCTAATGCTCAAGACCGCGTCCGAGCAGCAGCGGCGCTCCAAATCGAAGCCGACGACCGATGAAAGCTGTTGAAGACGGCGCGATCGGTCAAAACCGAAGATTGGCAGCCACGCTAATGCTCAAGACTACGTCCGAGCAGCAGCGGCACTCCAAATCGAAGCCGACGACCGATGAAAGCTGTTGAAGACGGCGCGATCGATCGAAATCGAAGATTGGCAGCCGCGCTAATGCTTAAGGCCGCATCCGAGCAGCAGCGACGCTCCAAATAGAAGGCGACAACCGATGAAAGCTGTTGAAATTATCATCGTGGCGTCGGTCATCGCTCGGCGACGTTGATCTTCGTCGTCACAAGACGGTGATCACCGCACCGGTCGCCATCGTCGTCGCGGCAGCGATCGTCATCCTACACCGGTCGTCGTCGTCGTCGCGGCGGCGATCGTCGTCCTACGACAGGCTCGTCGTCGTCGTCGCGGCGGCGATTGTCGTCCTGCACCGGACATCGCTCCGCGACACCGGTCGTCGTCGTCGTCGTCGCGGTGGCGATCGTCGTCTGCGACACGGCTCGTCGTCGTCGTCGTGGTGGTGATCATCATCCTGCGACACCGCTCGTCGTCGTAGAGTGAAGTCGAGAAACCCGAAGCGGATCTTGAAGCTTGTAACGAAGTCGAAAGTAGAAGCCATCGAACTCGCTGGGAACTCGCCGGGACCCCTTCCTGGCGCGCCAAATGTCAAGTCTTAAACTCGGCAATAGTACTACCCGGTCCCTCACGAGCACGGAATTCGATGGTGCAACACACGAAACACACGGGAACACAAGATTTTAGACAGGTTCGGGCCCTCGAATTGAGAGTAATACCCTACGTCCTGTATGTTGTGTATTGTCTTTAGCGGATTGCTAATTGTAGGACCTCGGAGAGTAGGAACTTGTCCTAACTCGTCGGAACTTATGAGAACTTGTTCTTCTAGGGGTCCCTCCCCGCCTTATATGTCCAGGGAGGCAAGGTTACATGTAGAATCCTAGTGGGATACAATATCTACATACTTAGAAACTCTGTATCTAAGTTTCCTTATCAATTCGGAGTCCTACTCGGTCGGTCTTGTACTTTCCTTAACGATTAATCCGAGTCTTGTTGTCCGCCTTTGTTTCTATACCGGTCTTATGGAACCTTCCGGAATCCTATACCGATCGGATACCACTCGTGGGCCCGCCTCACCGGTCTTATGTCTTCAATATGCTACCATGTCCTTGATAAATCATTCTAGTGATCAATGTATACCCGTAAGGTAAGTCTACGACACTCAAGACGGTGGAAGGTCGAGAGCCGACCAACGCCCGGAACATCGCACGGTTACATAAATTCTACCCTTAAACTTGCGTTCGTTCCTTTACTTTTGACGATCGCCCGCTTGGTACGGTGATCCTCGACCTCCGCTTGGAGGTCGACTCTCACTCGGGGTCTGGAAGGCGGGCGATACCAACGATTTTTATGGATTTTTCAAAACAAAAATCGCTAACACACGCACTACTTAGCCCTTTTCGCGAACAAAATTTGCTAAGTCTTTCTCGACCTTGGACTCGAATCGCGACGACGAACAAAGTAAGTCATAAGCAAACGGACTCACGATCTAGTTGGTCGGAAGGCTGAAGCTCGTGACATCCCTTCCGGGACTCCCGAGAGTCGATACGGGGGACACTCGACGAAGCGAGTTACAACAGTTCATCATTTCATACAAGCCAGAATATATACATCATGGTATAATACAACCAGGTTTTTGAAATACAAACATCGTACAACGGAAGCATAATACATTAGTGAAGTCTAGACACTACGAGTCTTGCAGCGGAAACTTATTCTTTATACAACAAAAGACCACTAGCGTGATGTACCGAGCCCGTCGTACGTCACGATTCTCCTCACTCGGGCGTCGGGATCCGTTCCCACCGGAGGGAACCACCCTCGGGCACTCGCTCCTCTTCCGTAAAGCTACCGTATAAGTTGTGGAAGTACGACTCGGGTCCTGAAAATATAACGAGCAACCCCTGAGTATTCTATTACTCGAGCAAGACTAACCCGTCAACGAGCACGCTAAGGCCGACGCCTAGTATGCATAGGCTTTATGCCCGTGGAGTTGACTCTCTTGCGAAAATAGCACTAATGGTTGAGCCTTACTTTCAAGTCTTAGCTCACAATTAAGTTTATTAGAAACCAATGTTTGTAGTCTACAACTACTGCAATCAAGTTTTCAAGAAAAGATTATTTGTGATCAACTATTCTTTCATCTCTCATTCTCATCTTTCGGTTGATTAACTACGATGTGACGAGCTAAACAAGCGGTACTCATTACTGCAAGGGACAGCGATTTGAATCGATTTATACCACCCGGCAAAACCCGACTACACGACGTATACGCACCACACTCGGTCGTATACGACAACTTTTCCGGCTATCACCCGGCAGAAGACTAGCCGTTTCCAAACTCCCCGGGAACATGGCGACCCCATGACTTCATCCGTGGACGAACCATTTCCCTCCCGTGAGACTCCGATCTCACTAACAGCCAGACAAAAAAAGTTGGCTACGCTACATCTCTCGGGGCGGTAGGGTACATTATCTTGCTGGCCCCATGACACCAGACATGTAGTACGATACGTTCAAACTTGTTCAACTAAGTCGACAACGGTACGGTCCTTGATCGACACAGACGGGGCTACCACCTTGCAAGACCTCGTCTTTGCCCTTTCTCCTTTGGGGCCCGTCCGGTCTCAGCTTTATTATCATCTTCATTTCCACTTTCAACTTTCTCTTATCATTCCTCTTAGCATCATTGATCATGTCATTATCCTATATCTCGCGAGTAGTGTTGTCACCACTTGACTTCTACCGTTGCCTATGATGTAAGCATAGCGGTTATTGAGTTATCCGTACCAAGTATAAGGGTGACACTCTCATAGGAGTCCTACTAATGCATCTAGGATGTCAAGCAACTCCTATAACTTAGTGCACAAACATGACTCATTAACCGTGATAAAAGAAAAGACTTTAAAATCATAGGTGGGATGCACCGGGCTTGCCTTTAACCGTAGCGTAGTTAGGTTCGCTCGGTGCGGCGTTAGGGCTGATGATCTCTCCTTCTTGATTCACCTTAGCGGCTTGTCGAACGACTTCACGATCCATGGTCTTCGATGTAGTTGACTTCCGTGATCATCTCTTCGGGATCCTTTCGTTACGTCGGACGACCTCGTGTGCTACAACAATTAATGATACATCGTGAGTCACTAACATGCATGCATGATCATACAAGATATGCCATGCGATGACGCTATCGACGATCAATGTTGAGTAACTAAGGTCTACGCTAAAAGTAACATGCAATAGCGACCCGAATGTTAACATGCGATGACACATGAAATGATGAAATACAATTACATGAATAATGATGTTTATGCTTCATTTTGGAAAAACCAATTTAACAAAACTTTCGTCTACAGTATCTCTATTATTTAAAGAAATTCATTTCACAAAATTAAATAGTAAATAGCATAAAATAATAAATTATCTTAATCAAAAGAATGCAATTAAATAAAACTATGAAATTATAATTTCTCAAAATAGACATTTCAACACATAACTAAATTTTATGAATCTAATGAACTTTGTTTGGCATTTTTCCGATTTTTCTGGAATTTTCTATGAATTTTGGGATTTTTGGAAACATTCCGTGCCACACCAGGGGGCACAGAGGCGAGCCGCACGGGATCCAGCGTGGCCACACGAGATCCGAGGCCGTGTGGCCCGCGGTGTGGCTCGAGCCATGGCGATGGCGGTCGGGAGCGGTGGCGCGGCGGCCGGAGTGGGCCGGGCTTTGGCCAAAGCTCGACGCGATGGCTCCCACCTGCCCTACTCGGCACGGCGCACGAAGTGGTGGGTGAGTTACGCCGGAGACCGGCCCGACGGAGGCCGGCGGCGAGGTGCGACCCGGGTGGAGCTTCGGCAAGACCTGGAGCTCACCGTGGTCAACAAAATTTGGGGAAAAACTACCATGAGCATCTACGAGTACGAGCAACAACGGCACAACGACGATTTACCTTTGGGATGGCCGGAGGGTGGACTTCATCGGCGAGGCGGAGCCGGCGACGGTCCGAGCTTGGGGAAAATGGTGAAATCCGCGGCAATCCGTGAACGAAACGCGACAATTAATGGCCCGTGAGTGGAAGAAGATGTTGCGCCATTGTGGAATCAAGAATCATGAGTGGAGACGCACCGGAGAGGAAGAATTGATCCGCGCGGTGATGGAGACTCGATGGCGAGCTGCGGTGCGTACCGAGCTCGATCCTTTGGTTCGAGCCGGTCGAGCTCGATTGGTGGCTATGGAAGGGCGTGGTGGGGTGTCACGGAGTGTGTGGTGGCGGTGGTTGGACCGGGGAGGGGCCGGAGGCGGCCGGACGGCGAGGCACAGGGAAGGCGGATGGTGGCGGTGTTCCGTGGAGACAAACGGGAGAGGGAGAGAAAGAAGGAAGGCAGGCTCGAACTTATCCTCCGCAAGGTGAGCCAGCCAGCGAGGCAGCTGCGTGAAGGCAGCGGTTGCGTGGCGCGCTCTCCGGCGGGACGCGCGGCCGTCGAGGTGAGCGGCGGTGCTCGAGAGAGGAAGGACAGAGAGATCGGCAGCTGGGCTCGTTTTGATATTTTTGCAAAAAGCCCCCCATCTTTTGGGTTATTTGAAAAACGTATTTCCTGCACTCTAACAACTTAGTCTAGTCGAAAAAGGAATTAATGTTTCTTCAAATGGAGGTCACTCAAGAATTTCAAGGAAAGATAAGTTCATGATGTAATTGAGTGAAAGAAGGAGAATTAGTTGCGAGACTAGGACTAGTCGACTCATAATACTGGAATTTTATCATCCAAAAATTTCTGTCGGGATGAAGAGTCCGAATAGAAATCAAAATGGCTATTACTAGAGAGGGAAAAAGAACTTTTGGTAGCTACAAGTGGTAGTTAACCGATCTTCCGCCTGGATGAGGCCTAGAGCGATCGAAGTGGTATCGGTGATTAGCTCCTGGATTCTTCTACTCATACATTTTGTCCTTCTCGCTCTTCCTTGGGAAGTTATTGGACTTGTTCAAGATCCAGTATGTCATCATGTGTCTTTATAAGATCAACATCTAGTTGTTTAACTATTGCTTTGGCAGTTGTAAGTTTCTCATCCCAAGATTCACCTATAACTCCCCTTCGTACCGGCATCTTTAATCTATCCCTTTTAAATTCCTATCTCTCATATGGGGCTCCTTGATAACTACACATGATCGTCCTTCTCTCCGATTGACTTTGATCCTCTCGTAGATGAAGATCTTGAATTCCCCATTCTATTGCCTCTGTGTGAGAATTCTTCTTGCCTTCTATTTCACTAGCATGATCTCCTTTCTTGTGCCCTCCATAGGAAACTAACTCGCACTACGATACTAACTTGGTCTACTCCCAAAACAATATGCACTCAAAATGTGATGATGCATGCACTACTCCGAATTAGCCAAATGACCGAAAGTTAGCACGGACTAACACGAATAGTTAGGGACTACCCGGACAACCACAAACTTCGAACCGTTAGAAAGCTAACTGTTCTAAGTCCTTAAATGGGCTCCGTACTCTCGCGTACTCTAAACGTGCTAGACGGGTTAAGTTTTGAAAACGGGCTTGTGACAATGTACTTGTTGCCCCTGAACTGCTCTCGATACCAGCTGTGACATCCCTTCCGGGACTCCCGGGAGTCGGTACAGGGGGACACTCGACGAAGCAAGTTATAACAGTTCATCATTTCATACAAGCCAAAATATATACATCATGGTATAATACAACCAGGTTTTCGAAATGCAAACATCGTACAGCGGAAGCATAATACACTAGTGAAGTCTAGAACACTACGAGTCTTGCAGCGGAAACTTATTCTTTATACAACAAAAGACCACTAGCGTGATGTACCGAGCCCGTCGTACGTCACGATTCTCCTCGCTCGAGGCGTCGGGATCCGTTCCCACCGGAGGGAACCACCCTCGGGGCACTCGCTCCTCTTCCGGAAAGCTACCGTATAAGTTGTGGAAGTACGACTCGGGTCCTGAAAACATAACGAGCAAACCCCGAGTATTCTAATACTCAGCAAGATCGACCCGTCAACAGGCACGCTAAGGCCAAGGCCTAGTATGCAAAGGCTTTATGGTCGTGGAGTTGACTCTCTTGCGAAAACAGCACTAATGGTTGATCCTTACTTTCAAGTTTTAGCTCACAATTAAGTTTATTAGAAACCAATGTTTGCTGTCTACAACTACTGCAATCAAGTTTTCAAGAAAAGATTACTTATGACCAACAATTCTTTCATCTCTCATTCTCATCTTTCGGTTGATTAACTACGACGTGATGAGCTAAACAAGCGGTACTCATTACTGCGAGGGACAGCGATTCGAATCGATTTATGCCAGTCGGCAAAACCCGACTACACGACGTATACGCACCACACCGGTCGTATACGACAACTTTTCCCGCTATCACCTGGCAGAAGACTAGCCGTTTCCAAACTCCCTCGGGAACATGGCGACCCCACGACTTCATCCGTGGACGACCCATTTCCGTCCCGTGAGACTCCGATCTCACTAATAGCCAGCAAAAGAGAGTTGGCTACGCTACATCTCCGGGGCGGTAGGGTACATCAGCTTGTTGGGCCCATGACACCGGCATGTAGTACGGTACATTCAAACTTGTTCAACTAAGCCGACAACGGTACGGTCCTTGATCGACACGAGACGGGGCTACCACCTTGCAAGACCTCGTCTTTGCCCTTTCTCCTATAGGGCTTGTCCGGTCTCGGCTTTATTATCATCTTCATTTCCACTTTCAACTTTCTCTTATCATTCCTCTTAGCATCATTGATCATGTCATTATCCTATACCTCGCGAGTAGTGTTGTCACCACTCGACTTCTACCGTTGCCTATGATGTAAGCATAGCGAGTTATTGAGTTATCCGTACCGAGTATAAGGGTTACACTCTCATAGGAGTCCTACTCATGCATCTAGAGTGTCAAACAACTCCTATAACATAGTGCACAAACATGACTCATTAACTATGATAAAAGAAAAGACTTTAAAATCATAGGTGCGATGCACCGGGCTTGCCTTTAACCGTAGCTTTGTTAGGTTCGCTCGGTGCGGCGTTAGCGCTGATGATCTCTCCTTCTTGATTCACCTTGCGCCTTGTCAAACGACTTCACGATCCGTGGTCTTCGATGTAGTTGACTTCCATGATCATCTCTTCGGGATCCTTTCCTTACGTCGTACGACCTCGCGTGCTACAACAATTAAGGATACATCGCGAGTCACGAACATGCATGCATGATCATGCAAGATATGCCATGCGATGACGCTATCGACAATCAATGCTTGAGTAACTAAGGTCTACGCTAAAAGTAACATGCAATAGCGACCTGAATGTTAACATGCGATGACACATGAAATGATGAAATACAATTACATGAATAACGATGTTTATTCTTTATTGGGAAAAGTCCATTTTACTTCCCTGAACAATCCACTTTGTCCAAATTACACCCCGAACAAAATCACGGCTCACTTTACTCCCCTAAACAATTTAAGTTGATAAAATTTACTTCCTTATGCAATTTCGCTTTTATATTTTCCTTTGTATGAGCTGAGTTTAGTGCTCAAATTTTGCACAGTGTTAGTTTTCATTAAACTTACAATTAAAATATATAATATATATATACTAAAAATATATTTTATAGTTTAATAGCATCAAATATCGTGTTAATTATATAGTTCTAGAATTGTATACAAAATATTTAAGAAAAAATACAAAATATTTTCATTTATATAGAGGATGATACCATGTATCGTCATGCAAAATTTGAGCTTGAAAATCAAATCGTACAAAGAGAAACAAAAAAGAGAAATTGCGAAGGGAGTAAAATGAACCAACTTAAATTGTTTGAGGGAGTAAAGTGAGCCAAAATTTTGTTTATGGTGTAATTTGAACATAGTGAATTGTTCGGGGGAGTAAAATAGACTTTTTCCTTCTTTATTTTCAAAAAACCAATTTAACAAAAACATTCGTCTGCAAGTATCTCTATTATTTAAAGAAATTCATTTCTCAAAATTAAATAGTAAGTAGCACAAAATAATAAATTATCTTAATCAAAAGAATGCAATTAAATAAAACTATGAAATTATAATTTCTCAAAATAGACATTTGAACACATACCTAAATAGGAAATAATTTTATGAATCTAATGAACTTTGTTTGGCATTTTCCCGATTTTTCTGGAATTCTCTATGAATTTTGGAATTTTTGGAAACATTCTTTGCCACACCATGGGGCACGGGGCGAGCCGCACGGGATCCAGGCGTGGCCACAGGGGATCCAGGCCGTGTGGCCCGTGGTGTGGCTCGGAGCCATGGCGATGGCGGCCGGGAGCGGCCGCGCGGTGGCCGGAGTGGGCCGGGCTATGGCCAAAGCTCGACGCGATGGCTCCCACCTTCCCTACTCGGCACGGCACACGAAGTGGTGGGTGAGTTACGCCGGAGACCGGCCGGACGGAGGCCGGCGGCGAGGTGCGACACGGGTGGAGCTTCGGCAAGACTTGTAGCTCACCGTGGTCAACAAAATTTGGGGAAAAAACTACCATGAGCATCTACGAGTACGAGCAACAAAGGCACGGCGACGATTTACCTTTGGGACGGCCGGAGGGTGGACTTCACCGGCAATCTATGAACGAAACGCGACAATTAATGGCCCGTGAGTGGAAGAAGATATTGCGCCACCGTGGAATCAAGAATCATGAGTGGAGACGCACCGAGAGAGGAAGAATTGATTCGCGCGGTGATGGAGACTCGATGGCGAGCGGCGGTGCGTACCGAGCTCAATCCTTTAGTTCGGGGCGGTCGAGCTCGATTGGTGGCTATGGAAGGGTGTGGTGGGGTGTCGGGGAGTGTGTGGTGGCGGTGGTTGGACTAGGGAGGGGCCGGAGGCGGCTGGACGGCGAGGCACGGGGATGGCGGATGGTGGCGGTGTTACGTGGAGACGAACGGGAGAGGGAGAGAAAGAAGGATGGCAGCCAGCGAGCAGCTACGTGGAGGCAGCACTTGCGTGGCGCGCTCTCCGGCGAGACGCGCAGCCGTCGAGGTGAGCGGCGGTGCTGAGAGAGGAAGGAGAGAGAGACCGGCAGCCAGCAGCAGCTGCGTGGCGCGCTCTCCGGCGGGACGCACGGCCGTCGAAGTGAGCGGCGGTGCTGAGAGAGGAAGGAGAGAGAGACTGGCAGCTGGGCCTGTTTTGATATTTTTTCAAAAAGACCCCCATCCTATGGGTTATTTGAAAAACGTATTTCTGGCACTCGAAAAATTCTGCAAAAATTCAGGGATGAAAATGAAGACATGTTATATCTTTTTCCTTATTGGCCGAAGTTCAAATTCCAAATATTTTCCGGATTAAAAATTCATGTTTAAATTAAAAAGGAAAGCTTTAATTGTTTCTTGTAGATATTTTTACAAAAGAAAATAATTTCAGAGCAACTCCATAAATCTTTTATTCTTATGTTTACTCAACGAGAAAATGTTAAACACCATAATTTACTTTTATTTGAATTCTTTTTAAGAACTTAATTTAACTTAGGTTAAATTGATATTTTATGTGCATTCTTAATACAAAATTAAATAGTTTCACAAATGCAACATGATGACATGATGAATAATGACATGAGATGCACTTTTGTTTATTAGGGTTGTTACAAGCTCGAGCACCCGGTGGTCCTTGCACATGCTCACCAAAACGGCTAAGACCAACAAGGCCCGGGGCTCATACTTTGCGAGTTGACAAGATAAATGAAAAGGCCGAGATGAATTTAAGTCAAACCTAAAATCATTAACGAATAGCAAGACTATGGATCGAGCGCAGAAAGAGTTAAAAAACTTAAACTTATTTACGAGACGAGGGGAACGACGCCCCATTGTTCATAACAAAGTAAAACAAAAAACTAATGCCCTAGTCTATCTTCATCTTGGGGAGGGGCTCCTCCTTGAGCTTTGCAGCAAAGGAGTCGGCGTGTGTGCGGGTCTCGGATTGCAGCGCCACCAGCTCGGCGCCGACGAAGCTAGGGACGAGGCCGGAACTCACGGCCCCGAAGTCAAGGCCTTCATAGTGCGACGCCGACATCTGTGAAGGTAGAGCGCACATTGGCACGCCTCACTCCTTGCATCACCGCACCGACTTGGTCCGGCAGGGCAGCCTCGACGCGTCGCTCGACCTCGACCTCGGCGAAGGTGCGTCCTAGGATGGCGTCGTGCTCCCTCCGGGACGCCTCCGCCGCGACTAGCCTCTCGCTCCATCCCTGCATCATCGAAAACATTCGGTGATGGAAGCTCGAGTTTGAAAAATCAAAAGAAATAACTAAGGTGCCCGGAAGGTTGAGAAGAGAAAACTCGGGATTCTTACCCTCCTTCTCGGCTCGCTGCTCCTGAAGCACCTTGAGGTAGGAGGATGCAGTTTGGAGGGAGGCCTCGAGCGAGGCTTCGGCCTTCGCCTCGGCTCGCGCTCCGTGTGGAGCGCCTCCTTGACTTTCTCCGCCGTAGAGGCGGCTTCCTCGGCCTTGGCCGGCGAGGCCGGGGCCACTTCCTTTGCGCGGTGCGCTTCCGCCACCTCACGCTCCGCCGCTTCCTTGGCCGCTCGAAGCGACTCCTACCGTGCGAGCGCTTCTTCCAGAGCCGGTACGGGCTCGACGAGCCGACTCCATGAGCTCGTCCGCCCCGTCTCGAGTTTGTAGAGGAACTCGCGCACCACCGACGTAAGCCCCGCCACAAGCTGCGACAGCTGCTGCTCCAGCGACGACTCGGGGAATGGGCCGGACTCATCGGCATCCCTCCCGCGCTAACCGCCGTCGTCGAGACCACCTCCTTGGTGGCGGCACTCCTCGCCTTCGCCGCCTGCGCCACCGAGGAAGTCAGCAACTTCCGCAAAGTCGTGGACGGAGCCTTCCTCCTCGACGACACGGAACGCAAGGGCGCCGACCCGCCATCGCCAAGCTCGCCCTCGCGAGCACGCTTCCGAGCGAGGCAGCCGGATCGACCACCTGCCGTAGTTCCTCCGCGACAGGTTCCACTGTAACATCCTGGCCCGGGGCTTAATAGGATTGATAGAATACTCATGTCAACAAGTTGCAACTTCTTTTTCGGAAGCTTATCTCTACGGAACTCTAAGGTTAAGCGTGCTTGGCACTGGAGCAATTTAGGGATGGGTGACCGACCGGGAAGTGATTCCCGGGTGTGCATGAGTGAGGACAAAGTGCGCAGAAAAGACTAGTTTTGGTATGTGGGGAAATCTTGAGGGCCTATTAAGCTGCCGGGGTAAGCGGGCCCGGCCCGAAGTGGCGGGACGTTATATATCGTCGAGACAGAGCATCGACAATGATATTCTCCTTCCCTTTCTTGTGTTTAATGACATAAGGAAAAGATTCAATAAATTCTACCCACTTTGCATGTCTACGGTTTAGTTTTCCTTGACTACGAATAAGCTTTAAAGATTTATGATCGGAATGTATAACAAATTCTTTGGGCCACAAATAATGCTGCCAAGTTTCTAAAGTACGCACAAGAGCATATAATTCCTTATCATAAGTAGAATAATTCAAAATAGGCCCACTCAATTTCTCACTAAAATATGCAACAGGTTTGCCCTCTTGTAACAAAACACCACCTAATCCAATCCCACTTGCATCACATTCAAGCTCAAAAGTCTTATTGAAATCAGGAAGTTGCGAAGTGGTGCATGTGTTAACTTATCTTTTAGCATGTTAAATGCATTCTCTTGTGCTGGACCCCAAGAGAAAGGCACTCCCTTCTTTGTAAGCTCATTCAATGGTGCAGAAATGGTGCTGAAATCACGCACAAAACGGCGATAAAATCCAGCTAGACCCAAAAGCTACGCACCTGTGTGAGAGTCCTTGGAACAAGCCACCCTTGGCTTGATCAACTTCAATTCCCTGTGGAGTAACAACATAGCCAAGAAAAGAAACTCGATCCGTGCAAAAGGTGCACTTGTCAAGGTTACCAAATAAACGTGCATTACGTAAAGCATAAAAAACAGCAGGTAAATGATCAAGATGGTCATCTAAAGACTTGTTGTAAATCAATATGTCATCAAAATATACTACCACAAATTTTCCAATAAAACCACGCAAAACTTCGTTCATCAACCTCATGAAAGTACTAGGTGCATTAGTTAATCCAAAAGGCATCACTAACCACTCATATAAACCGAACTTAGTTTTGAAAGCTGTTTTCCATTCATCTCCTAATTTCATGCGAATCTGGTGGTACCCACTACACAAAACAACCTTAGAAAACACAACAGCACCACTTAATTCATCAAGCATATCATCTAGGCGTGGAATAGGGTGACGATATCGAATGGTGATATGGTTAATAGCTCTACAATCCACACACATACGCCATGTCCCATCTTTTTTAGGTACTAAAATTATCGGAACAGCACAAGGACTAAGAGACTCACGTACATACCCCTTATCAAGTAATTTTTGCACTTGGCGTTGAATCTCCTTCGTTTCTTCTGGGTTGGTTCTATATGGTGCACGATTGGGCAATGAAGCACCGGGAATGAGGTCAATTTGGTGCTCAATTCCTCGCAAAGGGGGTAGCCCTGGTGGTATTTCACTAGGAAACACATCAGAATACTCCTGCAAAATGTTAGAAACAACAGGAGGCAAAAATGCTGCATATCATGAAGTGAAAACAACGCCTCTTTGCGTACCAAAGCATAGGAAACAGAAGTGGAGGCAATCAATTGGTGAATAGAACATTTAGTAGCAAGCATACAACCTCCCTTCAAAGTGATTTCATTTTTGTTTTTGAAATGAGATTTAATAGCATTATGGTTTTCACTTTTAGTTCGTTCTTGTGACTTCAATTTTCTAGCTCTAGCAACATCATCATGCACAATAGCTTCATAAGACATAGGATGTAACACTATTTTCTTATCATGGTACAGAAATGAATATTGATTTGATCTACCATGATGCATGGAATCTCTATCGTATTGTCAAGGTCTACCTTGCAGAATATTACATGCTTGCATTGGTACTACATACATTCAATAACGTCCAATAGTGAAATTAATTCGCACCAATTTTGTTACCTTTGCCTTACGACTATTGTTCAGCCATTGGATGTAATATGGATGTGGATGGGGCCTGGTGGTGAGGGAAAGCTTCTCCACCATCTCCCTGCTCGCCAAGTTGTTGCAACTACCACCATCAATGATCATGCGATAGGAACGCTCTTTAATTACACACTTTGTTTGAAACAATGTGTGCCGCTGATTTTGCTCCGCTTTCTCCATTTGTGCATCCAACACACGTTGCACAATAAGGCTATCATAGTGTGCTGCATCCTCGGCGCCAATATGCTCCTCTCGTGTGCTCCTCATGACCTGCATTGTCAGCTGCATGCAAAGCAAGTGTATCTTCATCGAAATCACTAGCAGAACCATACTCACCATCATCCTTGACAACCAAAACTCGTTTGCTTGGACAGTCTCGAATCACATGTCCAAAGCCCTTGCACCTATGACATTGAACTTCCCTCGTTCTTCCTGTAGATGCAACCGAAGAAGTGCTTTCGGCAGGCTTGGAGGAAGCCTTCGTTGCTGCAATGGAGGGAGCAGCATGTGGTTTGTTGGCTGTAGAAGGTGCGACCGAAGCTGAAGAGGGTGATGGTGGTGACGCACGTGCACTCGAAGTAGTAGTGCGTGACTACCATGAAGTATTCTTCCATGCAGAAAAGTTATGTGAAAAGCCCAAACGTCGTCCCTACACTTCCCTTTCAGCTTTATAGGGAAGGTGAAACAATGCATTCATGTTATTGTAATCTCTATAATTAACAATGTCATAAATCTCACGATTTAAACCACCCATAAATCTAGCCATAGAAGCTTTAGCAGTCTCCTCTAACTTACAGTGAAGCATGCCCATTTGTAACTCCTGATAATATTCCTCTACACTTTTACTACCATGTCTTAATTATTGTAATTTATTTAACAAATCACGTTCATAGTATGAAGGTACGAATCTAACCCGCATGACCCGTTTCAAAGCATCCCAAGTGTCGGGCATGTTATCGGGATTTTTCTTGCCATATTCAATCCACCAAACATAAGCAAAATCGGTGAATTCACTAGTAGCAGCTCTAACTCTATTATTTTCAGGGAATTCATGACATGCAAATTTTTGATCAACAGCAATTTCCCAAGTAATATAAGCATCAGGATCATATTTACCATCAAAAGGAGGTATCTTAAACTTAATCTTTCCAGAAGCATCATCATTGTTGCGTACCTCACGTCGACGGTGACCACCCATGCCATGGCGATTATTACGTAGCCGACGCTGATTCACACTACCTTCAAGTTCCGTATCAGCAGAGTAGGCATCAGAATTGTGTTTGGCATCCTCTACCTTCTCTTCATTGGTTACTCGGACGCCGCCTGATTCCCGTGCCATCAAGTCATCAAAACGCCGCAACAAAGCAGCCAGGCTCATGTCAACACGTTTAATAGATACATCCATTATCCCAAGCTTGTTGTTTGCAGCAACTTGTGAAACTTCCACCGCCCCAAGCCGTTCATTCGTGACTCGTAAATCAGCCACAAGTTCGTCCGTATCTAGCTTCAGCCCTCGCACCGTAGCTTTGAACGTCTTCGAGCGCGGGAATCCTGCTCACTAGCCTCATCGTCCGAACCTGCCATGAGAAAAAAAAAAGGCACGAACAAAAGAAAACACAAGTGAAGAGAGAGAAAAAAATTCCCTAGTGCTACAGCAATGCCCTCACTCACAACTTGTTACACAAGCTCTTACCGTGCTAAACAGGAAGGTCGACAACCAACAAGTCGAGGGCCTAGAAAGAAGTGTATCGGTGCTGTAGCAACAACAACCGTCAAGCCGTAGCCGGATATGTGGAGCTGTAGGTGGGCTGAATGCAATGCGAAGGAAATACTAGCACCACGTTAGTCACAAAGCAAGTTGAATAATGGTTCAACGGTGGTACCGTGCTGGTCCTAGCCTAGACCGTGCTAGAGACGTGATCCTAGACACAAAGGGAAGACACCAAGTACCAGCCGCAAACAAGAAACAAACACAAGGATGAAACTCTTTCTTTCTATTTTTCTTTTCTTTTCTCTTTTTTTTGCTCTTTTTATTTCTCTTTTTTTCTGGGCAACCTCACAAACTGATTATATGACAAGGGAAAAGATAACGACCAAGTCTGCACACACACTTTTTATGGAGAGAGCAGGGGTAAAACCTCTCTCTCTCTCTCTCTCTCTCTCTCTATAGAGAATGGCGAACTCAATTATGTATGATGAGCTTATGCTCGGGATGTTGGCGAACTCAATTATGTATGATGATCGAACTTGTGTTCTACTCGGATTAGGGTATGGTGGCACAGAACTCGGATAGCAGCAAAGGAACTGAAACCAAGTATGAAACGACCAGAATTTGTTGCGAACTCGAAACTCTAAACGACTAGAACTCTACTCACGGATGACATCCGGGACAGCATCGCGTGGGGGACCCTTCTCGGGGAGCTAGGCCCGACTAACACTACGAGTGTCTGGCTGGGAAAGGTTGTCTCCTGCAGGATGTAAATCGATTCGAATCGCTGCCCCTCACAATAACGAGTACCACTTATCTCGTCCGCCGGAACGTAGTAAGAAGAGAAACATTGATGATGATGATTATGAATAATTTGCTGTATTGCTTAATTACTTGTTTGGAAACATGTAATGCAGTAGCTTATTGCAAATTAAATTTATTCTTTCTTGCAACTTAATTAAACTGCTAAAAGTTGAAAGTAAGGATTTACTTGTAGGCCAGCTTAGTGCTTAATTGTATCCTACCCCTAGCCTTTGCATGTCTAGGAGTCGGCTGTAGATGGCCACCTTGACGGGTCGAGTCTTGCTGAGCTCTAGTTGCTCAGGTCTTTGCTCTATGTGGTTTTCGAGAGGACCCCATCGGACATGACTTAGATGGTGGAGATGACGTCCGGCAGGACCGGACTTCGGACGGAGGCCACTACACTTGGGAGTGGTGCGGTCCGGATGAGTAGAGAAGTTGATGTGCCCGTAAGGTGTTCTAGGGCAAGAACATCTGTCTCTGCCGGATGCCCGTGATGTATCGCCGAGAGAGCGATTGTATCTTTATGCTTCCGCTATTTAGTCAATTTCCAAACTTATTAGCTTCCGAAGCTCATGAGACTCCGATGTACTAATGTACTTGGGATGAATGTAAGAGACTTGTACCTATATTCATTGTGCTAAGCTTATGTTTGTATGTTGTAGTATCGGGCATCACAGCGCGTGATGCCACCCATGATGATCCTGGAGACGAAACGCCTCTACGTGAGGCGGGTCCGTCACAGCGTGGTATCGAGCCGTCTTGGGGATATTACAACACTTTAAGCAGCCTAATTTGGAAAACTAGGACGTTATCGTGTGAGGACGTGCCCGTAAGGACTTTATTAGTTGTACCTGTGGCAAAGCTAACCCCGGGTTATGATTGTTTAATTACTTGTATCTACGGCTGTGGCTCAGGTATGTTTGCATTTAAATTAGCGGTCCGTGCCCGCGGACGGAGAATACGGGACAATGTTGGCTCGTGGCATACCACGGGGCGATCTTTTCTATGGATCGTTACATGTAGGGCTATGCTTATTTTCATAGTTTCTTTTGAATTTGATGTACTGTTTCTGAAATGAATCTTCTGCAGGTACATAACAACGCTAGTAGGTGTGTGTCCATAATCTAGACTGACTTACGTGGTTGAGTGCGTGTCGCCACCCCGCAATTCGTACACCGTTGAGACGGTATTATTATTACCTTCTTTTCGTTGGGTGAGGACGAATAGGATGAATAAGGTGCATTCATGATAAAAATGGTAACCCTAAAAGTCTGAATTTTTATAACCTCAGAAATTTCAGAAAAATCGCTAAGCAAAGAAAAGCCATAACTTTTTGCTCGAATCTCGGATTTGAGTAATTTCAAATGTTCTGGGAAGCTAGAGAAGTCAACTAATTTATGGAGGTGGTTTTGTGATGTTTGGATCCAGAGAGAGGGAGTTATGCTCTGCTTTGTTCAGAGGTGCTGATCTGTTTTTCAGAACGACAGCCTGGTTGGTTTTCCCCATAACTCCCAATTCAATTGTCGGAACGGGGCGAATGAGCACTTTATGGAAAGCTTGAATCACGAGCTACAACTTTGGTAGTCTGAGGAAAGACTGGAGGTTGTAGGGTCGAAAATCCCAGATTCCTCCCTCTGAACTGAAACTGTCTCAGCTTTGTTTTCAGAATCGTATGTCCATACCGTTTTGACCATATCTTTGTGCTCATGAACTGGATGCTAGTGATCTTGTACTCGTTGGAAAGGCTGAAACATGGGCCACAATTTTTGTATTCATTTGGAAGACCAGTTCCGAATCGATCTGGCCCAGTTTGGTCAATCTTACTCGCTGTACAGGTTGCTGTTCAGAATGGACAGTCTGTCGAGTAATGCTCATAACTTTTCGCTCGTTTAGCGGAACAGGTTGATCAAATACTTGATGGAAAGCTGAGATGACGATATAAAAAGTTGTTAGGATGAGGAAAGACCAATTCTGTCATTTTCTGGGATAAAATGCACATTTTTTTTGACTGTACGGCGTTGGACCGTCGATACAGAATCTGATTTAGTGGGGGAAAATACCGTTCGATAATCTTTACCGAATACTTGCTTATGTGATGCTTTTGGCTTAACATCCATATTTCAGTGCGTCATGCTTACGTGGTAAAAATGTTTTCCTATCCTTCGCAGATGCCGTCCGATAGCGAGTCCGATCGCGGTCACGCAGACGTGACATGGTCCGCTGGGGAGGAGGCTTTGACAGAGGCTCTCCCGGGCATGCTGTGGGCACTGTTGGAGACTTCTGGATACACCCAGCCCCCGCTGTACTTCATACAACACGTCATAGTTTCTGGGGTCCTCCTTCACGAGGTGAAGGCGGACGTTGCTAACCACCCCGACGAAGAGGCAGGGTGCACGGAGTACCAAGTGTTCGCCGGGAACACCTACGAGGGCCGAGCTAAGATGGCTCAGCTCGTGTTGACGGAGTTTGTGAGCTCTCGGAAGGACTCCTTGTCGGGCACCCCCTTTGAGCTGATCCCGACACTCGACTACTTTGACGAGGTGATCGAGCGACGTCTCGGGAGGATTGGGCTATCACGGCGTCGCACGGAGTTGGGCTATCACGGTGTCGCACGCTACACTCGCGAGGCTTTCTTGATAAACCGGGACGCGGACGTGATGGCATCGCGTCTCCGGGACCGTGTTACCCAGTTGTCCATGGTCTATCGATAGGCGAGGGAGCGCATGGACACGCTTGCGCAGGACCACTCCGGCACTGTCCGGAGTCTGCAGAGCAAGACTCGAGAGGCCGCGAGAGTCACGAACGAGCGTGGCGACCTTGTCCGTGAGAGGGATGCCCTACTCGTTGGGTTTAGTCCCACATTAGATATTGATGATGGGGAGGCAACTAATAAGGTGGAGGGATCCTCTCCTATCGAGGCTAGTCTTTTGGGTTGAGGTGACCCGGGACCTTGGTTGGGGCTCCGGTTGGGCCTATGCTTGGGTAGGCCCAATGTGACCTGGGTCTGGCGGCGGGGGCTCGTGCGTACGACGAGCCGGGCCGCACTCTAACAAGTGGTATCGAGCCATGGTCGGAAAACCTGAAACATCTCGGGGACCTCACACGGATATCGGGCCGTCGGATTAGATCTCCTGGGTCACATGGTTAACGGGCTATCGGAGGGGTGTCCACCCGGATGTGAAGGGGAGATGGGGCCACCCGATGTGTGATGGGGGAGATTGTTGGGTTTAGTCCCACATCGGTTATTGATGAGCAACTAATAAGGTGGAGGGATCCTCACCTATCGGGCTAGTCTTTTGGGTTGAGGTGACCCGGGACCTTGGTTGGGGCTCCGGTTGGGCCTATGCTTGGGTAGGCCCAATGTGACCTGGGTCGGCGGCGGGGGCTCGTGCGTACGACGAGCCGGGCCGCACTCTAACAAGTGGTATCGAGCCATGGTCGAAAACCCGAAACATCTTTGGGACCTCACACGGATATCGGGCCGTCGATTAGATCTCCTGGGTCACATGGTTAACGGGCTGTCGGAGGGGTGTCCACCCGGATGTGAAGGGGAGATGGGGCCACCCGATGTGTGATGGGGGAGATTGTTGGGTTTAGTCCCACATCGGATATTGATGATGGGGAAGCCAACTAATAAGGTGGAGGGATCCTCACCTATCAAGCTAGTCTTTTGGGTTGAGGTGGCCTAGGACCTTTGTTGGGACTCCGGTTGGGCCTATGGTTGGGTAGGCCCAATGTGACGTGGGCCGACGGCAGGGGCTCGTAGGTACGACGAGCCGGGCCGCGATCTAACAAGTGGTATCGAGCCATGATCGGAAAACCTGAAACATCTCGAGGACCTCACACGGATATCGGGCCGTCGGATTAGATCTCCCGGGCCACATGGTTATCGGGCTTTCGGAGGGGTGTCCACCCGGATGTGAAGGGGAGATGGGGCCACCCGATGTGTGATGGGGGAGATTGTTGGGTTTAGTCCCACATTAGATATTGATGATGGGGGAGGCAACTAATAAGGTGGAGGGATCCTCACCTATCGGGCTAGTCTTTTGGGTTGAGGTGACCCAGGACCTTGGTTGGGGCTCCGGTTCGGCCTATGCTTGGGTAGGCCCAATGTGACTGGGTCGGCGGCGGGGGCTCGTGCGTACGACGAGCCGGGCCGCACTCTAACACCTACTGGTTCAGCGTAACCTTCTGCTGGAGGAGCGAGACGAGCTCCGGTAGGAGAGAAACGACCGAACCCGGGAGCGTGACGAGGCACGCCAACAGCTGGCCGGCCGCCACGCGCGAGTGGCTCAGCGAGGAGCACTACATCCACCACCTCCGGACTAACTTGCTGGTCGCCCAGCGAGATGGAGCAGGAGCAGCTCCACGACATTCGGACGTTGGAGCAGCAGGTCGCGCAGTTGCGGGAGCAATTGCAGGCTGCCCTGGCACCTCCCCGCCACACGACGACGCGTCCAACGTCGACGACCCGTAGGAGTGACCTCCCTTGGTAGGAGGATGTTAGTAGTCGATTGGCTGGTAGCTAGCAGCAGGTTTATTTTGATGCTCGATAGCTGGATCGAAGCGAGTAGTACCCATCTAGTGAGGGACATTTGGAGGTGTGAGTGTATTTGTGTGGCTAGTTGACGATGGATGTATGAACCATGGATGTTATGGAAATTGTGGCATTTGTGCTAGATTGTGAAAATTTTGTTGCATTTGATTTCCATACTAGGCATTCCTTTACATGCTCATACCATATTCACAAGTCGTTTATTGATTTTGAGAATCTTATCTCCTTAAAGATGTAGGATGCCATTGACGTTTTGGACAACGAGATGGATGTGGTCCGATTGCTTGCACCGCGAGGGTTTACCCGTGATGTTGTGGCGAGGCTATGCGGACCCTAGGATACACCGAGCCCCCTGCCTATGTAGGGAAGGAGTTTGTGGAGCGAGGGATGATCACTTGTACCCTGCACGTGGCTGTGCCCGGCAAGGCGATACCCCCACGCCGGGCGTCGTGGATGGTGACCAAGATGAGTCTCGCGCTTCACGGCGCACGGGACGCAGCGGCGTTGGAGGCTTTCACCAAGTTTTGTGAGCTTCACGCCCTCGACCTCGTAGGGACACCGTAACTGTACTTACCGGTTGGTGACCCCTACGATAGCCGCTGGAGACGCCGCATGGCAGTATTGTGTGACCCCACCACGCCTCACTACAACCCCATGCTGGCTAATACCGCGTGCTATGCTGACGAGCTGTACCGTCGGCACGAGTTCCGGAGCAGAGAGGTGAACATCCTCGTAGGGGCCATGCGAGGGAACGACGCTAGAGTCGCCCGGAGGGACCAGCAGGTCACCTCGCTCACCGCGGAGAACACGGCACTCCGTGAGCAGCTCCAACAGCAGCAGAGGCCCCTGCAGCCGCAGCAGATGGGACAGCGTGCTCCGGCACCCCGTCCTACTCGGAATGTTGCGGGGAATCGTCCCCCACCACCAGGAGCCCCTTGCTTTGGTTGTGGCCGCCCAGGACACTTTTTTAGGGATTGCCCCTATCAGCAGAGGGGCAATGCTCCTAAGACAGGGCGTGTGAACTACACATCCACCAAGGAGATCCCGGACGACGCACCGGTGATGGCTGGTATGTTTTCCGTTCGAGACCATCCCGCTCTCATATTATTTGATTCCGGAGCATCGCATAACTTCATCGGTAGTATGTTTGTGGAGAAGTTTGGGTTATGCCGTAGCACGATGAGATCATCGTACTTGATAAAATCAGCTAGTGGTCGGATCACAGCTAGAGATGAGGTTAGATGGGCACCGGTCACATTATAGACTAAGGTATACCCCACAGATTGCATCATCCTTCCAGGCAGTAACATTGATGTGATATTAGGCATGATGTGGATGAAATACCACAAAGCGGTGTTGGACATAGACGCTTTTACTGTCAGCTTGAATTCTCCATTGCATGGTCGGGATGTTCTTCGATCGACTTACCCTATGAATTGTACTCCAGCAGTACATCAAGCTATTGTTGAAGGTCCGACCGATATCCCGGTTGTCCGTGAGTTTCTGAAGTGTTTCCTTAGGATCTTCCGGGAATGCCTCCGGACAGGGACATTGAGTTCAAAATTGAGTTGCAGCCAGGCACGGCTCCTATCTCAAAAAGACCGTACAAAATGGCACCCAAGGAATTAGCGAGTTGAAGGAGCAATTGAAGGAGCTATTGGACAAGGGTTACATTAGACCTAGTTCCTCGCCTTGGGGCTGTCCGGCTCTCTTTGTCAAGAAGAAGGACAAATCATTGCGCTTATGTGTAGATTACCGACCTCTCAATGTACTCACTATTAAGAACAAGTATCCATTGCCTCGCATTGATATCTTGTTTGATCGATTGATGGGAGCCAAGGTATTCTCAAAAATTGATTTGCGCTCAGGTAATCACCGAGATCAAGATCAGGGCGGAAGACGTGCCTAAGACAGCCTTCTCTACACGGTACGGCTCTGTATGAGTATTTGGTGATGTCTTTTGGGTTGACAAATGCACCGGCACACTTCATGTATCTTATGAATTCTGTATTCATGCCCGAGCTTGATAAGTTCGTGCTGGTCTTCATTGATGACATCCTGGTGTACTCCAAATCCGAGGAAGAGCATGCCGAGCATCTTCGCCTTGTTCACCGAGAGATTGCGAGATTATCAGCTATACGCGAAGTTCAGCAAGTGCGAATTCTGGCTTAAGGAAGTTCCATTCTTGGGTCACATCATTTCGAGAGGAGGGCATATCCGTTGACCCAAGTAAAGTGCAGGAGGTACTTAATTGGAAGGCTCCGAAGTCGGTACCACGGATTCGCAGTTTCCTAGGCTTGGCAGGTTATTATCGAGAGGTTCATTCCGAACTTCTCCAAGATTGCCAAACCTATGACCGAGCTCTGAAGAAGGAAAAGAAGTTTGAGTGGAGTCGGGCTTGTCGGGAAGCCTTTGAGACCTTGAAGAAATTGTTGACATCTGCCCCAGTGCTAGCACAGCCGGACCTTGAGAAGCCCTTTGATGTCTTCGTGATGCATCAAGCGAGAGGTTTGGGTGGAGTTCTCATGCAAGAGGGCCGAGTTGTTGCTTATACCTCCCGGCAGCTTCGGAAGCACGAGCAGAATTATCCTACTCATGATCTTGAGTTAGCAGCAGTTGTACTCGCTACGAAGGTGTGGAGGCATTATTTGTTGGGCAATCTCGTTCGCATCTACACCGATCACAAGAGCTTGAAGTACATTTTCACTCGGGATGATCTGAATATGAGGCAGCGCCGTTGGTTGGAATTGATCAAGGACTATGAGTTGAAGGCGCACTACCACCCCGGGAAAGCCAATTTTGTTGCGGATGCACTTAGCAGGAAGGCACATTGCAACCTCCTTCAAGCCACTCAATCGGTCAAGGATGGGCACTACATCCAGGTTGTACCCCACGGGTCACTCTACAACTTGGCACCGATGCCCACCTTGCGTGATGAAGTGGTGGAGGCGCGAAAGCGGATACCTGCATTGCTCACCTTAGGAGAAGGATAAAGGAGGGAGATAAGCAAGTGGCATGTTTCGTGAGGACGATGCGGGAGTTGTTTGGTTCAAAGACCGCATTGTGGTGCCGAAAGTTCTCGACGTACGTAAGAAGATACTAGATGAGGCCCACTTAGCCAAATATGCTATGCATCCCGGCAGCAATAAGATGTACCATGATCTTAGGACAAGGTACTGGTGGATAAGAATGAAAAGGGAGGTTGCTCACTATGTCGCCGAGTGCGATACTTGTCGTCGGGTCAAGGCTGACCATTTGAGACCCGCCGGACCGTTGCAGCCACTCGGTGTTCTAGCATGGAAGTGGGATGACATTAGCATGGATTTCATTGTTGGCTTACCCGCCACAGTGCGGAAGTTTGATTCTATTTGGGTGATCGTCGATCGATTGACCAAAGTGGCACATTTCATACCCGTGAGCACACGCTACCGAACACCTAAGTATGCCCGGTTGTACATTGAGCGGATCTTGTGTTTGCATGGTGTACCCAGGACAATCATTTCGACCGAGGATCACGGTTTGTGGGACGTTTCGGGAGCAACTCCATGCTTCCCTAGGAACAAAATTGATTCGAAGCTCAGCTTACCACCCACAGATCGACGGTCAAACGGAGAGAATAAATCAGATATTGGAGGACATGTTGAGAGCATATGTCCTGGATCATGACAAGAAATGGGATGAATGCTTACCCTTGGCAGAGTTTGCTTACAACAATAGTTACCAAGAGGACATTAAGATGGCACCGTTTGAGGCTCTCTATGGTTGCCGATGCCGTACTCCACTCAGCTGGTCCGAGTCCGGAGAGAGAACCATCTTTGGGCCGGAGCTTGTGCAACAAGCCGAGGAGCGAGTATTGAAAATCCAAGCAAACCTCAAGGCGGTGAAGTCCGGACAAAAGAGCTATGCGGATAGAAGGCGCCGACCACTTGAATTCAAAGTGGGTGACCTTGTGTACCTTCGAGTTTCGCCAACTAAGGGTGTACAAAGGTTTAGCGTAAGAGGCAAGCTTTCACCCCGCTACATCGGACCCTACCCCATTGTGGCCAGATGTGGTGCAGTTGCTTACAGGCTTGAGCTGCTCGACATTCTTGCCGGCGTGCATGACGTATTCCATGTCTCACAGCTGAAGAGGTGTCTCAAAGCACCCGTTGACCGAGTGTTACACGAAGCGGTACCCTTACAGCCCGATTTGACCTACGTCGAGCGGCCAATCAAGATTGTCGATATGAAGGAAAGAGTTACCCAACATGGCACTTAGAAGTTTTTCAAGGTTCGGTGGAGTCACCACTCCGCAAGGGAGGCTACGTGGGAGTCTGAAGATTTTCTTCGCACTCACTACCCGAAGTTTCCGCTCGAGCCGAGAGGGACGAGATTTCTTTAAGGGGGAGGGCTGTGACACTCCGTGTTCTATTTTTGCGAGTTAGCAATTTTAAAACTAATCACAAGACTGGATTGACCCACCAGAGAAATTTCATTGACATGCAAAGTGTTTTGGGCAGCGAATAAATTTAAAAACACTTTGGTTTGAACTACAACTCAAATTTCTACAACACAAGTTTGGCCAACCAAAACTATATGTTGTAGGGCATGTCAAAAGAAAAATCTAGGACAAAACCCCACTGGATTTCATCAAGGTTTGATACCTCAAATAAATCAGAGAAACTTAACTTTTAAGCCTTTTCTCTGAATTTCCAGAATTAATCTAGAAGGGATTTTTGAGTAAACTCAACGTGCATGTCACTTTCTAGAGTTAGACTATCCAATAAAATTTTCCCTATTAATTTTTGAGCTTGGGAAGGCCCTGCATTTGAATTTTCAAATTTGAATCGGGCCACGATTGGAAAATGGGGGAAAAAGAAAAGATGTCGGGGCATATTCTCGCGGGCCCCACCGGTCAGCCACACAGGACGAGGCACGGGCACGCCCCGCTCCCAACCGGGCCGTACGTCGGCGTCGCGTGGACGCCGCCCTCCGGCCACGTCCCCACCAGGTCGGAGGGACAAAGGGGAGGTTCCCAACCCCGGTCGGAACCCGCCTCCCCATTTCCTCTCTCTCCCTTGCTCTCCATTCCCGTCCGCCATCGCCGCCGCCCTAGGAGCTCGCCGCCCCACTGTCTCCGGCCGCCGCAGCTCGGGCCAAGCACGCCGCGGGAGCCGCCTCACCCCCACCCCGCTCCACGCCCAAGAATCCCCAAAAATGGCCAACTAAACCCGACCAATTTCGAAGAATTCCGCGAAGACCTCCGCGCCGGCCGTCACCGCCGTCACGGCCAAATACTCCCACTCCGGTGAGCTTCTCCCGACCAATCTTGTCCCGGTGGGTGCGCATGTTGATGGAGCATTTTCCTAAACCCTAACCCCTCTCCTTTGTCTCGCGAGGTCGCCGGAATCCTTGTTTTTCCCGGCCGCGGAACTCTAGCCGCCGCCACCTCCACGCCGACGGCCATCCACGGTCGTGCTCATACCCAACGAAGGTCGTGTCGATGGAGCTCGTGCGTCACTAAAGCTTCACGGCCAAGCCGCCCCTCCTTTCGTGCCTCCTCCGCGACGAGCACCTCCGCCGGACCACCTCGCTCCGCCACCCGCCGTCGCACCGCATCTCCGGTGAGGCCCCCGCCAACCCGACCCCACTCAAAGATGCGCCACCTCATGCCGCGCCTCGAGGACCCCCTCTCCCCGGCCCGCGACGCGCCGGCGTTGCTCCGGTCGCCGCGCCGCCGCCTCCCGGCCATGCGTCGGCGAGGCCACGAGGCGGGCCACACGGCCAGGGATCCGAGTGTGGCCATAGACACACGCGGATTCGGAACCCTGTGGTCCTCGGTGTGGCACGGAGCGTGGGTTATTTAAATTAAATCTCGGATGGCAATTTTTTATATAGTGTCGAATTCCATTTAAAATTAGAAAATTCATATCTAGAGTTCTAGACCTCGAAAAATTGCAAACTAAATTTTGTTAGACTCCTTGAGACATGTACTATTTTATAGTGCATTTAGTTTGGCATAATCAGAAGCAATTTATTTAGCTTAATTTCTTTTTAGGAAATTCAAGAATAGGACTTAATTAATTATGTAATTACCCCAAATTATGAACCTCAATTTATTTATTATCCGTAACATGTGCCTAAGGACCAGGAGCCATTTAATTGCTATTTTACCTAGTTTTGCTAGGATTAATGAATTATTCTCTTGCACATGAGATAATGATTTAAATGCTTCATGGGAGTTGATGAAGGAGATTAATTGAAGTAATCATCTTAAATCACTTTTACCTCGCTGGACACCAAGTTAATTTATACTCAAGAATTACATGTAATTGATGAAATCCACACATATTCCGTAAAGTATTCAATATCATGTTTTCATCAAGAATTTACACATCACCTTTGCATCATGTAGCTGCGGTGGTGAACGTGGTAACCGGCGAGGATGAGCCGGAAGCTGCTGCTGTCGTTGACCCAGCTACTCAGGGTCAAGCTCAAGGCAAGCGCCGGTGCACAACCTATTTAATTAAGTATTTTAATTTCATCACTATGTTTGTAGGTCTGTAATGTGCATTAGGTCTACAGGAGTTGTGATGAAACCCTAGCATGCAGTAGGACCCTATCTACCCTGGTTCGATCACCCTACGCTAGATGCTTGCTTAATTAGGACGATGATCCGTTGAGTGGTACGGAGACCACTTGTAGATAGGACAATCACCTTTTTTGGACACGATGCTGAGTATCAAGATGAGAATGGAAAATTGGAGGCCGGACGGGCATCTTAGGTGGAAAGTGAAGGACTGAAAGAGTCTTCAAGGTGGTAGCCCCGTGTGTGCACGCAAGGACCGCGTCGTGTCCGGCCCATGTGGATAAGTTTGAACGTACTGCTTGCATGCTGGAGTTAATGGGCCCGAGTAAACCGACGTACCGATGGTTGCTGTATGTTAGAGAGATACCCTACTCCCTTGGTTACTTGGCAGGAATTTGGGAGGAGAGAAGGGAGCACTCTACTCACATATGACGTTTGGGACGGCATCGCGTGGGGGACCCTTCTCGGGGGAGCTAGGCCCGACTAACACTACGAGTGCCGGCTGGGAAAGGTTGTCTCATGCGGCTTCTAGGAAGCGCGTATATGACGTGCAGTCAGGTCACTCCTGCAGGATGTAAATCGATTTGAATCGCTGCCCCTCACGATAACGAGTACCACTTATCTTGTCCGCCGGAACGTAGTAAGAAGAGAAACATTGATGATGATGATTATGAATAATTTGCTATATTGTTTAATTACTTGTTTGGAAACATGTAATGCAGTAGCTTATTGCAAATTAAATTTATTCTTTCTTGCAACTTAATTAAACTGCTAAAAGTTCAAAGTAAGGATTTACTTGTAGGCCATCTTAGTGCTTAATTGTATCCTACCCCGTGGCCTTTGCATGTCTAGGAGTCGGCTGTAGATGGCCACCTTGATGGGTCGAGTCTTGCTGAGCTCTAGTTACTCGGGTCTTTGCTCTATGTGGTTTTCGGAGGACCCCATCGGACAGGACTTAGATGCTTGGAGATGACGTCCGGCAGGACCGGACTTTGGACGGAGGCCACTACACTTAGGAGTGGCGCGGTCCGGATGAGTAGAGGAGTTGATGTGCCGGTAAGGTGTTCTAGGGAAAGAATATCTGTCTCTGCCGGATGCCCGTGATGTATCGCCGAGAGAGTGATTGTATCTTTATGCTTCCGTTGTTTAGTCAATTTCCAAACTTATTAGCTTCGATGCTCATGAGATTCTGATGTACTAATGTACTTGGGATAAATGTAAGAGACTTGTACTTATATTCATTTTGCTATGCTTATGTTTGTATGTTGTAGTATCGGGCATCACAGCGCGTGATGCCACCTATGATGATCCTGGAGACGGAAACGTCTCTACGTGAGGCGGGTCTGTCACACATAAATACAGATTAAAAGAAAAAAACACATAATCCAAATTCCTATGTCAATGCTCTGTCTTACACAAGATGAGTGGTGGATTTCAGTATATGTCTACGATGTAGCTCAAGTACTTGATATAGACTTCTTCTCTTCCTACACAATGGCATAGATTATCAGATTTAATAAATTTATGTGTTAAGAAGATCAGTTCTAAATTTTGTGATTCTCTAGCAATAACAGAATACTGAAAATACCACAGGACCTCGTAAAGTACACGACCTCCCCACTTTTACTTTCAGTTTAGTATCTGGATATTGACTCGGAGAAATAGTTTCAGAGATCTGATCTTGTAGCAAAGGATCATTTGTGGTACTATTGGATGCAATAGCAATAACATACTGAAGATTGTTGATGGCATCCAGGTCAAGTCAATAGAGTTCATCAACCTGTTAAAGAAAATAAACAGAAGAGCAATCAGATTAGGACCTTGTCACACAGCTACTAGTAGAAACAAAATTTAAGCTGCGCTATTTACTAACAAACCACGTGCATTAGAGAAGAGTAACATTGGGGCATTTGATCGAACAGGTTGACGACACCACAACATCTAATTCTGCAGCTTCTTTGAGGACAACCATCGCGCATGGCATCCTGTTCCACTCCCGGCCCCCTTCCACGCACACAAACAACACCATCCCACCCAGCTCTGTCATCCCGTACCCATGACTCACCTTGAAGCCCAAAGCTTCCACGCGATCGAGCACGACGGTCGGAGGCATCGGTGCGCCGGACGTCAGGATGCGCACCCTCTTCGGCAGCTTCCTCCTCCTACCCTCATCATCCTCGATCGGGGGCCGCTGTGAACACGCTATGGAGCGCCGGGGTCCCCCATGAGGATCACTGCAGTCGAGTCTTAAACTCGGCACTAGTACTACCCGGTCCCTTACGAGCGTGGAATTCGATGGTGCAACACACGGAACACACAGGAAAACACGATTTTAGACAGGTTCGGGCCCCTCGGATCGAGAGTAATACCCTACGTCCCGTATGTTATGTATTGCCTTTAGCAATTTGCTAATTGCAAGATCTCGAGAGAGTTTTCGGGGGTCCCCGCTCCGTCTTATATATTCGAGGGAGCTGGGGTTACATGCAGAGTCCTAATCGATTACATGAATTACATATATGGAGTTCTATTTCTAACTTTCTTTATTGATTCGAGTCCTAATCGGACTACAAATTACTCAATAACTTGCTCCTCAAGTCATTGTATACCGGTCTTAATGTCCGCCTTGCTTCCATACAGGTATTCAGGATCTTCGTTATCCCAGCACCGGTCAAGGACCGAGTCTGTTGCCTATTGCCACCATCTTTATCTTCCTTAATTTGTCACCATGTCTCTGCGTATCCATTCCTCCATCATCTGTTTACCCATAAGGCAAGTATACGACAACTGCGGACCCGGCGCCATGGGGAGGGTAACGAAGGGTCCTCGTCATCATGGTGTCTAGGTGGCTAGGGTTAGGGTTGTGACTGGGATTGGAACAGGAGAGAGGGCAGGGAGCCAAGGTGGCGAGCTATAGAAGAGGGCTGCGGGGAGGTCCGGTGCGTGGATGAGGACGATGGTCGCCACCGAGATGTGGAAGCACGTAGCATGGAGGAGGGTGAGGATGCAGCCGCCGGTGAGACATACGAGAGAGAGAGAGAGAGAGAGAGAGAGAGAGAGAGAGAGAGGGTGTCGTGGGGCGGCGGGGATGAAGCGGCTCGGGCTCGGACGTGAATCGGACAGTCCCAATCGTAGATGATAATTTTTTTGGGTCGGAACTGGTTTTAAAAGGTGACGCTGTAGTTTAGACGAGTCACCATTGACTCTCCCCGTTAGCCGTGACACATTTAGTTGAAACACATCATCAATTTGCCTATATTAGTGACATGTTTTGATACGGTCCAAAAGGTTGGTGACGCGTCATACTAAAAAGCGTCACCTATATGTAAATGGTGACTCGTGTTAAGAGCCGTGTCACTAATGAATCTGTCGATTTGTGTGCTTCTTACATAGTGAATTTCCTTGGATCTCAAGGGGAGTGGAGATAAGTGAGAGAATAAGCTTGAGTGAGATGGGAGAGTTCAAAAAGCACCAGCTCATCTCCACACGAGATGGGAGAGGCTTTATCTAGGAGAGGGCTAAAAAGAGCCGTTGCTAGGTCAAGATGCGGATTGACAGAACTTCCGTTGGGGACGGAACTTCCGTCCGTACCTTCAAAATAGGTACAACAACAGTCAGGATGAAAGTTCCGTTTGAAACGGAACTTCGGTCTGAAACTATCCGGAATTGATGGAACTTCCATCAAGGATGAATAACCCAGTCCCAAGCTGTCAAGACGAAAGTTCCGTTGGGGACGGAACTTCGTACCCTCACGGAACTTCCGTTCCTTCCGTGAGAGTTGGGTTAAGTTGGCTTTTTGGACTTGGTTATTTTTTATAATTTTGGTGCCCAAGCTGTAGTAGGTTCCTAGAGCACATTTTTCATGCACGTAAGATCGTTTCACCCCTCTTGATAGTTTGGCACACCCAAAAAGCTACAAATCTATTCTTTTAGCTCTTGCTTTTGAGTCTTTGTTCCTGATGAGGAATCACCCTCGGATACAATCAAGAATCCTCTGCTGCACATACATGGTTTAAGGATGGAAATGAGGGTGAAAAATTAGAGCACGACAATTGAACTTATAGGTGAGCTGGTTTCTAATGATTTATTTATTTATATTTGAGAATATATAACTACCTAATAAGTTGATTATTATTAGAAACCATGGAGATGATGATGATATGCTTGAGGAGGATGTTGGAGGCGTCGCAGGCCAGCAACGGGCATCCATGTCAAGTTGGAGACCCAAACAAAGTCGATTTCGAGTCTGTTTTGAAGTCCAGAAATAGTCTACACCAAGACGGACGACTCGGTCGCATACGAAGTCTGTATACGGATAGAAAGATAATTTGATAACCTTTCCATTGGCACTGGTCCATATCAAAATTCCTCCAGAGTCATCGGGAAATGCCGAAATAAGAAGAAGTCCAGAAACTCTCCCGGTGTTGCACCACCGTCTTTTCGCCTTTGGGCCGTGTATTTTGTTGAGCCCACTTAGGGCTACGTCCGGGGGAGGATGGACGACCCTAGGGTCCTCATAAGCAGCCGCCGCCCTACCTAAGATTTTGGTTTTGCTTAGATTATTCTGTCAAGAACACTTTTGCCGTTTTGTTGGTTCGTGAGACCCCAACTCGTGAGTTTAATCATATATTTGCAATTTGGTTGCTTCTACCTTGTTCTTGCTTGTGTTCTTTGATTCACATGCAAGGATTAGCCTTCTTGGAGTGGTCAATCATGCTTGCACATTTGATAACCACAGGAGACGTGGTGCTGCGATTGCGGGGTTCGGATCGTGTTGTTCGGAAGCCGGATCGATTTGTGTCAAGCCTCCGCCAAATCATTGTTTATCAGAACCTTTCGAAAGATCTGGACACCCCGTTTACATCAAGTGGTAATCAGAGCTTCAGGTGCACTGTCAGGTTCCTCTACCCTTATCCTTGTTATTTTGTTCCAATCCAAAATCTAAAAAATTGCCTATACAAAAATATTTGTTCCTCGTTGTTTCAGTTATCCTATATCCTCTTTGTGCCTCGCATATTTCAATTTGGTTTGTGTTTCTAAGTTTTAGTCCCACGTTGTGTCGTCGTGTTCATCATGTCTAGTTCTTGTCAATTTATCTAGTTCACAACATTGTCCTCAAGAGGAAAGAAATTTTGGGTTTGTTTTGCACGGATTGTCATTTGTGAGCATAGCCTTCTGAAAAAAAAATCTTTGTTGTGCTTATCCCTGTTTAAAGAGAAGCGTCCTGTTTGTTTTTCATTTTTTTGGCTTCAAAGTCCTATTAGACTACAAATTGCTCCTTTACTTATTTCTCAAGTTATCGTACGTCGGTCTTGATACCTGCCTTATCTCCATACCGGTATATGGAATCCTCTGTTATTCCAGACTGGTTGGGAACCAGTCTGTTGGATATCTCTGCCAGCTTTATCTTCATTGATTTGTTACCGTGTCTCCGCGTATCCATTCCTTTATCATCTGTATACCCATAAGACAAGTATACGATATTATCAATACTAAATTGATGGACAGAAATAAGATATTTAATAATGTGAGGAGAAACGAGAATACAAACATGTAAGGGACGCTCGGCAGAAAAAACAATATGGCCAGTGGAGGTAACAGGTAGCAGTGACCCATTAACGACAACAATACTAGATGGACTAGTTGATGAAGGAGGGAAGGAGGGAAGGAGGAAGAAAGATTACTAGAATGCGATGTCATATGAGAGTGGGCACCAGAGTCCATGAGCCACTCGTGGGAGGGTGGTGGAGTAAGCGTCATCGTGCTGTAAGTATTAGCAAGTGCTTGAGGATCCCAGTATGTGTGAGGTGGGGTACTGAACCCAGGGCCTGCTGTGGGAGCGTGAGGCAAGGCACCTGGCATGCCAAAAACAGGAGGCACAGCCGCAGAGCTAACTGAGGTACCCGGTGCGCCAAAGCCAGGTGGAGCAGCGGGGGCACCGAAAGCAGTCAAGGCCTGACCGGGCGGACTGAGTTGAGGCAGCGAGCCAGGAGCATGGGGGCGGGAGCCGAGGACCCCAGGAGCATAACCAGACCACACTTGAAAAGTGCCGGTCAGGGGATTGAAGGTAGGAGGCCATCCGGGAGCACCAGGGGAGCCACGACCACGACCACCTCGGCCGCGGCCACCTCGGCCTCGACCACCACCACTGCCACAGGAGTCACCAAAGGGTGGTGTCGGAGCAGCAGCAGGGACACGATGACTTGAGGAGGTAGGTGGACGTGGAGGTGTAGAGGTAGCCGCAAGAGCTTGAGCCGGTGCGGCAGGTTCCATGTCGATCTCCTCAAGTTCCAAATCAGAACGCACAGTGACGAACGAAGGAAGCGAGCGCTGGCGCTTGATCAAGGATGTCATGTGCTGGAAATGCCTGTTGGGCCCTCGGAGAACGGTGATTACGAGCGTACGATCTTCTACAGGCGCACCCAAGTCTGCAAGGCTGTCTGCCATACTTTTGAGTTCCCGGCAGTAATCCCGAATGCCAAGATCTCCTTGTACAAAAGTGCGAAACTGAGCGTCAAGCATGAGGATACGAGTCTCCTTATTGCCAATAAATTGTCCCTCAATGTTGAGCCACAGCTCACTAGCAGAGGGAGTGCCGGTGTGTACAACATCCATCAACTCAGAAGTCATGGTGCTGAAGAGCAAGGATTTCACCGTCCAGTCCATGCGAAGCCCGTACGAATCAGCAGCGATATCATCGTCCACATCGTCCAAGACATGGTCGGAAAGCTCGTATTTGCCGAGCGTGTTGAGGAACAAAGCCTTCCACTTAGGATAGTTGGTGGAAGCAAGATCAATAACGATCGGGATGGCCGTTTTGATGTTGCTGACGGTGACGGCCTGAGCGTGAAGGGCGGCACGATCGGACGTGGCCTGAGCATGTGCGTACGCCTCAGCTGCAGCGACGTAGGCGGACTTGGTGTCATTGACGAGTTTGATACGGGCAGCATGGGCTTCCTCCAGACAGGAGAGCTCATCCTTTGCTTTCTGGATGAGGGAGGCATCGCTCTTGGCAGCCTCCAGGCGTTCGACCTCGGCACGAGCGGCCGTGATAGCGGCGCGCTACGAGGCAGCGGTGGCGCGCTCGGCGGCAACAGCGACCGATTCAGATGTAGACATGAGTGGGGTAGGGGATCGCGTGGCACGGGAAGGATAGGCACGCCTCGGCGTGTGGCCGACGGCGGTTAGGTTAGCGGAAGCGGCGGGGAGGAACGAACCCCTCTGTATACCATGAAAGCGAATACAATACGCAATACAATTCCAATCGTTAGCAGAGGTACAAATAGGGGAGCCATCAAGGCTAACTCTAGCGTCCAAGCAAAGCTAGAAGTGAATGGGCCAGTACATGTGGGCACGTGGCCCAAGGCCATGCACAAGTACTAATAAGAGCCCAGATTATCTATCTAACATTTTCCAAGACATCCGGTTCCTTTGGCGTCAGCAGCTTGTTTATTTGCGTAAGAATTTCCTAGTTCTTCGGCATTGAGGGTAGTTTGTTATGTGTTGCAGCCACATTACCTACTTTAGTTGTGACTCGGTTGAAAAGTAATTTTATGTTTGCTGCACTCTCTGGTATATAAGAAATAAAAGGAAAGGGGGTGCTGAAAAAAAAAGAAGAGAAAGGGCCGCACCTAAAAGAAAGATAGAAAAAAATTAGAGTTGCTTGCATCCTTTGTGTCCTTTGTTGAGTCATTGTTTCTTACTTGAACTAGGTGAGAGAAAAGTTTAGGCCGGTGACATTGACTTACTTGGGACTATTATTTAGTTTTGCAATTCTAAATTGAAAATTTGTCGTTCCTTGCTACTATATTTTGCCTATCCAAACTTCACATATATACTTCTGAGCAGGCACAGGTTTTCAACCGTCGATACTCGTCGGCTCACACTCTTCAGGTATCTTTTGCTTTGCTAACAGTAAGAACCTTGTAAGAGCTTGGTTAGATGTTTCCATTTGCATATTGAGAGCTTCCACTGTTATCAAATAGTAGTGATAGGAAAATATACTTTTGTGTTGTCTTTTGTTGACTTCGAATAATGACAGGTTATTCATATCCACCAACGTATGATGGTGTGGGTGCTGATGAGTACATTGTGTGGGAAATTGCCATTGATAACATCTTTGCAACTCGCTTCATGTGTCCAAGGAGGAAGGTTAAAAATGCAGCTAGTGTTTTGCAACACTCAGCTTTAGCTTGGTGGGATTCTTTAAGTAATTTTGATAAACCTCAAACTTGGAATGATATGAAAATTATTATGAGAGAAACATTTGTTAGTCCACCTTCAACCTTGAATTCATATGATAAGGTAAACAATTTAGAGGATCAGTCCATTTTAGTGTCTCTTGCCCCTCCTAATTTTTTGCAGGATGCTGAACAAAATGAGAACAAGGACAACATGGAAGAAAATGAGAAGCTCACAACCTCTTGTGCAAATTCAGAACCATCACTTCATAATGCACCTCTTACTCTTGTTGAGAACACAGGTAATACCCATGGTGCTACACTCACAGAAGGTGAGAATTATATTGATGTGCAGAATTTTTCCACAAACCATGTTATCATAAAGCAATTGTTAGTGGAATCATCTCTGAATTTATCTTTGTCACATGATGATTTACTTGATGCTCCTTATGATAAATATGAATTGTGTGATAATGATTCAGTTTTACATGCTTTGGACCCAAATAATATTGTTGAAAATGAACATGTTATGCACATTGCTACTTCAAGTGCTGAGTTAAAACTATTGTCTTCTTTACAAACTTTGGGTTATATTGAATTTGATGATTTATGTATTCTAAATTGTTTAGTGAAGAAACTTTTCCAATATGCTGAGTTGCCTTGGTTGCCTAGACATACTTATCACTATATAGGAAACTATAACTGTCAAAGACAATATATGGTGCATCGAGTTTATATTTGTTCGAAACAGAAATCTTCTTTGTTTGGGCAACATTGTGATGAATTGGAGGGCTACAGTAACACTAGTCATGTAAAATCTAGTTGCTCTAATTTTTTTTTCAAGAAATAGGCTATCTTCCAAAAAGGGGAGTATTGGTTGTTTTTACCTACGATATCTTCTGCAACTATGGTCAAACTGAGGACAGATTGCTTTCAAGGAGAGGAGAATGATAAGGAAATGATATCCATCGATATGACCATTCAAGCACCAACGACGCGGAGGACGGCTTTGCTCCAAGAAGGGGAGGATGATGAGGACATCACACCCTCGGATACAATCAACAATCCTTGGCTGCACATACATGGTTCAAGGATGGAAATTAGGGTGAAAATTAGCGCACAACAGTTGACCGTATGGGTGAGCTCGTTTCCAATGATTTATTTATTTATATTTGAGAATATATTACTACCTAATACGTTGATTATTGTTAAAAACCATGGAGATGATGATGATATGGTTGAGAAGGAGGTTGGAGGCGTCGCAAGCCAGCAACGGGCGTCCATGTTAAGTTGGAGGCCCAAACAAAGTCGACTTTGAGTCTGTTTTAGAGTGCAGAAACAGCCTGCACCAAGATGGACGCCCTGGTCGCATAGTAACTCCTTTGGCCACATTCTTTACATGGATGGAAAGATAATTTGATGACCTTTTCATTGACACTGGTCTCATATCAAAATTCCTCCCGAGTCGTCGGGAATTGCCAAAATAAGAAGACGTCCAGAAACTGTCCCGGTGTTGCACCACCGTCTTTTTGCCTCTAGGCCGTGTATTTTGTTGAGCCCACTTAGGGCTGAGTCTAGGGGAGGATGGATGACCCTAGGGTCCTCATAAGTAGTCGCCGCCCCTTAGGAATTGATTTTTGCTTAGATTATTCTGTCAAGAATAGTTTCGTCTCTTTGTCAGTTTGTGAGACCCCAACTCGTGAGTTTAATCATATATTTGCAATTTGGTTGCTTCTATCTTGTTCGTGCTTGTGTTCTTTGATTCACAGGCAAGGATTAGCCTTCTTGGCGAGGTCAATCGTGCTTGCACGGTTGATAACTAGAGAAGACATGGTGCTGCGATTGCGGGGTTTGAAACGTGTTGTTCGGAAGCCGGATCGATTTGTGTCAAGCCTCCACCAAATCGTTGTTTATCAGAACTTTTCAGAAGATCGGGACACCCCGTTCACATCAGTTCCATCTTTTGTATGTAGGGTAGACTTTCTCATAATGTGGGTGTTTACTCAAAGGCACATTAGAAGTTCTAATTTTTTTGTCATTTATCACCAAAACCCACTAAGGGGTTGCATCTTTAGTTGCATTTATGGATTTTGGTTCTCATAGCTTTTGATTTCTATAATACATGTGTTAACCGGTATGTAACGATTCTTATGTATGGGTAACAGGTACTCCATCTCTTTTAGCAAACAACAGGCAACAGTGCGCTGCATTAAAAAACTCAACCTGTCGGGGAATGAAGCCACCCGGACGGCATTATCTAACGAGAAAATCCTTCTCACCGCAGGCCAAGAGAACACCCGAACCCGCTCCTCAAGCATACAAAAGGATTCAGCTAGCCATGTGAGCTATGGCGTGAGTCTTTACCTATGCATTGATCTAGCGAGAGCGATGGGATTTTTTTCTCAGGTATAAACCCCTGTGCAACACGCGAGTCGATCCCGGGATTTGACCCTTGCCACTTACCAATTCAATACTTTCCAGAGAAAGTTCAAATATATAAGGAAGTGCATTTTGAATCCATGGTGACTCGTGCCCACTCTATAACTTGGCACCACCGTCAGCCGTCGGATCATGAAGAAAACTACATATCGATTCTCACATACTACACATGAAGAAAACTAAATAAAATAGAAAACTACATATCGATTCTCACATACTGGCATAAACCATGCGTTCTTTGATATAAGCCATACAATGATACATAGAGATCACTTTTATAGTTGATCATCATGATTATTATTCATATGTGAGTTACATTAATTTATAGATAGCTTAACAAACACCCATCGTAGAAGTTGTTTATTTCGTTGTCTATGTACGACCATCAAGGCACTTACAGATAATAGCCGTCTAAACCGTTCTAAACCATTGTAGATGCCCTAAGAGCTTGCTTCGATAACTGAAAATGTCAAGTAATTTGGCAAAAAACGAAGAGGCTAGGATGTCATTTGTTTTGGTATCGAGGTAGTGCCCCTTAGTACAAGTAGAATTTTTTTTTCAAATTTTGCATGATGTTAACCGAAACAAAAAGCTATGATAAAAAATTACAATATAATTTTAATATATTTTATAGTATAATAATAATAAAGAATATATAAATGAAAATGATATTAAAATAATATATTATCAATATATAGGTTGTTGTGCCACCTATCATCATATAAAATCTGACCTTTAAATTTAGCCTATATGCCAAGAAATAAAAAGAAGTCAAATCGCAATAGGGTTTTACATTGCATTAGTTTCCAAGCTTTGGAGGGGTATAATGAGCCAAGATTTTATTTAGGGTCAATTATTCAAGGGAATATAGAATTTCACCCTTTTCATTATGTAGGCTATCCCACAAAGATTTACTTACTTTTCAGGTAAGTAAAATTATGCATTCTCTCGTTGATACTTTCAGAACAATAAATATATCCTCCTCGTATCTCAAATTATTTACCATTCTAGCTTTCTGTTAGATTCATTGAACATTCTCTGAACCTGGACACACCATCAGTCCAGATTTGGTGAACATACTATGAATCTAAAACCCAAAACAGCTCCATAATGAAAAATAAACCGGGACGGAGGAAGTACATGTGTAGTATTTCTTTTACAAAGCTGGAATTAGGTGACAAAATATTGTACACCTCTTGATCATATTCTCTTGAATAAATAAAATACATGTGAAACAAAAATATGTTGGTACCTGGAACATTTGTTGAAATTAGAACAAAAACATTTGTTCAGTAAAATATTTCTATGAAGGATAATATTAAGACTGATAGAATATTCTGTTGAACAGCACCAAAGGAAACAATGGATCGTAATTTTTATGTGAAATGTCTTGACAAATATTTCTATGAACATATTTTTGTTGAAATTAGAACAAAAATATTTATTTAGTAAAATACTTCTATGAGGGATAAGATTAAGAATGATAAAATATTCTGCTGAACAACACCAAAGTAAACAATAGATCGTAATTTTTAGGTGAAAGTAGAAACCTACTTCATGTTACTCCCTCTGTCACAGAATATTTGACATTCTAGTATCTTCTATTTTATCAAAATATTTGGCATTCTCACTTCGAAGACACCTTTCTCTCTTCCCAATACATCTTTATCTTTATCTCTCTCCTCTTCACTTCTTGCCCACCTATTTTATTTTTTCTCTCTTTTGAATCTCTCGTGTCCGGAGCTAGAATGTCAATTATATTGGGACAGAGGGAGTATCATTTCAGGTGAAATGTCTTGACTATTTTTGATAAGATTAATGGTGTGTAACTTTTAAAAATATGTGGAATGGTATTGTAGACTATTTTTTTTTCTAATGGCAATGGTGATTGTTTCTTCTCTTTTTTCTTCGCCAAAGCTCAATAGAAAATTTCGTAGTGATATTTATCGAAGTTACTGTAGATATGGTTATTCGAAGTTTTGCCACAATTCATCGCTAGAAACGTCATCTCCATTCCTAATGATCAGCACGTTTGGGATCATGGAAGGAATGAGGAGCCTTGAGATTACGATAAGACGGATGAAATTGCTTCTTTGCACGATGCATCCAAATTCTATTTGCACTAAAAATTTCCCCCTTCCAATAAGCCTTGGGACACAGAACTAGGTTGTGTGCACGACGATGTTGCATGTTGACATGTCACTGAGTTGCCATTGCTCTACGCAAGGTCATTCTGGCCAACCCACCATGGGCATTGCTCTGGAAAACTGTCTTGTTGTCCCACGCCCATGGACAATAATGGGAAACCATCCGTGAACTACTTGCATATTCATCAACTCTCCACCGCATGATGTACGAAATAAGAATCGTGCCAAATATAGTCTGCTGAGTGGTGAGATGATATCAAAGTTTGGAGCAAGCCAGCTAGCCTCTCCTTGCCCGTGACGATTGACGTATGTCGGACTTGTTTGGGAACGGTAGGGGCTACACTAGCAAAAACTCTACCGTTCAACCACAGGAAACCTTGTAAGAGGGAGATCATGGACCGTTACCACTAGACGCGTAGGCGGAGCGGAAGCGACTTGGAGTAGGGAGGTCCAATGTAGTCGCGCGTCGAGGTAGAGGAAGTAGACGTTCGCAACAACCGTCTCCTCCTAGTACAGCCGATCAACATCACAGTAGCAGCACCTCCTCACGGTACCCACACGTACAGGGAAGAACGTCGTATGCGGCGTGCTAGCACCGACAGCACAGCTGGGGTTTCATGGGAGGAGTGGAGGTGGCGGCTAGGGTTTAGCATGTCACGTCTCTCTCGCGCCCTTGGCCGTACTCCACTTTATATAGACCTGCTAATGAGTCATTAATCTAAAAGTCCATTAGTGATCAAACCCCTCATGGATCAATATCCATATATGGCCCGCGACCACAATGACATTGTCTCTTGGGCACATATCCAACAAGAACTAAGCTGAGAATGTCGGGATTTGCAGATGTCGTTTCCCTCGGTGGAACTAAGCTGAGAATGCCTTTTCTCATTCTTGAAGTCTGGCTACCAAAATCACGCAACCTTAGGCTGAATTTATCAGACAAGGCATCCCGCCATGCAGATGTAAAATGCATCTCTGTGCCCTGCTGTCCATGTCCTACATCCCCTTCAACAGGTGATGCAAAAGAGGAGGTAAACTGCCTTTAGAGGAGAGATAAGATGCAAAAATACACCTCCTCTCACCTCAAATGCAAATGGAGAGCGCATGCAATGGAGCAGCGGCCAGGGAGCTCGGCGGTCGGGATGAGTGGCGGCAGCGTGGGAAGACAAAATTGTGTGGTGATGTTGAAACACCATCACATTTGACTTTTCACATGTCCAGTGACAAAATATATGTGGTGTATAGTAAGTAAATGCTTAGAATGGAATCAAAGTCCAAATAACAAAATATATGTGGTGTATAGTAAGTAAATTCTTAGAATGGAATCAAAGTCCAAATAACATTACTGTTGGTAATCTAGAACTAACTAGAAAGAAACATGATAGCAACCGAGATGTGGTAGATGTGGCATTCTCAACAGCATGCTGGTTGGCTTTGTTGGAAACAAGAGCAATTTAGTGATGATTATTCTAATTCCAGTAAGCAAAAACAAGAGACCAAAACCATGTAATCTAGGCATGTAGAAAAGCACAAGCACACCTATCTCAATCACATGTTCTAGCAGATCATATAGGAACGAGAAAGAGCAACAGGTAACAGTTGCAACAAGGATCATAGCAGCAAGCAACAAGCAGCCACATGATCCATCCATCAGGAAGGTAAAGGTAGTACTTACAGGGAAGTGATCCGGCGGCGACTGGTGTAGAAGATCGGAGGTGCGGACGAACAACGAGCAGTCGCGACGGCGCTTCCCAAAAACCTGATACGGCCCCTACCCTGTGCAAGGACACGAGGGGACGTAGGCTTCGGAGACCTGCTCTCCCGTCACCGATGACACGTCGGCGGCGGGATGGGGCGGACGAGGCGGCAGCGCAGTAGTGATGGCGAGAGGAGCAAAAATTCGGAGAGTCGGAGGTAACGTCTCACCTCCATATATATACTTACGACTCACACAGTAATGGTAATTAATCCATAATTAGGAAATCACATTAAAGACCATTAATGAAGAATAATTGCTTACCATAAGTGGTCAACGCAATTTTCTCTATGGCAAAATAAAGAGAGGAGCAAAAGGAAGCCGCAGGCCCGCCCACGCAAGGCCGGGATTTTGCCGGACCATTCACGCAGGTGTCGCGCTGCCGCGCCCATCGCCCAAGCCCCGCCCCGCCCGGCCCGGCCCGGCCCGGCGAGGCAAGGCGAGTGAGCGCGCGTGTGGGTTTTCTTTCTTCTCTCTACTAGCTTCAACTAGGTGGAAACAACTCTACTACTTAAGTTGTCTTCCTTCCACCTAGAGTAGCAATGTGGGACTAAAGTCCCCCACCATGCCATGCATGTGTGAGTGGGCCTTTGGGATTTATAGGAATGATTATTTGGGCCACCGCCCAAATCTTCTAACAATCCCCTACCAGATCCCAGAGGTTCACGAGTTTGCTCAACGTACCAAGGTACTGTTTAATATACTAGTGTTTCGGTGGAGACCGGTTAAGGTTGAACATCCACCTAGAACCACAAGCTACGCTTATCCACAACCGCACAATGGACTATGCCTTGAATTGGCAGTTTGGTGTGGACAAGTTTCACTTGAGGCCTTAGCCGATACTCGGCTGCCAAGTGTCTACCCCGCGGGCGGAGCATATAAGTCATTCTCCAGCCTCACTTCATGAGCTCGTTAAAGAATTCCCGGATCTTCTAGATCTGCGACTAACAGTCAAGCTCACATAGGTGTGTTCTTGCAAGAATACTCAGTAGGACAGTATCTCGCTAAGTCAGCCCGAGAACACATTAAGACAAAGTCAGCCTACCTTACAGTTATGAGAGTACCGCATCTCCGGCGGAGTGGGTACAGTTAGTTTGTACTCTGCAGTTAACTCACAGACTTGTTCTTCCCGTGTCCTAATTCACGGGATCTCCGATCACATAGGTTGGGTTACCACTGTAGTATAACTCACGTGGGTCTCAATCCCATCTCCTTCGATGCATTATCAATCACAGTGCGCGACAATCCCTTGGTAAAGGGATCTGCCAGGTTTTTAGCTGTTTGGATATATTCCACAGCCTATTACTCCGGAGCTCCTTAATTTCCTAACGAGACTTCAATCTGCGCTTCACATGTTTGTTGGACTTCTTATTATCCCGACTATTTTTCACCTTCACAATAACTGTTTGGTTATCACAGTTAATGAGAATAGCAGGAATGGGTTTTTCAACCACCTGGAAGGTCCATCAAAAGTTCTCGTAGCCACTCTGCCTCGCAGTGGTCGTGTCTAGTGTCTGTGAGCTCAGCCTCCATAGTTCACTTAGTCAAAATGGTTTGTTTACATGATCTCCAAGAAACAGCGCCACCACCTAAAGTGAATATGTATCCACTCATTGTAACAACCCGATTTTCACCGGAGGGAGAAAATCGTGCCTTTGTACCTCATAGTCACTCCCAGGAGGATGACTCGTACAACCAATACAGTTGAATATCATAAAACCATAAAAGATTACAAAATATGACAAGAATCAAGATAACATATTATTCTAAGAAGAATAACATCTACAACAATTGAGTACAAGGACTTGGCATGCAGGCCAAGAAAGCAACACAAGACTACTAGCGGAAGCGAAACACCAAGCGTTGATGACGACAAAAGCAAATCTTCAACTTGTGCGTAGCGGAAGTCTTCGTAGTGAATCCAAATCCACAAGCAACTTGAGTGTAGACGAAACCCTTCTTAATCATCTTCAATCTTAATCTAGTTGGGTTGATGAAGTCTTGACGTTGAAGCCTGATCTACTAGGTGGCTGAAAAACAAAGTGGTAAAACCGTGAGTACATAGAGTACTCAAGCAAGCCGCAACTACCTAGCAACAATGTATGCATGCTTGGATAATTCAAGGATAGGCAAGGGCTAGCACCTAAAGCAATTAATCCTCAAGTCTATGTGATTCACATTTTATTATTAGTCAAATTTTATAAGTGGACTTGCAGGAAACAACACATTCCTGCAAGGGTCAAGATTTTATGTCCAGCACACCTCCACTGGACCACAGCTCGAAGCCGGAAGTAAAACACCTATCGGAGGGGAGAAGTAGTAAATGCTAATCAAGCGTGTCGCTCAATGGTGTTTCCCGCTTACCCGAGGGCTAGGCTATACGTATAGATTATATATCTCTGCAGAGAGTAAGCAACTATACCCACGTGAAGAGGTACTATAACTACAGCCACCGTCGTGGCTAAAGCACAGCAACACTCACAAGATCAATAAACAAAGCATCGATCGGCGGGCGCCCGTCCCTCGGGTCCGGGATCCCCAATCACAACGTAGAACAGGGTCCTGAAGGTGTGAAAGGTCTACCACGGGCCAGGTGGGGTATCCTCTACTCATGGGTCGAGACACCGCTCCAAAAACCCACTAACACTAACTCGCACCACGGCGGGCCCACCGGTCCTCCGCTAAGCGTCTCAATCCAGCTCGCCCATACAGGTCACGTGGTAAGCTAGTATACCAAAGAGCGAGCAACCAGGAACCGGTCCTTATGCTTCCGGGGCGAGTCATCATCCCTCTCCTCAAAACAACAGTCTCAACGACGAGTGTCACCACAACAGGGGCCCTATAACCCAAGGCCCCTACACAATCTGCGCCCGCAACGGGCGCTCTCCAAACAGAGACTCCCTAAAAGTCTCCCAGCACCTAACCACCTACACTCGCCCCGCAAAAGTCCTACGAGTGTATCTAGTATAGAAACTCGACACCTGTGAAACACCTATAATTTATTTTACACAAAAATCATGTATAGTCATCATGGGGTTCAATTAGGCAACTAAGCAGATTCTAAGCATGCGAGTAACGATGAGAACAACCTATGGCAAACAGTGGCAAGGGTAGCATAGTATGGCATAGGTAAACTACAAGTGCAAGTAACCATTTATCATGCATGGATCAATTTAATGAAATTGCTAAATAGGAGCAAGAGTGGTCAAGGATTGCGGCTTGCCAGCGAAACGCCGGTCCCACGCCGGGTCGGGTACTCGTACGGCTGCTCCGGCGGGAACTCCTCAAACTGCGGTGCGGGCGGAACTCCAAGCCGGGCGTGCTCGTCCCGATCTTCGTGCGCGGCACGCGACGCCACGTCGAGCGGTGCTAGTCTCGTCGCCGTTCGAGCTGTGGAGCGCGCAGACGACCCGAGCCAAGATCCCCGCCGTCTCCTTCATCTCCGTCGCTCGTCGCCGTTGGTAAGCCCCCATCCAGCTTGTGCTTCGTTCCATGCTCGAGCCTACCGACGGAGCCGCCGGAGAGGAGTGACGTTCTCGCCTACACTCGAGTGCTTGTGGGCTTTGGGTCTTCACCGCCGATCTTCATGTGAGACGCTTCCGCTAGTTTCCTTCATGTTCTCTCGCGGGCTGCGTGCCGCGTGTTTTGTATTCATGAGATTTGAGCATTGAACTATGATGATGTACTTTGGAGATTCTATTATCTTGCCTTGCATTTACTCTATCTTATGGTTTTTATGATGTTAACTATATTGGATGTACGTGTCACACTCCCGGGAGTGACATAGAGGTACAAGGCACGGTTTTCACTATCCGGTGAAAATCGGGTCGTTACACTCATGGCCTTTAGCTCATCGGCATCTGAAATCCAGTTTGCATCACTATATCCTTCGAGTACACTAGGGTACCCCGAATAGTGAATTCCATAACTCATTGTACCTTTTAGGTAGCGCAACACTCGATCAATACCTTGCCAATGATCATCTCCCGGGTTAGAAGTAAACCGGCTCGGTTTGCTTACGGCAAAAGAGATGTCGGGACGAGTTGCGCTAGCTAGGTACATAAGGGAACCAACAATCGGGAGTATCTCGGTTGATCCTTTCCGAGTCCTCTATTCTTTCGAAGTATTAGACTCGGATCGTATGGTGTTGGAGAAGGCTTGCTGTCCATGTAGCCAAAGCGGCTCAAGACCTTCTCCACATAATGAGATTGCAAAAGAGTAATCCCATCCTCACCTCTTATCAATTTGATGTTCAGGATCACATCTTCTTCTCCCAGATCTTTCATGTCAAAATTTTGGGATAAAAATGATTTTACATCGTTTATCTCATCGAGACTTGTCCCAAAGATTAATATGTCATCGATATACAAACACAAGATAACTCCTTTACCCCCACTATAGCGGTAGTACACACAAGTGTCGGCTTCATTTACCGCAAATTCAGCTGATGTCAAAGTTTTGTCAAACTTCTCATGCCATTGTTTTGGTGCTTGTTTTAGGCCATACAAGGATTTTAGCAGTCTACACACCTTGCCCTCTTTTCCTGGTGCAATATATCCATCTGGCTGCTCCATATAGATTTCCTCATCCAACTCTCCATTAAGGAAAGCCGTCTTCACATCCATTTGATGAATCGGAAGACCTTGTGAGACAACCAAAGATAGTAGCACACGGATGGTTATTAATCCGCAACAGGTGAATAAGTGTCAAAGAAATCCTCGCCCTCCTTTTGGGTATAACCCTTTGCCACAAGCCTTGCCTTATATTTTTCAATGGTACCATCAGGTCCGAGTTTCTTCTTGAACACCCACTTGCAACCAACTGGTTTGCAACCATCCGGTCTGTCTGTTACTTCCCACGTGCCGTTGGCGGTGATGTAATCCATCTCGCTACGGACATCATCCTTCCAGTACTCTGCATCCGGTGGTGCATAAGCCTCCGAAATGGAAGTGGGTGTATCATCCACAAGGTACACAGTGAAGTCATCACCAAAGGATTTTGCAACCCTTTGTCTTTTACTCCTTCGAGGAGCAACTTCACTATTGTCCTCTTCGATCTCAAGTGAGTGCTCAAAAGGGTCAGCTGGAGCTATGGGTTCAGGAATTAAACTATTTGAGGAACTAGGTAATGTATATGCATCCTTCATAGGAAACATGTGTTCAAAGAAAGTAACATCACATAATTCCATTATTGAATCAACTAAGACATCGGACGCCTCCGATTTAATTACTAGAAATCTATATGCCGTGCTGTGGTGCGCATATCCTAGAAAGACACAATCAACAGTTTTTGGTCCAAGCTTGCGTTTCTTATTAATTGGTACATTGACCATGGCCAAGCAGCCCCATGTACGCAAGTATGAGAGTGATGGCTTTCTTCCCTTCCATCCTTCATACGGAGTAACGTCACTATTTTTAGTGGGAACTCTATTCGGAACATGACATGCTTGTCAAGACAGCCTCCCTCCACCATGCCTTAGACATACCGGAAGTACCCAACATGGCGTTAACCAAGTTAGATAACGTTTGGTTCTTCCTTTTGGCAACCCCATTAGATTGAGGCGAATATGGAGGAGTGTGTTCATGAATAATTCCATTCTCCGAACAAAAGAGATCGAATTCATGGGAAAAATACTCTCCACCACGATCAGACCTAACTCGTTTTATCTTTCTTTCTAATTGATTTTCCACTTTAGCTTTATAGGTTTTAAAGTGTTCTAGCGCCTCATCTTTAGTTTTCAACAGACATACATAACAAAATCTAGTTGCATCATCAATCAACGTCATGAAGTATCTTTTTGCACCTTTTGTCAACACACCATTCATCTCACAAATATCAGAATGTATGAGCTCTAGTATTGTCGAGTTTCTCTCGCCTACAGCCTTGTGAGGCTTACGAGGTTGCTTAGCTTGCACACAAGCTTGACATTTAGAGCCTTTGACAATGGAGAACTTAGGAATTAAACTCATACTTGGATAGCCGAGACATATAACCAAAATTAATGTGACACAAACGGGAATGCCAAACATTAGCCTCACAATTGTTCGAGTCACAAGCATGGTTCACAACTTTGTTACAAAAGTCCGAAAGGGAAAAGCGGAACAAGCCTCCACTTGTCATAGCCTTTGCCAATGAATTGACCAAATCTCGTAATGACTACTTTATTCGACTCAAATACCAGCTTGAACCCATCTCGACAAAGGGGGATCCACTAACGAGGTTCTTGTTTATTGAGGGGGCATGCTGCACGTTCTTCGACCGCACGATCTTTCCCGAAGTGAAGTTCGGATCGACCGAACCAACACCAAGAACAGTAGCATGCGAGCCGTTCCCCATCATGACGGTTGAACCTCGCGCGACCTGGTAAGAGGAAAACATGGAAATATCAGCACAAACATGAATATTAGCTCCTGTATCTATCCACCAATCATTAGATTGACAAACAGAAAATACACTAGGTAAATTACCGTACCCGGAGCCTCCACTAGGATCACCAATAGTCACGTTGGCAGACTTCGCCCCTGCTGAACCTTCTTGCCCTTGCGGTTGCGACACTTCTTGGCGAAATGCCCATTCTCACCGCAGACAAAGCGGACAATCTCATCCATGTTCATCTTCTTCTTCTTGAACCGAGTAGTCCGAGTAGCCTTTCCTTTTCCCTTCCGGTTCTTCTTTCCAAGCATGTCTGCATAACGTTGGCGCTGGATCGCCCTACCGGTGCTCCGGGAGGAGCATCCTTTGCTCGAGCCTTCTCTTCAACATCAAGACCAACCAATAGATCCTCAACGGAAATGTTCTGTCTCTTATGTTTCGGAGATGTGGCGTAGCTCCTCCAAGACGAAGGCAGCTTGGCAATAATGCCCCTGACCACAAACTTGTCGGGCAATTTGCATCCAAGCTGATCGAGCTCCCTCACAATGAGTTGGAATTCATGAGCTCTGCTCCACAACGGAATGGTTATCAACCATTCCGAAGTCGTGGTACTCGCTCCATGAGGTATAGCTCGCGCCCAAGCATCCGAGGCGGAGAACTTATGTTCAAGTGCCTCCCACAGCTTCTGCAGCACTTTTGATGTGCATGTACACATGTCACACCCTACTTTTTCTTTTTCTTAAAAATTATTTTTCTCCATTAATATATACTAGAAAAAGGGCTACAAATTATTTTTCTTAATAATAACTAAAAATTAATGCATTCCATTCATGACAAGCATGGCATGTAGAATTTATTTTCCACGTGACAAATAATTAGTTAGGCAATACTTATTTTATCCACTTAGAGAAAACCCAGGAAAATAAAAAGGAAAAATAGAAAATAAATGAAGACCCCAAAAGACCCCATGGGCCCAAACTTCTCTCCCCTCTTCTCTCTTTCTCTTCCACGACCCAAGGCCCACACGGGTCTTCTTCTTCTTCCTCCCTCCGCCCCCAAACAGCGCCCCCAATCTCCTCTCCCCCGTTCAAATCCCGTGCCCCGGAAGCCCTCCCGCTCGCATCCGACCGCCCGCGCGTGATCGCCGCCCCCTCTTCCTCCCCTCCCCCGCGTTAGCATGACGGAATTGATGTCCAATCAATGCGAATGAAACACGGGCGCCATCACCGGAGAAACGGCCGCCCGCGCCACGCCGGCTCGCCCTACACCCCCTCCGCTCTATAAAACCCGGGCCACGGATGCCCCACAACTTTTCCCCCTCCCGCACTCGAGCTCCTCTCGTCCACTCCCGCGCCGGCACCACCGCTCGCGAACCGCACCGCCGCCCGTCCGTCGCAAGCTCGCCCCCGCCCACTCCCGGCTTCGCACGACCCCGGGACGGTGTTCCCCACCACCCACCGCCTCCGCCAGGACCGACGCGACGGAGAAAAGACCCCGGACGAGCACGCGCGACCCCGCCGGACTCCACCGCCCCGACCTCACCGCCGCAGAGCCCCTTCCGGCCGCCTCCGTCCGCGCTTGACCGCCCGGTGAGACTCCCCTCCGCCTCCTCTCCCTTTTCCCCCATGCGCCGCAAGAATCCGGCCACCGGAGCGCCGTTCCGGCGAGCTCCGGGCGCCGTCAATGGCGCCTCCGCCTCTGTTGGCCGCCGCCGCCGCCACCTACCCGTTCCCTCCCCCTGCGCCGTCCGATTAGAACCCAAGGGCCCAGATTAGAAGGGGCTCATACCCCTTCATAATCGGTCCACCGTGGACCATGGACCACGGGTCCATGGGGCCTATGCACCCGGTCCACGAAAATTTTGATTTATTTTAATTAGTTTAATCCCTGGATAATGACGCATTTACAAAATAACCCTCGCGAATAATTTAATTAAATATAGGTCCTGTTTTATGCATACTAGCCCCTGTTTAATATTTTATTTACAATCTAGCCCCTGTTTTAGGTTAGGATGTAACTTTTACGTATTAGCCCCTGTATTTAGTTAAAATCACGCACGCATGTCTCTGTTCATAGGAAACATTTACGCGCTAACCCCCCAAGTCTATAGTTAATTATGTTTAGGTCCCCGTAACTTGTTTTTAGCGTAACTTTTGATCCGTAGGTCCAAATTAAGTGATTCTTGCGCCAAAATTCTCGTAGGAACATGTACTTTGCATTTAGGGCATTATCATACTGTTTTGCACCTTGCTGCATTCTCTGTGTTAATTTATTGCTATGCTTTGTATGTTCCGACGTGATACGCGTATAGTTGAGAACGTCCCCGAGCCGCAGGAGTACGAGGATCTGCAGAACCAAGAGTTTGAGGAGTTTGAGCAACCACCCCCATACGATCAAGGCAAGTGCCCTTGACGCATTTTGTACCTATTTCCGTCTATTCCGTCACATAGCGTAGTAAATGCATGTTTAGATAAAATTGATGAATGCCTATGATTAGGACTTACTAGTGTTGATTGATCCTGTATTCCTTGTCGCCATGGACGTAGATTTTGGGATAAATGGGTAGAATTGCTTAGCTTGCTAATTTATTATGCTCTGGGTCATTGTTAATCTTAAATGCCACTCGCTTTACATTTTCTCGCATGATGAATGATGAACTGGATTAATTAGAAACATGGCATAGGGTTTTGGGTGAATGGTTGGGGGGCTACGCCCGGGGTGTACCGGTAGTCCCGTGTTTGTTATCACCCGAAACATAAGGACCGGTTCTCGGAGCGATAATCCATGCTAAACCGTACAGCCACGAGCCAAGTATGGACGCGGCTTGGCGTAGTAGACGGTAGATGCCGGTGGAGTACGCGCGAAGGAGAGGGGGCTGTGGTCGGGGAGTACCGGCAGTCCCGGGGAGGCGTGGCGAAGAGACGAGGTCTCCGAGCCATCCGTCACAAAAGAGTGAGGCTGCTCGAGTGGATGGTTTACTCCTCTAGATTAGCGGATCTCTAGTGGTCGCGTTCGAAACCGGAGGACACCGTGAACCGTCTTGGAGGTGATCTCTTGGCCACACACCCCGGAAGTGTGTTATGTGTCCGATGGCACCGGCATAATGGAGACTTTAGTCCACCTAACCTTAGGGGACGAAATCACTTCCTCGTGGGGAAACGTGTACAACCTCTCGCAGAGTGTAAACTGTTATGACAGCCGTGCTCATGGTCGGGAGCGGCATGGACCCTCACTTGATTAGGGGATAAAGGGCGGAATGGTGAATGGTGATAGGTTGCACCTAAGATGCTTTGGCAGACCTCATTAAAGATAGTAATTAGGATGCTTAATTAAAACCTGATTAGATAGGTGCTTTCGCATTAACCCCAATAATAGCCTTCCTTATCTATAGCCACATGTCATTCTTTCCCACACTTGCCGAGTACGACATGTACTCACACTTGCTATATCCTACGTTGCTGCTCAGCTCCAGGAGAAGGTTGGGAGTCGTACAAGGGTCGGGACCAGGAGTACTAGGCGGGCGATCCACCGGTCGATGCTCGTGGCGTCATGGGTGTCTACGTTAATTTACCTCGCTGTGATGTACTCTCTGTTAGACCTACGGGTCGTGCTGTAATAAAGATGGACGATACAATGTAATAATTCGAGGATATGGTTATTTATACTGTTTATCATTAATGATGTCGCGTATGTGTGATTTAACCGATCCTGGCACACATACGTTAGCATCCATTTCATCTCTCGGAAATGGGTGTGACGACACATCACACAACTGGTCGGAGAGAACGCTAAGGACGCATCCGACGAAAATCGTCGTCGCCGCGATAAACTCTTGCACCTTACTGCAATTTAGTGATGATTATTCTAATTCCAGTAAGCAAAAACTAGAGACCAAAACCATGTAATCTAGGCATGTAGAAAAGCACAAGCACACCTATCTCAATCACATGTTCTAGCAGATCATATAGGAACGAGAAAGAGCAACAGGTAACAGTTGCAACAAGGATCATAGCAGCAAGCAACAACCAGCCACATGATCCATCCATCGGGAAGGTAAAGGTAGTACTTACAGGGAAGTGATCCGGCGGCGACCGGTGTAGAAGATCGGAGGTGCGGACGAACAACGAGCGAGTCGCGACGGCGCTTCCCAAAAACCTGACACGGCCCCTACCCCGTGCAAGGACACGAGGGGACGTAGGCTTCGGAGACCTGCTCTCCCGTCACCGATGGCACGTTGGCGGCGGGATGGGGCGGACGAGGCGGCAGCGCAGTAGTGATGGCGAGAGGAGCAAAAAATTCGGAGAGCCGGAGGTGACGTCTCACCTCCATATATATACTTACGACACACACAGTAATGGTAATTAATCCATAATTAGGAAATCACATTAAAGACCATTACTGAAGAATAATTGCTTACCATAAGTGGTCAGCGCAATTTTCTTTATGGCAAAATAAAGAGAGGAGCAAAAGGAAGCCGCAGGCCGGCCCACGCAAGGCCGGGATTTTGCCGGACCATTCACGCAGGTGTCGCCGGACCATTCACGCAGGTGTCGCGCTGCCGCGCCCATTGCCCAAGCCCCGCCCCGCCCCGCAAGGTGAGGCGAGTGAGCGCGCGTGTGGGTTTTCCTTCTTCTCTGTACTAGCTTCAACTAGGTGGAAACAACTCTACTACTTAAGTTGTCTTCCTTCCACCTAGAGTAGCAATGTGGGACTAAAGTCCCCCACCATGTCATACATGTGTGAGTGGGCCTTTGGGATTTATAGGAATGATTATTTGGGCTACAGCCCAAATCTTCTAACAGGCTTGGCTAAATAGAAATGAATACGTCTTTCAAGATTGCATTATATCTAACCCAGAAATACTAAAACACAAAGTGATTTCGATGATGCAGAGATGGAGTGCATTGAGTAGGGGCCAAGTGAAGGTAGCGATCAGGAGGATGGTGGCAAAACTTCAGGACATGGTGCTACCTCCAAGCAGAGTAGGGGTAGGCTAGCTTTTGTTGGTAGTTTTGTTGGAACTTGGGATGTAAGGTCTTGTGTACTAACTATCTGTAAGCTGGCAACCCCAGCATAACTCAAATGCTTTCGTAATGAAAAAGCAGGGCATGTGCCTTTTCTCTAAAAAAAAAGATTGGAAATGTACTGTATTTGGAACGATATAATTGTATGCACTGCGGATTTGCACTTCTTGTGTAGGTATATATGTCATTTATGAACCTTATTACAAGAAGCATTTTTCTTTCTTTTTTTGCTAGTGAAATCTAGTCTATATTCTTGTTTTGCAACAGTTCAGATTTTAAGCCTGCAATCCTTGTTCCATAAGGGAATATTACTGATAAGGCAAAATTGTCCGTAACACACCAAAAAGACGTGGTTTCGTCTCCAACATATCAACAAAGTCTTATTTGTCTGCAATACACTATGATTTTGTGATTTCTTGTCTTAGACACATTATGACTATTTAGCAATTGATACCAGCTTTTTTATCTCAATACTCAGAGTACATTAGGACTTGAAACTTGGCACAAATATGCATTGTCCTATTATCTATCAATAAAAAATAGTGCTAGATTTTATTTTATTATTTTTATGGTTTTTTGGACAAAGTGAATATTAAAACAATGAGTAAACAAGACAAACATCTGAAAAAAATTAAGCTCTATTTTTTAATGATAGATAAAGCAAAAATGTATATTTATACCAAGTTTCAAGTCTTAATGTACTATGAGTATTAAGATAAAAAATTGAAAACAATTATTAAATTGCCATAATATGTCCTAGATAATAAATCACAAAATCATAGTGTATTGTGGACAAAATTCGACTTTGTTGATGTGTTTGAGACGAATCCACATTTTCTCAGTGTGTTATAGACAATTTTACCTATTGATAAATGGCTAGATTCGTTGCATCTTGATGAGTTGCTTGATGTAGATACTATGCTTTATACATCTCTACTTTTTATTTGGTCTTCTAGTTTCTGTCTGGTGTCCATCTCCACGTAAGTTACCGTTTGGTATCGCCTCTACGTAAGTTATCGATGTCCGATACGATCGGTAATCCAATGCGATCTGTAATCAGTCAGCCGGTGTCCTGATCCGATCTATAATCTAATTAGCCAACCGATGTCTTCCTCCAAGTAAGTTACCGATCCGATATAACGACTCCTGCTGCCATAATGGGCCACAATCGAGTTAATCAGCCAGCCCATGTCTCCTTAGATGGGTCACAATCGAGTTACCGATGTCACTAACGTGAGCTCGCCCCACCAGGCCGCCAACGTGTGCCGAAGATCGAGAGCGAGCTCAGGTGAGGGAAACACTAGGGAGGCCTACCATAGGAACGACTCTGTTGTGGGTATGGTGAGAGAAACACCAGAGAGGGCCTCACCACCGTGGGAAGGCATATGCGAGCTCGGCAGCGGCTCCGGCGCACGTGTGGATGACAAGTTGGCTCTGCTGCTCAATAACATTCTCACTAGATTGGGAAAAAAAAATCAAATTCTCTTGGAGTGAGTCTATTTTGCTTCCAAATCTAACTTGGTCAAAATATCAAATCAATTAGGACTGGCCTAGGTTAATTCAATACAAGTGGGTCGATACTTTCAAATGACATTGAACACAATCAAATGTACGTAAGCAGATGCTAATATTTTGTTAAAAAAAGCAACATACATACCCCTGCCTCCACTTTAAGCTTATAATCTTTCTCTGGAAAGAGTTTAAGACACGTTGGTAGAGAAGCACGAACATTTTTGCAGGTCTTTTTATATGTTTGAAGGTGTATCTCGAACAAATATGATAGAAAAATATTCATAGCTTGTCTAAGAAACTATAAATTGGTGTCCGACAGAAAAAAAATCAGCAGATTACATATAACTCTATTTTTTTCATGGAGTGTTATCTGGTACAAATGAAACGGGTGTGCAGCAGTAATTGAAAAACGAAACTTGAGCAACCTACATAAGTAGCCAGCCTAGCCCGGAAAAATTGCTCGGGATCAGTTAGCGGCCTTAATCTATACCCAATAATATAATTATGGTGAGGTCGTCTATGCCCGTCTGTCCAAAACCCGTTGGTCACCCTCTGCCTCCCTCCTTATCCGTCGCCCTCTCTCACGGACGCACGCGCGACTGCGAGCGAGACCACGCGGTTAGGGTTCCCCGTTCGCCTCCTCCTCCTCGTCTTCCTCCCAGCGCTGCTGCATCCGCTCGCGCCCTCCTCCTCTTCCTTCCAGCGCCGCTGCATCCGCTGACGCATCCGCTCGCCTCCGACCGCCCAAGTCCTCACCACGCTCCCGGGAACGGCCACAACCTGATTGTCGACGTGTCCTTGCACCGTCTCAGCATCAATGATGGGGTAACAGCGCGATTGGGACATGGTTAAAGTCTAAGATCGAGATCGAACACCGCCACCATCTCCTATTCCTTCCCTGGTGCCGCTTCCTTTTCCACCCCGTGGCGAGACGGCGAGGAGTAACCTGGATTCATGCTCCAAGTGAGCAACCAAACATCGTGGCCAGGTCACTGCTACCCAGGCTAGGAGATATCTCAAACTCATCTGTATACATCATGGAGAAGGCATGATGATTTCACATCTGCGCTCAATGGTAATGTCCAAGATCTGGTGTTACTTGGCCTCATGATAAATTCCTAGGAGCAGCCATCCACGGATTCTGTCCAGCCCGCCAGAGGTGAGGGTACAGTTCTCTCTGCTCATTATTGTCTGTGATGAAACCCATTGTGAAAACGTCCCCTGTATTTTTTTTATTTCTGGCTCTCAATATTCATGTAACTTTTGTGCAACCTTATAGTCCATATTCTTCTGCATGAATTTCTCCACTCACGCTGACAAACTTCGATGGTGGTCGATATATCGGGAACCAGAGCATGAACTTGTTGGTCGCATACAGCCATATATCATCTATACAACTGCTGCTGATGAGAATAACATGAAGGTACAGATGCTGAAAATTTCCTCCCAAATGTTAAATATTAGATGTCAAGTAAATCTTATTTAATGGCAGAAAATTATTTGTTACTCTCGGGCTATTAATTTTACGACTAACTTAATGGAGGCAAATAGTTGGAGACATGCAAGCTATTTCAGCTCTTGTAACTCTGGGAACAACATTTTCTAGATCATGAGTCGACCTCATTACTGGCTTTTGGTGATTTCTGGGAGTTTTCTTTTATTAGGGTAATTTTATCTTGTAAGAGGGCTTTGAGCCTAAAAAAATGTTATCCAAGAATCATGTAACAATATTAGGGTGTGTTTGGTTGGGCTATGGCTGTGCAAAAAGCTGCTGTGGGCTGTGAAAAAAGCAGCTGTGGGTTATGGCCTGTAAAAAAGCTGAAAGCCGTTTGGTAAAACAGCCGTGGCTTTTCAAAATTTACTTAACAGATCCTACTTATCATCATATATACGTACATATATACATACAAATATATGTATAATACATTTTATTTATATATTTATTTATTTACATGTATTTTATAATATAAACATATATATATATATAAATAAATAACATAATATTTATATAAGATATATGTATATAAATAAATAAAAGTAATATAACATGTATATTACATGTATATATATACATACATATGCATGTAGGTAATTTCTTCAAACTTGTGAAAGCCAAAGTCAAGAAAAGCACCTCCACACCTGCTTTCGGAAATGAACTAGCAAAAAGCTGCTTTTGGCTTTGGAAGTCAACCCCTTTGGTTGGGCTACTGGTTTTTGGAAAAGCCAAAGCTAGAAAAAGCCCAACCAAACACACCCTTAAAGATTTTGGTACTGCCGATAGATTCCATCTTATACCATATTAAGAGCATCTTTGCTGTAAAGCAAATAATAAGCAAAGAATGCTAATGGAACTAGAGAATCCTGTTGCAGGATCTAAACCATGTACAGGGCCTGCGACAATTGTTTTGGAATGTTTAATCGAATTGTGCCAAGTTTTATACTCATTGCATAAATGAGTAGTGCATCTTGATAGATAAGCTTGTGTGAGGGTTACAAACAATAGGGCTGACCGCAACCAATTTGTTTCTTACTATCTTTTGATTGTTGGTCCATTTTGTTTCTTAGTATCCTATGGCATCTGGTCCATTTAGTTTCTTAGTATCCTTTGCTTTTGGTTGGTTGTTACACTAGCCACTTAATTTCTTACTATCTTTGGTTTTTGGTTGGTTGTTACAACTCCTAACTTTGCCTATATAAGGGGACCAATGCAACAGCCATTAAGCACTGCAAATCATTCACAACATCAAATTTTCAGCTTGTGTTCTACTTCTTAGTTCCAACAATTCGTACCAGAGCAAGGTCTGAGTTTTGGTGAGGATGTCTACCTCGTCCACTCGCCGGAGAACCGCCGTCGCCGCTGCTGCTACTGCCGACGTTGAGGCTCGTGAGGCACGCATCACTGCGGCCGAGCGAACGACACAGCACGCGGCTGAAGCCATGTGTGCCGCGGTTGCTGCAGACGAGGCTGCCGCCACCGCTGTCCGTGCCGGGAGGAGGATGGCGTAGAGATGCTGCACGCGCCGCGGGACCTTCACAAGAATCGCTGGGCGTCGCCGTCCCCTAACCGCCGCCACGGTCGTCGTGTTCGTCCCGATGGGTCACCGGTTGTCTAGTGCGTCATCAAGGAGTCCGGCGGGAGCACGCCGTGGCCCATGCTCACCAAGACGAACTACAACGATCGGAGCTTATTGATGAAGGTGAAATTGCAGGCACCTCACCTCCGGGACGCCGTCGCCTACGGGGATGTCGAGGTCCACGAGAATGGCGCTCAACGCACTCCTGGCCTCTGTACCACCGGAGATGGTCTCCTCTCTCACGGATAAGCCCTCCGCCAAGGATGCACGGGACTCCATCGCCACGTCGCGCATCGGCGTCGACCACGCGCGGAGGTCCACTCGCAAAGGATACGTCGGGAGTGGGACCGCCTCGGCTTCAAGCCCGTGGAGGACACCGATGACTTCGTGCTCCACCTCAACGGCCTGGTGCTGCAGCTAGCAAGGAACGTCGATGGCGATATCAACGAGCGAGAAGGCGGTCAAGAAGCTTCTCCGCGTCGTCCCTTCCAAGTACACACAAATCGCTCTATCGGTAGAGACCCTCTTGGATCTCTCGACCATGTCGATTGAGGATGCGGCGGGTCTGCTCATGGCCATCGATGGTAGGGATGAGGCACCCTCCGCCGACCCCGTCTCCGGAGGCGGCAAGTTGCTCTACACCAAGGAGCAATGGCTCGTGTGCCGGAAGGAAAGCCGTTGACCTGAGGGTGGAACTCCGGTCAAGGACCGATGCCGAGGACCATGCAGGAAGGACAAGTCCGACAGCGGTGGCTCTGCTAGGCAGGCCGGCCGTGGTACTCGGTGGTGGTGAAGAACGGAAGGCAACCCGTGACAACCGTTGCCTCAATTGCAGCCGCCGCGGGCACCGGCCAAGGACTGCGGGCAGCCTAGGCGTGTTGCGGCTCATCTAGCCCGAGCAAGTGATGCTCATGAACCATCACTATTTCAAGCCCGGGTGAGCCCGGAGTTTCAGCCCACGGGGAGGGTTTGGATGCAAACCTAGCCTCCCTTGTCTCCAGCTCTGCGACGCCACCTGCTCCATCCGGCTGTACGCTGCTCCACCTTGACGAGCGGCACGCACGCGTCTACCTCGACACCAAGTCCGACGATGACAAGCTTGAAGGATGGTACATCGATAGCGGAGCCACCCACCACATGACCGGCCGCCTCGAGCACTTCTCCGACCTAGATCGCAGCATTCAAGGCTCTGTCATGTTCGGTGATGAGTCCGCGGTTGAGACCTGCGGTGTGGGCTCCGTTCTATTTGAGGCCAAGATCGGTGATCACAAGCTGCTCCATGGAGTCTACTACATCCCGACGATCGCGGAACTCCATCATCAACCTCGGCCATCTCGACAAAGGTGGCGCAAAGGTGGGTGATCGACCAAGGGGTGCTCCGGATTTGGGACTTGTGGAGCCGTCTCCTCGTCAAGGTCAAGCGGGCGAGCGGCATGCTCTACATCCTCCGCATGAGGGTCACCCGACCGATCTGCCTCGCCGCTCGATGCAATGATGATGCCTCATGTTGGCATGAGCAGTACGGCCACCTCCACTAGGCAAGCTTGGGCATGAGGAAATGGTACGAGGGATGCCGCATATCGACCATGTCGAGCAGCTCCGCCACACCTGCGTGATGACCAAGCTCAATCGGCATCTATCAATGTACTGGGAACCAGGATCCCATAACCACCTATGGGCCGGCCGGCGCGGCCCGGTCAGAAGGTCAACGGGCATGAGACAGCCCATAACGGTCCAAGCGAAGGCCGGGCGTGCCCGAGAAGCCGAGCAAGTGGGCGACGCTGTGACACCCCGTGTCACAAATACATAATCACATTGTACTAATGGATGAATTGCATGTGCAAAATATTAATCTCAGAGCAATTTCACATAAAATGACATAATAGGGTTTTATTAGGGTTTTTATTGACCAAAACCCTAGCTATTTAAATCTCCAAGATTTCCCATGATAGTAACCACATATTTTTACATTCCTGATAGAGCACATCAAACCAAGATTTTAGGACAGTTTTCATAATTTTTTGGAGTGGCACAAATTCCTAGAAAAATTCAAACTAGGTTTAAAACAACACCCTTTCATGAATTTTTTGTAAATTTTTACAAGCAAAATTCAAACTTTTGCCTATAACCAAAGTTATTCATCACAACTCACTGAACCCACCAAAAATCTGGTTTGCAAAACTACCAGGCAGAATAATTTTCATGAGCCAAAACAGAATCGGGAACTCGGTGGCGAGTTGTAAATTAGGGGAACTTCCGGACACGGGACTCGCGAGAGGAGAACGGGGCCACCGCCGGCGAGCGCTCCGGCGTTCGCGCCCATCCCGGCCGGACGAGGCGCCGTCCTCCTGCACAGCGCCGCCCCACACGTCTTCCACCGCCCTGGTCGCGTCAATTCCACGCAGAAACTCCCATGGTCCATGGCCGCCATAAGAGGAAACTCGACGCGCTGCCGCGCACAACCCTAACCGCTGCCCCGCTCGTCCGGACCAGCTCCGCCTCCCCTTAGCGCGTCAAAAACTTCGCCCTAACCCTAGCTAGCCTCCTTGATCACGCGCCACTCCACCTCGCAGCGGTTCGGGAGGATTTCGGGTTTCCTCGCCGGCACCTCCGTCCGCCATTGTTGCCGACCTCCTCTCTCCGGTGCCGCCACGGTGAGCCTCTTCGGTCCTCACCGGTTCTCGCCAGCCCGCACTCCCCTCCTCTCTCGCCTTTTCTCGCCGTCGGCAGCGGCGCCACCTCCTGCGCAAGGCGCACGCCGCGCATGCCACGATGCGCACCGGCCGCGCTCCAATACTTAGGCAAAAATCGAACGCGCTGGCACACGTGTAAAAACCGTGAACTTCAAACATTTTGAAAATTACACAACTTTAATTCTAGAGCTTGGATTTGAACGATTCAAGATGTGTTGGAAAGATTGAAACTTATACTTTAAACTGAATCACATGAACACATATGTTTATATGACAAAAGGAAAGTTTGAGCAACATGAATTTGCTATCACGACCACGCAGTTTAACAGGATTGGATTTTTAAAATTTCGTAACTTTCATATCCTAGATCCAAAATACTTGAACAAACACTTGTTGGAAAGTAGAGAATGTGTACCTTGCTATAGTAGCATAATCCAAGTACTTTCTGTAGGAAAAATAAAAGATGCAAGTACCTTAAAGTGCTAATCCGTTAAGGGCCGTGACAACTTTGCATTTTAAAAATTCTATAACTTTTGATGTACAAATCCAAATGAGGCAAATGAACATTCGTTAAAATACTTGGAAAACGTACTTTACGTGACCCTGCTTGGTTCACCAAAGTTCTATAGCAACAATTTGAATTTAAGGCTCCTTAAGAAGGCCTCACGTTAAGGCTGAAACCAGACTTAACCAAAGCAAAATTTTGAAACCAACTAAATTCAAATTTGAACCTTCTCTTTCTTCTCGCATGATTAAGAATTATTGCACATATTGCTGATGCATTTGGGATGTCATAATAATGTTTGTATTTTTGGGTAAGTACAGTCATATATTATGTAAATTTAATCATAGAAAAATTCACATAAAATGTTAATTGCTTATGGTGCTCAATTTATAAAGAAATGATGAAACTCCTCTTAAGGAAATGTTGTATCAACCTCTTGTATAATGATTAGTCGTAAAAGTCATAACACCGATATAGGTTAAGCAATGCTCGAAAATAAAATTTTCCAAATCATGTCTTTTAACATTTTGGTATGTGCACAAATGCTATGGTGATGTAGTATGGCAGCCACCTAACCACATGATTATTTCGTTTTACTCATGTCAACGATCAATTCTGCCCTACCTTCTTGATCACAAATTAAACATGTGCATTTATGCTAAGTAATGTGTATTTCTTCTAATTAGAAGGTTGTCCCCATGAAATAACCTACATGTCTCATCATCATGACACATCATTTCATCCTATGAGCATGTTTATTTTATGCAAACATTTCATTGCATTTCGTTATTGAGAAAGTTCCATGAGCTATGTAATTATGATTTCGCTCATGCTCATGCACTCGCATTTGCATTCATATAGGAACCCCGACCGGAACTGAAGATCAAGGAGGGCACCGACTGGAAGTGAGTGAATTCGAGTGTGCTAACTGCGAACCCAACCAAGGCAAGCCCCGGAGCATAACCCTATGTTCTTAAATTTCTATTTTTATTCCACTTAAGTCTATGTTATGTATTGTGCATTTACGTTCAGGAGTTGATCGGAACCTAGTTGCATTAAATCCCTGTTCCCGTGGTTTTTGGATAGGTATAATCCAGATCGCTAGATGCTATGCTTAATAAATTCATCGGTAGCTACACTGAGTGATTTGGAGATCACCTGATCTAGGGATGAATTATGGTTACTCGCACATGAATAATTGGAGACCGTACGGGGAAGTGCATGTGTAGGATGCGGTGACAAGGTTGGCCCTTGTGCGTCATAGTCCCGTACGTGTCGGTCAAGGACCGTTCGTTGTGACTCCGCGAGCAAGTATTGAGTTGTGTACCAAACGCATACCTTCGTATGGGAGTTGGTAAACTGATGTAACTTGAGACTCGTAGTGTTCGACGGTCACTCCACCCTTTCTGCAAAGTGTTGCTTACGATGGATGCACGAGTTTGTGCGTAGACGGAGGGTGTGTTATTACCCTTGGACCCGACGCTACCGTGGTTGCATGTGGAATGCACACTCGGAGGGCGGACCCGGCTCATATCTATGATAATCTTGTGAAAGGTGGCCATACATGTTCTTAAATGTTGCGTATGTCGTGCATTTGGGTTTCCCCTGCAGGGTGTAAATCGATATATATCGCCGTCCCTCGCGGTGATGAGTACCACTTGTCTCGAGCGATTGCTTCGTAGTAATAAAGAGAAGATGGAAATGAAGCTTGCTGTTTTTATAGAAATAAATTATGTATTGCAACCATGTTTGTTAGAATTGCTCACTAAATTTATGTATATGTCTCCACCCCTTTAAATTGGCTAAAACATGGCAGGTTTAAAATACATAGTTGCTGTTTTCGCAAATTTCAGCAAGCCAGGTCAAGCCCCCTGCATACTAGTTACGGTTCCTATGACCATTTTTGACGGGTAAGCCTTGCAGAGTATACTAGATACTCGGGGTTTGCGTTTAAATTCATTTCAGGAATCCCGCAGCCCGATTACTCGTGATTGCTACGGGAAGTTTGTGTGTCAAGGTGAGGAACCTCAAGAGTGGACCGTGGAGTGGATTCCCGCTTCACCGAATCAAGAGTGAGGCCATGCCATATGGGCTGGTGTGGTTCTCCTATCTAAGTTGTATATATGTATCGCGAGATGTTTACGCTTCCGCACAATGTTCATTAAGTAATGTAAACTCGACATTTGCACTCGTATGGTATTGTATCTAAAGTTATGGATTGTGATAACTACTTTATCAAATGTAAAAGTTGTTGTGCGCACACTTTATATGGTTATGTAATTGGTGAATGTATCATTAATGTATGTGCAATGTACGTTCGCTTCGTCGAATGTCTCCCGATATGATCCTGTTCGACAATCCCTCTTGCTTTGCAAGGTAGGGGTGTCATAGACGCGGCATGCCCCCGGAACCCTAGCGCACCGCGCCTCGCAGGACATGACCGCGAGACCCGCCACGACAGGGAGAGACTTAACTCCCCCATTCGCCTCTAGCATGCGACGCATGGCACGCCCGTAGGAACCACCACAACCGAGACCCGGGCCACCCCGCCCGGGGAAACGGCATAACGGTAGCCAATTACGCCTTGCCTCCCCAAGCAGAACAGCGGGAAGACGGGGCCCCGTACGACGGGTCCCGTCATGCCTCCTCCCAACGGATCAGCCAACACGGCGCCATGCCTCGGGCAAGGGGGCCTTCAATTCTCATATTGAAGATGGATTCGGACCAACAATCGGAAGATTTAGGCAAAGGGCACCGTAGCATGCCCCTCTTGGGCTATAAAAGGGAGAGCCCGGGCCATGTAGTAGACAGACTCTCTCAAACCCAAGAACGAAAGAACACTCTTGTAATACTTTGAGCTCAATACACACCGGACAAGCACGACACGGGTATTACGCCTAAACGGTGGCACGAATCGGGTAAATCATGTGTCCCCGTGTGTTCATTGGAGAGATATCCTTGATCCCCGACTCCCGATCCTGTCTCAAGGGGTGGTTTGGCTAACCCCCATACGTTGTTATTCCGACACCGACATTTGGCGCGCTAGGAAGGGGAGTATTTGGTAGATCTTGGTTCATCCTCCTCCGCTCTCGCAAAAGCAGCACTTGAAGCATGTTTGTGCACGAGCACCGATAGCTCACCACCCCGACGCGACTCGCCGTCGAACCGCCACACATTCTCCGAGCCTCGTAGATGAGGAGATCATGGAAGATCCCCTGCCCCCGCCGCCGGTGGTGAGGGGTGCCGAATGCCCTCGGTCTAATCTCGTGGGGAGGGCCGAGGAGCGAGACGGCTCACGAGCGCGGGCCCCTATAAGGGCATAGCCCGCAGGGGGAGATGCCATCTCCGACCTGCACACCCACGAGCATGATCGCCGCCCACACCGACGCTCGGCCCGACGCCTCTTCGGTGACTCTCCCATGGAAAACCCCTTGACCACGGTCAAAAAGATGCTCCGCAACCCACCGCTTCGCCCGGAGCGCGAGACACCAGCCGACGAATGGCTGGCGGACGTGGAAAGGCTGGTCAACACGGCACGACGTGAAGCAAAAGAAAAGTCGTATCGCTCCCGGTCCCGCGCTGCATCCTCCCTCTCTAGATGGCACCGCGACCGGAGTCGGAACAACCGCTCAAGAAACACGCGCACCCACACGCGCCCGGACGACATCTCCCACTCGGTTGCCACACCGTACGGTAGGAGCCGCGAGGCACGTCGTCGCTTGAGCACCAAGCGCCACGGCCGAGAAGATGCCCGAGTTAACATCGAGTTCTCCCGCGAGCCCCGCCGTGAGCGGGAACACCCCCGCAGCCACAAGTCCCGGGGACACGGAGAGCCCTCCGAGTCCTCCAAGTCCTCGGCATCCCCGGAGCGCGCTCCTCGCAGGACGGCGCCCGGGTCGATCCGTCCAACTACAGCGGGGGATGCTCGGCTCCGTCCACCCGCTTGCGAGCGGTTAAGTGGCCTAGCAAGTTCCGCCTGGTCCTCCTAGAGAGGTACGATGGAATGGCACCCTCGAGCGAGTTCCTCCACATCTATTCCACCGCCGTACTAACAACGAGCGGTGACGAAGACGTCATGGCCGGCCACTTCCACATTGCCCTCAAGCCGGAGCCGGATCCCGACCCGGGCTTGTCAAGAAACAAGAAGAAGAAGCTCTTCAAGAAGCGTAAGATAGAGGAGGTCTTGGCCACGGGATCCCCGATCGGTCGAGCGGCCAAGCAAGGGCAAACGCCCGCCAAGAAGACAGAGAAGCGAGCGGCCCAGCCTAAAAGCAGCGCCAAGGCGGACGACGGCGACCCCGAGCCGGAGGTCGATGCTTTCTAGGACGCGGAAGATGTCATCGCCGTCATCACGAGCGGCGCCTCAAGCATCACCTCCCGAGCATCAAGTTAAGCTCCTCCGTCGAGAAAAAGGAGCCATACAGGTAGGCCCAGCCCAACCCCAAAAGGTGAAATGGTCGAACATCCCGATCACCTTCGAGAACTCGACGGGAAAATTCCCCTCGTCGTGACCCCCACCATCTACAACAAGAAGGTGGCCCGCACCCTCATCGACGAAGGCGCCAGCCTCAACATCATCACCCCCGGGGCCTACGACAGGCTGCAAGCTCCAAGGGTGACCTGCAGCCCTCGCGCCCGTTTCACGGCGTACTCCGCGGCAGCCGTACAGCCACTCGGGTGGGTCACACTCCACGTCACGTTTGGCTCCAAAGCCAACTTCCGCACCGAGCACCCGGCGATCGACGTTGCGGACACTATGCCTACCTCACCCTCAAGATACCCGGACGAAAGGGCGTCATCACCTAGCGCGCCGACCTCTCGCGGGTCGTGGCTTGCCTCGAAGACATCCTTGAGGCGAGAGACGGCAGCGGACCCGGGTCAATCCGGCGACCCGGGTAGCACCAAGTCAACCTCAACCCACCCTCGCAACGTGGCCACCAAGTCCGTGTCCCCGCAGCCCGGGGCTCAAAGACCGTCACCAACGGTGGTGGCCTCGACCCAAAATAGGAACTCGAGCTCATCACCTTCCTCCGAGCTAACGCAGACATCTTCGTATGGCAACCGGCGGACATGCCGGGCATCCCGAGGGACGTGATCGAGCACCGGTTGAAGGTTGACCCAACCGCCAAGCCCATCAAGCGAAAGCCCGACGACAAGCTCCGGAGCGAGAGGACTTCATTCGGTCCGAAATCCGGCGTCTCACGGAGGCCGGCTTCATCCGTGAAGTGCTACACCCCACATGGCTAGCTAACCCGGCCGTTGTCCCAAAGAACAACGGCAAGCTTCGGATGTGCATGGACTACACCAACCTCAACAAGGCGTGCCTCAAGGATCCTTTTCCGCTCCCTCGCATTGACTTGGTCGTCGACTCAACAGCAGTGTGTGAGCTTTTGTGTATGTTAGATGCGTACTCCGCGTACCATCAAATTTGTATGGCCAAAGAGGATGAAGAAAAAACTGCTTTCATGACTCCCGCGGGAGCTTTTGTTATGTTAGCAAGCCTTTTGACCTTAAAAACACAGGTCCTACGTTCCGGAGCGCCATGAGAATCACTCTAGACTCTCAACTCGGTCGAAATGTAGAGGCATATGCGGACGACATAATTGTCAAATCAAGGAAGGCCAAGTCACTCCTCCTTGACCTCGACATAACATTCTCCAATCTACGGAAGAACAGGGTAAAACTCAACCCGGACAAGTGCGTCTTCGACGTCCCAGCTCGGAAAACTACTAGGATTCCTAGTATCGCATAGAGGGATTGAAGTGAACCCGAACAAAATCAAGGCCATTAAACAAATGTGCCCGCCAACCCGCCTTAAAGAAGTGCGAGTGCTTAACCGGGTCGATGGCAGCCATTGGCCCCTTCATCTCCTATCTCGACGAATGCGCACTCCCTTTATTCAAGCAACTCAAGCAAACCAACCGCTTTGAATGGACCACGGAAGCGGCCGAGGCACTAGAAGAGCTCAAGCGATACCTAACGTGGACACCCATGTTGGTTGCGCCACAAGCACACAAGCCATCGCTCCTCTACTTAGCCGCAACCCCGTAGGTGGTTAGCGCATCTCTAGTAGTTGAACGCGACGAGCCGCAACCCGACGTGCTGCAACCAAGAAAGAAAAGACGGACCACAGCAACTACGCGGAAGGCTGGCCCGGGGTCCGACCCGAGGGCTACTGTTCCAGCAGCCGGTGTGCCGAAGTCACCCAAGGTCGTGCACGACCCGGGGCTCCACCCCCAACCGAGTCGGGGGCTCCGACTCCGACCTCATCAACTTCTGTGCCTCGTGTGCCGAGTCACCCCGGGTCGTGCGCGACCCGGGGGTTCCACCCCCAACCGAGCCGGGGACTCCCACTCCGACCTCGTCAAGTTTTGTGGCTCGGTCGGGGCTCCACACATGTCCGGCCTCGTGTCCGACCCGAGGGCTGCCGTTCCAGCAGCGGGTGTACCGGAGTCACCCGAGGTCGTGCGCGACCCGGGGTTCCACCCCAACCGAGTCGGGGCTCCGACTCCAACCTCGTCAACTCTCGTGGCTCGTTCGGGGTCTCTGCACAAGGCTAGCCCCGGGTCCGACCCGGGGCTGCTGTTCCAGCGAGTGAGTGTGCCGAGTCACCCGATGTCGTGTGCGACCAGGGGCTCCACCCCCAACTATCTCGGGGCTCCAACTCGACCTCGTCAACTTCGTGGCTCGCTTGGGGGATCCGCCGAAAACCAGTTCCACCCCCTCCGAGAGTGCCCCAATCGGAGCTCGTCTACGAAAAGTGCAACGACCCGTTTACTTTGTCGGCGAGGTGTTGTGGGACGCCAAAACACGATACCCCGACAGCAAAAGATGCTCTACGCCCTCCTCGCATTCTCAAGAAAACTTCGGCACTACTTCCAAAGTCACCCGATCCGAGTGGTGACATCCTTCTCCCCGGAAACAATATCGTGCAATAGGGAGGCGACGAGACGTGTCGCCAAATGGGCAGCCAAGCTAGCGGAGTTTGATCTCGGCTTCCTCAGCACCAACATCATCAAAAGCCACGCATTGGTAGAATTCGTCACCGAATGGACGCAAACACTAGAGCTCCCCCGCGAGGAGTACACGACAAAAGTCCAACAAGAGGACAACAGCCATGACCATTGGACACTCTACTTCGACGGATCCCTAACCTTACTAGTCGCAGGAGCCGGCGTGGTGCTCTATTCCCCCACCGGACATGAACCGCACTACGCCATCCAACTCCTGTTCAAAGCAACCAACAACATGGCAGAATACGAAGGGCTCATAGCCGGTCTTCGGATCGCCGTGGGCATGGGCATCCAGCGACTCTCGCTTAAAGGCGACTCACAACTCATCGTCAACCAAACAAATAAGGAATACTAGCCACACGACCCGCAAATGGCAGCATACCTCGCAAAAGTCCGACGCGTCGAGCGACACTTCCTTGGGATCGAGGTGCGACACGTCCCGTGAAAGGACAATCCTATTGCCGGCGAGCTTTCTTGGATTGCGTCCTCTCGGCATCTCCGCCACCAGGAACGTTCCTGGAACACCTCGACAAACCCTCCGCCTCGAGTCCCCGACCCGAGCCCCCGAGCCCGCAACAGGCCGGGGCACAAGAACAAACGCAAGCCCCCAAAACGACCCGCGACACGCGGAGATCGGTCGATCCGAGCTTGCCACCGTCGCGTAGACATGCTCCTAGATCACGGACATCGTGGAGTACTTGTGTGACGACAACCTTCCGGAGGATGACGCGAGAGCCGAACGGCTCGCAAGGCAAGCGAAACAAGTATGTCTTGGTCGAAGGCTAGCTATATAGGAAAGGCTCCAACGGAATCTTCCTAAAAGGCATCACCAAGGAAGAGGGTAAAGACATTCTCGTTACGATCCACGAAGGCGAGTGTGGGAGTCATCTAGCCTCCCGCACGGCTGGCTAGGAAAGCCTTTCGGCAGGGCTACTACGGCCGACGGTCCTCAAGGACGCCATTAACCTGGTCAAACATTGTCATGCGTGCCTGTTCCACGCAAAACAATCACACCAGCCCGCACTATCACTACAAACCATTCCCTCATCTTGGCCATTCGCCGTATGGGGTCCGGCCATTGTAGGCCCCTTTTCGACGGCCCACGGAGGACACAAGTTCCTCTCTGTTGCCATCGACAAGTTCACCATGTAGCCCGAAGCGAGCCGGTGACCAAAATTGACAAGAACTCCGCCATCAAGTTCATCAAAGGGATCGTCCCAGATTTGGAGTCCCGAACCGCATAATAACGGACAACGACACGTAGTTCATAAGCCACGCTTTCATCGATTACTGCAAAGAGATCGGTACGCGTGTCTATTACGCCTCCGCGCGGACCCACGGAGCGATGGTCAAGCCGAGCGGGCCAACGCAAAAATTCTGCGCGGTCCGAGAACACGGGCTTTCGACCCGCTCAAGCAACACGGCGCGACATGGGTCACCGAGCTGCACTCGGTATTATGGTCCATTCGTACCACTCCCGGCCGCGCTAGAGGAGAGACACCATTCTTCTTGGTCTACGGAGCTGAAGCGGTCCTACGGCGAAGTTGATGCATGGCACCCCACGGATCGCCAACTACGACGAAACAAGCCTAGAAACCCGATGCATGGAGGACGTCAACTTCCTCGAGGAGTGTCGACGCCGAGTGTTCATCCGGCACACACGTTACCAGCAAAACCTCCGACGATACCATGAACGACGGGTCCGACGCCGAGCATTGCAGGTTGGCGACTTAGTCTTACGCCGCGCCCTTACGTGCGAGGCAAAGACAAGCTCTCACCCATGTCGGAGAGTCCCTTCCTCGTCACGCACGGGGCACGACACGGCTCCGTGCGCGTTTCATTCGAAGATGGCATACCAGAGCCTAGCGCTTGGAACATCGAGTATCTACGGAAGTTCTACCCCTAACAAAGCCCGACGGGTTAAGCCGTGGGAAGGCAACCCGGGTCTCACGGCAAGGCGCATGAATCAAATCACGCCAGCATCAAATGACCCGGGCACCCCACGCAAACCCCCCCCCCCACCCCATCCTCCCTCTTTTTTGACCAAAACCGTTCCCTACGGGGACCTTGTGCGGGTAGCTGCCCGTCCACGACCAACCCATGCCCCGTACCCCCTAAAAGTACCATTGTTCGCTAGGGATTCCTCACGAGCACATGTGATAGAAACACCCTACCCGCTCGGAAAGCTATGGCATGGCTCGAAGGAAAATCAACGAGCACAAACACTAAAAGCGGAACGGACCGCATGCTCAGCTCGAGCAACCAAAAAGCGGCCACGCACAAGGCCCCAACAAGGGCACTCCGCGAAAGTTCAGAAATAAAAAAGGCAAATGATAAAATTTAACTTGTCGTTACTGCAGGTTCCGAGCACACAACCATTAAAAACAGAAAAAAAAACACTAAGTAAAATGGCCGGCCCTCATCGGGACTCGGCCTCCTGCTCTTCGGCGTCCACGGCGGCTGCATCGTCCCCGGCGACCATGTCGTCCTCGGTGGCAAACGCCGCGGCGTAGCTCCGTGCCAAGTCCCGAGCCTTCGGGCCAAAGCACCGGACCTCGTCCGGCGTCGGCGTGGCACTAGGAACGTACTCTAACGGGAACGCCGGATCGTATACCTTGGCCCCCACGAGGATCTCCGCGACGGCGTCGCCCGAGACCGCCGCACTTCTGCATCCATCGTCGAGTGGGCCTTCGTAGCAATGCCCTCCGGCTGCCCCGCGACGGGCTGGAGCGCGAGCACATAGTGCCCCGGCGCCGTGGGAGTACACCGACACCGGCGCGAGGTAGACCCTCGCACCCGGCAGCCACCGAGCCGAGTTCACCCGGCGGTACAGCTCCGCCGACATGTCCATCAGCCCCGATCGCCAATCGGGTCGGCGGACACGGGCGTGACCGGCTGCACTTGAGCCCGCGCCTCCGCCCTGGCGGTGACAGCCGCCTCGAGCTCGCGGATCCGAGCAAGGTAGCGCACCTTATCCCCGGACCGGGCAGCCTTTTCGGCGCGGAGCTCCACTAGCGAGCGTCGGAGGTTGCTAGCTCCGTCTCCGGCCGCTCCATCGCTCCGGCCGCGCCTTCGGCCAACGCCTCGGGCGGCATGCGGGCCACTACGTTGCTGCCGACGACGCGAATCTCGTCGATGGAAGCCGCCGAGACCTGCTTCCGGATGGCCGGGGACTCCGCCTCCGCGGCCGCATCCGCCTCCCGGAGCGAGACCTGCTCCTCCCGGCGGGCCATGTCCTGCTCCCGGGACCCTAGACGGGCCGAGGCATCCATCGCCGCCGCCTCGCGAGCTCGCAGGCTCTCCTCCCGGGCAGCAACACCGGCAGCGCGGCACTCCATCGCCGCCGGGGACGCGATCGCGCTCCGCTCCGCCTCCTTCATTGCCGCATCTTGGGCCCACCACGGAGGCCTCCGCATCCGCCGGTGCCTCGCGCAGCTCCTCCGGCTCGGCGGTGCGGGCCTCCAAGGCCTCGCGCTCCCACCGCGCCTCCTCGAACGCCTTATGCACGCCTTCTCGGTCGCGCGCTACGGCTGCCTCCCGGGCCGCAGTGGCTTTTGCGTCACGAGATGCCACCTTCAGCTCCTTGTGAGCCTAGCGCCTCTCCTCGAACACCACATCCCGGTGGAACCGGGCCTCCTCCTCCAACCGAGTGGCGTCTTCCATCGCCGCCCGGTGCCGCGCGCAAGCCGGAGGCGCCGCCGCCCGCAGCCTCTCCTCCAGCGACCTCTTGAATGCCAAGGAGACGAGCATTCTTATCCACAAGGTCGTTGTGCGCCTTGAGAAGCGAGCACCGATCCGGAGGATCGGCCCGGGACGCCTCCTCCAGCAAAACAGAGGCCGGCTACGAATCGGTGCTACCGGCCCGTCCACCAACGGTACCCCGCAGACGGCGCCTCACGGGCCATGGCATCCGAGGAACCAAAGCGACCCCCCTGCGGGAGCCGCTAGCTGAACCACCACCCGCCAACAGCAGCGGCAATTCGACCCGCACGGTCGACACTATAACAAAAACTCACTATAGCCACGGTTGGGGGCTCTACAGCCACGGTCAGCCCCAACCGTGGCTATGTTTCCGAGACTACGGAAAACCATCCGTAGCCTCGGAAAACAGAACAACCGTGGCTATAGTACGCAACTATAGCCACGGTTCACTATGTCAACCGTGGCTATAGTGGCATACTATAGCCACGGTTAACATAGCCAACCGTGGCTATAGTAGGACACTATAGCCACGGTTCGCCACATAGACCGTGGCTATAGTGGAATACTATAGCCACGGTTCGGTAAACCAACCGTGACTATAGTAGACACTACTATAGCTACGGTTGGCATAGTGAACCGTGGCTATTTACTTTTTAACAATAAAAAAATAAATACGCATTAGAAATAATAAATTACAATTACATAACATTAACCATAATTACATCACATTAACATTAAAGTATTACATCACATTAACAAAATATTTACAGATATTAACAAAATCCATCAAAAGTTTAATAATGTGAACATCACAATGTTTTTTCAAACTAAGTCTGCACTATACGAATCTTCAACAACATCGGGCTCGTATGGTCGTTTCGAGCCGCATCACTCGAAAAGTGCCCGATGCTCCTTCGTCACTTCACTTTGCTCGTCAAAGAACCGACCACGAGGATCGATGACCTCCCTAAGCAAGAAACGGCACATCCTAGCGACAATGTAGTACATGTCATTTGTACTTAGATGCTTTCGCGCCGTCGGGAATCCATTCTTGGATATTTCATTCAATATCTTTCTGTCCGTTATCATTGCCTTTTCTAGACTTTTTGTTCGCTGTCAATAAATACATAAAAGTTGGTACATGATAGACAAAAACAGAAAGAATGTAAATTAAACAGATGCAATCTTAGCGTACCTCCTCGGTGGTCTCATGGGTGATGACATTGAAGTAGGATGCAGCGGAGCTCGAATATGCACACGCGTAGTATCCATAGTGCACACTACCTTTTACTTGCTTAATGCACTCTGTTAAATAGAGTGAAGTAAAAACATCACTCTATTTCAATGATAGCAGCATAAAAAAAATTAGATGTGTGTGACGTGTGTCTTACTGGAAATTTATGACGAAAGTATATTTGTTTCCGAATTCTATAACGTGCCACCTTCGGGTTCTTTACGTAGTTCAAATAAGCACTACAGTATTGAGAAAAGGGTATTATTGCATGAAATTATCGCTATTTAATTGTACGTCTATACTTACCAATTTATAACGCTCACGATATCTTCGTAGCGATTGGAGTCGTAGTCAAGGCTATCCAAGACTAAAAGATATCCAATTTTTGGCATGATCAGGAAACAAATCCAATGAGCACTGCAACAAAAGATCGTATTCGTTAGTATGTCATCTATCTTTACGACGGACGAGAGAAAGGTAGTGGTCGAACTTACTCGAAGTGGTAAGGCGCGTAAATGGCGTGACAATCCTGCCATTCCACTGAAGCACCTGTAAATATAACCTGCAACTCGACCCCTAGCTTTTGTCCTCATGGTGTCCTTCGGTTCTTGTAGCTCTTGTGGTGTCTTATCCCTATATATCTTGTCTTTCTCATTTATCCGGGGTTGATCGCACTTTGATTGATCAAGCTCGGATTGAGATACCCAACCTTCCAATCGGGTCCGTCGTATCTCTTCTTTTAAAATGTTGAATTAAAGCTACATTAAAAGCAAAAGGGAGTGTGTAACATGTACTTGCAAAAAGTATGAGACAAGAAAAAGATGGATGGAGGCACTTACATGCACCATAAGGTTACGAAGGTCGTGTCCATCTCGCCGAGGCGAAACATAGTGTGGATATCATTGAAATATAGTCCAAGGACCGAATCACCGGTGTCGTTGAACACGTCCCTCGGAAGCTTACAGGTGATCATATCCACTCCTTCTTTCGCTGCCGCTACGTACCGATCATGCAGCTTCCGCATCTCCCACGGTAGGTTTGACAACATGTTTTTAGATACGAGGGGTTTGCCAAAGATGAAATTTAGGAAGTCCTCATTCTCGTCACAACCCTCAAATATGTCATCATCGTAATGTACCAATTGACGAGGTTCCCTGATTGGCTGCACGGGTCCCTTCCTCATTCACTCCAAGTATTTCGTGACATGTTCAGGTTGCGGCTTTGACGGATCCACCCCGCGAGCGTAATCATCCTAGAAATTACAGGAGTAAACTCCTTCGAAGAGGCTCGATAAACCGAGGCTCTTCATCCAAGGCTAGGGTTTCAGCTTCGGCTCGACGGAGGAGATACATTGCCCTTCCGGCTCGACAAGAGGCACTATTTGTTGCTCGAGGGTCCTCATAGCTGTGTATCGTGGCTACTTCTTGCTGCGGGCTGTCCGCGAGTATAGGACTCATAACCGCTTCATGTCCTTGTTCAGCTTGTTCCTTAGCGGCTGAAGCAGACACCCGACAAAGGAGACGGTTCTCCTGCTCCAGCTTCATCCCCGTGAATTGTTGACTCTCATGAACCGATCCGTGTCCGGACAAGGGGGAGGGGAAACTCGTGGTTACGAGAGCACAACCTCACGACGTTTCCACATGATGAACGAACCGATAGCATCATGTAGAGTTATAATCCCCGCGTCGGGTATGGGGCACTCAATCTCGTGCTCCTCACATCCTTGGTTGACCTCCTCGACGGTAACAAGGACGTACCCGGGTGGAATATCCATGTTGTGGAGTGTTCGTCCTGAAAGTGCTCTACCAGTTGCAACCTTCATGGTCTTTCCCTTGTAACCAAACGGCACATGCAGCTCACAAGGACATTCTTGCGTTATCACTTCCCCTTCTAACGGGGAGGTAAAGCTAGGCGAAGTGGTTGGGACAGTAGGAGTCGTACTGGGGATACTTCCACTTCGCAGGTCGGCTTGGTACATCTCCATCTGTCTCCTCCACTCTTCCTTGTCCCTCTCCTCCTTATCTTTCTTGTGAAATTTATGTTTTTTGTACAACGAGGCGGAAGAGCTAGAGGAGAAACCCTCTTTCCAAGTTGCCTTGGAGGACACCTGCTCGCACCCGCCCGCCATGCTCTTTGGTCCCCACAGCAAGAGAGAGTTGGTCTCTGTGATATTCGGATTGAATAACACCAGATCGCGTCTGCGACTTGATGTCACCCGTCAATTGCTGGATAACTTGCGCCGATTCCGCGTCCATCGGAATAATCTCCCCATTTTCATCCATTTTAGAGTGCGCACGGGCCCAATTTTTGGCACGCGGCTCGAGGCCCTCTAGTGGATCGAGGCTTCCCTTCGAGCACGGAGCTTTTCTTCCATCGCCTTCCACTCCGGAATCTTTTTCTTGTAGCCGCCGGGCCCAAGTGTGGCTTGTACTTATTTTTTCTGTTCAGCTCTAACATCTTTGCACTAAGGTCCTTGGCAGGCCCAGCTGTCTTCTCGCTGAACAAATTCTTCCCGATCATGTGGACTTATTTGACCCTAATCGTCAAAGGGTGTTATGCCACGTTTCACGTAACGGCGGTTTAGTCGGGACCTCCATTCTCGAAAGATATGTGACATTGCGGTCGGCGTTGCCTTCTTGGCCTTCTCGAGGTCCGCTGGTGGGAAGAGAATGTGTGATCTAACGGCATTCCACATTTCCTCTTTACGCTCTTGAGGAACCAGCTTCCATTCGGTCCGAGGTTATTTTGCATTTCTCCCCGACAACAACACCACAACGATTCCGCCATTTTACATGGACACCCATTGGTTCAACGAGGCTCCCGATCGGCGGGGTCCAGTGTTGTCACCTCATATGTGCCCTCGGCCTTGTTCGCGGACCGTTTACCCCCACGCTTGCGCTTTCGGGGGACTCATGGGCCGGTATGTTTTCCGTTTGCTCCTCATGAGGTGTGTCTTCGCAAGCCATGGAATCTGTCGCATGTGCGGCCAAGGCACGACGAACACTTCGTCGAGGAACCTACCATATAAAGAATCATTGAAGCTCGATAATATGCTAATACGGGAAACTTGAAATATTTAAACAAAGAATGACATTTCACATGATACCTCTTCCGAGGGCACGTAATCTGGGTCCTCATTAATACCCCTAGGTTCACGACGCCGGGGGGGGTGAGGATCCTCCGGTTCTTCCCATTGTCCACTTGATGAGGAGCTTTCATGGTTCCTATTCACAACATCCTCCTGTGTATACTTGGATCGGGGGCTGTCCGCCATTATAGGATTTGATACCTTTAGCGTAACAATGAAAAGATTTAGTAGCAAACAATTAGAGGAAAGAGTTAAAATAGAGAAAAGATGACAGAAAAGGATTATTGGAGGAAAGAGCTAAAATAGAGTTAGCATTGGCATCGGAACATGGATAGCATCGGGATCAAATAGAAGAAGAGGAAGACGAGATAGAAGGACATACAATGTAGAACACTTTCATAAGAAAGGCAGGTGCACACTATGCAATGCATACCACAATTTATACGACCTCGAGGTAAATAGGTCAAGATACTTGGGTATCCTCCGGAAAATCAAATATAATGTGTCATACACATCACAAAGATGATCCGGAGAATACCCAAGCATCCGACCATGTCTACCCCAGGTAGTACGAGTTGCGGTATGTCTTGCATTTTATTGTACCAACCTTCCTAATGAAAGACACCCTACATTCTATATTGATCCCCCCCAGCCTACCTCCTCTTCTATCAACAATCATCATCTCGCCAAAAAGATTAGATTTTTTGCTCTCGGTGCGGGTTGCCGAATAAACGGCCATCCAACGCTATCGTTAAGGTCATCGACTCGTATGTCAACATGTTTCCAACATCCGAGGATGCGGTCCATGCTGCCACACTCATCTCACTTTGCCCGCTTTCATCATCGAGCATGGCTAGACCATAAAAAGAGAGGAAAGAGAGGAAGAGATGAAAGAGAGGTAAAAAAATAGAACGAGATAGGATGAAATAGTTTTTATTTAAAAACAATGGTCTAGCCATGAAAGAGAGGAGAAAAGTGAGGAAGAGAGGAGAAAAGAGAGGAAATAGAGGAAGAAAGGAGAAAGAGAGAAAGAGAGGAGGAAAGAGAGAAAGAGAGGAGTAAAGAGAAGCACTGAAAATCAGCACTTATAATAAATACTTTGCCTTAGAATCCATGTGCTGATTTAGCTAGAGAGTGAGAGAGAGAGAGAGGGGAAAAGAGAGGAAATAGAGGAGAAAAAGAGAAAAGAGAGGAGAGGAAAGCGAAGAGAAAATAGTTTTTATTTGAAAAAAATGATCTAGCCATGAAAGAGAGGAGAAAAGAGAGTAAGAGAGGAAAGAGATGAGAAAATAGGTGGCTAATGTATAATTTAGATAGCCACGATAGATAGGTGGCCAATTTTATACCATCAGTTTAGCCACGATGGATAGGTGGCAAATGCATACACAACAATTACTTCACTCATGGTAAAAAAAGTAGAACACTAAGTGCTGATTTCAGTGCTGATTACATTGCACAGTAAGGGAGCAGGAGTAAGCGAGTCCAAATTGCAGTGCTGATTTCAGTGGTAAATATACATTTCCACCACGATCGATAGTTCAATGTAACAATATTAGCATGCTCAAAGGCTCCAAAATGCCACACTAAATAAGCACTGAAATCAACACTAAATAAGCACTAAAATCAGCACTGAAATCAGCACTAAATAAGCACTGAAATCAGCACTAAATAAGCACTGAAATCATCTCAAAAACAGATATTGACAATATTTGGATTTCCCTGTTTGATAAGCACTAAATAAGCACTAAATTAGATATTGAAATCAGCACTAAATAAGCACTGAAAGCACTAATTGAGCAGATGTGTTTAGCTAATAACAAATTGAACATCCATGTCTCAACATAGTGTAAGTAGCAAGTGCAACATACAGAAACTCAAATGTAGCACAACATCATCAATTTTTATTTTCCCTTTCCTTTATTTTCTTAACAAATGTAGCACAACATCCTAAATAACATTCCGAGGCCGTCAACAGCTAGCTGAAATAGCTAAAACAAGTTGTTCTGTTCTGTCATGTTCCGTAGAAATAGCTGAAGCAAGCTAGTAGAAATAGCTGATAGGATAACATAATAGAACAAGACAACACAACAGAACAAGATGATTGTTGGTTATCATCGACAATATAAATCAGTAAGATGATCGCACTCATGCCAAAAGGTATGTGCCTCGGTTCGACAACCAAAAGGATCAATCATCAATCAACTTATACTGCTGCAATTAGATGAGAACCAACGACAAATTCAGAGCAATCATCGACAGATAATGTGCTTTACTCAAAGGAAGATGTGCTGATAATGGCCTTGTCTTAAACATGACAGAACAGAATAGGATTAATTTTTTTACAGAACATGACACAACAGAATGAAGAAGAGGATTTTCTTTTTTTTACAGAACATGACAGAACAAAACCAAATATAAAGCAGCATGGCTAATTTAGACTAGCAACATAAACCAGCAAGATCATCGACAATATAAATTAGCATGACTAATTTAGACTACAACTAGGTATGTGTCTCGGTTCGATGAGCTAAATGATAAATCATCGATCAAGTTATACTGCAATCGGATGACAGTACCAAATGAACACCCTAACGTCCGGATAACGAGTACGAGCTTTATTCAATGGAGAGCACAAATCATCAATCAATTCACAGCAATGGAGAACACAAACGCGCTAGCGATGGAGGGGAGGGGTGGAAGGGGAGAGCGGGCAGGCGTACGGGAGGGCTCACCATTGGGTGAGGGGGAAGAGAGGGGGAATGGGGAAGGGAGAGGGCATACCAGGAGAGGAGCTCGGGCGGCGGGGAAGGGGGAGCTCGTGCTAGCGAGTAGGGCCGAGTCGGAGAGGTCCGGCGAGGTGGAGGCCCGGCGTCATAGCCGGCACGGAGGAGGGCCGGCGTCGGGGAGGACCGGCGAGGAGGAGGGCCGGCGTTAGGGCCAACGTGGAGGAGGGCCGACGAGCAGGAGGGCCGAGAGCGAAGGGGAGGAGATCCGGCGGGCGGGGTAGAGCTCGGGCGGGGCGCGGCTCGGGCCGGAGAAGGAGCTCGGGCGGGCGGGGAGGAGCTCGGGCGGGGTGGAGCTCGGGCCGGAGAAGGAGCTCCGGCGGGCGGGGAGGAGCTCGGGCGGGGTGGAGCTCGGGCCGGAGAAGGAGCTCCGGCAGGCGGGGAGGAGCTCGGGCCGGGGAAGGAGCTCCGGCGGGCGGGGAGGACCTCGGGCGGGGCGGAGCTCGGGCCGGAGAAGGAGCTCCGGCGGGCGGGGAGGAGCTCGGGCGGGGCGGAGCTCGGGCCGGGGAAGGAGCTCCGACGGGAGGAGCTCGGACCGGCGCAATGGAGGAGAAGAGGAGCACGGGGCACAAACGGGCAGCCTCCGGCGTCTCAAGCTGCGGCGCGTCGGGGTTAGGGTTAGGGTTGGCCCGACCCACCCTTTATATACCAAACATTAGCCACGGTTGGAGATAGTTGGGAGGGTCCCACATGTCGGTGGGACAAATAACAATAGCCACGGTTGATGTCAATTCCAACCGTGTCTATTGAGCTCCCACCGACATGTGGGGCCCGCATGTCGATGAAACATTCAATAGCCACGGTTGGTTCGAAACCAACCGTGGCTATTGTTTCATCCGGCCTCACTTGTCATTGAGTGTTTATTTTTTTTCTTGTGTAATTTTTCTTTTACTTCTTCAATTTTTATTCTAAAAACTATAATGACTTTGCACCTAACTTTTGGCATGTCACTTGTTTAGTTGTCTACAAACACATATGTATTTTTTGTTTTTTCTACTCCATTACTTTTTAATATAATATTTCGTCTATAGAATTGTTTTTCTTCACTTTTACATGACCCAAATATTTCAAAAATTTCCAACAAAATTACAGTAGATTTTAATTTGTATCACAGATGTGTGTGCTAATTTTCAATTCAAAAATAATAAAAATTGTGCGAGATAAAAAAAATCAAATGACACCATGTTTTTTCTATTATTTTGCACATTTATCATTTGCAAACTATAAGCCCGTTTGACCTACATTTTGGCATGCCACTGTTTCCCGAGCATTCGAACTCAGTTATATTTTTTATAATTTTTTTTAAAGATTTTTACAAAAAAAGTAGTTCAAATGGGACTATGCGTCTCGAGTGAGTGGAGTTTTGTACTTGAAACTCATGTTGTTTGGTACCAAACATATTTATATATTTTGAAAAATTGAACCAAAAATTCCACGTGTGTGTTTATTAATGGCATGCATACCGACCGAATGTTGAGGTCAAAATCGATACGGTTTATGAAATAAAAATGATTAAATAAATGTCAAAACGTACCCTAAGTAAATTTGAAGAAAATTCAATAAAATAGTTTAGAGATTCTAACAAAACAAAGTGGAAATGGATAGATTGGAATTTTATACAAATTTAGAAACAAGAATCAGTAAATTTGGACAATATTTGAATTCTATATACGTGTTTCAAAATTTAAATAGAAATTAAAAAAAAACACAACCTAAATGAACTAGTGGATGAACTACTAATGGGCCTCATATTAAGAGTGAGGCCCAAATCACTATTGTTATTTTAAAATATATTATTTAATTGATTTATATTGTCTAAAAATAATTAAATTACTATCTTACACTTAAAAATGTATATATACAAATTTTAAAATTTAAACCTAAATGTATAAATAAATTTTAAAATTTATATCTAAAGAGTAAATGTTTTTTAAAATTTTAAATTATACCTTGTTATTTTTTTGATTTCAAATAAAAATTGAATCTAAACATTATTTATTCAATATTTTAACTCAGGTATATATATACAAATTTTGAAATTTAAATCTAAATGTATAAATAAATTTTAAAATTTAAATCTAAAGAGTAAATGTTTTTTAAAATTTTAAATTATACCTTGCTATTTTTAGGATTTCAAGTAAAATTGAACCTAAATATTATTTATTCAATATTTTAAATCAGTATATATACAAACTTTAAAATTTAAAACTAAATGTATAAATAAATTTAAAAAATTTTGGCCCACGGGCCCGAGCCACATTGACCAACGCATTAGAACACAATCAAGGCCCAAGGCCCACGGGGCGAGAGATCAAGGCCCGAGCACAAACGAGATGGCCCAATAGCACAGCGAGGCCGTAATATCGATAACGTCGAAGCCTTGTGCGGAGTGGCGCTTATAAGCCGGCACGGGCGACATTGGGCGGGCGAGGTGGTACTAAACCCCGCCCGCCGCGAACCGACCAGCTATAGCCACGGTTGACTTGTTCAACCGTGGCTATTGTTACGGTTTACAATAGCCACGGTTGAAGAAGTCAACCGTGGTTATAAGCTGAGATTGTGAAATTTAATACTTGTTAAATTGTGAAATTATTTAATTGTTGATAATTTAATTTATGTGGCTGAAAATTATTAACGAGGTAGACTTAGATAATTGATTTAAGTGGCGAGAAAAATAATTAACAATTTATTAAATCCATTAACGTTGTTGAAAATAAATAGAATATTATTAAATTAATTAAAGTAGTTGAAAAATTATTTAAAACTTGTTAAATTGTGAAATTATTTAATTGTTGATAATTTAATTTATGTGGCTGAAAATTATTAACGGGTAGACTTATTAAATATTTATTAGCAAGTTTTAGATAATTGTTAAATGGGGTTATTTAAAAGAATATTAACAGGTAGACTTAGATAATTATTAACAGGTAGACTTAGATAATTGATTTAAGTGGCAGAAAAATAATTAACAATTTATTAAATCCATTAACGTTGCTGAAAATAAATAGAATATTATTAAATTAATTAAAGTAGTTGAAAAATTATTTAAAACTTGTTAAATTGTGAAAAGTGACGAGAAAAAATGGAAAGGTTATTAAATTCATTTATTTTGCTCAAAATTCACTAAAATATTATTAAATTAATTACGATTGCTTGAAACATATATATCCGAGTACATCATAAGTACATCGCAATGAAATAATAAAGGTACATTATCCTTGAACGATTTTTCCTTCGCAATACGTGCGTAGGTATGGCATTCCTTGATACGATAGTTTTGCTTCAATGACTTTAAATTTTTTCGGATCCACGAATAATGGAACTTCATCATATCGATTGTATGCATCTTGATCGTCGACCCCATCCACTCCAAGTATTCTTTGTTTACGGGAATAACAATGTGCTTCTTCTCATCCTTTGGATCGAGTATATAGAACACTTGTTCCGCTACCTTAGCAAGTATCCACGGGTCATCTTTATAACCTACATTCTTCGGATCGACGACGGTTAACCCGTTTTCATCAACCTCCACCCCACCTGGGTGTTTGACCCATTTGCATTTGAAGACAGGAACTTGTAAATCTGGTCCATAGTTCGGCTCCCAAATTTCCTCTATGTACCCATAATATGAGGTGTAATTGTTATCGTCATCAAGGGCTTCAACTCGAACTCCGCTGTTTTGACACTTACTTTTCGTGTCCTTCTTTGAAGTGTGAAAAGTAAAACCATTAATGTCGTACGCTCGATAAGTCACCGCAGTCTTTGAAGGTCGGGCGGCTAAAATTCTCAACATTTTCTCATCCATCGAGTCTCCACGTGGAAGGTCTTGACTCTCGAACCATGATGTGAAAGTTTTCTTGTGCTTCTGTACTAACCATGCACCGCTTTTGCCATGAACATTGTTTAGTTCAAGCTCCTCAATGTGTTTTGCGAAATACGGGGCAACAATACGTGATTGTTGCGGTACGATAAAATGGGCTTTGTCAACTCGTTTATATTCGCGGTCGGTGAATGATTTTCGTCCTCGTATACCTTTTCCACTTAACCTTCCCTCATGACGAGACACGGGTACACCAATAGATCGACCAGTCTTTAATATAATCTGCACAACACTCAATAATCTCCTCGGTGGTGTAGCCCTCAATCATTGAACCCTACGGATGACAACGAGTACGTACATAGCGTTTCATAACATACATGAACCTCTCGTAGGGGAACATATGATGCATGTAGACGGGACCCAAAGCGGATATCTGGTCAACAATATGAAGCATGAAGTGTTCCATAGTATCAAAATAGGATGGCGGAAAGCACATTTCGAGCATGCACATTGTTTCCTTTATGTGGGTTCGTAGGTTATGCAACTCATGTTTATTGATCACCTTCTTTGAGACCGCGTTCCGAAGTAGCACGGACGAGTGATAGTCAACTTCAACCATTCAGATTTCACGGCTACGATAGCGATAGCCGAAACACCGAAAGTAGTGTGTGACGAGTCATGAGTGTTGTAACCACTTATCTTTAAGTCTTTCATGTCTACGAGATTTTGGACATTCGATGAGAAACCGGTCGGTGCTTTAATCCCGTGTAGACACTTCAAGAACGCTATTTTCTCCTCACGCGTTAGGGTGTAGCGGGTGGCGGGAGGTAGTACTTTCCGTTCGCTCTTTCTTGCGGATGGAGCTACGGCCTAATATTCATCTCTACAAGGTCTCTACGTGCGTTCGGTCCATCCTTTGTCTTACCGGGTAGGTCAAGTATAAGGCCGGTAGTCGTTGTCAAATACACCTTTCCCAATGTGCATCCGAGTCAAATGCATGAGTCACTTCCAATTCTTCCCGATGCCGAGATATACGTAGAATATAGAAAGCTTCTTATACGGCGTTGCAGCTTTTGACTTTGCAACTCCCTTCACGACCTTTCCAAATGTAGCTTTAATGTTTTTTTGTCTTATCAAAGACATCCCTAGAGGTCCAACGTCGAGGTTCTTCGCCGGTCTCAATCGTACCATCAAATTGTTTGGCCATCCGTCGATACGGGTGGCTCCGATGTAAGAATCGACGATTTCGAGTGTACACTGTCTTCTTGGATGATGGAAGATACACGTGTGATGTATCGTCAACACAAACAAAGCATGCCTCCTTTCCTTTCACCTGGTCCGAAAGCGCCCTTAATGCCGGAAAGCGATGCCGTCACGTAAATGATCGCTTTCAACGTGAAGTAGTCTCTTCGGTGCTCATCCCACATATGCACACTTTCCAACCATAGTTTCCGCATGTCTTCAAACGGTGGTTCCAGGAAGACATCTATGTCGTTCCCAGGTTCTTTCGGTCCGGATATAAGAATGGACAATAATATGTACTTCCTCTTGTGGCACAACCATGGGGGAGGTTGAACATTGTTAGCAGCACGAGGCCAAACAGCTGCGAACGTTCCTCGTCATACCAAAAGGGTTCATTCCATCTGTACTCAATGCAAACCGTATATTTCTTGGCTCGTGCGAGAAGTCGTCACGGTGGTTACGATCGAAGTTTTTCCACTGGGTTCCATCCGATGGATGACTCGGCTTATTAGGGTCCCTCTTACGTGTATACCATGTCATCGGTTTAGCATCTCTTGGGTTGGCAAATATCCGTCTTATGCGATCGACCACCGGTAGGTACCACATGACCAAGGCTGGAACCTTACTATCATTGTCGCTACCATTGACGATACTTGCTTTTCTTCCTCTTCCTGTCCTTCTTTCCCCTCTTATTAGTTGTGTCTACATCATACTCCTCATTCGTCTTGTAACGACTTCGTTTGCACCTTGGGCATCTCACGAGGTCCTTGAACTCCTCCCCCGGTATAATATACAATGATTTGGACATGCGTGGATTTTTTGCACACCCGGCGACATTGGAGATATCGGTCTCTTAGCATAGTACGTGTTTTTTGGTAACAAGTTTGGCTTTGGCGAGTGTATCCGAAAGAAGATCCAACAATTCATTGAAGCGGCATCGACCACCCATGGATGGCCTTCGAGTTTCATGAGTTCGAGAAGCGTACGTAACACGGTATTCTCTTTAGAACATCCCTTGGACTCCTCAAACAATAAATCCTTTGATGCCTTCTCGTATCGTTGCAAAGTTATCAAGCCCTCTTGTTGTCCCTGCATTGAGTAAAACTTGCGGCTCAACATGACATAACAATTCCTCAACATCAAAATCAGTACATTGTTCTTCTTCGACATGAAAATCAAAAGTCTCGTCAACTTCGACAAAGCTGTTCTTCTTCAACTTCAATCGGCTGCAACTCAACTTCGACCGCCTCGTCTTCTCCATGCTTTGTCCACCTCGTATAATTCTCCAGGAAACCCCTCCTCACTAAGTGAGATTTGATTACAAGTGTATCGGTCCACAATTTTTGATTCTTGCGGTCCACGCATGGACAATATATTTCTTGTCTTCCTCGACGCTTAGCATGCTCGACTGACCCTCTTGAGAAATACATCGACTTGACCTCGGAAATATGCACTTAATCTTGACTCTTCGTACATCCATGTTTTGTCCATCTAAACAAGCATTATGCGAATATTAATTATAATAAAATAATTACTAAATCAAATAATTACCGAGTATGAATATTAAGTATTTATAGAAAATATAAGGAAACTAATATATTGCATAACATAATGTGCTAGAATTAATAATTATTAAATAATTACTAAATAATCTATTTACCATTATGAATATTATATATTTATAGAAAATATAAGGGAACTAATATATTGCATAAGACAATGTGCTATCATATATAAAAACTCACTATACAAATTATTATTAATTGACTCGAATCTTTTAATAATTAAAGCTGTGCTCTAGGGGTCTCTCTTAAGAGAGCATAAAGTAGATCTTGAATTGATTGACATAAAAAAGGCTTGTAAGACATGATTTTTTTGTATGCAACACAAGCACATGATATATGAGTTTATTATACATAACTCAAACCAACAACAAACCTACAAACATGAAGGAATTTGACAAATCAAAATCAAAACCTAGGTCAAATGGTAATCCAAAATTCTCCATGATTACAACACTATAGCAACAAATAATACATGGGATGAGTTTCCCTTACCACGGAGAACAAATTTCTACAAAAAAAACGAGATCAAAACCTTCTCCCCTCGGTTTTCATTTTTTCTCAATTTTCGAGCCGCCACACTTGGACTGAGCTCTCGTTCCGTCCGAACGCGGCTTTTATACTCGTGCAAAACAATAGCCACGGTCCACTTCTTCAACCGTGGCTATAGATGAAACTATAGCCACGGTTGGTGACGTGGACCGTGGCTATTGGCGCGAGCCACTATAGCCACGGTTCACAAAGCCAATCGTGGCTATAGTGGCCTCTATAGCCACGGTCCAAGGGCACGGTAGCCCGCACCCAACTATAGCCACGGTCAATTTTCCTTGCCGTGGCTATAGGGTTTTGGGCTACGTGGCTACGGTGAGTTATTGTTATAGTGCGAGCCACCAGCTGCCGGCACCTCCGACTCCGACCCAAGCATCGCCAACCGAGTGCCCCCGGCAGCCGTAGCTTCGGAGTCGGCATCCGGGGTCGACCCGAAGCGGGCGGGCGCACTCCGCACCGGGGCTCCGCCGCCACCGGACTCGCCTCCCGGCCGGAGCGGGTCATCGAGGGAGAGGCGGTCCCCTTCAAGAAAAACAAACAGAAAGAACACGCTCAAGCGAGCCCCACAAACCACCGTAAAGCGAATGCATCGGGAAAACAGGAAGCACTTACCTCTATAGGTGGCGCTAGAGGGCCCGCATGGACCCACTCCATGCCCCGGCGACGATCATCATCGCTCGAGTCGGACGATGGAGGCGGAGGCGGTGCCTTCCCGTTTCCCTATGGGTCGGCGGACGGCCCGGCGCGACGGAACACCCGGTGGCCGGCGACGGTGACGAACGACGCTCCGTGGAACGGGCCCTCGCCCCGACCCGGGGAGGGGCCGGTCGGGTCAAGCGGCTCGAGGCAGCCCAACTTCGGCGTTGTGCCGATGATGCCGAATTTGCCGAGGAGATGGTGCATGGGCCCGGCCCCTACGGGAAACGTCATGGGCTAGGGTGGATCACGCCCGGCGAGCAAACGAACGCTGTCCGTAGAACGCCCTCCGGCAGCTCATCGCCACGGCCGCGCACCATGCGCGCGAGCATCGGTGTAGTCCGTGTACATCCGGCGGCCTCGGGCAATGGCGGAGCGGCGCGATGCGGTTGGACGAGAAGTCGCGGATGACCGGCCACCCTCGAGGCCCGCCGCCCTCGGCGCCGAATGCGTTGGCACACCGGCTCCGGCCTCGGGTCGGCGTCCGGCATCCGCTCCTAGAACTCCGCGACGACCTCCGAGCATGTGCCGTAGGAAGTGGAGGCGACCTCGGGTGAGGGCGGCAGAGAGGTACGTCCACCCCTTCTTCCAGCCCTCCACCTTGTCGGAGAGCCCTCGCTCGATGTAGAAGGGACGATAGCGGACGGAGAACCGAACCGACCCCACGGGGTCATCGGTCCCGCCGTGCGGCGTCACGCGGAAGAGCCGTCGGAAGACACTCACCGACATCATCACCCCCACAAATGCCTCGCAAAGGTGGGTGAAGATGGCGAGCGCTCGAACTGCGTTCGGAGATAGGTGCGCCATCCAAAGTTGGTAACTCCCCGAGCACCTCCATGAAGAAGTCCGAGAAGGGCGGGAACAACCCCACCGTTAGAAAGAAGGCGAAGGTCACGATCTCGCCCGCCTCCTCCATAGGGCGCACCTCCATGGTCGCTAGGCGGAGGGGGCAGAAGCCGGGGTCACTCCGATCGAAGACCCAAAACGGGAGCACCCGGTTCGGTGCGTCCTCCATCACGGAGGTGGAGGGCGGCAGCACGTGTCACACCCGTATCCCAAAAGATAGATTAGTGCGGTACGCATGCCTTGGGAGATGGTTGACAAAGCAACCATGCATAGCATCACAATAACAAACATACACGATTTGCAAGTTCACATAATTAAGTCTCGAATTACAACATGGAGTTCCAAATAAAAGATACATTAGGTTCGCAAATTAAAGTTACATAACCATGATCTTTGTTCGAAATAAAGTGCGGAAGCGATTACACAACACGACGATACATAGATAGCTTATGTGAACCATGCCGGCCTAGGCCACGGCTCACTCATCTTGGGTCGGAGAGCTAGGAACCCACTCGATGGTCCGCTCTTTGGGCTCTTCTCCATCCCACATAACCTTACCACAACAATCACAATACCCGGCTTGCGGGAATCCCGAAAATACACATGTAGCGGTAAAGCCCGAGTATCTAGCATACTCCGCAAGTCTTACCCGTCAAATTGGCCCTCTAAGACCGACACCTTGATGCATGGGGTTTGACCGGAGCTACTTAGGTTTGCACTTTTATGATTAGCCAAATTAATACGGTTGTTGCATAAAAAAAACTTTAGTGAGCATACTAAGCAATACAAGAGTTTGCAATACAAGGTAATATCAATATAAAACAGCGAGCATCTCATTCCTTTCCTCTTACTAAACATTGTAAACTGCTCAAGACAAGTGGTACTCATTAACCGAAAGGAAACGGCGATAATTATCGAATTATTAATCCTGTAAGAAAAGACCCAAATGCACGACATACACATCATTTAAGAATATGGCCACCGTTCGCAAGTTCATCACAAAGCAAATCACGGGGCCACCGATCCCAAGTACACGTCCCCTTGCGACCCGTTCAACAACGTGCCCAAGGCCTAACCCGCGTACTCTCCAACGGTCCTCAACCCGTACAACCACCGTGCCATACGCATCACCTCCGGGTCGGTGAGATATCCGGCCCACTTTACAATTCACAAGCTACATAGATTTATCAATCCCCATAAGAAAGGTATGCAAATGGTACACAACTCAAACTTGTTTGCGGAGCCACAATGGGGTGTTCTCAATTATACCAATTCATCATATTCAAGTGTAATCATAAGCAATATATAACTGTCCAATTCTATCGTTGACTCCATAAGCATGGCATAGCACTTCTATCGAGGAAATGACACATATTCTACATCGGACATATAGGGAAATTATGCACATGGATTTCCAATCAATTCCTAGAACGTAAATGCACATTCATCATTCTTAATATAGTGATAAAAGAAAGCATTTTGAAATAATAGGAATGCACCGGGGCTTGCCTTGGGAGTGATCGAAGTTAGCACTAGCTTCACAAACGTTGAGATTAGCAACGGCTTCTTCCGGTGGAATTACTTCGACGCCGTCACCTATGGAATGAAATGCAATGCATAAGTAAAAAGAATACAAGACCAAAGTGATGATGATGTATGTATGCTGTTTTGTATGAACATCATAAGGACAATTTAATAAAGTCAAGTTCGTGGAATTTAATGAGGAGCAACGTTTAAATGTGGAACAAAAGAAATTAGGGTTTGAGGGGAGCTCCTATTATCACATGTGATAAGGACTTTCTAATATACTTAGGGAAGCATTCAATTAATTAGCACAAGCGTAATATTAATGGAACTTCCTGCCAAAATCTGATCATGAGGGATTCAGCAAAATTATGGGAAGTGAACATTAGCATAAACATGCAAGTATATAAATTTAAGATCATAAACTCAATATCTAAAATGCCGAAATTGATATTTTCCTGAATTAAATAAAATGACAGCAAAACAAATATTTAGGGTGCTCCAATTTAAACTTGGGATTTTATGCAAGTGCACAGGGCTATGAAGAGTGAATCTACCAAGTTTCATGCCAAAAATAGTTTATATATAATTAATGCAATATTAACTACAGAAAATAAAATTAATACCATAACTTGAAATATATGCAATTAAATTGAGATTTTCCAGTGCAAGTTGCTCCAGGGTACTAAAATGCATGTTCTGACCAACTGGCATCTCCATTGGACTTTTATTTTTAAAGTTATGGACTAAATGAGTTTTCAAGGGTTGCATTTTAACATTTTTGGAAAAATAAGAAAATGGCCAAAATTCACACGTTCATGTTACTTTTCAGAAAGTACAAGTCATGAGGATCCCAGAACATTTTAGTTTGCAATTTTTGGATATTTTTAGATCAAAAGTTATGAATTTTTCTATATGGAACAAAACGTAACGTTATTTACAAAAATGCCACTAGCGCCATTTGAACGAGGGCGGCGCGCGGGCTCCGGTGGACGGTGGCCAGCGCCGACAAGGTCGGGCACAACGACGCATTAGGGCAGCGCATGGGCCGCACTTGGGTGGGAATGGTGCGCGCGGTGCGGGGAGCACGATGGATGTGATGGTGGGGCCCAACCGTGACCGGAGCGGGCCCGTGACGGGTGATGGCTCTAGCGAGAACTTCGGCAGCGGTTCGCGTCTAGCGTAGAGGGAGAAAGAGCAAGGGGCAAGGCCCATGAGCATCACCCGAGGATGGAGAGGGAGGCCGGGGATAGGGGCTCGACGACGGGCCGGGGGTTGGGCACGGCGGCGGCGCATTTTTCTTCAAATTCCCGATGAGGTGCTTGTACCGGAGAGCAATTGGTGTTAGGGGAGCTGCGTGGGGCACTTGTGCACGAGATTGTAGAGAGGGAGGCGTGGGGAGCAGCCTAGCCGCGGAGCTTCGAGGTGGCGGCCATGGTGGTCGACAATAGCGGCGGCGGCAATTTCCTCTGTTGCTCACGCAGGTGAGGGAGAGGTTTGTGGCGAAGTCGAGATGTGGCATTGGCCCTTGCGCCATTTTCTAACGGGAGGCGGGAGGGGCGGTCGGCACGAAAGGCGGGGGTGGGCGGGGGCCTTCAATTCTCGTCGTTCCTGTTGGCCGACGGGTACAGGAACGGTTGGGGAGGTGGCCGGGGTGGCGTGGAGGATGGGACGGTGCAGGGCGCATGCGGGGCGGGCGGAGGTGGCGCCGGACCGGCGGTCGGGCTGCCATTACTGGGCAAGAGCTCGAAGGGGAAATTTTGAATTCAAAATCTCGTTTTTGAAATAATTTTCAAAACTACATTTTCGTTGCTCCAAAATTCAAACCAAAGTTTATGGTGGTTCAGCAAGATTTGTGCTTTTGTTTTGGGTCAAAGTTCAAATTCCGTTTCTAAAAATTCATACAAAATTCATAAACGATGACAGTTTCAAATTTGAATTTGAATTTTTGAGCTTTTCAAACTTGGTCCAAAAATTTTGTAAAAATGCTGTAAATTCATGGTTTTGCATGTACAACATGATGGTGCAAAAATATGAGGGTGGTACTGTTATGATTTTTGAATTTTACTTAGGGTTAGGGTCTGCCCTAGGGTTTTCCTTTTTTATTTTTGCTTTTTCCCATTTTGCTTTTCTTACATTAAGTAGGGTGATTAGCATTATGGTTCCACTAATGAGGCTGCTTAGGTTTTAGCTAGGTCATTAGTGCCTAATCGTGACATGGGATGTCACGAGCATGGGCCGGGGACCCAACGGAGCGAGGCTTCACGGACCCGCGACGACCGCTGCTCGAAGCAGCGGCGGCGAGGCATCGCATCGTGGAGGTGAAGAGTCGAGAGCAAGGAGGAAGGAAGAGCGTCGGGAAGCGGAACGATCGAGTGCGCTGCGGGAACGTGAAAACCGACCCTCATTGTGGCGCTAGTATTTATCCCACTCGCGCATCAACTCACCTCCCGATGCACGAACTCCATCACTACCGCACTTTGCGTGGAAGCGGTGTCGCTTCGCATTCGGGAAAGGCGGCGGTACCCTTAGGGGCCTCAACCACGAGCGCCGACGAGGTTGCCCCAATCGCTAACACGGTCCCCTCAATCGGCGACCGGGCCGGGGCTCTGTCGCTGTATCGGGAACCGGGGTCTCCATAACCGCCTATGGGCCGGCTAGCGCGGCCCGATCGGGAAGGTCAATGGGCGGGAGACGGCCCATAACGGTCCAAACAAAGGCCGGGCGTCCCCGAGAAGCCGGCGCAAGTGGGTGGCACGGCATGCCCTCGGAACCCTAGCGCGCCACACCGCGCGGGACGTGACCGTGGGACCCGCCACGACATGGCGGACTTAACTCCCCCTTCGCGTCCGAGCATGTGACACGTGGCGCGCCCGTAGGAACCACCACAACCGGGACCCGGTCCACGGAGCTCGGGGAAACGGTGTAACGGCGAGCAATTACCCCTTGCCTCTCCAAGCAGAAGCGGCGGGAAGGGGGGGGGCTTGTATGACGGGTCCTGTCATACTTCCTCCCAATGGATTAGCCAGCACGGTGTCGTGCCTCGGGCAAGGGACGCCTTCAATTCTCGTATCGAAGATGGATTCGGACCAACAATCGGAAGATTTAGGCAAAAGGCACTATAGCGTGCCCCCTTGGGCTATAAAAGGGAGAGCCCCGGCCATGTAATAGACAGACTCTCTCAAACCCTAGAACTCAAGAACACTCTTGTAATCCTTTGAGCTCAATACACACCGGACAAGCGGGACGTAGGGTATTACGCCTAAACGGCGGCCCAAACCTGGGTAAATCGCGTGTCCTCGTGTGTTCATTGGACAGATATCCTTGATCCCGGACTCCCGGTCCTCTCTCAAGGGGTGGTTTGGTTAACCCCCATATGTTGGTATTCCGACATCGACAGCGTCCTTTTCCCCGTGAGGCCAAATACCGCGCGAAACATCCATTAGAGTTCGTTCATGGTGATCCGTGCGGCCCCATCACGCCGGCAACACCGGAGGACGGCACTTCTTTCTTCTCGCTTGTGGATGACACCTCACGATACATGTGGGTCATCCTTCTCTCGACGAAGGCAGCTACCGTGGACGCCATCAAGCATGTACAAGCAACAGCAAAGAAGGAGTGCAGCCACAAGCTTCGAGTGTTGCACACCAACAATGGCGGTGACTTCATCGCGACCGAGTTCATTGCTTATTGCATGGACGAAGGGATCCAGCGGCACTACTCCGCGCCATACTCGCCGCAGCAGAACGGCGTCGTCAAGCGCCACAACCAAACCGTGGTCGCCACCGCCTGTGCCCTACTCAAGCAACGCGACATGCCGGCAGAGTTACGGGGTGGGGCCGTGATGACCATAGTACATTTGTTGAACCGATCACCGATCAAGAGCCTAGAGGGCAAAACACCGTACGAGGCCTAGTCGGACTTCGCGAACATTCGGCTGCCTAGCATACGTCAAGGAGCTCAACCACGTCGGCAAGCCGGAGGGCCGGAGCACGCTTGGCGTCTTCCTCGACCCGCTGACCCGCGCGTGCGCACATCACGCGACGTCGTGTTCGATGAAGGGCAGTGGCGGGACTGCACCAAGGACACTAGCCGCGGCTCGATGGCGACATCAAGCGATTTCACCATCGAGTACTTGCAGCTTGCAGGAGATGGGGGAGCAGGAAGACACTCATCGTCGTCAAGTTCGCATGCGCCGTCGACACCGACCATGAGCCGGGCCACCGCTTCGGGCTCAACATTGCGCTCCGTCACGCCACCGGCCACATCGGCAGCTGATCCAATGCACTGGCCGGCGGGCGCACTCCCATCCTAGCGACGCCATTGGAGAATGATGAGGACCGCATCGACGTTGCGCACAATGACACTCCTCTATGCTACCGCACCATGAGCGACATCCTAGACGAGCAGCCGGCACCGGGTTCGTGCGGTGGAACATCGATGCCGAGCTACACCTGACGCACACCGACGAGCCTTGCTCATTCACGGAAGCTAAAGGTGATGCGGCTCGGCGCGCTGCAATGCAACAGGACATGGACTCCATCGAGCATAACCGCACGTGGGAACTCGTCGACCTGCCGGCTGGCCATTGCCCAATCACTCGAAATGGGTGTTGAAGCTCAAAAAGAATAAGGCGGGGAGGTGGTCAAGCACAACGCACGGCTTCTCGCATGTGGTTTGGTCCAGCAAGAAGGGATCGACTACGACGACGCATTCGCCCCCGTGGCCCGCATCGAGTCCATCCACATCCTCCTCGCCCTTGCTGACCGGGAGGGGTGGCGCGTCCACCACATGGACGTCAAGTCGGCGTTCCTCAACGGTGACCTGAAGGGAGGAGGTGTATGTGCGACGGCCACCCGGATTTGTCATTGCTGGCCAAGAGAACAAGGTTCTACGGCTGCGCAAGGCACTCTACGATCCGGGACAAGCCCCGTGCGCGTGGAATGCTAAGCTGGACAGCACCATCAAGGAGATGGGCTTCCAGGCACAGGCACGAACGAGGCGGCGATATACCGGCGTGGCCACGGCTGCTCCGTTCTGCTGGTGGGCGTCTACGTCGATGACCTCGTCATCACCGACACCAAGGAAGAAGAAGTGAAGGCATTCAAGGCGCAAATGAGGGCCACCTTCCCAATGAGTGACCTTGGCCTTCTCACCTTCTATGTTGGCATCGAGGTTTGGCGAGAGAACGCCGGCAACTCACTTCGCCAAGCACATTGTCGAGTTGGGCGGCTCTGTCCGGATGCAATTCAGTCCACACTCCAATGGAGGAACGGCTCAAGCCGAGTCGTTACGGTGAGGCGAGAGGAAGTGGACCCGGCACGATATCGGCGCATCTTCGGTAGATTGCGCTACTTGGTTCACACCCGGACGGACTTGGCGTTCGCCGTCGGGTACGTGAGCCGGTTCATGGAATGGCCAACAACCGAGCACCGGCAAGCTGTCAAGCATATCCTGCGCTACATTGCGGGAACTTACGACTACGGTCTACACCACTCGAAGAACCCCGGCGCTGCACGTTTCATCGGATACTGCAATAGTGACCTCACCGGCGACATCGACACGAGCAAGAGCACGAGCGGCACGCTGTTCTTCCTCGGAAGTTGTCCTGTCAGCTGGTAATAAGCTGAAGCAACGAGTGGTGGCGCTCTCAAGCTGTGAAGCGAGTACATTGCCGCCACCTCAACCGCCACACAAGCACTGCGGCTAGCTCGACTATTGGGCGAATTACGCGGCAAGAGGCCCGAAGCGATCGAGCTTAGGGTAGATAGAAAATCTGCCCTTGCATCGGCCAAGAACCCTATCTTCCATGAGAGAAGCAAGCATATCCGCATCAAGTACCACTTCATCGGGAGCTGCTCGGAAGAGGGGAGCGTCAAGGCCAGCTACATCAATACCGTGGACCAGCTTGCTGACATCCTCACCAAGTCCCTCGGGCGAGTGAAATTTCTTGAACCGAGAACTCGCATCGTTTTAGTTCACCACAAGTCGGAGACAACACACAAGGCTTTGGGGGAGATTGATAGATAAGCTTATGTGAGGGTTACAAACAATAGGGCTGACCACAACCACTTTGTTTCTTACTATCCTTCGGTTGTTGGTCCATTTTGTTTCTTAGTATCCTTTGGCATATGGTCCATTTAGTTTCTTAGTATCCTTTGCTTTTGGTTGGTTGTTACACTAGCCACTTTGTTTCTTACTATCCTTTTTTTGGTTGGTTGTTACAACTCCTAGCTTTGCCTATATAAAGGGACCAATGCAGCAGCCATTAAGCACTGCAAATCATTCACAACATCAAGTTTTCAGCTTGTGTCCTAGTTCTTAGTTCTAACACATCTATCATAACAAGGTCAAGAATGACTCGATTCCACAACAACTTAATTACTGCTTTGGACCTCCTAAGTATGTCGATGTGAAAAATATTGCAAGAGGGCAGTATAAATTTTTATAAAAATGGTGTTTTTTCATTTCAAACTTTTTTTACTATAATATATATTTGGTGAAGAAAAATTGCTTTATGGTTTTCATGATACTTATCAATTTTACATTAAAAATGGTCATTCTTTGCTTTGTAATATGGTTGCATTCTATGCTTGTTTTACTTCTTTCTTACTATTCCCCTTTGAATATTTTTATCTAATCTTTGTTTAGTTGCGTCAACAGTTATGTGGATCCCCCGAATTTGGCTGCTGCCATCAACAGTGTGGAACTATCAAACAGACTGCATGCTTTTCTTGTTGCATGCCCTCCTGCTGGTCCTGCATCTCCTGTTGCAGATTTGATGATTGCTACTGCCGACTTTCAAAAGGATCTTGCTAGCTTGAATATATGGTAAAATAGTTCAATCTTCAATCAATTTCTCTTGATTGTGTATTGTTGTATATTCGCACCTCATATTAGAGGTTTGTACAGCGCTATAAAATCTGGTGTTGATGCAAAAGAGTTGTTTGATTTGTACATTGTATTATGGATTGAGGACAAACATAGAATGTTACTGGAAAATTGCAGACTAGACAAGGTAGGTTCTATTTTTGTCCTGTTGAGATGCCTTGATGTTTCCTCAGAACAGATTCTTAGCCTGAATATGATTTAGAAGATGGGCACCGGCCAATCTACATCTGTAGATGCATATGAATTGATTCTGTCTATTTTTATGACACGTGCATGCAGCTGTGCATACTGATGTACTAGAACCGCAGCCTCTAACTTTTTTGCCCTTGGTGACTGTGCATGAGTGATGTTATTTGTAATTTATTTTACTGAATATTGTGACGGCATAAAAAATGCACATATAACAGTTAATTTGTACTTATTTTTTATTTAATAAAACCCCTAATGTGATAATAAGTGGTTTTTTATGACAGAAGAAAAATAGGTACCCAAATTTGCGTTGATGAGGACTTAACCAACTGGTTCCTAATTTATTTTCTTTTCAGATTGCTAAACCCGTTATTGTGGAGTATATATGGTGCAGCAAGATTTTCCTTATTTCTCTTCTGGATCTCATTGTGCATCACCTTTGCTATTTACAGGTCAAATGGTCTGGAGTTAGGACTCAGCATATGACTACGCCTTTTGTAGATGATATGTATGATTTGCTGAAGAATACACTGACAGAGTATGAGGTTGTCATTTGCCGATGGCCATTATACATATTTGTTTTGGAGAATGTATGTTTGAGATTAATAAAAAACTTTTACTGTTCTTCCTTCAGAAAGGAACCTGATCTATCATCTTGTTTTTATTCACTTAAAAGAAAAGGTATTGCAGATGTGGAAAAGGCAATGATAGAGTCTCTGGAAAAACAGTATGCTAATGTTTTGGCACCACTAAAGGACTGTATTACTATGAAGAAATTTGGTAGCAAAGTTGTCCACGAACTCACAAAACACAATTCTATGGTGCCCCATTCTGTACCCGAAGATGTAAGTGCTCTTATTAATTCACATCTATTGGAGATTCAATTCTCTAGGATCTGACCTTAGCTTCTTTCAGCTGGGCATTTTCTTGAATACAATGAAGATACTACTTGATGTTTTGCGTCCACGGATCTCAAGTCACCTGAAATCATGGAGTTCCTGTATACCTAATCGTGGAAACTCTATGGTTATCGGAGAAAGACTTAGTGAAGTTACTGTGACGCTAAGAGCCAAGTTCCGAAACTACATGCAAGCAGCTGTTGAAGAGCTATCAGAAAATGTGAGTGTTGCAATATTTTTCTTGTTTTTCTTCCTTCCTTCCTTTCTTTCTTTCTTTAGATATTGGCTTGTTGCAATCATTTCTTATACGTGGTGCATTATTCTTTTAGTTTTCTTATTTTTTTCAGACCAGCATGCAAAATACCACGAAGGTCAAAAAGATCATTCAGTATTCAAAAGATTTGGTGATTGAATCTGATATGCGCAGCAGGGTGCAAGGATTGAAGGATCAGCTAATTGAAGCAATAAATCATATGCACAAAGTATCCGAAGTACATGTTTTTGATACCGAGGGTTTTGGGATCGGTTGACACGGGCGTGATATATTTGCATTGCACTGTTCTTTTCCTCTTATCAATTGTGTTACTGATTTAACTATGCTTTAGGATGTTTTGACTTTGCTGGAGAGTCGCAAAGAAAACAAGGCGCGGTATAAAGGTGCCCGAGTGGCTGTCTCTGTAAGTCCATGTTCCAACAGCACCCCTATTGCCACCCAGTTGCAATAGCAACTCGGGAACACAATGCCCCAGAAGGACCTAGAGAGCCCCCACGATCCATCATGGAAGTCCACTCGATTCTCGGCAAAGATGCTGCTCCCCGTCAGAAGAATTCCAGTTTCTTCTACTGATCGATTTTGTGTACATACGAATCATGCTCATTAGAATCTTTAGATCACTAGAAAGACAGGAAAATGTGTCATGCAAAAAAAATGTCTGAGAATGTTGTGATGATCCAGGAGGCTCAACGTGGGGAGTTCATGATCTATATGACAAAGCTAATTAAAGCCTGTCGTGTTAACCAGACCCAAATGTTTTCCCATTTCCCGTGGGATGGTTAGCATTAGGAAATTGACTTGTGCAGTGAGATGGCACTATAGGTTAGCTTCATTGGTAGCTGAGCTTTCCCAATTGGTGTGTTTTTGAGCATGTTGACTGGTTTAATAGAAGAGATTGCTACAGTTTTCTCATTTGGAGAACAGAAAAATTAATATAGTAACTGCCTGTATTGGATTGATGTGCTAGGCAAGTTAAAACTATTTGACGGTCAAAAGTGCAAAAATTGCAGACAAGGTAAACGTGCCATTAATAGTAACAAACTTTCAAGAACACTTGATAATTATCCCTAGATGTCATAAATTCAATTATGCACATTGGTGGGCCATGATCTTTTTTTCTCTGGCAAGCAACAGGGACACGATCTTGATCCAAGACGAATTATTGTGCTTAACAGACCGGACAAGGTGAATTAAATTGTGCTCAAACTTTCATAAAGAAGTATTTGGCTGAATCTGAGTTGGTAGTGTAATCATAGACATTAATATGTGTTTTTAGTAGGTAATAACTCTGTTTTTAGTGAATGTGTTCTTTCATAGGTTTAAATATATTTGTTACTTTATTTGTTCATTATGCTGAAACACTTTAGAAGTGAATACTTTTGTGCCTTAAACTTTGGTTGTGTTCATGTAGGCTGCAGATCAGCGTTTGTTGCGTATTGAAATCGTAAGCCTAATTTAGTAATTTGTTGCTGTAGTGAAGGAATTTTTATCTGTCGTCATTTCTCTATCTTCAACTAGCGTACTCATGAAGGGCTCACGTGTGACCTCTTGTGGTCTGATCTAGAGACGAGAGGAGCAGGTTTAGTCAAAAAGAATTTACATTTCGTACACTTTCCAATCAGTTTGTACTTGATCATTAATGACTTCTTGTATAAGTACTTCCATGAACTAATGAAATATCATTTTCTAATGAATGTAGTAGAAAGTGAAAAAATGAATGCATACTCAAATATTATAATTTTTTTGTTATATATTTCTTTTAAGGTGACCCGTAGCAACACACTGCTAGTTGGTGATATAAGTTGGAACGGGCTTGAAGGAACGTTGAAACTGAGACCTCCAGAAAGCTGCACATAGAGACATCAGAAGACGACCAAGCCATCCGCCACGTCGCTGAAGTAATTCAACTGGTCTAGCTGCCCGAGATTGTGGAGGCCGCTGCCGGCGGTGTCGCCATGGGGGCACTGGAAGTCGCCATCATCAGCAGCCAGCAAGCCATCGGCCACGTCGCTGAAGTAATTCAACTGCTCCAGTCCGAGATTGTGGAGGCCGCTGGCGGTGTCGTCGGGGTACTGGAAGTCGTCAACATCATCAGCCAGCAAGGAGGACGCCTCGTACGCGTAGTCCAAGCCATCTAGTTCGCAGCCGGTGCCAGCGGGTCCTGGGCTAGTGGTGACGACGATGCTCTCGGTCGGAGACGCCGTGTAGGAAGGAGTGGCAACCACGCCGCCAACGTTCATGGAAGGGTACCCGAACTGACCGTAATGCGTTGGCCGAGGACCGAAGATGGGCCTGGCATTGTTGGTGCTCGGCGCTTGCATCTGGAAGCCGGCGGCGGTGGCCGTGTTGGTGCTGCACCGGTAAAAGTTATTACCAGCCACGCCCTGCATCGCACACATGAAGGTTTTCCGGCCCATGCGGGCGAGGTTGCCACCGTTGAGGTAGGGGTGGTAGGGATACCCGACCGTGGGCGCCGCAACAGCGTTATTATTACGTGATGAGATGCCAAACGAGGGTGAGGCACAGTGGTCACCGCTCTTCTGCTGGAAACCATACTTCACGTTGATGCGGGAGGAGCAGGGTAAGTTGCCGCGCTGCATCTGCGCCTGCTGCTGTTGCCCGCACGCTCCCATATCGGCGCCGGAACTAACGATGTGCTGGGCACCACTTGGCCCCGTCTCCGTTCCTGCCTTGACTGCAAGTGGCTCCACCTCCACGCCGTCCCACATGAGCTCGTCGATCCACGCGTCCATGTCCTCCGCGTCGCCCAGGACCAACGCTTCACCAGCGTCCTGCTGCAGGAGGACGGCGGCGTCCGCCAGCGCCTTCCGCCGCTCCTCCTTGGCAACCGCCGCGGCGTCGATGCTTGCCAGCAGCGCTTGAACCTCATCGGGGCCCAACGCGTCGATCCCCTCGTCCCAGGGCCGGAGCGCCTGTGGCCCGGCCCGGCCCGCGCGCCCGACCCGCCGCTCCTCCCTCTTCACCACATCGGCCGCGTACGCGGGAGCGTGTGCCGCGCACGCTCCACGGCAGGTAGCGCGCGGTACCGCGCCACCACACCGGGCTGCGACTCCCACACGGCGGGGGCGCCAGAGACGGCGACGGCGACCGGGACGCCGCAGAGCGCGGCGAGCTCCCGCGCCGACTTGAGTAGGCCATTCCGCCGCCGCTCCAGCGCCCGCGCCCGCTCGCGCGCGTCAGGGATCGTCGTCGTGACCCTGCGGCGCGGCATCGCCGGAGCAGGTAGGGGTTGGTGATCGAGGAGGATGTGCCTGCGTGCGGCGGCGGTTGCTTGGATGCGTTGGGAGATCGATCAGTGACGGATGTCCGACTCTTCACGGGGCCGGGCTACTTATGCAAGGAAGGAAGGGTTGTCACCCCGAACCCGGACTCGAACGAGAACCCAATCGGACTCTGACTCGGACACTCCATCTGCTGCCTTTAATCAATGCAACGCACGGTGAATCTTGCGGGACCTCATGAGATCAAGGAGAGACTCAAATGGCAGCGGCTATACCACCCAACAGGTAATAATCCTTCTCTCCGTTTCTTCTGCACTCTAAAAGTTTAGTTCTGCACCAGATGTTAACCAGGATCGAATATGTTTTCTGCTTTCCGGACCGTTTGTTGCAGTTCACATTTTTATTTGGGAGGATCTAATTTTCAATCAGCTGAAAATGAACAATCGATCAATGATAGCCGTTACATCATGATGCATTCCACCGCTGCTTCAACCGCCGCCCACGCGTCCACCGCCACGTTAAATTCTTGGGAGCTAGACACCAATATCATGTCCGGAGGGGGACGGGAGGAAGTTAGGGATACAAACTAATGGAGCTAAGTGCTAAATTCTCTGGTGACCGTGGTGGTCCTAAATTCTCCGACAATAATGAGGACACTAAACCCTCCAACAAGTAGAGGAAGAGGAGCTCATGCACATTCACACGGTCGACTAAAACAACTGTGGATTTCAATTGTTTGAAAATTGGCATTTCCATCTTTATTTTGTTCTGTGGCGATCTATCCAGTTTATTTCTGGAAGTCTCAGCCGAATGAAGCCCCACCTTGCATCAGTAATTGTGCATGCAAATATATGTGGAGACCCAGCTATTTTGGCTAGGTTCGAGCATGACACGTCCCATCGGCCAACGGATTATGCCAACTCGTAGCCGGTTACGAGCCGTGCTTGGGCCTAGTTGTAGGCCCGTCATGGTAGCCCAAGCACGACCTGTTTAAAGTGGCTCGGTTAGCTCGTGATTTGGCCCGTTTAGCCAGTTGGTACGACCAGGTCCGGACACGACTCGACTGCTTCTTATTTCCCTCACCTCATTCACTCCCGAGTCACGACCGGCAGAGCCCCACCATCTTTGTCGACCGCCCACCAACCGCCCCCGCCCCCCACCCCCTCCCGACCTTCACTCACATGGTCGTCGGTTCGCTGAGCGTGACAACCCTCTCCACCAACAGATTACCCATTGACCGTTGTTACTGCTCCTACTTTCCCTCTTCTCGTGGACTGGTAGTGTCACATCCCAAAATTTTAATTTTGGAATGTCAATCGCTTTCCTACTAAAACAATGGATTTTTCAAATTGATTCAAAATTTGTTGTTGAATTTCATGAATTAATCATTTATTTGACCTCGTTATGGTTATGAAAATATATTTTGTAACAAATAAATTTCTGTTTTGTGACAATACTTTATTGAAAGAAAAACCTTTGGTTTATCAAAATTATTTTTATTTATTTGTGAAAACAACTTATTGAATAAATGTCTTTAACGTACTGAGAAATAGTTTACAAATACACTATTTAGAAATATTTTGTGAAAAGGCTTTTATTTTCTAAATGTAAATTAATCAATATAGGTTATTTAATTTAGTTGTTGCATTCATACTTAGAAATAGTTTTCAATAGGTTTTGTTGACTGGAAAATGTATTTTAAATCCCGAGTAGAAATGGTTTTAGTTAGTTTATAATTAAGAAAGAAACTAGAAACGAGAAAAAAATAACTAGCCATCCATGGGCCAAATTCTCCGCTTGGCCTAGCCCCTCTCACCTCTCCCTCCTCTCTCTTCTTACATCGCATGGCCCAGCCCGCACCAAGCCCGACCTAGTCCCGTCCCTAGGGTCCCGTCCCTATAAGAGGTGAACCGCGAGGCCCCGCACTCCCCTTTCCCCCACACGCCGCCGCCCCACACCATCGCACGACGCAGGTGCCGCCGACCGCCATCGCCGTCGCCTTGGCTATGGCCGCTCGAGCTCGACGATCCACACGTAGGAGCCGCCGTAGACTTCCCCGACCACCGGACGACCTCCACACCGGTGCTCCACCTCCGCCCGTGCGGACGCAACGGATCGCCACGCCCGAACATCGCCGCAACGCCGTCGAAGGTCGTCATAATCATCCTCGACGCTCCTCTCTCTTTTCCGCTCGGAGGATCAAGTTTTCACGCAAACAGGACAAATTATGTGATAAAGAACAATATCTTTATTAATTCATTAAATAATTACATCAAGGACCCGTAGGTCTAAAGTAAAAGGATTACATTGCAACGGAAAATAAACTAACCAACAACGTAGAGTACATTACATACTCAAGCAAGTGGGGGAAAGTATGACATGTTGTCCAGTCAAGAAAGGCTAACACAATGTTTTAAGGCAAAGAAGCACCTATGTCTAGTTCATTAATTAAGCAAGCTATTTACTATATGAGGTAACTCCCAAAGATCCATCCATAGTCCGGACCAAGCATGGCTCCATCCCGTAAACCAAACTATTAGCATCCACCTAATCCGCATGAGGGTCCATGCTGCTCTTGATCGTGAGCACGACTCGTCATGACAGCTTTCACGCTGCAGAGGTTGTACACAATTCCCCACGAGAAAGTGATTCCGTCCCCTGTTACCAGTTGGACTAAAACCTCCATTATACCCGTGCCGATCAAACACATTATATTACACACTTCCGTGGTGTGTGTCCAGGATATCACTTCCAAGGCGGTTCACGGGTTCCTTGAGCTTTGTACGCGTCCAATAGGATTTCCACTCACATGATGAGTAGACCCTCCGTCAAGTAGCTTCCCTCCCTTGTGCCGGATGGTTCCAAGACCTTGTCTCTTCACCACACCTCCCCGGACTACTAGTATAACACTAGCCATAGCCCCCTCTCCTCCGTGTGTACTCGATCGGTCTCCACCGTATGCTACGCCAAGCCGCACCCATACTTCGCTCTTGGTTGTATGGTTTAACATGGATGATCTCTCCACGAACCGGTTCTTATGATTCGGGTGATAACATTCCATGGAACTATCGATACACCGGAGCCATAGTTCCTCGTCCCGTCACCAAAATCAATGTTCAATAATTAACAAAAAAACAATAATCATTATGTTCAAGTGGATCATTATCAAGATTAACATTTATCATGTCTTAAACCCAATTAAAGAAACTAAGCATGACCTATCCAAACATACATCTAATCCAACCCAAGCGACAAGGACAAGAATGGAATAAGACATGACACATAAGATTCATATTTATTATAGCAATGCAAGCATGTACGAGATAGAAAAGAAATAGATGCAATATGTGTCAAGGATATTTTCCTCTTTCTCTTTTTGCTCCTTATTACATCTCAACTCTTGTTGTTCAAATTCCTTGCTTTGATCGTCCTCTAATTAAGTCACGTCGAGCAAGCATGTAAATAAACATACAAAGAAACTAAGAAATAGAATAGGACATCATACAAAAAGACTATAAAATCATTACTAAAACAAACTACGTGTCGCTACGATTACGTGAGCGCAAGAATTGCCTTAATCGGAGCTACGTGCAAAACGTTACGAAGGTTTGAAGTTTTAGGGGCTAAAACATAAAAATAGCTAACTTAGTGACTATTTTGTAATTATAGAAAAGATCAGGGACTAAAGTGTAAAAATGCTAAGGGCTAAAATATAATTTTATAAAACATCAGGGGTATTTCGTAAAAGTATAGGATCGAGTGTCGGTTGAGTAAATAGGGGCTATAACATAATTTTCTAAAAGGCTAGAGGTGTTTATGTAAAAAATTCTAGGGCCAAAACATTACTACAAATAGTTCAGGGAGTTAAAAGTAGTTCACAAACTAAATATAAAGTTTATTGCAAAATACTAGGGTCAAATCTGAATTAAACAACGATTTTGGCTATTTTATACAAAGAAAAGACCTAGATGTAATCAACCATAGACTTGCGGGGCTAGCGTGTAAGTTTGCCTCGAAACAGAAATATTTGTGCACAATATTAATAAAGTGCAATGGCTAAACCGAAGATTTACCATCCTAGCATACGACGAGGATAAAACCAAAATAAAGCTAGTACTAGCGTTGCTCTGCTAAAATATATGGACCTAATCATTATTAAACCGGAGGGTAGGGGTCTAACTGCAAACAATCCATTTCTAGGGATTAAACGATTTAAAATTAATTAGGAAAAACAGTGGACCAAGTCCACGGGGTTGTGGACTAGGAGATGAGGCGCGGTCCACGGGTCCATGGTGGACCTGGGCGAAGGGTTATGAGTGGGATCTAATCGTTGTCGTTTGTTTAGCGAGGGTGGTCGGGAGCGGCTGCAGCGAATGTAACAACCCTCACAAATAGAAGTGCATCTCATATCATTCATGATCATGTCATCATGTTGCATGTGTAAAACTATTTAATTTGGTGTCAAGTATGCACATAAAATATCAATTTAACCTAAGTTAAATTAAGATCCTAAAAGAAGAATTTAAATAAAAGCAAATTATGGTGTTTAACATTTTCTGTTGGTTAAACATAAAAATAAGAGATTTATGAAATTGCTTTGAAAATATTTTATTCTGTACAAATGCCTACAAGAAATAATTAAAGTCTCTCTTTTTAATTTAAACATGAATTTTCAATCCAAAATTTATTTAGAATTTGAACTTCGGCCAATAAGAAAAAAGATTTAAAATGTTTTCATTTCCATCCCTGAATTTTCGTAGAATTTTTCGTGTGCCGAAGTACGTTTTTCAATTAAATCAAAGTCGTGGGGGTTTTGTGTAAAATTTCCGGACCGAGCCCATCGGCGGTCTGTCCTTCTCCTCTCTCTCTCTCACAGCGCCGCACCGCCTTACCGCCGAGCCACCGCAGCAGCTCCGGCCGCGCGCCTCCTCCTCTCGGCGCCACGCAGCTGCCCCCCCCCTCGCCACCTCAACCCTCCGCCCCATCGGGATAAAGCCGGGCCGACCTCATCTTTTCCTCTCTTCCTCACTCTCGCCCGAGCCGGTGCACACCGCCGCCCCTCCCGCTCCTCATCTGTCCGGCCGCCTCCGGCTGTCCCCGCTCGAGCTGTCACCACCTAGAGCTCCGTGGCTCACCCCCGCACCTCACCATACCGCCCAATCGTAACCATCGGGCGTAGCACAAGAGATCGATGCCTTTTTTAGTCCGGAATGCCACCACCGTTGGCCGTCGCGCTTCTCTCAAATTCGTCTCCGGTGGTGAGCCAATTCGTGTGATTCTTCCTCCCATAGGTGCGTCATCTCCCTCTTAATCATACCAACAGCTCGCCCTTGAGTTCTCTCCACAAGTTTTCATGAATTTACCCGATTTTTCCTAGCTCGATGTGCCGCCGCCTCGGCCTTCGTGGTGTGGACCAGCTTCCGGCCACCCAGGGCCTCCACAACCTCTACGCCGGTCCTTGTCATGGTCCCGTGAAGCTTCCGCAGCAAACCGTTCGCAATTTGGTCAAGCGAGGTGAGCTCTAGCCGCCGCCGAAGGTCCCTCATGCTCGCCCTCGCCGCCGGTGCCTCTCCGGTCATCCTCCGGTGCCGGCGACCCCACCAACCATTTCCTCATGTCGAGTTCGGTCACCGTCCGGCCAACTCCGGCAAGCCGTCGCCCCGCTCCGGCCACCGCGGCCATGGCTGCGAGCCTCGGCTCGAGCTAGGCCGCGCACGGGCTAGTGGGCCAGTTTGGGTCGCTGGGCCACCACGGCACCGGTTGGGCCTGGCCATTTTTGTCCCAATGGCTCATTGGTTCATTTTGCGAATTTATTCATTTTCGGGATTTGGTTAAACTTCAAATATTCGTAGAAAATTCAAGAAAAATCGGAAAAATGCCAAACAAAGTTCATTAGATTCATAAAACTATTTCCTATTTAGTTTTGGATTCAAATGCTTATTTTGAGAAATTATAATTTCATATTTTAATTAATTGCCTCCTTTTGATTAAGATAATCTATTATTTTATGCTATTTATTATTTAATTTTGAGAAATGAATTTCTTTAAATATTAGAGATACTGCAGACGAAAGTGTTTATGAAAATTGTTTTCCAAAATCAAACATAAACACCGTCATTTCATGTGATCTTAGTTTATTACTTTATGTGTTATTGCATATCATTAACTAATTGTTAATTATTAATTAATGAACATGATTAATTATTAATTATTAATTAATGAACATGATTAATAAATTCTTTGCACATCATATCACGTACAATCATGCATGCATGGTTGTGATTCGCGACGTATTGTTGGTCGACCTAGGTCCTGCCGTGATCGAGATTTCGTCCGAGGTCGAGACAGAGACGGGAACATCGAAGTCGACCAGCACACCGAGGAAGCTAACCTCGACTCGAATCAAGGCAAGCCCCGGTGCATCCCACCTATGATTTTAAAGTCTTTTCTTTTATCACGGTTAATGAGTCGTGATTGTGCATTAGGTTGTAGGAATTTCTTGATACCCTAGATGCATGAGTAGGACTCCTATGAGAGTGTTACCTTATGATGGTATGAAGAGCTCGATAACTGCTAAGCTTATGTCATAGGGAATCGGTAGAAGTCAAGTGGTGTGATACACTACTCGCAAAATATAGGATAAGGGCTAGTTCAATTTTATGCTAAAAGGAATGATAAGAGAAAGATGAGAGTGGAAGTGAAGATGATGATAAAGTCGAGACCGGACGGGCCCCGTAGGAGAAAGGGAAACACATAGATGAGGTCTTGCAAGGTGGTAGCCCCGTCTGTGTTGGTCAAGGACCGTACCGTTGTCGGCTTAGTTGAACAAGTTTGAACGTACCGTACTACATGCTGGTATCATGGGCCCGAGCAAGTCGATGTACCCTACCGCCCGAGAGATGTAGCATAGCCAACTCTCTTTTCCCGGTTGTTAGTGAGAGGTGAGTCTCACGGGAGGGAAATGGGTCGGCCACGAAGGAAGTCGTGGAGGCGCCATATTCCCGGGGAGTTTGGAAATGGCTAGTCTTTTGTCCGGTGCTAGCGGGAAAAGTTGTCGTATACGACCGAGTGTGGTGCGTATACGTCGTGTAGTCGGGTTTTGCCAGCTGGTATAAAATCGATTCGAATCGCTGTCCCTCGCAGTAATGAGTACCGCTTGTTTAGCTCGTCACATCGTAGTTAATTAACATGGAAGATGAGGATGAGAGATGAAAGAAATCCGGATATATTCTGGTCTTGTCTTGCAAACTTGATTGCAATAGTTATAGACTGCAGACATTGAGGTTAATGAACATAATGTTGAGCTAAAACATTGAAAGTAAGGATCCACTTTTTAGTGTTGTTTTCGCAAAGGAGTAAACCCCACGACCGAGAAAGTCTTTGTGTACTAGGCGTCGGCCTTAGCGTGCCATTTTGACGGGTCGATCTTTGCTGAGTATTAGAATACTCGGGGTTTGTTCATTATCTTTCGGGACATGAGTCGCACTTTCATGACTTGTACGGTAGCTTCCCGAAAGAGGAGCAATGTCTCGAGGGAGGTTCCCTCCAATGGGAACGGATCCCGACGCCCTGAGCGAGGAGGATCGTGATGTACGACGGGCTCGGTGCATCACGCTAGTGGTCTTTTGTTGTAAAGAGAATAAGTTCCGCTGCAAGAATCATAGTATTTAAACTTCGAGTAACGTTTTATGCTTCCACTCTACAATGTTTGTATTTCGAAAACCTGGTTGTATTATACCATTATGTATATATTCTAGCTTGTATGAAATGATGCACTCGTTGTAACTCGTTTCGTCGAGTGTTCCCCTGTACCAATTCCCGGGTGTCTCGGAGGGGATGTCACAGCTGGTATTAGAGCAGTTCAGGGGCAACGAGTACATTGTCACAAGCCCGTTTTCAAAACTTAACCCGTTTAGCACGTTTAGAGCGATGGCGGACCTAGAATTTATCTAAGGGTATGCCATGTAAAAAAATTTGCTATGGCTAGGAATTGAACCCATGACCATCCGGCATAAGGACTATGCCTTCGTGAATAAACCAGTTGAGCTCTCCTTTCTTTATTGCATTATTAAACAAATTATTGTTTTTATACCTACACAACCCTATATGTTATAACATATTGCAAAACCTAGGCTATGCCATGGCATATGTGGCATACCCCTAGGCCTGCCCCTGGTTTAGAGTACGAGAGAATACGGAGCCCATTTAAGGACTTAGAACAGTTAGCTTTCTAACGGTTCGAAGTTCGTGGTTGTCCGGGTAGTCCCTAACCATTCGTGTTAGTTCGTGCTAACTTTCGGTCGTTTGACTAATACGGAGTAGTGCATGCATCATCACATTTTTGAGTGCTATAATATGAGGATTTGGGGATTAGACCAAGTTAGTATCGTAGTGTAGAGTTAGTTTCCTATGGATGGCACAAGAAGAAGTTTATGCTAGTGAGATAGAAGGCTAGAAGAACTCTCACACGGAGTCAATGGAATGGGGAATTTACGATCCTCATCTACGAGATGATTAAAGGGAATCAAAGAGAAGGGACGATCATGTGTATTTATAAAGGAGCCCCATATGAGAACTAGGGATTTAAAAGGGATGATTAAATATGCCGGTGCGAATGGATGCTATAGGTGAATCTTGGGATGAATAAACTTGCAGCTGTCAAAGAAATAGTTACACAACTAGATGCAGATCCGATAAAGATACGTGATGAGATACTTGGATTTTGAACAAGCCCAATAACTTCCCAAGGAACAGCAGAAGGATGAAATGAATGAGCCGAAGAATTCCGGAGCTAGTCACCGATGCCATTTCAACTGCTCTAGGCCGTATCCAGGTGGAGAACCGGTTAACTACCCCTTGTAGCTACCAAAAGTTTTTTTCCCTCTCCAGTAAATAGCCATTTTGATTTCTGTTCGGACTCTTCGTCTCGATAGAAATTTCTCGGATGATAAGATTCTAGTATTATGAGCTGACTATTCCTAGTCCGCAACTAATTTTCCTTCTTTCACTCAATTACATCATGAAATTATCTTTCCTTGAAGATTCTTGAGTGACTTCCATTGAAGAAATAATCATTACCTTTTTGGACTAGACTAAGTGGTACCGAGAACTAGTTTGAAAATGGGTGTTTTGCACTTTCGAATTGCTATTTTGCCTTTGAATTGTGCCGGTTCGCCCAAGCGCTTCTCCAAGTCAAACATAAGCGATGTGGAAATGCATACTTCATTTTGAAACTAGAAGAGAATCTGTGACACCCCTACCTCGCAAAGCGAGAGGGATTGTCTAACAGGATCGTATGGGGAGACATTCGACGAAGCGAACGTACATTGCACATACATTAAGGATACATTCACCATTTATATTACATAGGGGAATGCTTGAGTAGCAACTTTCATATTTGATCTCTTAATTATTACAATCCATAGTTCAAATTTCAGGTTACAATACATAAGTGAAATGTTGTTTTACAATACTTAATGGACATTCTTGCGGAAGCGTAAACATCTCGACGATACATATATATAGCTTAGCTCGGAGGACCACACCAGCCCATACGGCGTGGTCTCACTCTTGAGTCGGTGAAGCGGGAACCCACTCCACGGTCCACTCCTGGGGTTCCTCACCTTGACACACATGCTTCCCGCAGCAGTCACAGTAATCGGGCTGCGGGAATCCTGAAATATGAATTTAAACGCAACCTTGAGTATCTAATATACTCCGCAAGGCTTACCCGTCAAAAGTGGTTATAAGAACCAACCCTAGTATGCAGGGGGCTTTGACCGGGCTTGCTGGAAATTTGCAAAAAACAGCACTTATAGATTTTTGTTTAACTCATATTTTAGCCAAGTTAAGAGGGTAGAAACAAAATCGTAAATTTAGTGAGCAAGACTAACAAGCATGGTTGCAATACATGAAATTTATACTTCAAAAAACAGCAAGCTTAATCATCATATTCTCTTTGTTACTACGATGCAATCTGCTCGAGACAAGTGGTACTCATCACCGCGAGGGACGGCGATATATATCGATTTACACCCTGCAGGGAAACCCAAATGCACGACATACGCATCATTTAAGAACACGTATGGCCACCTTTTACAAGATTATCATAGATATGAGCCGGGTCCGCCCTCCGAGTGTGCATTCCACATGCAACCACGGTAGCGTCGGGTCCAAGGGTAATAACACACCCTCCGTCTACTCACAAATCCATGCATCCATCGTGACCAACACTTTGCACAAAGGGTGGAGTGACCGTCCAACACTATGACTCTCAAGTTACATCAGTTTACCAACTCCCATACGAAGGTATGCATTTGGTACAGAACTCAATACTTGCTCGCGGAGTCACAACGAACGGTCCTTAACCTACACATACGGGGCTATGGCGAACAAGGGCCAACCTTGTCACCGCATTCCTACACATGCACTTCCTCGTACGGTCTCCAATTACTCATGTGAGGGTAACCACAAATTACTCGGTGTTGCTACCGATAACATTATTAAGGATAGCAGCTAGCGATCAGGATTATACCTAACCAAAACCACGGGAACAGAAATCTAATGCAACTAAGTTCCGAGCAACTCCTGAACGTAAATGCACAATACATCCATAGACGTATATGAAATAAAATAGAAATTTAGAAACATAGGTTATGCTCCGGGGCTTGCCTTGGTTGGGTTCGCAGTTAGCACACTCGAACTCGCTCAACTCAAGCTAGTGCCCTCCTTGATCTTCAGCTCCGGTCGGGGTTCCTATATGAATGCACATGCAGGGTATGAGCAATGGGTGGAATCATAATTATGTAGTTCATGGAACTTTCTCAATAATACAATGCAACGAAATGTTTGCATAAATTATGCATGCTCACGGAACGTGATGACGTGGTCATGATGATGATACGTGTGGTTTATTTCATGGGGACAACCTTCTAATTATATAAATTTTTCATCATTTAGTATAGTTGAACATGCTGATTTTTAGATCAAGAAGGTGGGCTAGGTTTCATCCTTGATCTCAGTGGGACGAAAAACCTATATGACTAAGTATAGCCATATGATGATGTATAGCGCTTGTGGTTGGACATTAGTAATTGCATGGCTCAATCTTGGATTACGTTATTTACTTACATTTCCTGGTATAGTTCATTACCAACCTTGTATTCATTACTTAATTATGCCAAAAACTTGATGCTCATGTCTTAGGGTGAAGTTCTCATCACATCTCTAAATATTTAGCACCATTGTCAATTCATGTGAAATTTTATGCAATAATGATACATAATAGATGACTGTTCTTGCCCAAAATATAAACATGATTATGACATGCTTAAATGTATCATGTAGATGTGAAAAATATTTAGCTATAACTGAAAAGGAAAAATGCAAGCTTGAGCTTAGCAAAAACTCGTTCCTTCTGTTTGGCTAAGTCTGGAGGGTTTGGCTGATTGCGGTGCCATCTTAGGGCGTTTATATTTCCAAATTTGGCTATAGAATTATGTGAACCATGTTGGTTCATGTAAAGTACGTGGTTCAACGATTACAACGAATGTATATTTGCTTTATTTGGATTTGTATTTTAAAAGTTATTGAATTTCAAAAACGCCAAGTTGTCACGTGAGCATAACAGATTAGCACTTTAGAGTACTCGTATCTTTATTTTTCTACACATAAAGTACTCGGATTATGTTACTACGTTAAATTATAAATCATCTACTTTCCAACGAGCCTTTGCTCATGAAATTTTGATACAGGGCATGGAAGTTACATAATTTTTAAAATACAATCTCGTTAAGTAGCGTGGTCATGATAGCACCTTCAATTTGCTCAAAAATTTATTTTTACTACATAACCATATGTGTTTATGTCCTCCATGTTAAACTACAAGTTACAAACCTCCCAATTCATTTTGAATCGTTCAAATCTGTTGCGTAGATCTCTTGTTATGAAATTGATAGTTACACAATTTCGGTGCGATTCAAAAATTTCCTAAGTGTGGCGCGCGAGGGGGGGGGCTCGTCGGAGCGGCGTCGGGGCTCGCCGGCGGTAGGCTAGAGCTCACCGCAGGGGCCGGGCTTGGCCGCCTGCGCATGATTTTTGATGGCGCAACATTTGGTGGTGGTGTCGAGGCGAGGACGCGAACGGAGCATAGCTCGCGTCGGTCAATGGCGGACACGGCAACTTCGGCGTGGGAGCTCGAGCTCGCCATTGCACGAAAAGGGGGGGTGGTCAAGGCGTAGAGCTGCACCTTCACACGGAGAGGTGCGACGCAGTGTTGGTGCAGGCTCGGGCGGTCCGGAGAGGGCTGGCGACGATGGGGTGGCGGGGGCATGGTGACCGGCGGTGAGGAAGAAGAGGGATTACTCCACCGCCGCGGCTTGGTTCGACCCGAGGTGAAGCAAGGAGGTGTATTAGGGCCCTGCGCATCAACCAGAGGCCAAGGTGGAGCATGAGCTCACCCGAGCAGAGCGGATTTGAGCTCGTCGGCGCGGAGGGGAAAACAGGGGCTCTCCGGTTCTCTTGGGAATTGAAGCTCACGGAGAGGAAGGGAGAGTTGTGGCTGGGGCTGGAGCTGCGCAGGAGGTCTGCGAAGCGTGTGCACGCGAATGAGGGTTGTGGGGGAGGTGAGAGGCGGAGCGTGGGGGTGACCTAGACGACGGCGGCCATGGCGAGATTTCCACCGGGCCATCGACGGCCGTGCGGGCGTGCTTCCAGGCAAAGGAGCTGCACAGCGAGGAAGAAAAGGGCGGCGCCTAACCGGCATGGGCACCGGCGGCGAGCGCCGCTGACGGTGGCCCTGGCCACCGTGCCGCACCCTGTTTGAAAAGGATTCCCCACTAATTACGGTTCTGCCATCGCCTCCCTGCTTCTGTACTCTGCTCATAAAATTTAATTCCCTTGGAGATTTTGCAAAGCAAATTTTTCTGGGGTTCCTTGTATTATGAGGAACAACGTTTGTTATAGGCAAAAGTTCAGATTCGAATTGTAAAAAATTATAAAAATTGATGAACAGGTGCTGTTTCAGATTGGACTTGGATTTTTCTATGAGTTTGTGCCACTCCAAAAATTCAGGAAAAATGCCCTAAAATCTTGGCTTGATGTCCTCTACCAGATTGTGCAAAAATTTGAGGTTACCACCATAGGAAATATTGAAGATCTCAACAGCTAGGTTTTTTGGGGCAATAAAAACCCTAATAAAACCCTAATGCATCATTTTATGTGAAAAGGTCCATTAGTGATTGTTTTTTGCACATGCAATTTATTCCTTATCACAGTATACCTATGTTTTTGTGATGCAGGGTGTTACAGCCGCCCCCCTTAAAGAAATCTCGTCCCGAGATTATGATCGGTGAAAGGAGGGTATTCGGGGAGGTGAGTCGTTACCTCGATTGCGAAGCCGGGAACTCGGGTATATGATTGTCCAGGAATTCCTCTTGTTCCCAAGTGGCTTCATCCTCAGTGTGATTACTCCATTGCACTTTATAGAAGGTGGTAGTGCGGTTGCGAGTAACACGATCCTTTTTATCGAGGACTCGGACGGGAGTTTCCGGATACGATAAATCTTCTTGCAAGTGCTCGGTGTCGGAGATGACTACATCGATGGGTGGTTTTAGACACTTCTTGAGTTGAGATACGTGGAACACGTTGTGCACACGCTCCAAATTCTCCGGCAATTGCAACCGGTATGCCACGGGGCTAAACTTCTCCACAATTAAAAATGGTCCAATGTAACGGGGAGCAAGTTTCCCTTTTATTCCAAAACGTGACACGCCCTTATTGGGAGAGACACGAAGGTAGACATGATCGTTTACCTCAAATTCCAGCGGGCGTCTCCTTTTATTTGCATAACTTATTTGGCGGGATTGAGCAGCTTTCATATTAGCCTGTATTTCTCTCACTTTTTCCTCGGCCTGCTCAACAATATCCGGACCAAATATTATTCTTTCGCCCGACTCGGACCAATTTAACGGCGTACGGCAAGAATGTCCGTATAATGCCTCAAAGGGAGTGACTCCGGAGCTTTCTTGATAGCTGTTGTTATAGGAAAATTCAACGAATGGTAACCGATCATCCCAATTTCCTTTCTACGTCAAAGCACAGGCTCTCAACATATCTTCTAGATATTGGATTAACCTTTCCGATTGTCCATCGGTTTGAGGATTATATGCAGAGCTCCGGATTAAGGTAGTACCAAGACTAGCATGCAATCGTTCCCAAAATCGAGAAACAAATTGCGGACTGCGATCTGAAATGATGGTCTTTGGCACACCATGTAAACATAGCACACGAGCAATATACAACTCAGCATACTTCTTAGCACTGTAGGTGGTGTGTACCGGAATGAAGTGTGCTGATTTCGTCAACCTATCGACGATTACCCATATGGAATCATGTTTCTTGGGTGTGAGAGGTAACCCAACAACAAAATCCATAGCTATGTCTTCCCATTTCCAAGCTGGAATTTTCAATGGGTGCAGTAGTCCTGCTTTCTTCAGATGATCAGCCTTGACTCGTTGGCAAGTGTCGCACTCGGCAACATAACGAGCCACTTCTCGCTTCATGCGAGTCCACCAAAAATTTTCTCTCAATCCACGGTACATTTTTGTTACTACCGGGGTGTATGGAGTATTTAGAAAGATGTGCTTCGTCAAGAATTTTCTTTCGTAGTTCCATATCCTTCGGAACAACGAGACGTTTATTAAACCACAGGACTCCATTTTCATCTTGACGGAAACACTTAGCTTTTTCGGTACCCAATTTTTGTCGGATGTGTTCCATACCTTCATCCGTTTTCTGGGCAGCAACAATTTCCTCTCGGAGAGTAGGAACAAGAGCCAAATTTTGCAATGCACCATAAGGAATGATATGGAGGCAGGGATTAATTTCATTTTCAGATTTGCTGAAATTTTCCGTAGAGCAGATTTCTACTTGATTGCATTGGTGTTTGCGGCTTAGTGCATCGGCAACCACCTTAGCCTTTCCGGGGTGGTATTGAATTTCCAATTCATAATCATTTATTAAATCCAGCCACCTTCGTTGCCTCATATTTAATTCTTGCTGAGTGAAAATATATTTGAGGCTTTTATGATCGGTGTAGAGATGCACCAGATTTCCTAGGAGATAATGCCTCCAAGTTTCGAGAGCAAGAACCACTGATGCCAATTCAAGATCATGGGTAGGATAGTGCTTTTCATGTTTGCGGAGTTGGCGGGATGCATAGGCAATGACTCGGCCTTCTTGCATGAGAACACAACCCAATCCTATGCCGGACGCATCAAAATATACGTCGAACGGCTTGGTGATGTCGGGTTGAGCTAGAACTGGAGCGGTGGTTAAATGCTTCTTCAAGGTTTGGAAAGCATTTTCACACTCGGACTCCATTTGAAGGTAGAATCTTTCTCCAACAATTTTGTCATGGGCTTGGAGATGATAGAAAAATTTGGAATGAATTTCCGGTAGTACCCCGCAAGTCCGAAAAAACTACGGATGTGCTTGACGGTCTGAGGAGTCTTCCAATTCAGCACGTCAGCAACTTTACTTGGATCGACTGAAATTCCATCAGCTGAAATGATATGACCTAGGAATGGAACTCGATCCAACCAAAATTCACACTTGCTGAATTTTGCATAAAGTTGATGATCACGTAGCCGTTGAAGCACAATGCGGAGGTGTTCAGCATGTTCTTCCTCCGACTTGGAATAAATGAGGATATCATCAATGAATACCACCACGAACTTCTCCAGCTCCGGCATAAATACCGAGTTCATGAGGTACATGAAATAGGCCAGGGCATTTGTCGAGTCCAAAAGACATTACGAGATATTCAAAGAGTCCATATCTCGTAGAGAAAGCGGTTTTAGGAATATCCTCCGGCCGAATTTTAATTTGGTGATAGCCGGAGCGAAGATCAATTTTGGAGAATACTCGTGCACCAACTAATCGATCAAATAACATATCAATGCGTGGGAGGGGGTATTTATTTTTGATGGTCACCGCATTGAGAGGTCGATAATCGACACACAAACTTAATGACTTATCTTTCTTTTTCACAAAAAGAGCGGGGCAGCCCCAAGGTGAAGCACTTGGGCGAATATACCCCTTGTCCATAAGGTCGTTGAGTTGCTCCTTAAGTTCAGCTAATTCATTTAGAACCATTTTATACGGTCTTCTAGATATCGGTGCAGTACCGGGCTGAAGTTCAATTTTAGATTCCACTTCCCGATCAGGTGGCATGCCCGGTAAATCATTCGGGAACACATCGGGAAACTCACACAATACCGGTATGTCCTCTAATTTCTTTGCCTCTAGGTGCTGAATTTGGGTTCTCAAAATTTTTGGACATGGCAATGAGAGGATAGACGGGCCGTATATAGGTGAGTTTAAATGTACTTCTCGTGTATCTATGTGTAAGACGGCTTTATGTCGTTTCATCCATTTCATTCCTAATATCACATCTATACCTTGCCCATTTGAAATAATCAGTCTAGAAGGATATATTTTTCTGGCCAGTTCAAGAGAGACGTTTCTCGCTTCTCGGTTTGTGTGAATGAGGCCACCAGGAGATGTGATAGTGTATGGAGTTTGCAAGATGGTGGACGACAGATGCAATTTATCCACACATGCTTGACTAATGAAATCATGCGTGGCGCCGGAATCGAAAAGAACGAAAGTGGGATGTTCGGAAATGGAAAACATACCCGAGAGGACCGGTTCTCCGGCTTGCACATCTTCGACCGTAGTAAAATTCACACGGACGGTCATGGTGGGGGTTTCGTTGTGGTTGTTGTTGTTGCTGCGGTTATTATTGTTGCCATTATTTCCGTGGTTGTGCTGATGCTGATTATTCCCACTATTGTTGCCGTTGTTGCGGCGAGGATGTGGGCACTCTCCGATGAAATGACCAACGCCGCCGCAGTTAAAGCACGGCTGCTGCGGGGATGGCCTCGACACCCTAGTTGTGCTGCTGCGGAGAGAGTTGGTGACCACGGTGCTGATAAGAATTTTGGGGCGCACGATAAGGATGCTGAAAGGTAGTGCGCTGCCCGCCCATGGGAGGCACCGGGACACGGAATTTCTGACCGGTGGGGCTGGTCACTGCAAGCTTGAATTTATGAGTTGGCGCACCGGATGAACTTCCAGTGGTGCGCTTCCTCTTCTTGTCATCCTGATTGACGCGAATGGCGTCCTATTGCACAATGGTGAAACTAACCAGTTCATTGAAGGTGCCATTCAAGAGAGCGAGGCGGTCTTGCAGTTTCGGATTCAGGCCCTTCCGAAAAGCACTCACGCTTCTTTGCATCGGTGTCAGCGTGATAGGAAGCATACTGGGCAAGATAGTTGAATTTCCGAGCATACTCTTGCACAGTACTCGGAGCCTTGCTTCAGGTCAACAAATTCCTGAACCTTCCTTCTCATGACACCGTCAGGAATATGGTGTGCACGGAAGGCTGCCGAGAATTCTGGCCGAGCACCCGGTGATCCGCGGGGAGTGCAGCGGTGTAGTTTTCCCACCATGCACTAGCCGACCCACGGAGCTGCTGTGCTGCAAAAAGAGTCTTCTGGTGCTCGGTGCAATTGGACTCCACCATATGCAGAAAATTATCTGCTTCCAGGGGATCCTTTGCTTCCGAGAAGGATGGCGGTTGAGTCGCCCAGAAATCCCCATAGGAGGTGGGACGGGGCTGCGGTGGAGGAGCTGTTGCCTGGGCATTATTGTTTTGGCTCGCCAGGAACAACCGAAACATCTCATTCTGATTATGAACGAGTTGCTCCACAGCAGTCAACGGTGGTGGAGGAGGTGGCTGCGACGAAGCACCCTCCCTGAAGGATCCACCATGCGACATGTGTTCACCATCTGCCACTTAATTTAATTATACCATTAGTCTCAGCATTTCGGAGCCATAGACAATGATAATAATTAAGGGACATGATATGAATACGAATTTCAGGATGCAATCCATAGGAGGAAATTTTTATTAGGAGCTGAAAATGACGGAATAAAAGCTTCGATATGAAATTTCAGATTGCATAAACATGGAAGAATATTTGCCATGATCTGAAATTGATAGAACCAGAATTCTTGTTCACGAATTTCAGACCATTAATACTTAGTGAAAAATTTCCTTATGATCTGAATTTGACGGGATGAAACATAGATTTATTAAACATAAACTTAGTGGTTTTTTTTATGTGTGCGCAACCCATTTATACACAAAAGCGCGCGATATTAACACTTTCTAGCGCGGGGTCACACATTCAGACTTATCCAGGCCTAGCTAGTCATCCATATCTCCTACGCTGTCGGACCTACCCAAAATACAGCGACCACGACGTTCTTACGTACGTACAAGCCACTAGTTTTGTTCTTTAGTACACTACCATTAATTTTACAAGTTACTTTCTTAGGGCTAGCTAGCAGTCTAAGCATCACTATCGGTGTCTTCCGGGTTGTTCACATCGGAAGCATCGCTAGCCGCGTCGTTCCCGTTGTTCGCCGGTGGTGGTGGCTGCAACAGGTTCCGATGAGCTGCCAGCAACGCCTGGTGGTGCTGCTGTAACTCTGCCAACTAGTGCTGGAGATTTCCGATCTCCGTGAACAACTGGTTCATGTTCGCTCGGGCCGTCTCAAGCTGTCCGTGCAAGAACTGCATGGTTGCCTGCTGGGAGTGGATGGTCTCATCCGTCCGAGTGATAGCTGTCTTAGCGGCATTCAGCTCGTTCGGTGCCTCGATCTGTTCCTCGCTGAAGACAAGGTCGTCCTGCACTTCCTTGATACGTGCAGTCAGGGCGGCATTCTCTTTCTCCAGCTCAGCAATACGGGCCGTCAGCTGCTTGGTTTCCTCTTTGGCTGAGTAGTAGTCATCGGTGACGTCCGTCGGGCGATCGGTGAGGTCTTCCACCTCGGACCTTAGCTGGTTCCGTTCGGCCATGAGCTGTCTCGCATCCATCTATAGAGCATGGTTAGGAATATATTTTAAGCAGCAATATTATCAACATTTAAAGTAATAAAAGGCTCAATATAATGTACTGAAAACAAAATGAAACTAACAATTTTACAATATAAATCAGTTCTGAACCCGTCTCTGTTATCACCCATTTTCGTCTCTGTCTGAACAGTAAATTTTATCAAAATTCATAACTAGATGCTAGAGAATTTCCTAAACTTTCCAACGCATCCTAAAACACGTAAAAATCTTAAGCGGATCAAAAGATACGGCGATTTCCGACTCGACTGTTTTCTGCTAGGGTTTTCTGGAAATGCCGGGGCATAAAAATAGCTCTCTGTTTTTGCTTATTTGACCAGCCTAATAAATTTTCCTGGCCAACTTGATATTAGTGGAAATGTGGGGCATATCACGAGCTTTCCAGAATGGGGTGGATCATTTTATTTGGATGAGTAATGCAAAAACGTTATCGCGATTTTCGTGAGGTACCCGAATCTGCCAATCCGGCGATCCGGTAAAATCTGGCAACCTTTTGCCAGGGTTTCGGGTGAGTCATTTTTAACGCATTTCCAATCTACTTTTACTTTGATCATTATGACTGGGTGATGGTACATATTATGAGCTTTCGAAATTGTATTTGATCGTTTCGTTCGAGCGAACGGTTTAAAAGTTACGACCGTTTTCGTGAAACCAACAATCGGTTAGGGTTTAGTTACCCATCGGGTGGAGTTTTCTGCCCGATTTTCATATATTTTGTACGAGTCGCGTCAGAATTTTTGTGAGTTGTTCATGACCATATTTTTGCATCCTTGATCAAGTATCTTATGCAATTGTGATGCATGGCATGAATGATGACATGAAATGCTGTTTAACCTACGTCCTTTCCAAAATAAAAGAGTGTGATCGGTATATATATCCGACCACTCGTTTTTGTGGCAACACACACGCGATCTCATCACGGAAACTACACGATCTAAGTTTCGTGATTAGCGTACCTGCAAAAAGCCATTTCAGAACCATTACATCAAATTCAAAAGAAACTATGAAAATAAATATTCCACAATCTCATCACTTTCTCATATCATCAACTTTCTCATAGTAACGGTTCATAGAAAGAACCGCCCCGCGGATTGCCACGAGCCAACATTGTCCAGTATTATTACTTCCGCGGGCACGGAGCGCTAATGTAAATTGCAAACATACCTGGGCCGGGCCGTAGTTGCAAAAATTTAAACAAGCATAACCCAGGGTTAGTTTGCCACAACTATTCCTATTATAGACCTTAACTAGGCTTTCTAGGTTGTTCCTCACTCGTATAAACGTGTTGGTGATTTTTAGAACGATCCGTAGTGTACGACATATCCCGATACGACTACGATACCAGCTGTGACACCCCTACCTCGCAAACCGAGAGGGATTGTCTAACAGGATCGTATCGGGAGACATTCGATGAAGCGAACATACATTGCACATACATTAAGGATACATTCACAATTTATATTACATAGGAGAATGCTTGAGTAGCAACTTTCATATTTGATCTCTTAATTATTACAATCCATTGTTCAAATTTTAGGTTACAATACATAGGTGAAATGTTGTTTTACAATACTTAATGGACATTCTTGCGGAAGCGTAAACATCTCGACGATACATATATATAGCTTAGCTAGGAGGACCACACCAGCCCATACGGCGTGGTCTCACTCTTGAGTCGGTGAAGCGGGAACCCACTCCACGGTCCACTCCCGGGTTCCTCACCTTGACACACATGCTTCCCGCAACAGTCACAAAATCGGGCTACGGGAATCCTGAAATATGAATTTAAACGCAACCCCGAGTATCTAATATACTCCGCAAGGCTTACCCGTCAAAAGTGGTTCTAAGAACCGACCCTAGTATGCAGGGGGCTTTGACCGGGCTTGCTAGAAATTTGCAAAAAATAGCACTTATAGATTTTTGTCTAACTCATATTTTAGCCAAGTTAAGAGGGTAGAAACAAAATCGTAAATTTAGTGAGCAAGACTAACAAGCATGGTTGCAATACATGAAATTTATACTTCGAAAACAGCAAGCTTAATCATCATATTCTCTTTGTTACTACGATGCAAACTGCTCGAGACAAGTGGTACTCATCACCGCGAGGGACGGCGATATATATCGATTTACACCCTACGGGGAAACCTAAATGCACGACATACGCATCATTTAAGAACACGTATGGCCACCTTTCACACGATTATCATAGATATGAGCCGGGTCCGCCCTCCGCGTGTGCATTCCACATGCAACCACGGTAGCGTCGGGTCCAAGGGTAATAACACACCCTCCGTCTACTCACAAATCCGTGCATCCACCGTGACCAACACTTTGCACAAAGGGTGGAGTGACCGTCCAACACTACGACTCTCAAGTTACATCAGTTTACCAACTCCCATACGAAGGTATGCATTTGGTACACAACTCAATATTTGCTCGCGGAGTCACAACGAACGGTCCTTGACCGACACATACGGGGCTATGGCGAACAAGGCCAACCTTGTCACTGCATTCCTACACATGCACTTCCTCGTACGGTCTCCAATTACTCATGTGAGGGTAACCAAAATTTAATCCCTAGACCGGGTGATCTCCAAATCACTCGGTGTTGCTACCGATAACATTATTAAGCATAGCAGCTAGCGATCAGGATTATACCTAACCAAAACCACGGGAACAGGAATCTAATGCAACTAAGTTCCGAGCAACTCCTGAACGTAAATGCACAATACATCCATAGACGTATATGAAATAAAATAGAAATTTAGAAACATAGGTTATGCTCCGGGGCTTGCCTTGGTTGGGTTCGCAGTTAGCACACTCAAACTCGCTCAACTCAAGCTGGTGCCCTCCTTGATCTTCAGCTCCGATCGGGGTTCCTATATGAATGCACATGCAGGGTATGAGCAATGGGTGGAATCATAATTATGTAGTTCATGGAACTTTCTCAATAATACAATGCAACAAAATGTTTGCATAAATTAAGCATGCTCACGGAACGTGATGACGTGGTCATGATGATGATACGTGTGGTTTATTTCATGGGGACAACCTTCTAATTATATAAATTTTTCATCATTTAGTATAGTTGAACATGCTGATTTTTAGATCAAGAAGGTGGGGTAGGTTTCATCCTTGATCTCGATGGGACGAAAAACCTATATGACTAAGTGTAGCCATATGGTGATGTATAGCGCTCGTGGTTGGACATTAGTAATTGTATGGCTCAATCTTGGATTACGTTATTTACTTACATTTCCTGGTATAGTTCATTACCAACCTTGTATTCATTACTTAATTATGCCAAAAACTTGATGCTCATGTCTTAGGGTGAAGTTCTCATCACACCTCTAAATATTTAGCACCATTGTCAATTCATGTGAAACTTTATGCAATAATGATACATAATAGATGACTGTTCTTGCCCAAAATATAAACATGATTATGACATGCTTAAATGTATCATGTAGATGTGAAAAATATTTAGCTATAACTGAAAAGGAAAAATGCAAGCTTGAGCTTAGCAAAAACTCATTCGTTCTGTTTGGCTAAGTCTGGAGGGTTTGGCTGATTGCGGTGCCATCTTAGGGAGTTTATATTTCCAAATTTGGCTATAGAACTTAGGTGAACCATATTGGGTCATGTAAAGTACGTGGTTCAACGATTACAACGAATGTATATTTGCTTTATTTGGATTTGTATTTTAAAAGTTATTGAATTTCAAAAAACGCCAAGTTGTCACGTGAGCATAACAAATTAGCACTTTAGAGTACTCGTACCTTTATTTTTCTACACATAAAGTACTCGGATTATGTTACTACGTTAAATTATAAATCATCTTCTTTCCAACGGGCCTTTGCTCATGAAATTTTGATACAGGGCATGGAAGTTACATAATTTTTAAAATACAATCTCGTTAAGTAGCGTGGTCATGATAGCACCTTCAACTTGCTCAAAAATTTATTTTTACTACATAACCATATGTGTTTATGTCCTCCATGTTAAACTACAAGTTACAAACCTCCCAATTCATTTTGAATCGTTCAAATCCGTTGTGTAGATCTCTTGTTATGAAATTGATAGTTACACAATTTCAGGTGCGATTCAAAAATTTCCTAAGTGTGGCGCGCGAGGGGGCTCGTCGGAGCGGCAGCGGGGCTCGCCGGCGGTAGGCTAGAGCTCACCGCAGGGGCCGGGCTTGGCCGCCTGTGCATGATTTTTGATGGCGCAACGTTTGGTGGTGGTGCTGAGGCGAGGACGCGAACGGAGCATAGCTCGCGTCGGTCAATGGCGGACACGGCAACTTCGGCGTGGGATCTCGAGCTCGCCATAGCACGAAAAGGGGGTGGTCAAGGCGTAGATCTGCACCTTCACACGGAGAGGTGCGGCGCAGTGTTGGTGCCGGCCGGGGCGGTCCGGAGAGGGCTCGGCGACGACGGGGTGGCGGGGCGTGGTGACCGGCGGTGAGGAAGAAGAGGGATTACTCTACCGCCGCGGCTTGGTTCGACCCGAGGTGAAGCAAGGAGGTGTATTAGGGTCCTGCGTATCTACCGAGAGGCCAAGGTGGAGCATGAGCTCACGTGAGCATAGAGGATTTGAGCTCGCCGGCGCGGAGGGAAAGACGGGGGCTCTCCGGTTCTCTTGGGAATTGAATCTCGCGGAGAGGAAGGGAAAGTTGTGGCTGGGGCTGGAGCTGCGCAAGAGGTCTGCGAAGCGTGTGCGCGCGAATGAGGGTTGTGGGGAAGGCGAGAGGCGGCGCGCGGGGGTGACCTAGACGACGGCGGCCATGGCGAAATTTCCACCGGGCCATCGACGGCCGTGCGGGCGTGCTTCCAGGCGAAGGAACCAGGGCGATGCTCGACGCGTGGAGCTGCACAGCGAGGAAGGACAGGGCGGCGCCTAACCGGCATGGGCACCGGCGGCGAGCGCCGCTGACGTTGGCGCTGGCCACCGTGCCGCGCCCTGTTTGAAAAGGATTCCCCACTAATTACGGTTCTGCCATCGCCTCTCTGCTTCTGTACTTTGCTCATAAATTTTAATTCCCTTGGAGATTTTGCAAACCAAATTTTTCTGGGGTTCCTTGTATTATGAGGAACAACTTTTGTTATAGGCAAAAGTTCAGATTCGAATTGTAAAAAGTTATAAAAATTGATGAACAGGTGCTGTTTCAGATTGGACTTGGATTTTTCTATGAGTTTGTGCCACTCCCAAAATTCAGGAAAAATGCCCTAAAATATTGGCTTGATGTGCTCTACCAGATTGTGCAAAAATTTGAGGTCACCACCATAGGAAATATTGGAGATCTCAACAGCTAGGGTTTTGGGGCAATAAAAACCCTAATAAAGCTGTAATGCATCATTTTATGTGAAATGGTCCATTAGTGATTGTTTTTGCACATGCAATATTTTCCTTATCACAGTATACCTATGTTTTTGTGACACGGGGTGTAGCCAGTGAACAAGGAAGTGCGGTATCCTCCAAGTATCGTCTAATCTACATTTCTGCAGCAGATCGGAGGTTCAAGCCTATGCCATCGGGTTCCATTTCTTACCGGTCACCTCGGTATCAGCAACAGGTGCTTCCCCGTTCAGCGGTTCAACAATCGAGACCTATCTAGTATATGCCCTTATACCGGACTCCACAATCCGCTGATCATCCAAGCTATAACGGTGATTGTCTCGGACACTTGGCTCAAGATTGTGTCGCACCAACCAAGCGAGAATTTTTCAACGCGTCCTCAAAGGAAAGCAATTGGTCGACAGAAGCATACAAGTCAGAATGATAAGATAAAGACTGGTCGTCTCAACTTTACCACATCCGAGGAGATTCCGGAAGCGTCACAAATCATGGCTGGTTTGTTCTCTATCAACCATCATGCTGCAGAAGAAACCCGCACCTTCATCGACAAAGGATATGTCCGGAAATATAACCCCCGTCATGCAAGATGATTTATCCACGTCCGATATCATCACCTGGGGTAATATACTTGCAGATTAAAGTACTACGAGAGATACCATTGAAGTTGGGTCGTAAGGAACATCCCACCTCCTTACAGTCTTAGACAGGCAAGGATTTGGATGTGATTCTTGGCATGAGATGGATGAAGTATTATAAGTGATTTATAAAACTCTTGGTAAAAGATTAGAAGACATTCCGTAATTTGCAAATACCCCGAGGGTTCTCCGGAAGACTTACCGGGTTTACCAACAGATTGGGCAGTAGAATTCAAGATAGAGTTTGAACTAGGGACTGCACCCATATCGAGAAGACCGTATCGGATGCCACCCAATGAGCTGGCAGAATTGAGGGTACAACCGAAGGAGTTATTGGACAAGGGATATATTTGCCCAAGTTCAATACCCCGAGGATGCCAGCATTTCTCGTCAAGAAGAAGGACTAAACATCGAGGTTATGTGTGGCTATCAACATTGAATGCGGTGACCGTCAAGAATAAGTATCCACTTCCTCGGATAGATATCCTGTTTGATCAGCTAATGGGAGCAAAGGTATTCTCCAAGATAGATCTTTGTTAGGGTACCATCGGATAAAGATTAGAGTGGAAGACATACTCAATACGAGCATTCTCCACCGAGATATGAATAGTATGAAAATCCGGTGATGTCCTTTGGTCTAAATACATCGGCACACTTCATGTATCCGATGAACTCGGTGTTTATGTCGAATTGGACAGGTTTGTCGTGGTTTTCATGGACGACATTCTGATCTATTCCAAGTCGGAGGAGGAACATGCCAATCACTTAGGGATTGTATTGCAACGTCTAAGGGATCACCGACTATATGCCAAGTTTAGCAAATCTGAATTTTGGTTAAGGAAGTGTCGTTCCTAGGTCACGTAATAACAGCTGAAGGAGTGGCCGTTTACCCAAGCAAAGTTCAAGAAGTGTTGGATTGGAAGCCACCGAAGTCGGTCTCGCAAATCGAGAGTTTCTTAGGATTGGCTGGTTACTACGGAAGAATTATTCCAAAGTTCTCGAAGATTGCCAAACCAATGACTAAATTGTTGGGAAAAGGTAAGAAGTATGAATGGAGCAGGGATTGCGAGGAAGCTTTCCAAACATTAAAGAAGTTGTTGACAACAGCGCCGATACTCGCTCGATCAGATTTGACGAAGCCTATTGATGTGTACTTGTGATGCCTCGGGCACGGGACTTGGATGCGTTCTAATGCAAGGGGACCGAGTAATTGCCTATGCAGCTCGACAGACTTAGGCAACATGAGGAACACTACCCGACACATGATTTGGAATTACCAACTGTCGTTCTAGCATTGAAAAGCTGGAGACATTATCTCTTGAAAACTTTGGTACATCTATACACAGACCACAAGAGCCTCAAATATACTTTCACTCAAGCGGATCCGAACATGTGCCAACGAAGATGGCTTGAATTAAGGATTATGAGATCGAGATTCACTACCATCCCGGAAAGCAAATGTCGTGGCCGACGCCTTGAGTCGGAAAGCTCATTGCAACAATCTCACGGCTCAGCTATTAGCTGAAACATTTGAAGAGGAAATTAGCGAGACTAGTCTTCGGATTCTTCCATATGGAGTATTGAATAATCTGGCTCTTATTCCTACCATTCGTGAAAAAGTGGTAGCAGCTCGGAAGAAGGATGCTCGGTATCGAACACATCCGAAGACGACTCAAGAAGGGTGAAGTGAAGTGTTTACGAGAAGATGACGAAGGTGTTATCTGGTTCAAAAATAGGCTAGTAGTGCCTAGGAACTTGAAACTTCGCAAGAAGATAATGGATGAAGCCCATACGTACAAGTATTTTATTCATCCAGGAACCAACAAAATGTATCAAGACCTAGAGCAAAGATTCTGGTGGACAACAATGAAACAAGAAATAGCCGGATATGTCAAGGAGTGCGACACTTGTCGACGAGTAAAGGCAGATCATCCGAAGCAAGCCGGTCCACTCCAACCTTTAAGTATTCCAGGATGGAAATGGGAAGATATTAGTATGGATTTCATTATCGTCTTACCGTTAACTCCCCGGAAGCATAACTCCATTTGGGTCATTGACGACGGGTTAACTAGGTCTGCTCATTTCACACCCGTACATACTACCTACACGGCAAAGCAATATGCAGATTTATACATTGCTCGGGTACTCTGCTTACATGGAATCCCAAAGGCAATCATCTTGGATCAAGGAGCATAGTCTGTCTCTAGATTTTGGGAGCAATTATATGAATCATTGGGAACAAGATTGATTCGAAGCTCAGCTTATCATCCTCAAACAGATGGACAGACATAAAGGATCAATCAATATCTCGAGGATATTCTTCGAGCATGTGTCTTGACATATGGAAAAGATTGGGAGAAATGTTTACCGCTGGCAGAGTTGGCATACAATAACAGCTATTAAGAAGGTGCTCCAATGTCACCGTTTCAAGCTCTATACGGTCGTAGCTGTCGCACACCATTAAAATGGTCGAACATCGAGAGAGAATAATATTGGGACCAGATCTAGTAAAGGATGCCGAAGAGCAAGTACGCCTCATTCAATAGAACCTCAAGAGAGCCGGATCTCGACGGACCGGCTTATACGGATAAGAGACGTCGAGAACCGAGATTCGATAAAAGAGATCAAGTCTATCTTTGAGTATCTCCTACAAAAGGTGTCGAGAATTCTGGAATCAAAGGAAGGTTAGCTCCACGCTACATCTGATCCAAAGAAAGATGTGAAGCGATGGCATATGTGTTTCACGTGTCTCAACTAAAGAAGTGTCCGAACTCACCGGTAGACATACCGACAAGCGGATGTGGAATAGTTACAGCCGGACTTGACGTATGATGAACATCCGATCGGGGTTCTCGACACCAAGGATCGAGTGACTCAACGCCGAACCACCAAGCTCTACGTGATTCGGTGGATCAGTCACTCGAAGCTGAAGCTACTTGGGAACAAGGAGATTTTCATCGATCCAATTATTAGAGTTCTTTAGTACCACCGTCTAGCCGCTTCGATCGCGAATCTCGGGACGAGATTCCTATAAGGGGCGAGGGCTGTAACAACCCTCACAAATAAAAGTGCATCTCATATCATTCATGATCATGTCATCATGTTGCATGTGTAAAACTATTTAATTTGGTGTCAAATATGCACATAAAATATCAATTTAACCTAAGTTAAATTAAGATCCTAAAACAAGAATTTAAATAAAAGCACATTATGGTGTTTAACATTTTCTATTGGTTAAACATAAAAATAAGAGATTTATGAAATTGCTTTGAAATTATTTTATTCTGTACAAATGCCTACAAGAAATAATTAAAGTCTCTCTTTTTAATGTAAACATGAATTTTCAATACGCAATTTATTTAGAATTTGAACTTTGGCCAATAAGGAAAAAGATTTAAAATGTTTTCATTTCCATCCCTGAATTTTCGCAGAATTTTTCGAGTGCCGGAAGTATGTTTTTCAATTAAATCAATGTCGAGGGGGTTTTGTGTCAAATTTCCAGCACCAGGCCCACAGGCCGGTCTCTCCTTCTCCTCTCTCTCTCACAGCGCCGCACCGCCTTGCCGCCGAGCCACCGCAGCAGCTCTGGCCACACGCCTCCTCCTCTCGGCGCCACGCGGGCCGACCTCATCCTTTCCTCTCTTCCTCACTCTCGCCGTGCACACTCTGCCGCCCCTCCTGCTCCCCGCTGTTCGGCCACCTCCGGCCGTCCCCGCTCGAGCTGTCACCACCTAGAGCTCCGTGGCTCACCCTAGCACCGCACCATACCGTCCAATCGCAACCATCGGGCGTAGGATATGAGATCGACGCCATTTTTAGTCCGGAATGCCACCACCGTTGGCCGTCGCGCTTCTCTCAAATTCGTCTCCGGTGGTGAGCCAATTCGTGCGATTCTTCCTCCCATAGGTGCGTCATCTCCATCTTAATCATAACAAGAGCTCGCCCTTTAGTTCTCTCCACAAGTTTTCATGAATTTACCCGATTTTTCCTAGCTCGATGTGCCGCCGCCTCGCCTCCGTCATGCGGACCAGCTTCCGGCCACCCAGGGCCTCCACAACCTCTACGCCGGTCCTTGTCATGGTCCCGTGAAGCTTCCGCAGCAAACCGTTCGCAATTTGGTCGGGCGAGGTTTGATCTAGCCGCCGCCGAAGGTTCAAGAAAAATCGAGAAAAATGCCAAACAAAGTTCATTAGATTCATAAAATTATTTCCTATTTAGTTATGGATTTAAATGCTTATTTTGAGAAATTATAATTTCATAGTTTAATTAATTGCATCCTTTTGATTAAGATAATCTATTACTTTCAGCTATTTAATATTTAATTTTGAGAAATGAATTTCTTTAAATAATAGAGATATCATGCAGACGAAAGTGTTTACGAAAATTGTTTCCCAAAATTAAACATAAACACCGTCATTTCATGTGATCTTAGTTTATAACTTTATGTGTTATTGCGTATCATTAATTAATTATTAATTATTAATTAATGAACCTAATTAATTATTAATTATTGATTAATGAACATGATTAATTATTAATTATTAATTAATGAACATGATTAATAAAATCTTTGCACATCATATCATGTACATTCATGCATGTATGGTTGTGATTCGCAACGTATTGTTGGTCGACCTAGGTCCCGCCTCGATCGAGATTCCGTCCGAGGTCGAGACAGGAGACAAGAACATCGAAGTCGACCAAGACACCGAGGAAGCTAACCTCGACTCGAATCAAGGCAAGCCCGGTGCATCCCACCTATGATTTTAAAGTCTTTTAATTTATCACAGTTAATGAGTCGTGATTGTGCATTAGGTTATAGGAATTGCTTGATACCCTAGATGCATGAGTAGGACTCCTATGAGAGTGTTACCTTATGATGGTATGAAGAGCTCCATAACTCGCTAAGCTTATGTCATAGGGAATCGGTAGAAGTCAAGTGGTGTCATACACTACTCGCGAAATATAGGATAAGGGCTGGTTCAATTTTATGCTAAAAGGAATGATAAGAGAAAGATGAGAGTGGAAGTGAAGATGATGATAAAGCTCGAGACCGGATGGGCCCCGTAGGAGAAAGGGCAATACGGAGATGACGTCTTGCAAGGTGGTAGCCCGTCCGTGTTGGTCAAGGACCGTACCGTTGTCGGCTTAGTTGAACGAGTTTGAACGTACCGTACTACATGCTGGTATCATAGGCCCAGCAAGCTGATGTACCCTACCGCCCCGGAGATGTAGCATAGCCAACTCTCTTTTGCCGGATGTTAGTGAGAAGTGAGTCTCACGGGAGGGAAATGGGTCGGCCACGAAGGAAGTCGTGGAGGCGCCATATTCCCGGGGAGTTTGGAAATGGCTAGTCTTCTGTCCGGTGCTAGCGGGAAAAGTTGTCGTATACGACCAATGTAGTGCGTATACGTCGTGTAGTCGGTTTTGCCAGCTGGTATAAAATCGATTCGGATCGCTGTCCCTCGCAGTAATGAGTACCGCTTGTTTAGCTCGTCACATCGTAGTTAATCAACATGGAAGATGAGGATGAGAGATGAAAGAAATGTGGATATGTTCTGGTCTTGTCTTGCAAACTTGATTGCAATAGTTATAGACTGCAGACATTGAGGTTAATGAACTTAATGTTGAGCTAAAACATTGAAAGTAAGGATCCACCTTTTAGTGTTGTTTTCGCAAAGGAGTAAACCCCACAGCCGTAAAGCGTTTGCATACTAGGCGTCGGCCTTAGCGTGCCATTTTGACGGGTCGGTCTTGTTGAGTATTAGAATACTCGGGGTTTGTTCATTATCTTTCAGGACATGAGTCGTACTTTCATGACTTGTACGGTAGCTTCACGGAAGAGGAGCATTGTCCCGAGGGAGGTTCCCTCCAACGGGAACGGATCCCGACGCCCGAGCGAGGAGGATCGTGATGTACGACAGTGCTCGAGTGCATCACGCTAGTGGTCTTTTGTTGTAAAGAGAATAAGTTCCGCTACAAGAATCATAGTATTTAAACTTCAGTAACGTTTTATGCTTCCGTTGTACCATGTTTGTATTTCAAAAACCTGGTTGTATTATACCATGATGTATATGTTCTAGCTTGTATGAAATGATGCACTCGTTGTAACTCGCTTCGTCGAGTGTTCCCCCGTACCGATTCCTCGGGTGTCCCGGAGGGGATGTCATAGCGGAGCTACCGGTGGCCGGCGGTGCATAGAGGCGGCGGGGCCATGGAGACTCATCGAGTTGGCTGCGGGGGCGCTCCGGTAGCCGGTTTTCGATCGGACGGGAGGGAAAACTAAGTGTCGAGTCTTAAACTCGGCACTAGAACTACACGGTCCCTCATGAGCATGGAATTCGATGGTGCAACACACGAAACACACAAGAACACGTGATTATAGACAGGTTCGGGCCTCTCGGAGGGGAGTAATACCCTACGTCCTATGTGTTATTATTGCCTTTAGCAGATTGCTAATTGCGAGTTGTTAGAGAGTTTTTGGGGGTCCCTGCTCCGCCTTATATATCCGGGGAGCCAGGGTTACATGCGAGTCCTAGTCGATTACATGGATTACATATTCGGAAGTTCTATCTCTAAGCCTTCCTTATAGATTCGTAGTCCTAACAGATTACAAACTGCTCTTTTAATTGTTGTTCAAGTCGTCATACATCGGTCCCGACGCCCGTCTTATTACCATACCAAGTATAGGGAATCTTCTGTTATTCCATACTGGTCGGGGACCACTCGTGGGCCCTCTCCACCAGTCTTATCATCATTGATTTGTTACCGTATCTCTAATTATCCATTCCTTTATCATCTCTATACCCGTAAGGTAAGTATACGACAACCGCCCCGAGTAATTTTTGATTTGACCTTGAATAAAACCGACCAATCTTCTGCATGTTAGTTTGATTCCATGGTATAGTCCCCGACTCTTGAATCATTTGAACTCCTTTCAAGTAATGCAAGAGTCTATTGGATGATTCTTCATTATTTTCTTCAATATTCGATCTCTTCAATTTGCTCGTTTTATTTTCTCGCTCTCCGTGATCCCTACGGACTACTCTTGTACACGGTGCACCGTTCGGGTGCACCCAACTGAGTATAGCCCCGGACTCTTCAATCATTTAAACTTCTTTTAATTAATACAAGAGTCTTTTTTAAGAGACTATGCTACATTATTTTCCATCAAATTACATTCCTCGCTGCAATTTCTACCAAGAGCATATTTTCGGACCGGTCATACCAGTGATAGCTTTATATCTTTTTGAAGATTCATTCCAATATCAACATAACAGCACCGCTCAAATTGGTCCTAACTCATAATCCGCTTAGTTAATTTTAACTAAGAACCAAAATTCTGGTTGATCGGACCAGTTTTTTTCCCTATATTCTCATATTGACTCGAGTCTCCAAGGCCTATAATCAGCCGGATGATTAACACCCATAACCTAAGGCATCCATTATTAAAATTGAGTTAGGCAAGATCCAAATTATCTTCGATCGCCCAGTAATTAAATTCGGCACTATATTTATCCAAGATATCTGAAAATTGCATATTTGAGACCGCTTTTATCCACAAAAAAGTCCTCATAATCACGTCAACTTATCCTTATGATCGTTAGGTCATAATTGCGCAATCAAGTCATGAATCATCAATGCTAAATTCTATCGGGCTGTAAAAACGGCCCAAGTAACTTTTTAGCCCCGAGCCCAGCTCGGATGTCTATAAAAGAAAATGAAAGGTCAACCTAGGTCAAACTCATTCCCGAAATTTTACACGCGCCCACCACATCTCCTTGTTCTTCGGACATTGCGATCGTACTCCTCCCTTGCCGCATAAACTAATCTCCAATTTCCTTTTTCGTCCTTCAAGACGGGCAAGAAGAAATCCGCCTCCAACCCTTCTTCTTCATCAGCCGTTCCTCCGAGTCGCCTTCCCTTCGGCATTTAGGATTTGGGTAATAGCAAGATTACCGAATCAACTCTCGAGGAGATGGTTCGTGATGGGTATCTTCCCCCACAACCCATTCTGAATTGGAGTGCTCCTACTCTTGGCCAAATTCCATGGCAAATAGAAGATTTCCAACAGCTTAGTGTTCAAATCTTTCTTCCTTCGCGGCCTCGATCTTCCTTGCTGTTCTTTTTTTAGAGGATTGCTTTTCTTCTACGGGTGGGAGTTGGTAAACCTAAATCCAAATTCCATCCTCCAAATTTCTTTTTACATTCATCTTTGTGAAGCTTTCCGGGAATCCATCCCCATTTTAAGCTTTTTCAAGTACCTATTTCAAATCCGCCCACTCCCCACATCAGCCAACCGTGCTGCAGTAGGTGGAGTGGGAGTACAATGCTCGGAGCTCGATGAGTATTTCTCCCTGCCTTTGAATAAAAGCTTGGCTCATTGGAAAAAGGGATGGTTTTTCCGTAATAACCCCCAACCCGCTCTTCCCCTTTCCGAGCCAAAGTAGCCAAAGATTTGCCTTCCAAAGACAACAAGGACAAACTTAAAGAAGATGAAGAAGTTCTTGCCCTCCTGGCAAGTATCAAATATCTGAAGAAAATCAAAGGCATCACCGCCGAGACGGTTCTTTGGAGCTTCATTGTACGAGGAGTCCAGCCACTCAAGAGACAAGAGCACCCAACGTGGTCTTTTAACGAGGACATTGCTAATCCCTCCGATGGAACGCCTCTTCCCGATGTAGAGCGGCTAGAGAAGCGCTTAAAGAAGATGCTCGAGCCCGGGCATGACACAACAGGATGCCGGAGGGTGGGTTTGGCAATCAGCGCATCAAATCTCGAGACTCCGTAAGTATCTTCCTTCTCCTTAAATACCGACATTTTGATCATCACACCGTTATTCATATATTTTTATTGAATGCGAGAGAATGGATAACTATAGAAGTCATCCCACACTTCCTCCCAATGACACCTGGGGAGAGGATTACGAAACCAACACCGCTCCTCTTGCTGTCCAGGTCGGTCCGCCTCCCCCACTCCGATTCAAGGGGCTTCGGACCGGTCATCTCTTGCCCCGACCGGGCCAACTCCGAAAATTTCCAAGTCCGGAAAGGTTGTCCAAGCCCCCAACACAAGAAAACGCACCGCATCACTTAACATCGGCAAGTCGACAACAATCCCTGCTTCGTATCAAGGGATACTCGTACGAAGCGCGTAAACTTGAAGACCGCCGCAAAGAGCAGGACGCCATCGAGAAAGATCGTCAAGCCGCTCTTGCCGCTTTTGAAGCTGCCGCTACAGGAGGATCCCGGGGAGCCCCCAAATTAATAGATTCTCTCGCCAACATCCCCAAGAAGTCTCGGTATGGTACTCACACCGATTCTTCGGGGAGTGCATTAGGAGGGTCCATTCCCATGCCGCAAGTCCAATCGGGGGCAAAAATGACTGCAGAAGGTTCAAGTGGGGAGACTCAAGGTCCCCCCAAAAAGAGTAAAATCTCCTTCGGCTTCAAAAAAGCCACCTCGTAGGTCTTCTATAACACTCCTGTAGATCCAAACTCTTCTTGGCTTTATTCTAGTTTTTCAATTTATTTAATTTTTCTATAGAATTCCTTCTAATCTCCAAGCTTGTTGAGAAACAAGCCCTCTATCCCTACCACGACTAGTGGCACATCTTCAGCGTCCACTCGTTCAGCTCCCGATACTCGCAAAATTCTCTTAAGTCAAGAGTGAAGCACACACAAAGGAAATCCCCGCTGCCTCATCCGAAGAACAAGCCGGGTGTTCCTAGGGAGAAGATTGAGCACGCACCGCTAGTGCGTCCCGATGCGAAGCCGGCTAAGCGGAAACTCCGGAGGTTTTCTCAAGACCACGAGGAGGCCATTAGGAAGGAGTTAACTAGGTTGTTAGTAGCTAAGTTCATTAGGGAGGTGTATCATCGAGATTGGCTTGCCAATCGCGTCCTTGTACCAAAAAAGAATACTAAAGAATTAAGAATGTGTGTCGATTATACCGATCTCAACAAAGCCTACCCCAAAGACCCGTTCGCGCTGCCTCGGATTGACCAAGTCGTTGATTCGACCGCTGGCTGCGAGCGTCTTTCTTTCCTCGATGCTTATTCAGTGGTACCATCCAATCCCCTTGAAAGTTGAAGATCAAATAAAGACCGCGTTCATCACCCTCTTTGGAGCTTACTACCGTACGACAATGCCATTTGGACTAAAGAATGCCGGTGCTACGTATCGGCGTGGCATACAACGTTGTCCGGACTCGCAATTGGGAAGGAACGCAGAGGCTTATGTTGATGACATAGTGGTGAAATCTCAAAAACCGAGGATCTTCTCTCCGACCCGGCAGAGACCTTCGATAATCTGCGGAGTTTTTCCATGAAGCTTAATCCCGGAAAGTGCGTGTTTGGGGTTTGATCTCGGAAAATTGATGGGGTATCTGGTATCATGGCGAGGCATCGAGGCTAACCTAGAAAAGATTCGGACAATTGTCAACATGAAACCCCGAGCTGCTTGAAGGATGTTCAAAAGTTGACGGGCAGTATGGCTGTGCTTAGCCGTTTCATTTCAAGACTGGGGGTCAGGGGACTTCTGTTCTTCAAGTTGCTCAAGAAGCAAGATATGTTTTAGTGGACGGATGAGGCGCAGACCGCGTTTGACCAGCTCAAGGAATACCTTTGCAACCCGTCGATGTTGGTACCTCCGAACCCGATGAGACCATTCGGTTATATATCTCCGCAATGACTCATGTGGTGAGCATGGTGCAGCATCCGGTATACTTTGTAAGTGAAGTCCTTACCGAGTCTCGGATGCGATATCTCCAGTTATAGAAGTTAATATATGATGTAGTGATAACTTCTCGAAAGCTGAAACACTATTTCCAAGCGCACCCCATTGAAGTTAAGACTGGGTTTGCCATTGGGGATATCGTACGAAACCGAGAGGCGAGTTGGCCAAGTTGCCAAATGGGCTATAGAACTTGGGCAATATGAGATTACCTTTTCTTCATGAACAGCTATTAAAGGACAGGCCTTAGCTGATTTCATTACTGAGTGGTTGGAGACACAATTCTCGCAAGGGATTCGGACGTTGGAATATTGGGAGATGCTCTTTGATGGGTCCCCGTAGCTTTTAGGCGCGGGGCTGGGGTCGTACTTCTTACCCCACGTAAAGAGCCACTCGGATATGTGTTACAAATATATTTTAGTGCATCGAATAACACCGCGGAGTACTAAGCTCCGCTTCATGGACTCCGGGTAGCTGTTCCATTTGGAGCCCAGGAGACAATTTTGCCAAAAGATACTCAATCGTTTGAGGTTATGATTATTGATTCTGATTGGCGTACCCCATACCTGGAGTATTTACGATCCGGTAAAACTCCGGAAGACAAGGTTGAGAAGCAAAGATCGGAGGTCCGGGCACGCAGTTACTTGATTCTTGAAGGATAGTTGTACAGGCGTGCGGTTAATATTTTGAAGAAGTGTGTATCGGTCTCCGATGGTGTTCAGTTGCTTGAAGACGTTCATAAGGGAATTTGTGGCAGTCATGCTTCTTCGAAGACCTTAGTTGGGAAAGTATTCAGACAAGGATTCTACTGGCCCATAGCTGCGGATGATGTGCATAAGATGGTTAAAAATTTCCAAGGATGTCAATTTTTCGCCCGACAACCACACACTCCAGCCAATGAATTACGAGAAAATTCCGATGACTTGGCCTTTTTTGACTTGGGGGCTGGATATTGTTGGACCTCTCAAAAAGGCGCCGTGAGGATTCATGCACATTTTTGTGGCAGTAGATAAGTTCTCCAAGTGGATTGAAGCTGAAGTCGTCACCGGTATGACTACTCGCTCGGGCGATCAAGTTTTACTGAGAATATCTTTGTACGTTTTAGAGTCCCGCACAGTATCATTACCGACAATGGGCCACAATTCACTTCGAGTTTTTCAAGGATTATGCTGATAGTTTGGGAATTAAGATACAATATCACATCCACGGAGTAATGGGCAAGTGGAGTGAGCCAATGGAATGACTTTGACCGGTCTTAAACCCAGAATTTTTGACCGTTTGAAGCCATACGCGGGAAAATGGGTTAATAAACTGCCCTGGGTGCTCTGGGGACTATGCACTAATGTTAGTCGGGCTACAGGGCAATCTCCTTTTTCTCTCGGTATATGGATCTGAAGCCATGTTACCTACAGAAGTGAATATGGTGTCAGCTCGAGTACGATATTATGATGAAGAGAAGTATGAAGACAAGCGTCAGAGTTGAGCTGATTGCTGCGGAAGAATTACGAGATCAAGCTCCGATTTAAGCGGCCAAATATCATTAGGGGTTGCGTCGATATCATGATCGCAATGTGCGCACGCGGGAATTCGAAGTAGGAGACTTGGTTCTTCGGAAGATTCAGTCCAACAAGAAGAGGCATATGTTGTCACCGGTCCGAGAAGGACCTTTTCTAGTTAAATCGGTCTCCGGACCGGGGCTTATAGGCTTATGACCGTGGAAGAGGAAGAAACTCCAAATTCTTGGAATATTGAGCAGCTTCGTCGTTTTTATACTTAAAAGAATTCCTTGTAAACTTCTTCATATTATAATAAAGTAATTTTAATATCTAATGTGAATGTGTTTTCTTCTTGTGTCTCGATATTTTAATTTTGAATTAACTTATCGAGTCGAGGGCTGCTGTGTTAAGAGCGATCTGTGATATTATGCTATTCCTGAATATTAAGACCAGTCATTTAGTCGGAGACTGCTGCATTGAGAGCTTTGACTGGTATATTTAGGAAGGGAAATTTTTAGCATTTTTCTTATGAATACTGGTTGGTAGGCTGCTTGTGTTAAGAGTAGTCCGTGATATTACGTAATCTTAAACCTTGCAGACTAGCTATTTTTCGGTGTCACATGATCTTGGTAAAGTAAGCTACAGCTATGTATTGCGATCTCGTGCTGATTAGAGCCAGTATTCATTCATAGTTAGTTTGAGATGAAATAACCATCATTGCTCGGATATAGAATTTAATTAGTAAGGAATAAGATAGTGACATTTTGAAACCAGTATTCAGAAGGAAAAGGAGAAGACATTAAAACTTCATGGCCATTAAAAGGATAATAAGTTAAATTGCAAAAGCACGATAATAGAATTGCCTATTTACACAAGAAGACCGGTCCTATGACAAACATCTACTGGGCAGGATCGCTGGAGGTACCTGTATCCCCGGTCTTAGGGTCTTCCGCCGATCTGTCATCAATTGTCCCTTCGGAATCGGAGGCGAGTAGACAACAAGTCAGCATCAAGATCTTGAAAGTCATCTTCCACTGTCTGCCTAGCAGCGGCCGCTGCATCTTGAGCATCTTGGTCCAAAGCGAGGGTTGCCGTAGCCACATTTAACGGAGCACCCGTCGGATCTAGAGGAACATCCTCTATCGGTTCGAAATGGTACCAATGAGCGAATTTTTCAGCTCATTGAACCGATCTTCGATATTGTCCGGTAAGCGCCGTCTTTGATGAAGTTGAAATCGCAGTCTTCGAACGGAGTCCAAGACTGGATTATAGAGGCAATGTGACCTCCCCCGATGCGGCGACCATCTTGTAGTGCTCTCCGATCCTTCTCGGGAAAGCCCAGACAGCAGTCTCAAGATCTACTTCGTTCCGATCAATGGAATGAACGCCGTTTAGATACTCAAGCGTCCGCACCGTGCCTGCAGCGAGTTCGAAGAAGACAAAGGAAGAGTTATCGATACGACTGGTATCAAAAAGGAGTTTATTCAATGAAGGTATAAACGAAGAATCTTACGTCTATGTCCGACTTCTGCGGCTCGAATCTACCTTTAATGTTAACATTCGACTCCCTTAGTTTGGCTTCACTTTTTAGCAGACGCTGGATTTCATGTTCCTTAGGTTTGAGCGCAAGTCGGCGGACTCATGGGCAGTCCTTAAAGAGCTTCTTTCTCTATCTGCGCCATCTTTACAGACCTCCGGAGCTTCCGCCAATTCGGCCTTCAAACGGGCATTGTCGGCCTCCAGCATTTTGTTGGAACACAAAGTCTGCGCAAGAATATTGTCCTTGGCGGTGAGCTCGCCTTCCAGCTCTCCAATTCGAGCTGCCTGCTGTTCTTCAACTTGTGAACCTTCCAGCAGAGCTTTTTCTTGGGCACCTGCTTTCTCCGAAAGAATTTCTTCCGCCTTTTTATGGGCGGGAACAAGTTTTCAAGTGCTGGAACAAAACAAGACCGGTTAGAAAGAGAAAAAGTTAAATACAGAATGTGACGATAAGATTAAAGACTTACTTCAGATTTCTTTACGGAGCTTGATGAACTCCTGCCGGTGTTCCTCCATTAACCGATGGGGGCTCATCAGGTTGGCCTCCCTCTTCAGCAGATCGGTTTCCTTGGATTTCGGATCGGCGGTCCGAGATTCAAACTCGACCAACCGCTCTTGATTATGTTACAATTCTTCCTCCAAAAGAGCGATAATTGCATTCTTGGCCTCGGAGTTTTTAGAAGAACCTAAAAGGAGGAAGAAACAAAGGATCAGATTACAATGAGAAGATATTAGTTAAAGGAGTAAGTGAAGTAGAAGGACATACCCGGCCGGACTCGGAGAAGTTCTTTAGGGCTTCCTCTTCCCGAAGGGAATCTCACCGGGCTCGTTGCTGGAAATTTTCCGGCTCCGCTTGTGCTATCAACTTCAACATCTCCAACCACCATCTTGGCCGTCCGGGCCCTCCCGGAGCTTTATGTGTCGTCCTAGGCCGACGAGGAATTTCTTCCACCCGGACCGGTCCTAATGGGAGTACCGGAGGAGCCCGGAATAGGGTAGCTCGGGGAGGGAAGTCACTTGCGGATGAGTCATCAACATTGATGATGACTTGTTCTTCGGTTGCTCGGGACGAAGGTTCTTTGCTAGAGGCGGCAGGGATTTCCTTGGCGGATGCCGCACTTTTGACTTCGAAGATTTTGCGGTGGCAAGAGCTAAAGAATTAGAAGTAGAGGAAGCACCACCGGTCGGGGTTGGAGTAGAAGCTTTATTTCTTAAAAAGCTAGCTATAGTAGCTTGGAAATTAGAAGGAATTATGCGGAAAGGTTGCGAGCGTTATAAGACTAGGATGAAAATGACTCGGAAGACTTACGAACCGGCTTTCTTGAAGCCGATAGAGGTCTTGATCTTCTTTGAAGGGCCTTGAGTATCCTCGATTGAGCCCTCTACAATCCTTTTCGCCGCTGGTTGGACTTGAGGCGATGGGACCGGTCCCCTCGCGCCACTTGTCGAAGGACCGGTCAAAGTGCCATACCGGGATCTCTTGGGAACGTTAGCAAGAGAATCTGTTAACGAGGAGGCTTCCCGAGACTTTCCGATATCAGCTTCAATCGCGGCGAGTGCGGCTTGGCGTTCCCTATCGATAGCTTCCTCTTCTCTCCGCCGGTCTTCAAGCTTCGTGCTTCCGTACGGGTGTCGCCCGATACGGAAGCGGAAGTTGTGATGGATTTGCCAATGGCTAAGGAAGTAGTACGTTTCCTCGTACTAGGTGCTTGAACCACTTTTCCGGACATGGATGTTTTTGGAGCTATACCGGACGGCAGAGGGTATGACCGGTCCGAAGTCTTTCGAGTAACACCGGCTTGAATAGCAAGAGGAGCGGTATTGCCTTCATAGTCTTCCCCCAAGTATCATTAGGAGGGAGTGGGGGATGACTTCTCAAGTTATCCATTTTCTGTATTGCAAAATCGTATTTGAATAAGGGGATGATGATTAAATATAACAGAATTCGAGAAGAAGAAGAAGAATACTTACAGTGGTCTCGAGGATTTGACATACTCGAATGCCGGACCCACTCTTTGGCATCCCGATAGGTCCGACTTTGGCAGGAGCATTTGCTTGATACGGATTTCTAATCTATCTATGTCGGGGAGAGGTGTTCCATCCAGTGGATTGGCCACGTCTTCATTGAAGCACCATGCCGGAGGCTCCTCGCCTCTTCGGCGGCTGGACTCCTCGCACGATGAAGCTCCAAAGAACTGTCTCGGCGGTGACACCTTTGACTTCTTTTAGGTACTTGATACATGCCAAAAGAGCGAGGATTTCTTCATCTTCCTTGAGCTTCTCCCTGCTATCTAGGGTAGGGAAATTTATGGCTACTTTGGCATTAAAAGGAGGGAGTGCAGGCTGGGGATTGTCACGGAAGAACAACCCGTTTTTCCAAAAGGCTAAGCTTTTGTTCGGAGACCGGGAGAAGTATTCATCTGTACTCCAGCATTGAATTCCTACCCCACCTACTACAGCCTGGCGGTCCGATGAGGGAAGTGGGCGGATTTGGAAAAGATATTGGAAAAACTTGAAATGAGGAAGGACTCCGAGGAAAGCCTCGCAAAGATGGATGAAAAAAGCGATTTGAAGGATGGAATTAAGGTTTAGATTTACTAACTCCCATCCATAGAAGAAGAGTAGCCCCCTAAAAAGGAGCAGCAAGGAAGATCAAGGCCACCAAGGAAAAAAGACTTGAAAACTAACCGTTGGGAGTCATCTATTCCCCATGGAATTTGGCCGGGGGTAGGGACACTCCGGTTCGGAATAGGTTGAGGTGGAAGATATCCATCAAGAACCGCTTCATTAAGCGATGCCTCGGTGATTTTACTATTGCCCGGATCCCGAATGCCGAAAGGGAGCTGGTCGCGAGGAACCGAAGAGGACGGCATAGGGTTGGCAGCAGATTTCTTCTTGCCCATCTTAAGAGATGAAAAAAGGAAATCCGAGATTGGTGTATGCAGAAAGGAAGAACAATGATCGTGATGTCCGAAGAACAAGGATGTATGGCGGGCGCGCATGGAGTTTCGGGAATGGTTTGACCTAGGTCGACCTTTCGATTCCTTTTATAAGCACCCGAGATGGGCTCGGGGCTGGAAAGTTATTGCGCTGTTTTCTACGGCCCGGTGAATTTGGTATTAAATGACTTATGTCGTGATCGTGCAATTATGACCTAACGGTCATAAGGATATGAAAGATTTGCTGTTAATTTGTGCAAATTATGACCTAATGACCATAAGGATAAGTCACCGTGATTATTACGGTCGTGAGAAATTTTTCCGTGAATAAAAAAGCGGTATGAAATATGAACTTTCCAGATCTGGATTAATATAGTGCTAAATTTCGTAATTTGGCAGTATGAAAGAGTTATCTTACTAACACTATTATGGATGCCTTAGGCTATGGGTGTTAATCATCCGGCTGATTATTGTCCTTGGAGACTCGAGTCGATGTGAGAATATGGGGAATAAACTGGTCCGATCAACAAGGATTTTGTTTCTTAGTTAAATTAACTAAATACGATAAAATTAAGACTGACTTAAGCGGTCTTAAAAGGATATGCGGCATCACCAGTTCGACCGGTCTAAAAAATGTGTTCTCGGTTAAAATTGCTGAGAGGAATATGATTTGATGGAAGATAATAAAGTATAGTCTCTCAGGAAAGACTCTTGCATTATTTGTGATCTTCAAATGATACAAGAGTCGGGAGCTATACCTAATTAGGTGCACCTGATCGGTGCACCGTCTTCAAGAGCGGTCTACGAGAGATCGCGGAAGTGGAAAATAATGGAAATTGAACGGAGCGGTATGCAGAGATTGCATATTAAACAAAATAATGAAGAATCAACTAGACTCTTGCATTATTTGAAGTAAGTTCAAATGATCCAAGATTCGGGGCTATACCTAATTGGGTGCACCTAATCGGTGCACTCGGAAGAAAGATACTTTTGATTTTTGTCTAACTAATTAGGTGATATGGAGGTTAAAAGTACCAATTTTTTGGGCTTTTTGAAGCATTGCAGCAAATTAGAGTTCTTTTGAATTTTACCATAGAATCAAGACCAACATGCGGAAGACTGGTCGGTCCGATTCAAGGTTAAATCAAAAATTACACGAGGGCTGCTGTCGTATACTTGCCTTATGGGTATACGAGATGATAAAGGAATGGATACTTAAAGACTCGGTAACAAATCAATGAAGATAAAGCTGGCAGGGAGAGCCAACAGATCGGTCCCTAACCAGTCTGGAATAACAGAGGATTCCATATACCGATATGGAGATAAGGCGGGTATCAAGGCCGACTTATAATGACTTGAGAAACAAGTAAAGGAGTAATTTGTAGTCTATTAGGACTGAATTAATAAGGAATGCTAGAGATAGAGTTTCTGCATATGTAATCCATGTAATCGACTAGGACTCGCATGTAACCCTAGCTCCCCGGATATATAAGGCGGAGCAGGGACCCCCGAAAACTCTCTCGACATGATGCAATTAGCAATATGCTAAAGGCAATACATAACACACAGGACATATGGTATTACTCTCCATCGAGAGGCCCGAACCTGTCCAAAATCGCGTGTTCTTGTATGTTCCGTATGTTGCACCATCGAATTCCACGCTCGTAAGGGACCGGGTAGTTCTAGTGCCGAGTTTAAGACTCGACATCTTCTATATTTGTCATCTTCTTTAGTCTCATGGCTTTTTTATGTACTTTACATATTAATATTTTGCAGATCTAGTTTTGGATCTAGACCATGTATATCATAGGAGAGAGAGGTTGGGATGAGGGTGTGGAAAATTAATAAATTGAAAAATTGTGATTATTTTTTACCAACAATATAATATTTATTTGGTTATGTTGTAGTTGATTTTTTGCTTATATATCTATATTGACATATGTAACTAGATTATTGTTATTAATTTTTTTGGTATAATTTCACTATGTTTCATTTATGTAAAAATATATTTGAATAGAAAAATATAGAGAGGGGGTGATGAGGGTGTGGAAAATTAATATATTGATAGATTGGGACTATTTTTTTACCTAGATTAATATAATATCTTTTTGCCTATATTGTAGTTGAATATTTGCTTATATATCTAAAGTAATCTATGTAACTAGATTAATATTGTTACTTATATGTTTGGGTAGAGTTTCACTACGTTTATTTTTGTAATATATAGAGAATGGAAGACCGATCTTGGATGTAGGATGGTGCGGGAGGAAATGCTCTCCTCTATTTTAGAAAAGTTAGAGCATTTGTTGAAGTAGCTAAGCAAGCACGCTGCAAGGAGGGGAACACTACATATCTCGTTGTCCGTATTCGAGGTGCAAGAACTTGTTTATGTATGATATACCGGAGACAATGCGTGAACACTTGTTGGACAATAGCTTTGTTAAGAACTACCATATCTGGACCAAACACGGCCAAACACAAACACATGCGAAGGTAGGATTGAGCAAGTGATAAGTGCAGCGGAGCAGTAACACCGATCAGCGGATAAGTGCAAGATGTTATATCGGAGAGAATGCAAGAGCTAGAGGACAACACGATGATGCCTTTCATGTCGACCATGATAGCAATGGTTTCGATGGTGGTCTAGATGTGGACGAACTATTGGGTCATATTGGTCGTGATAACTTAATGGAGTGTAACAGAGAATATTTGGATAACTTTGAAGAGTTCAAGAGAGCATCGAAGCAAATCCTGTACGAGGAATGTAAAGGTTGTGATAAGGATTGCACAGCCTTACAGAGCAGCCCTAGAACTTGTGACTCTTAAGGCAAAGCATGGGTGGTCACACACAAGCTTCAATGAGCTTTTGCAACTCTTAGCAAAGTTATTGCCGAAACCTAACTCTTTGCCTCGCCAACACATACCATGCAAAAAAGAAATTATCATAGTTTACACTAGGGGTACAAAAAATACACGCTTGTCCGAACCACCGCATATTGTACGGTAAGGAGCATTCTAATAAGACAAGATGCCCAACATGCAACACGCGTCGGTACAAAAATAATGATGAATATGATGATTTGGGGGGGGGGAGATTGGATAGAAGAGGAAGAAAAGCACTTCGGTGGTGGAAGAGGTCAATGACAGAAAAGTACTAGCCCCTGTCATGTGGTACGTCTCTTTGCAAACGCTAGGGATGCTAAACCGATGACACGGCACGATGATGTTGATGGGCACGGAAAAGATGGAATGATTCGTTGCCCTACCGATGCTCAACGAGTGGAAGAACTTCGACATTAAACATCGTGATTTTGCTCTAGAAAGAAGGAATGTAAGAATGGCCTTAGGTGTCGTGTACTTACCTTACGGGTATACAAATGATAAAGGAATGGAGAATTAGAGATACGGTGACTAATTAATAAAGATAAGGTTGGTGGAGAGGGCCCACGTAGTGGTCCCCGACCAGTATGGAATAACGGAAGATTCCATATACCGGTATGGAAATAAGGCGAGCGTCAAGACCGATGTATGATGACTTGAGCAACAAGTAAAGAAGCAATTTGCGATCTGTTAGGACTCCGAATAAATAAGCAAAGCTTAGAGATAGAAGCTTCCGAATATGTAATCCATGTAATCGACTAGGACTCTATATGTAACCCTAGCTCTCCCGGATATATAAGGCGGAGCAGGGACCCTCCGAAAACTCTCTAACAACCCGCAACTAGCAATCTGCTAAAGGAAATACCTCACACACAGGACGTAAGGTATTACTCTCCATTGAGAGGCCTCAACCTGTCTAAAGTCACGTGTTCTTGTGTTCCGTGTGTTGCACCATCGAATTCCACGCTCGTAAGGGACCGGGTAGTACTAGTGCCGAGTTCAATACTTGACATTTGGCGCGTCGGTAGGGCTTCAAGATCCGCTTTGGATCCCTTGAATTCGAAGCTGATTCCGCCGGAAAGCTATGCTTGATGAATCCGATTCGCGATCCGGCCGCAGCTTCGAAGCGCGATCACCGGACACGATCGAAACCATATGCATGGAATCCAGCGAGACCGACGCAACTTTAACACGAACCATCGGACCGCTCACGCTTCGGACCGATACCCGGTCCGTGATAATGGGCAGCTCCATCGAGCTTGATAACGACTTTGAGGAAGGATCTCAAGCCTTCTTCCAAGTGTTTATGGCTGGCCCAATTCTTGAGGAAATCACCCCGAGGAAAATGCTGCTGAAGAAGCTAGGATGGCGAGAGAAGAAGCAAACCGCGGCCAACGTGAAGCGGACGAAACAGACATAGAAGATCCACCTCCACAAGCTTCCACCACGAACCCTCACGTAAACATCGTTGGTATCAATCAAGATGGAGAGGGCGTTCTGCCGCGGCCCCGCCCGCTACCGACCATTACCGGAGCAATCCAGGGATGCGGTAGAACATTCACCAGCTCATAATAACCGACGTGGATGTCATGGTGGCAGAAATCATCGCTCTTCCATTAGGGCGTTGGATATGGGCTCCATGGAGATTGAATTAAACGGTGCCCGGGTTTTCATGTCACCTGTCCACAACATTGTGGGGGTGAAACAGATTGTAGAGACTACTCTAGAGGAGGTGTTCATTTCGACACCGGGATTACAACGTACTTTGAGCCCGGTGGATGCGGCTGCTTTGCATACCAACCAGCTTTTCCAGGACGAGCTGAATTTTCCAGATCGTTCGCATTTGCATTCAAAGCGGTATGCGAGGGCCCGGTTTGAAGGAGCCTCTTCCGAGGAAGAATCGGACGTCGACACACCCCAATCACGAGACGAGCATGAGCGCGCTCCCGATCGGGATTTTCGCGTGCCGATCAATGGAAATCGTGACGCTCCTAATGAGTTTATTGATCGTCATGCAGAGAGAGCAGAAGAACGCCGGAGACAAGAAGAAGACGAGCGACGATGGACTGGTCATGTAGATGATCCCGGAGAATCCCGTTCCACCTTGCTCGCGTGCAACTAGTTCGACTAGGCATGGCTCTCACCGCTTCAACGCTGCTTCCAGTTGGCAACCCTCTGCGCAATGATCATCGAGGGCACGGAGACCGACGGGGACACGAGAATAGGAACAGAGACGAGGAGCCTCGATAAGATAATAATGATCGTCGGGCATCGCCTCCGCCTCCTCCGAGCAAGGCTACAATGATCACCGGGACAGTTCCGGGGCTAGAAACCAAGACGATCGTTACTATGACTACTCGGATGATGACAGGGATCACAACTACCGACATTACCCCAGCCGGCGTTCACCATCACCGGTCCGGAAGACGACGAGTATTCCGTAATCCGGGCGTTTACGCGGGATCCGTGCATTTGCAAGTATGCCGGAGGATTTAAGCCCGGGACCATAGACAAATATGATGGTAAAGCCCCTCCTACCGAGTGGCTCCGTATGTACACTACCGCCATCCGATCGGTAGGAGGAGATACTTTTGTGTTAGCAAATTATCTCCCCATGTGCATGGAGCAGGCTGGACGCTTGTGGTTACAATCTCTTCCCGAGAAATCTATTTCATCTTGGGGCGATCTTACCAAAAAGTTCGTTTAGAATTTTCGGGTGACTTGTGAGAAGCCGGAAACTACTTCGATCTCAACGAGTCGAAGCGAAGCTCGATGAGACGCTTACGAGTTCATCGGTCATTTTTACAACAAGAAGGCCTTAATCCCCAATGTTCTCGATCGGTAGATAATTGTGGCGTTTCAAGCCGGCGTCCGAAGTGAAGCATTGGAGCATAAGATCGGTAGGCGTAATCGAAATCTTACCATGACGGTGTCGAGTGCTTCAAGATAGCAGATGATTATGCTCGCTGGAGAATCGAACGTGGTCAATTTGCACCGGAACAAAGGGAAGGAGCCGAAGCACGACCAAGGCAACCGATCTGGATCCAAGAACAATAAGCGCAAGGCTGATAACCTTGTTGCAGCTGTCGACCGATGGAGGGGACCGCCCTGCACCTCCTAAGAGAGGCCCAAGAGAACGACTTTCGTTTGAAGCCCTACTCGAAGGGCCTTGCATGATTCATAATGGGAATCATAAGAATAAAGAATGTTTCTTACCGAGACTCGTGACATCCCCTCCGGGACACCCGAGGAATCGGTACGAGAGGGACACTCGACGAAGCGAGTTACAACAGAAACATCATCTCATACAAGCCAGAATATATACATCATGGTATAATACAACCGGGTTTTTGAAATACAAACATTGGTGCAGCGGAAACATAAATCTTATTGCAGTTTCACATCCTACGAGTATTGCAGCGGAAAACTTGTACTTTATACAACAAAAGATTATTAAACGATCAACGTGATGCATTGAGACCTTCGTACATCACGGTCCGCCCTCTTCACGATGTCGGGATCCGTTCCCATTGGAGGGAATCACCGTCGGGCACTCGCTCCTCTTCCGGGAACTACCGTCCAAGTCGTGGAAGTATGACTCGGTCCTGAAAAACATAACGAACAAACCCCGAGTATTCTAATACTCAGCAAGACCGGCCCGTCAACATGGCACGCTAAGGCCGACGCCTAGTATGCAAAGGCTTTCTGGCTGTGGGGTTTACTCCTTTGCAAAAACAACATTTAAGGGTGGATCCTTACTTTCAATGTTTTAGCTCAGACATTAAGTTCATTGACCTCTAGCTTTGTAGTCTATAGCTATTGCAAACAAGTTTGCGGGAAAAGATCAATTCCAAACAACGAGTCCTTTCATCCATCTCCCTCCATCTTTCACTTGATTAACTACGATGTGACACGGTGAACAAGCGGTACTCATTACGGCGAGGGATAGCGATTCGAATCGATTTCACCAGCTCGGAAAACCCGTTTACACGACGTATACGCACCCCATTATAGAAAATACGGAGTCTCGAATGCGATATCTCCAGTTATAGAAATTGATATATGCTTGTAGTGATAACTTCTCGGAAGATGAAACACTATTTGTAATAACACCCGATCGAGGTCAAGACTGGGTTCGCTATTGGTGATATAGTGCGTAATCGAGAAGTTATTGGACAAGTTTCCAAGTGGGCTATAGAACTTGGACAAGTATGAGATTACTTTTTCTTCACGCACGGCTATTAAAGGACAGGATTTGGCTGACTTTATTATCGAATGGCTTGAGACACAAGTGCCACAAGCAATTTAGAATTTGGAGTATTGGGAGATGTATTTTGATGGGTCCCCGCAGCTTTCAAGCGCGGGGCTGGAGTTTTGCTTCTCACTCCACAAAAAGAACCACCGAGATACGTATTACAAGTGCATTTACGTGCTTCAAACAATACTTGCGAGTGTATGAGGCCTTGCTTTATGAGCTTCGGGTAGCTATTTCGCTAGGAGTTAAGCGATTGGATATATATGGAGATTCGATGCTTGTGATCAGTCAAGTTAACAAAGTACGGAACGCTCATGATGATCATATGATAGCTTACCGCCAAGAGGTAAGGAAGCTTGAAGACACGTTTGATGGTCCGCCCTTTTCTCATATACTGCGCGGAAATAATTCCGACGTAGATGAGTTAGCCAGATTAGGGTCTTCGAGACAAGCAGATGCCGCTCGGCGTCTTTCTTCAAGTTTTAAATAAACCATCTATTAAGATGGATCACAAGGCTACTATTATGGAGATAGAGACCACGGATGCGGTCTTGGAAGCGAAGACCGGGGAGGCGGTCTTACAAGCATGAGGTTGGCCAAGGTGCTCAAGACGGATTAAAGGCGGAAGAAACAGAGCAGTTACTCGAGGTTATGATTATCGATTCCGAGTGGCGTACTCCGTACCTTGAATATCTGCAATCCGGTAAAACTTCGGAAGATAAAGTCGAGCGGCAAAGACTGGAGGTTCGAGCAAGGAGTTACTTGATTATTGAAGGAGAACTTTATCGACGTGGAGTTAACATCTTGATGAGGTGTGTATCTGTTTCTAATGGCATTCAACCGCAGAATAAATTCACAAGGGGATCTCGTGGCAATCACGCTTCATCAAAGACTTTGGTTGGGAAAGTGTTCCGAGCAGGGTTTTTATTGGCCTACAGCTATAGATGATGTGCATACGGTAGTTAAAAATTACCGGGGATGTCAATTCTTCGCTCGACGACCTCATACTCCAGCTCATGAATTGCTTATGATTCCAATGACTTGGACTTTTTCGACTTGGGGGCTCGATATTGTCGGACCATTCAAGAAAGCGCCAGGAGGGTTTACTCATCTTTTTGTGGCAATTGGTAAAATTTCTAATGGATTGAAGCCGATGTCTGTTACTAGTACGACCACTGCTCGAGCAATCAAGTTTTTACAGAATATCTTTGTCCATTTCGGCGTTCCGCATAGTATGATTATCGATAACGGGCCTCGGTTCACCTCAGAATTCACCAAGGACTACACTCGAAAGTTTGGGAGTCAAGATACATTATGCTTCGGTTTCACATCCGCAGAGCAACGAACAAGTTGAGCATGCCAATGGTATGATTTTAACCGGTCTTAAACCCATAATTTTTGACCGCTTAAAGCCATATGCTGGAAAACAGAGTTAAGGAATTGCCCTGGGTATTATGGAGATTGCGTACAAATGTTAGTCGAGCTACCGGACAATCTCCTTTTTCTCTGGTCTATGGATCCGAAGCAATGATGCTCACAAAAGTGAATTTGGTGTCGGCTAGAGTGCGGTATTATGATGAAGGGAGATATGAAGGCCAACGTGAAATTGAGTTGATTGCCGTGGAAGAATTAAGAGAATTTCATCGGGGATTGCGTCGATATCATGATCGCAATGTGCATACGCGGGAATTTCAAGTGGGAGATTTGGTGCTTCGGAAGATCCGGTCTAACAAGAATAGGCATAAGTTGTCATCGGTGCGGGAAGGACCTTTTGTAGTCAAATCGGTTTCCGGAACGGGGGCTTATAGGCTTATGACTCAGGAGGAAGAGGAAATTCCAAATTCATGGAATATTGATCAACTTCGTCGTTTTTGTACTTAAGGATTTTCTTGTAATTTTCCCGAGTAATATAATAAAGCATTCTTGATTTCGGGTATGAATATGTTTGTGTTTTTTGTGTCTCGATATTTTAATTTTGAATTAACTTATCGATTCAGGGAGCTGCTATGTTAAGAGCAGTCTGTGAAATTATGAAATTCCTAAATACTAGTATCAGTCATTTACTCAAGTCGAGGGTCCGTTGTGCTAAGAGCAGCCTGTGAGGTTGTTTACTTTTGTTTTCAGCTTCGATCGGTGTGTTTACGAAGGGAAATTTTAAGCATCTCTTTTGAAATACTGGTCCGTAGGCTGCTATCTTAAAGAGCAGATTGATCTTAAACCTTAAAAACTGGTTGTATTTTCTATATAGCATGGTTTTGTTAAAGTAAGCTACTGCTATGCATTATGATCTGTGCTGATTAGAGCCGGTATCCGAGTCATCGTTGGTTTAAGCTGAAATAACCATCATTACCTAGATATAGAATTTGACTAATAGGAATAAGATGGTGAATTTTTGTTGACCAGCATAAAAAAGATAAGAGAGGACATTAAAACTTCAGCATGATTAACAGGATATCAATTAAATTACAAAGCACCGTGATAAAACCGTCTCGTTTAGCAAACAGAAGACCGGTCCTATTATAAAAAATTATCGAGCGGGTCCGCTGGAATTGCCGGTATCTCCGGTCTTGGGGTCTTCCGCCGGTCTATCATCGATTGTTCCTTCGTAGTCGGAGGGAGAGGGCAATAAATTGGGATCAAGATCTTCGTACTCCTCTTCCACTATTTGTCCGAAGGCGGCAACAGCATCTTGAGCAGCTTGACCCGGAGCAGGAAGTGCCGCAGCTTCATTTAGTGGGACGCCGATCGGATCCGGAGGGACGTCTTCTAACAGTTCGGAGACGGTGCCAATAAGTGAATTTTTCTACTCATTGAACCGGTCTTCGATTGTCTCCGGATGGGTACATGCTACGATGAAGTTGAAATTGCAGTCTTCGATAGGAGTCCAAGACCGGATTATGGCCGCGATATGCCCTCCTCCTGCTCGCGGCAATCATCTTGGAGTGCTCTCTAATCCTTCGGGGACGTCCTAGGTAGCGGTTTCAAGGTCTAGTTCATCTTGGTGAATGGGCTGACCTCCGTTCGGATACTCGAGCGTCCTCGTACCGCCTTCGCAAGTTTGAAGAAGATGAAAAAGTACGAGAAAGGTTATAAGAGCAGACCGGTATTGAAAAGTGTTTCCTAAACAAGAATAGGAAGAAGGAACTTACGCCTGTGCTCGATGTCCCTAGCTCCGAACTTGCCTTTGATATTAACTTGCACTTCGGAAGGCATTGGATTCCGTGCTCCTTTGCTTTGTGAGCAAGTTGAGCGGACTCATGCGCGGTCCTCAAAGCGCTTTCCGTCTCCATTTGTGCGGTTTTGGTGGCTTCTAGTGCTTCGACTAGCTCGGTCTTTTGGCGAGCAATGTCATTTTCAAGCATCTTATTGGAGCGAAGAGTCTCGCGCTGAATGTTATCCTTGGCGGTGAGCTCCCCCTCCAATTCACCAATAAGAGCGGCCTCCTCGCTCTTCAACCCGAGAGCCCTCTTGAAGAGCTTGTTCTTGAGCAGCCGCTTTTCGGAGAGGACTTCCTCAGCCTTCTTGTGAGTAGCGACAAGTCTCAAGTGCTAAAGCGGATAAGATCGGTCGAAGGGTTACAAGTCAACTAAGGAAATTAAGGCTAAAATTAGAAGCTTACTTTGGACCTCCTTCCGGAGTTGGACGATTTCCTACCGGCGATCCTCCATCATGCGATGGGTATTCATCAAATTTTCTTCCCTCCTTAGCAAATCAGCTTCTTTGGATTTCGGGCTAGCGGTCTAAGACCCGAGTTCAACTAGCCGCTCTTGAGTCCGGTGCAGTTCTTCTTCAAGGCGAGCAATGATTGTGCTCTTGGCTTCAGAATTTTTAAGAAGAACCTGGAGGATAGGCGAATCAAAGGGTCGGATTGGAATATGAAGAAGTTAGGAAAAGACTGGGTAAGGGATTGAGATATACCTAGCTAGACTCGGAAAAGTTCTTCAAGGCCTCCTCTTCCCGAAGGGAATCCCATTGGGCAGTTGCCATGAACTTTCCGGCTCCACTCGAGCAATCAACTTCCACGTCACCCACTACCATCTTAGCGAGTATTGGTACACCCGAAGCTTTACGAGTACTCCCGGCCTGGCGGGGATTTCTTCAATCTAGACCGGCCCTAATGCGAGTTCGGGCGTGGCCCGGAACAAAGTGGCTTGTGGTGGGAAGTCACTTACGATTGTGTCACCGACATCGGTATCGGTGACAACCCGCTCTTTGACCTCTTTGGAGGTCTGTTCTTCAATTGAGGCAGCAGGGATTTCCTTTGTGCTTGCTGCACTCTTGGTCTCGGAGGCTCTTACGGTACCGGGTGCCGTAGGAGCGGGAATTGGTGTTGTGCCACTAGTTGTGGCAGGGATAGTGGGCTTATTTCTTAACAAGCTAGCAATGTTGGCTTGAAGATTGAAAGGAATTCCGCAAGACGGGTAAAAGGGTTGAAAGACCGGAATTATGCTAATCGGTTGAGTATCAAAACAGATTGGGTTAGGAAAACTTACGAGGAGGCTTTTTGAAGCCGAAGGAAGTTTTGCTTTCCGTTGCCGGAGGACCTTGAACTACACCACTTGAACCTTCTGCGCTGCTTTTCGCCGCTGGTTGGGCTTACGGCGTAGGAAGGGACTCTCTTGTAGCATCCCCGAAGTACCGGTCTAGATACCACACCAGGACTTCTTGGGGATGTTGGAAAGAGAATCTGTTAATTGAGAGACTCCTTGAGATCCCCCAGCAGCAGCAGCAGCATCGAATGCGGCCTCGACGATCTCTTTCGAAGGCCTCTTGCTCTTTGCGCCGGTCTTCAAGTTTCTGCGCTTCCGTACGAGTGTCGCCCGATATGGAAGGAGGGATTGCCGTCGATTTGCCTATGGTGAGTGTTGCGGTGCGTCTTCCTGTCTTGGGGGTTTGAACAACCTTCCCAAACTTGGAGATCTTCGGAGTTGGCCTAGTCGACGGAAGAGTGGGCCGGTCCGAAGTCCCTTGAATGAGAGTGGCGGGAGGCGGACCGGTCTTGACAGCAGTAGGAATGGTGTTAGCTTCATAATCTTCTCCCCGGGTATCATTGGGAGGAAGTCGGGGATGACTTCTATAGTTGTCCATTTTCTCGCATTCGATAAAAAATGCATGAGTAATGATACGAGTGATGGTTAGAATACCGGTATTCAAGGAGAAGAAGAATACTTATAGAGTCTCGGGGATTTGATGTGATGAATGCCAAACCCACCCACCGGCACTCCGCTTCATCGAACCCGGGCTGGAGCATCTTCTTTAAGCGTTTACCCAATTGCTCCGGATCGGGAAGAGATGTTCCGTCGGTTGGATTGGCGCTATTTTCGTTGAAGGACCATCCTGGAAGGGCTTGTCTCTTGAGTAGTTGAACTCCCGGACGACGAAACTCCGGATCACTCGTTTCGGCTGTGACGCCTTTGACTTCCTTCAGATATTTGATGCTAGCTAAAAGGGCGAGCACTTCTTCATCTTCTTTAACGTCTTCTTTGATGTCTTTGGAGTTCCAAGATGAGAGTTCTCTAGCTACCTTAGCTCCGTAAGGAGGAAGAGCGGGTTGAGGGTTATCACGGATAAACCACTCATTCTTTCGATTGGCTAAGCTTTTGTTCGGGGACAAGGAGAAATTTTCTTCAAGCACTCCAAGCATTGCATTCCTACTCCTCCCACTACAGAGCGGTTGGTTGAAGTGGGAAGCGGGCGGATTTGGAATAAATACCAGAAAAGTTTGAAGTCGGGGCATATTCCGAGAAAAGCCTCACAAAGATGGATGAAAAAAGCTATTTGGAGGATGGTATTAGGATTCGATTCACTAATTCCCACCCGTAAAAGCAGAGTAAATCTCCGAAAAAGAACAGTAGGGGAGATCAAGGCCGCGTAGAAAAAAGACTTAAATACTAACTGTTGGGAGTTGTCTATCCCCTATGGAATTTGACCAGGAGTAGGAGCACTCCGATTGAGAATGGGTTGCGGGGGAGGAACCCGTTAAGAACCATCTCATTAAGAGATTCTTTAGTGATTTTGCTATCGCCCAATTCTTGGGCACCGTAGGGAAGTTGATCACGGGGAACGCCCGACGAAGAGAAAGGATTGGTGGCTGATTTCTTCTTACCCATCTTGAAGATCGAAAAAGGGAAGTTGTAGATTGGTTTATTCGGGAAGGAAGGAGCGCAATCACGATGTCCGAAGAACAAGGAGATATCGTGGGCGCGTATGGAGTTTCGGGAATGGGTTTGACCTAGGTCGACCATTCGTCTCTTTTATAGTACCCGAGCTGGGCTAGGGAGCTGGAAAGTTATTGGGCCATTTTTTACAGCCCGATAAACTTGGTATTAATTATTTATGTTCGTTAAAGACTTGATTGTGCAGTTATGACCTAACAGATCATAAGGATTAAGTCGACGTGGTTATTATAATCACGGGGGCTTTTTTGCGAATAAAAAGCGGTCCGAAATATGTAATTTTCGGAGACTGAATTAATATAGTGCCAAACTTAATCATTTGGCGGTGTAGAAGAGTTAGATTGAAGACAATTTGGATATTGCCTAACTCAATTTTGACAATGGATGCCTTAGGCTATGGGTGTTATTCATTCGGCTAATTACGAGGCCTTGGAGACTCGAGTCGATGTGAGAAAATAGGAAAAAACAGGTCCGATCAACCAGGATTTTGGTTCTTAGTCAAGTTTAACTAAGCGGATTATGAATTCAGACCGATTTAAGCGGCTCTGTTATGTAAATTTGATATGAATCTCCAGGAGATATGAAGCTATGACTGGTATGACCGGTCCGAAAATATGTTTTTGGCAAAGATTGACTAGTATAAAATATAGTAAGCATAGTCTCTCAAGAAAGACTCTTACATTATTTGAAAGGACTTCGAATGATTCAAGAGTCCGGAGCTATACCTAATTGGGTGCACCCGAGCGGTGCACCATGATTCAAGAGCGGTCCGAAGAGGTCGCGGGAAACAATAAATTGAAAATATTGAATATTGAAGAAAATAATAAAGAATCATCTTGTAGACTATTGCATTACTTGAAAGGAGTTCAAATGATTCAAGAGTCGGAGGCTATACCCAATTGGGTGCACCTAATTGGTGCACCACATTATTTAAGAGCGGTTCACAAAAATCGCAGGCAGTATACATAAATATTTCGCATACCCAATTGGGTGTGATGGAAGGAAAAAATGTTAAATTTTTTGACATTTTTGAAGTCATCTTGAACAGAAAAGAAGTATTACAGAAGATTGGAGTTCTTTTTAATTTTACCATGGAATCGGACCAACATGCCGAAGACTGGTCGGTCTTATTCAAGATAAAATAACAAATTACTCGGGGTTTACTTGTCGTATACTTACCTTACGGATATACAAACAATAAAGGAATGGATAATTAGAGATAAGTGACAAATTAATGAAGATAAGACTGGTGGAGAGGGCCCACGAGTGGTCCCCGACCAGTATGGAATAACAAAAGATTCCATATACCGGTATGGAAATAAGGCGGGCGTCAAGACCGACGTATGATAACTTGAGCAACAAGTAAAGAAGCAATTTGTAGTCTCGTTAGGACTACGAATAAATAAGGAAAGGTTAGAGATTGTAACAACCCTAACAACTGAAAGTGCATCTCATGTCATTCATGATCATGTCATCATGTGCATTGTAAAAATATTTAATCTTGTGTTAAGAAATGCGCATAAAATATCAATTTAACCTAAGATTAAATTAAGATCTTAAAAGAAGAATTTAAATAAAAGCAAATTATGGTGTTTAACATTTTCTCGTTGATTAAACACGAAAATAAAAGATTTCTGAAGTTGCTATGAAGTTATTTTATTTTGTAAAAATGTCTACACGAAATAATGAAAATTTCTCTTTAATTTAACTTGAATTTTTAATCCAAAAATCATTTGGAATTTGAACTTGGACCTAAATAGAAAAGTGTTTGAAATGGTTTCATTTACAACCCTGAATTTTCTAGGATTTTTCCGAGCACCGGAAAAGTCTTTTTCAATTAATCGGAAACTAGGGGGCGTTTTTGTAAAATGGCGAAGCCCCACCTGTCACTCTCTCTTCTTCCTCTCTCTCTCACGAACCAACTCCCGCCGCCCGCCACCGCCACGCCGGCAGGCACGGCCGCGCGCCACCCCCTCCCGACGCCACGCGGTTGCTCCGACGCCACCTCACCCTCTCGCCCCATCAAGATAAAGCCCGGCCGGCTTCAACTTTTCCTCTCTTCCTCACTTTCGCCCGAGCCGGTGCACACCGCCGCCTCTCCTCGTTCTTCGCCGTCCGGCCGCATCCGGCCTTCCCCGACGAGCCGCTACAACCAACAGCTCCGCAGCAAAGCCTAGCACCTCACCCTACCGCCCAATTGCAACCACCGGGCGTAGCACGAGAGATCGACGCCAATTGTTGTCCGGGATGCCACCACCGTTGGTCGTCGCGCTTATCTCAAATTCGTCTCCGGTGGTCGGCCAATTCGTGCGATTCGTCCTTCCGTAGGTGCGTAATCTTTCTCTTAGTCATACCAACAACTCACCCTCAAGTTCTCCTCACCGACTTGCATGAATTTACCATGTTTCTCGAGCTCTACGGCCGTCGCCTCTGTCTTCATGGCGAGCTCCACTTTCCGGCCGTCTTTGAAGTCAATTGATACCACGCGCAACGTTGTTCTTGCTCGATAGATGCTCCTAGGCTCTGTTTCGCCAATTGTAGTCCACCAGGATGTTGTGTAGCCGCCGTCGAAGGTGGCCTCCTCTTGCCCCTCGCCGCCGAACCACTATCCGGTGCGGAGCCACCCGTCCGACTCCACCTTTGCCTTACTCATGTCGCTACGATCACGTTGAGCACAATCTTGTCGAGCCTCGTCGCCCCTAGCGCTACTCCGGCGGACCGCCGCCCCTCTTCCGGGCCGCCGTCGCGGCCATGGCCACACCGCGGGCCACACGGCCCGGATTCCGAGTGGCCACACGGGATCCGGTGTGGCAACCCCGTGCCCCCGGTGTGGCACAAAACCCTTGCTTAATTTTCTAAAAATCCTAGAAAATTCCAGAAAAATCAGAAAAATACCAAACAAAGTTCATTAGGCTCATAAAATTATTGTCTAATTGATTATGTATTCAAATGCTTATTTTGACAAATTATAATTTCGTAGTTTAATTAATTACTTCCCTTTAATTAAGATAATCTATTATTTTATGCTAATTAAATACTTAATTTGAGAAATGAATTTCTTTAAATATTAGAGATACTGTAGACGAAAGTTTTTGTTAAGTTTGTTTTTCAAAATTAAACATAAACACCGTCATTTCATGTGATCCCAAATTAGTACTCTATGTGTTATTGCATATCATTAATTACTTGAACGAGATTAAGTAATGAACATGATTAATTGTTAATTAATGAACATGATTAAGTGTTAATTAATGAACATGATTAATTAGTAATTGCTAATTAATGAACAGGATTAATTGTTAATTAATATTTAATTAACTTGGTTAATGATTAATTGCTAATTAATGACCGTGATTAATAAAATCTTTGCACATCATATCATGTACATTCATGCATGCATGGTTGTGATTTCGCGACGTAATGTTGGTCGACCTAGGTTACGGCGTGATCGAGGTTCCGTCCGAGGCCGAGACAGAGACGGGAATCTCGAAGTCGACTAGCACACCGAGGAAGCTAACCCCGACTCGAATAAAGGAAAGCCCGGTGCATCCCACCTATGTTTTTAAAGTCTTTTCTTTTATCACGGTTAATGAGTCGTGATTGTGCATTAGGTTATAGGAGTTGCTTGATACCCTAGATGCATGAGATAGGTTTCCATTTGTTTATGCTATACTCGGTACGGGTAGCTCAATAGAGTTCGATAACCGCTAAGCTTAAGTCATAGGGAATCGGTAGAAGTCGGGTGGTGTCATACACTACTCGCAAGATATAGGATAATGACTGGTTCAATTATGCTACAAGGATTGATAAAAGAAAGATGACAGTAGAAGTGAAGACGTTAATAAGTCGAGACCGGACGGGCCCCGTAGGAGAAAGGGCAAGACGGAGATCGGGTCTTGCAAGGTGGTAGCCCCGTCCGTGTCGGTCAAGGACCGTACCGTTGTCGGCTTAGTTGAATAAGTTTGAACGTACCGTACTACCTCGCTGGTATCATGGGCCCAGCAAGCTGATGTACTCTAGCGCCCCGGAGATGTAGCGTAGCCGGCTCTCTTTTACCGGCTGTTATCGAGAGGTGAGTCTCACGGGAGGGAGATGGGTCGGCCACGAGGGAAGTCGTGGAGTCGCCATACTCCCGGGGAGTTGGAAATGGCTAGTCTTCCGTCGAGTGCTAGCGGGAAAGGTTGTCGTATACGACCGGTGTGGTGCGTATACGTCGTGTAGTCGGGTTTTGCCAGCTGGTATAAAATCGATTCGAATCTCTCGTCCTCGCAGTAATGAGTACCGCTTGTTTAGCTCGTCGCATCGTAGTAATCAACGAGAAAAATGAGGATGAGAGATGAACGAATTGTGGTCGTAAATGATCTTTTCTTGCAAACTTGATTGCGGTAGTTGTAGACTGCAAACCCTTGTCCGCTATTGAACTTAACTTGAGCTAAAACTTGAAAGTAAGGATCAACAATTAGAGCTGTTTTCGCAAAGGAGTAAACCCCACGACCAGAAATCCTTTGCATACTAGGCGTCGGCCTTAGCGTGCCTGTTGACGGGTCGGTCTTGCTCGAGTATTAGAGTACTCGGGGTTTGTTCATTATGTTTTCAAGACCCGAGTCGTACTTCCACGACTTGTACGGTAGCTACACGGAAGAGGACCAGGTGCCCGAAGGTGGTTCCCTCCAATGGGAACGGATCCCGACGCCGTGAGAGAGATGGATCATGATGTACGACGGGCTCAGTACATCGCGCTAGTGGTCTTTTGTTGTAAAGAGAATAAGTTCCGCTGCAAGAATCGTAGTCTTTAAATTTCAGTAACGTTTTATGCTTCCACTGCTAGATGTTTGTATTTCGAAAACCTGGTTGTATTATACCATGATGTATATATTCTGGCTTGTATGAGATGATGAACCGTTGTAACTCGATTCGTCGAGTGTCCCCCTGTACCGACTCCCGGGTGTCCCGGAGGGGATGTCATGGCTGGTATCGGAGCGGTTCAGGGGCAACGATGACATCGTTTACAAGCTTGTTTTCAAAACCTAACACGTTTAGCACGTTTAGAGTACGCGAGAGTACGGAGCCCATTTAAGGACTTAGAACCGTTAGCTTTCTAACCGTTCGAAGTTCGTGGTTTTCTCGGGTAGTCCCTAACTATTCGTGTTAGTCCGTGCTAACTTTTGGTCGTTTGACTAATACGGAGTAGTGCATGCATCATCACATTTTGAGTGCTATAATATGAGGTTTTGAGAATTAGATCAAGTTAGTATCGTAGTGTAGAGTTAGTTTTCTATGGAGGGCACAAGAAAGGAGATCATACCAGTGAAATAGAAGGAAGCGAGAATTCTCAAACGGAGGAAATGGAATGGGGAATTCAAGTTCTTCGTCTGCAGATGATCAAAGAAAATCAAAGACAGGACGATCATGTGTAGTATCAAGGAGCCCCATATGAGAACTAGGGATTTAAAGGGATGGATTAAAGATGCCAGTATGAATGGATGCTATAGTGGAATCTTGGGATGAACAACTTGCAGCTACCAAAGCAATAGTTAAATAACTAGATGCAGATCCGGTAAAGACACATGATAAGATACTGGATCTTGAACAAGCCCAATAACTTTCCAAGGATTAGCGAGAAAGATGGAATGTATGTATGAGTAGAAGAATCCAAGAGCTAGTCACCGATGCCACTTCGATCGCTCTAGGCCTCATCCAGGTAGATGACCGGTTAACTACCACTTGTAGCCACCAAAAGTTCTCTTTCCCTCTCCGAGTAATAGCCATTTTGATTTCTCGTTCGGACTCTTCATCTTGACAGAACTTTTTGGATAATAAGATTCCAGTATTATGAGCTGACTCGTCCTAGTCCGAAAGTCATTCTCCTTCTTTCACTCAATTGCATCCGGAAATTATCTTTCCTTGAAGTTCTTGAGTGACTTCCATTGAAGAAATAATCGTCACCTTTTCGACTAGATTAAGTTGTACCGAGAGCTAGTTTGGAAATGGGTGTCTTGTATTTTCAAATTGCCATTTTGCCTTTGAATTGTGGCGGTTCGCCCGAGCGCTTCTCAAAAGTCAAACATGTGCGATGTGGAAATGCATACTCTATTTTGGAACTAGAAGAGAATCCAAATATAATGTTCTTCCGAATGGATGGCGTATAACCGAGGGTACGCAACCGGAAAGTAGAATACTGTCTTGGAAACTCATCGGTGCAATTTCCCTTATAAACATCTTAAGCCTATAATTCCTTCAACACCAAGATAGACGAAAGCATTGTCACATCTTTTGGAAAATCCAAGTTGTTTCATAAGCTCAACCATTACAGTTAAACCCTTTTCCTTTATCATTGACTTTCACCAACCCCTAATAAATCCCACGACTCCCGATCTCGAGCATGAAAGTGATAGATATTGACAACAAATACCTTGACGTTCTAAAGTTGGACCGAGGAGTTAGTTCCATGGAGGATGCTCTTGGTGCTCATCAAAAAGAGAAGACTAAGAAGAGAGCAGCCAGAGAACAAGGAAGTGAGGTACCTTTCAAGTATCATCTAGTCTACACTTACGCAGCGGATCGGAGGTTCGAGCCCTCGACCATCGAGTTCCATTTCTTACCGGCCACCTCGAGCATCAGCAACAGGTGTTCTTCCGTTCAGCGGTTCAACAATCGGACTAATCGAGTATACACCCCTTATCCTCGACACCCCAATCCGCTGATCATCCATGCTATAACGGTGGTTGTCTTGGACACTTGACTCAAGATTGTGTCACGCCGGCACGACAGAGTTTTCAACGCGTCCTCAAAGGAAGCAGTTGGTCGACTGAAGCATGCAGGTAAAAAAAATGATAAGGTGAAGACTGGTCGTGTCAACTTTACCACATCCGAGGAGATTCGGAAAGGGTACCAAGTCATGGCTGGTTTGTTCTCTATCAACCATCATGCTGCCAGTATTCTATTTGACTCGAGAGCAACCCACAACTTCATCGACAAAGGATACATCCAAAATTGTAACCTTCCGTCATGCAAGATGACTTACCGACATCTCATATCATCGCCTCGAGGGTAATATACTTGCAGATCAAAGTATTACAAAGATACCATTGAAGTTGGATGCGAAGGATGAAGTATTATAAGGCGAGTACTAGGTATAAAGGATTTTGTAGTCACCTGAACTCTTCTCTTCATGAACGAGATTGTCTTCGGTTGACGTCTTCCCAAACTATTCTCCGGTTTACCAATAGATTGGGCAGTAGAATTCAAGATATAGCTTGAACCGAGGGCTGCACCGATATCGAGATGACCGTATCGGATGCCACCCAAATGTGCTGACAGAATTGAGGGTACAACGAAAGGAGATATTGGACAAGGAAATATTCGCCCAAGTTCATCACCCTTGGAATGCCCAGCATTGTTCGTCAAGAAGCATGATCGAACATTGAGGTTATGAGGGGATTATCGACCTTTGACTGCAGGTGACCGTCACGAACAAGTATCCACTTCCTCGGATTGACATCATGTTTGATCGGATGATGGAAGCAAAAATGTTTATCCGAGATAGATCTTCGCTCCGGATATGAACAGATCAAGGCCAAAGCGGAAGATATACCAAAGACAACATTTTCCAGCGAGATATGAACTTTATGAATATTTGGTGATGTCCTTTGGTCTAACCAATGCACCAGCTGGGCAGGTTTGTCGTGATTTTCATAGACGACATTCTGCTATACTCCAAGTCGGAAGAAGAACATGCGGAACATTAAAGGATCATGCTCCAACGTCTAAGGGATCACCAGTTATACGCAAAGTTTAGCAAATATGAGTTCCGGTTGAAGGAGGTACCATTCCTAGGTCACATGTTCTCAAGCAAAAGGAGTGGCCATTGATCCAAGCAAGATTTAGGAGGTATTGAATCGGAAGCCACCTAAGTCGGTCACATAGATCCAAAGCTTTTTAGGGTTGGCAGGCTACTATAGCAAGTTTATTCCAAACTTCTCAAAGAGTGCTAAGCCAATGACAAAATTGTTAGAGAAGGATAAGAAGTACGAATGGAGCAATGAATGTGAAGAAGCTTTTCGAGACATTGAAGAAGTTACTCACAACAGCACCAGGTGTTAGCTCAAACAGATTTGACCAAGCCATTTGAGGTGTACTTGTGATGCCTCGGGCACGGGACTTGGATGTGTGCTAATGCAGGAAGATAGAGTGATTACCTATGCGTCTCGACAGCTGAGGCGACTGGAGGAACGGTAACCAACGCAGGAGCTGGAATTAACAGCTGTGGTTCTAGCATTGAAGAGCTGGAGACACCATCTCTTGGAAGGTTTGGTACATCTCTGCACAGAGCCACCGAGTCTCAAATATATCTTCACACAAACGGATCCGAACAGGTGCCAACGAAGAGGGTTTGAGTTAAAGATTTTGAGATCGAGATCCATTATCATCCCGGGAAAGCCAATGTTGTAGCGGATGCCTTGAGTTGAAAAGCTCATTGCAACAATCTCACCGCTCGACTACGGATCGAAGCTAGCGAGCCTAGTTTTCGTATTCTTCCATATGGAGTATTGAGTAATTGGCTCTTAATACTACCATTCGTGAAGAAGAGGTAGCAGCTCAAAAGAAGGACACGTTGATATGAGTTACATTGAAAGACGAATTTAGAAGGGTGAAATGAAGTGTTTTCGAGAAGATAGCGAAGGTGTGATCTGGTTCAAGCATAGGCTATTAGTGCCTAAGAACTTGGAACCTCGCAAGGAGATAACGGATGAAGCCCATATATCGGAGTATTCTATTCATCCGGGGACCCATAAAATGCACCGAGATCCGAAGAAAAGATTACGGTGGACAACAATGAAACGAGAAATAGCGAGGTATGTCAACGAGTGTGATACTTGTTGACGTGTTAAAGCAGAGCATTTGAAGCAAATAGGACCACTCCAACCCCTGAATGTTTCGAATGGAAATGGGAAGATATCCGCATGGATTTCATTGATGGGTTATCGTTAAGCCCACGAAAACACGATTCCATCCGGGTTATTGTGGACGGGATGACAAAGACGAGCTCACTTCATATCGGTGCATGCTCGATATACCGCGGAAAAAATATGCGAGCTATACATCGCTCGCATTCTCTCGCCTACATGGTGTACCCAAAACCATCATCTCGGATCAAGGAGCTCAATTTGTATCCGGGTTCTACGAACAATTACATGAGTCAATAGGAACAAGATTCCTTCGGAGCTCAGCGTATCACCCTCAAACGGATCGAAAGACAGAGAGAATCAACCGATGTCTAGAAGATATGCTTCGAGCTGGTGTTTTGTCATACAACAAGGATTGGGAAAGATGCCTACCGTTAGCAGAATTCTCATACAATAACAGCTATCATGAAAGTACTGGTATGACACCGTTCCAAGCTCTATACGGTCGTAGGTATCGCACACCGTTAAATTGGTCGAGAACATGGATAGAGAATAATATTGGGACCAGATTTAGTAAGGGATGCCAAAGAGCAAGTAAGCCTCGCTCAACAAAACCTAAAGAGAGCCGAATCTCGACAAACCAGTTCTACGGACAAGAGGCGTCGAGAGTTGACATTCAACATTGGAGATCAAGTCTATCTTCGAGTATCCCCTACCCAAGGTGTCCAGCGATCCGGAATCAAAAGCAAGTTAGCTCCACGATATATCGGACCCTTTCTAATTCCGAGAAAGAGGTGGATCGGTTGCATATCGTTGGGAGTTACCAACACACTTATCGGGAATTCACAGAGTGTTCCACATATCTCAAACGAAGACGTGTTTGAAACCACCGGCAGACATACCGACAGACAAATGTGGAACAGATTACAGCCGATTTGATGTGTGATGAACATTCGATCGAGTGCTCGACACCAAGGATCGAGTGACTCGACATCGAACCATCAAGTTCTACAAGATTCAGCGGAGCAATCACTCGGAAGCTGAAAGCTAGTTGGGAACAAGAAAAGTTTCTTCGATGTCATTACTCGAACTCTTTAGTATAATCGCCTAGTCGCTTCGATCGTGAATCTCGGGACGAGATTCCCATAAGGGGGAGGGCTGTAACAACCCTAACATTTGAAAGTGCAACTCATGTCATTCACGATCATGTCATCATGTGCATTGTAAAAATATTTAATCTTGTGTTAAGAAATGCGCATAAAATATCAATTTAACCTAAGACTAAATTAAGATCTTAAAAGAAGAATTTAAATAAAAGCAAATTATGGTGTTTAACATTTTCTGTTGATTAAACACAAAAATAAAAGATTTTTGAAGTTGCTATGAAGTTATTTTATTTTGTAAAAATGTCTACACGAAATAATGAAAATTTCTCTTTAATTTAACTTGAATTTTTAATCCGAAAATCATTTGGAATTTGAACTTGGACCTAAATAGAAAAGTGTTTGAAATGATTTCATTTACAACCCTGAATTTTCCGGGATTTTTACGAGCACCGGAAAAGTCTTTTTCAATTAATCAGAAACCAGGGCATTTTTATAAAATGGCGAAGCCCCACTGTCACTCTCTCTTCTTCCTCTCTCTCTCACGGAACCGACTCCCATCGCCTCGCCACCGCCGCTGGCCGAGGCACGGCCGCGCGCCACCCCCTCCCGGCGCCACGTAGTTGCTCCGACGCCACCTCACCCCTCTGCCCCATCAAGATAAAGCCCGGCCGGCTTTAACTTTTCCTCTCTTCCTCACTTTCGCTCGAGCCGGTGCACACTGCCGCCCCTCGCAGCCTCTTCGCTATCCGGCCGCCTCCGGCCTTCCCCGACGAGCCGCTACAGCCAACAGCTCCACGAGCAAAGCCTAGCACCTCACCCTACAGCCCAATTGAAACCATCGGGCGTAGCACGAGAGATCGATGCCGGTTGTTGTCCGGGATGCCACCACCGTTGGCCGTCGCACTTATCTCAAATTCGTCTCCGGTGGTGAGCCAATTCGTGTGATTCGTCCTAACATAGGTGCGTAATCTTTCTCTTAGTCATACCAACAACTCACCCTCAAGTTCTTTGAGGTCAATTGATACAACGCCGACGTCGGTTGATACCACGCCGACGTTGTTCTTGCTCGATAGATGCTCCTAGGCTCTGTTTCCCCAATTGTAGTCCACCGGGACGTTGTGTAGCTGCCGCCGAAGGTGGCCTCCTCTTGCCCCTCGCCGCCGAACCACTATCCGGTGCGGAGCCACCCGTCCGACCCCACCTTCGCCTTACTCATGTCGCTACGATCACGTTGAGCACGGTCTTGTCCGGCCTCGTCGCCCCTAGCGCTACTCCGGCGAACCGCCGCCCCTCTTCCGGCCGCCGTCGCGGCCATGGCCACACCGCGGGCCACACGGCCCGGATTACGTGTGGCCACGCGGGATCCGGTGTGGCAACCCCGTGCCCCATGGTGTGGCACATAACCGTTGCTAAATTTTCTAAAAATCCTAGAAAATTCCAGAAAATTCAGAAAAATGCCAAACAAAGTTCATTAGACTCGAAAAATTATTGTCTTATTGATTATGTATTCAAATGCTTATTTTGAGAAATTATAATTTCGTAGTTTAATTAATTACTTTCCTTTAATTAAGATAATCTATTATTTTATGCTAATTAAATACTTAATTTGAGAAATGAATTTCTTTAAATATTAGAGATACTGTAGACGAAACTTTTTGTTAAGTTTTTTTCCAAAATTAAACGTAAACACCGTCATTTCATGTGATCCCAAATTAGTACTCTATGTGTTATTGCATATCATTAATTACTGAACAGATTAAGTAATGAACATGATTAATTGTTAATTAATGAACATGATTAATTACTAATTGTTAATTAATGAACATGATTAAGTGTTAATTAATGAACATGAGTAATTAGTAATTGCTAATTAATGAACATGATTAATTGTTAATTAATAATTAATGAACTTGGTTAATGATTAATTACTAATTAATGATCGTGATTAATAAAATCTTTGCACATCATATCATGTACATTCATGCATGCATGGTTGTGATTTGCGACGTAATGTTGGTCGACCTAGGTTCGGCGTGATCGAGGTTCCGTCCGAGGCCGAGACAGAGACGGGATTCTCGAAGTCGACCGAGACACCGAGGAAGCTAACACCGACTCGAATCAAGGCAAGCCCGGTGCATCCCACCTATGTTTTTAAAGTCTTTTCTTTTATCACGAGTTAATGAGTCGTGATTGTGCATTAGGTTATAGGAGTTGCTTGATACCCTAGATGCATGAGATAGGATTCCATTTGTTTATGCTATACTTGGTACGGGTAGCTTAATAGAGTTCGATAACTGCTAAGCTTAAGTCATAGGGAATCGGTAGAAGTCGGGTGGTGTCATACACTACTCGCGAGATATAGGATAATGACTGGTTCAATTATGCTACAAGGTGTCGACTCTTAAACTCGGCACTAGTACTACCCGGTCCCTTACGAGCGTGGAGTTCGATGGTGCAACACACAGAACACATAGGAAAACGCGATTTTAGACGAGTTCGGGCCCCTCGGATTGAGAGTAATACCCTACGTCCTGTATGTTATGTATTGCCTTTAGCGATTTGCTAATTGCAAGATCTCGAGAGAGTTTTTAGGGGTCCCGCTCCGCCTTATATATCCGAGGAGGCTGGGGTTACATGCAGAGTCCTAATCGATTACATGAATTACATATATGGAGTTCTATTTCTTACTTTCTTTATTGATTTAGAGTCCTAATCGGACTACGAATTACTCAATAACTTGCTCCTCAAGTCATTGTATACCTGTCTTAATGTCCGCCTTGCTTCGATACCGGTATTCGGGATCTTCGTTATCCCGCACCGGTCAAGGACCGATCTGTTGCCTATTGCCACCATCTTTATTTTCCTTAATTTGTCACCATGTCTCTGCGTATCCATTCCTTCATCATCTCGTATACCCATAAGGCAAGTATACGACAAGCAGCCCCGAGTAATTTTTGATATATCCTTGAATAAAACTAACCGAGTCTTCTACATGTTGGTCTTTATTCATGGTAAAATTAAAAAGAACTCCAATCTGCTGCACTTGTTCTTCTTTCTTCACAAGTGCTTTAAAAGAAGCCCGAAAAAATTATTGTTTTTCACCTTTCATACCACCTAATTAGGTAATCATAGCTTATTCTTCTCATGGTGCGCCGAATAGGCGCACCCGATTAAGTATAGCCCCGACTCTTGGATCATTTGAACTTCTTTCAAATAATGCAAGAGTCCACTAGTTGATTCTTCATTATTTCCTTTAATATGCAATTCCTGCAGACCGCTTTTTCAGTTTCCATCTTTTTTCACTTCCAAAATCTATATAGACCGCTCTATGAATACGGTGCACCGGTCGGGTGCACCTAATTAGGTATAGCCCCGACTCTTGTATCATTTGGGAATCGCAAATAATACAAGAGTCTTTCCTGAGAGACTATGCTTTATCATTTCCCATCAAGTCACATTCCTCTCAGCAAATTTTCATTAAGAATATATTTTTCGAGACCGGTCATTCCGTTCAGAATTTCATATCTCCTGTATATTTTCACCATTTTCACATAACAGACCGCCTAAATCAGCCTGAATTCATAATCCGCTTAGTGAAATTTCACTAAGAGCCAAAATTTCTGGTTGATCGGACCAGTTTATTCCCTATATTCTCACAGCGACTCGAGTCTCCAAAGCCTATAATCAGCTAGATGATTAACACCCATAGCCTAAGGCATCCATTATCACCGAGTTTTCTAAATCTAACTCTCTCATACTACTGAATTGTAAAATTCAGTATTGCTTTAATTTCCATCTGAAAATTTCCGTATTTCGGACCGCTTTTTACTTGCGTAAAAGCACAACGGCTTATTCTTATGACTCGTTAAGTCATAATTAACGTAGATAACAAATCATTAATTTCCTTATGGCCGTTAGGTCATAATTGCATAGTTACGACAATAAAAATCCATCGGGCCATTAAAAATGGCCCAATAACTTTCCAGCCCCGGGCCCATCCCAGTGTCTATAAAAAGAAACGGAAGGCCGACCTAGGTCAACCCTGCTCCCAAAAGCTCATACACGTCCGCCATTCACCTTTGCGCCGTTGCTCTCTCCTTCCCCATTAACCAATCTCAAGCTTTCCTTTTCCATCTCTTAAGATGGGTAAGAAGAAATCCACCACCGTCGCCTCATCTTCTTCCTCTCGTTCCTCGTGATTAGCTTCCTTTCGGCGTCCAAGACCTTGGTAGCAGCAAGGTCACCGAAACATCCCTCAATGAGGCGATGAATGATGGGTATCTTCCTCCTCAACCCATCCTAAATTGGAGCGTCCCTTACCCTAGCCAAATTCCATGGGGAATAGACGAGTCCCAACAATTAGTTTTCAAGGCTTTTTTCCTCCGCGGTCTCGATCTCTTGTTCCTTTTTCGGAGGACTTCTTTTCTTTTACGGATGGGAGTTAGTGAACCTCAACCCTAACTCCATCCCGCAAATTGCCTTTTTCATCCACTTGTGCGAAGCTTTCCTTGGAGTTCTCCCCCACTTCAAGTTATTCCAGTACTTGTTCCAAATCCGCCCACTTCCATCATCGGACCGCCAAGCTGTAGTTGGCGGTGTAGGAATCCAATGCTCGGAGCACGGACGAATATTTTTCCCTGTCCCCGAGCAAGAGCATAGCTCATTGGAAAAAAGGATGGTTCTTCTGCGACAATCCCCAGCCAGCTCTTCATGCCTTCGATGCTAAGGTAGCCAAGAACTTCCCCTACCGAGCTCAAAGAAGACAACGAAGTTCTTGCGCTCCTCGCTAACATTAAATACTTGAAGACCGTTAGAGGCGTCACTGCCGAGACGATTCTCCGGAGCTTCATAGTGCGGGGAGTTCAACCCCTCAAAAGGCAAGAGCACCCGACTTGGCTTTTCAACGAAGACACCACTATGCCTTTGGATGGAACCCTTCTTCCCGACAAAGAGCGGTTAGAAGTTCGCATCAAGCAAATGTCTGCAGCCGAATCCAGATCTATCCGGATGTACAAGAGTGGGTCCGGCTTTCAGCTCATGCAATCCTCGTGACCCCGTAAGTATCTCTTTTCTGTTTCTTCAAATCTTTGCTACTTATTATCATCATTTACTTACAAAGACTCAATCTTTGTAATTGCAGAAAATGGATAACTACAGGAGTCACCCTCCACTTCCTCCTAACGACACTTGGGGAGAGGATTATGCCAACAATACCGCTCCTCTAGCTGTTCAAGTCGGTCTGTCTCAAAGGCCCTCGGACCGGTCCTTTCCCTTACCTCCCGACCTTACTCCAAAAATTACCAAATCCGGGGCCGTGGTTCAAGCTCCTAGTACCAGAAAACGTACTACTTCCTTGACCATTGGCAAACCTGCTACTTCTTCCACCGCTCCGGGCGACACTCGCTCGGAGGCACAAAAGCTTGAAGAACAACGACGCAAGGAAGAAGTCGTCGAAAGGGATCGCCGAGCTGCTCGGGCCATTCTTGAAGCTTCCTTGGGAAAAACTCAAGGTACCTCCTCCTCGATCGATCCCTTATCCAAAGTACCCAAAAGGTCCCGGTATGGCCACCGGACCGGTCCTAGTGATGCCACGAAGCAGCTCCAACTTCGCATGTCGATCCAGCGGAGAAAAGTGCTGCAGACGAAGTGGTGGAGATACCCGGGGCCCGTCCAAGAAGGTCAAGACCTCCACCGGCTTCAAGAAGGCTTCCACGTAAGTCTAACTCTTTTCTAAATTATTTCATCTGCTAAAGCTCCAAAATTATCGAAGCTCCTTACCCCGGTCTTATTAAATGTGCTTTCTTCTTACGGGGTCACTTCTAATTTCCAGGCTAGCATAGCTAGCTTTTTAAGAAATAAAGCTTCTTCAACAGCCCCGCCGGTGGTGTTTCTGCCTCTACTCCGGATGCACCACGAGCTGGTCCTATCCCCGGCTCTTCTCAACCGAGTACCGCTCCCGCCGCTTCTTCTCGGATCGTAGCGCTCTCGCTTCCGCTCCCACGACTCCAATCACAATTGAACCTCGAGTGCGGCATCCACGGAGGAACTCCCCGCCGCCCCGAGCGTAGAAACCGAAGAGCAGGTTACCACCGCTGGAGATTCATCTTCCGGTAATCCTCCTCAAGCCACCTTATTCCGATTCCTCCGGAGCTATCCTTGGGACCGGTCCGGATGGAAGAAATTCCTCGCCGGCCTAGGACAACACGCAAAGCTCCTGAAGAACCAAAGCTGGCTAGAATGGTAGTTGGAGATGTGGAGGTTGACGGTTCGAGCGGGGCCGAACTTTCACTCGCTACAGCTCAATGGGGCGCTCTACAAGAAGAAGAAGCTTTAAAGAACTTTTCAGAATCTAGCTAGGTATATCCTCTGCTTCAAAAACCTCTCTAAGCAATCATATTCTAATTATTGGTTCTCTCAATCTTTCCTTTAGGTTCTCCTCAAGAGTTCGAGGCCAAGACCGCCATTATCGCCCGCTTACAGGAGGAGCTCAATGCCAATCAAGAATGATTGGGTGAACTGAAAATTCGGACCGCCGATCCGAAGGCCAAGGAAAACGATCTCCGGAGGAGAGAAGCCGATCTGCAGAACACCCATCGAATGATGGAGGAGTGTGCCATCCCATGTCACGATTAGGACTTAAGCACCTAATTAAAACCCTAATGACGCCACTAATGAAACCCTAATGCTAATCCTACAAAAGAAAAACAAGAAAAAGGAAAAAAAATAAAAAATCAAAAGAAAAAGGACAAACCGAGGGTTAAACCCTCGCCCTAAGAAAACTTCAATTTTCTCAACAGTAACACCACCATATTTTTGCACCATCATGTTGTCCATGCAAAACCATGATTTTAGAGCATTTATGCCAAATTTTTGAACAAAGTTTGAAAGGCTCGAAAATTCAAATTCAAATTCAAAACAGAACTGATTCTCAATTTTTTATAAAAATCTACAAGCAGAATTTGAGCATCGCACCAAAAGGAACATTGTAGATCCAATCATGCTGAACATCCATGATTTTTGGTTCGAATTTACGAGCTGCATAAATTGAGTTTTTGATTTATATTCGGAAGCGGGCAAAAAGTCAACTCAAATTCGAACAACTCGATCTGTTCTTCAACCCACCGTTCATTGCCGCTCTGACCGCCGGTCCTTGCTGCCGGCCAACAGAAGAACGCCGTGGTACAGCATTCATGGAGCTCTCCCACCTTTCCCAACCACCAACAGGCCTTGCTCCCTCTCACCCAATCCGCGATCGACAACGGCCCTGCGACTCCCGCGTGCAGCGTACGATCGGTACCCACCGGAGTTGTTTCTTTTTTTTCTTCCCACCCGGCCAAGCCCAACCGCGACCGCATAAGCATGAGCTCAGACCCTAACACCTCCAGCAGCGCCCTCGCAAGCCCTCCAAGAAGGAACCCAGCGCTTTTCCTCTCCCAGCGAGCACAGGAGAGGAAAAAACTGCCGGCCGCTCCTCCGTTTCAAGCCGCCATGGCTGCCACCGCAGCAAGCTCCTCCTAGAAAGCTCCTCTCCTTCGTTTTCTTCAGCAAATCGGCGCGCAAGGTCCTCCTCTAGCTCCCATCTGACCAGCTTCCTCTCTCATGCAGCAAGATTGCCGGAATTCGAGAAGAAAGGAGCACCGTCGCCGCCGCAACCTCCACCTCGTCGATGAGACACCACCTCCGGCATCTCCCCTCACCATCCTCATCGACGCCGGTGATCTCCATCCCGAGGTGAAGCCTCTCGACCTTGTTCCCCATCTTTTAGTGCCCTGTGTATGACGAGCGAGGCCGCCGAACCCTCCGTCGTTGCTGCCGTCGCCGCCACCGTCACTCCGGTCATCGCCGTCGGCCGACGACCTTGGGAGAAGGCTCCCCACGCCGCTAGACGTCGTTTGGTGCTGGTCCCACCCTTTTCCCCCACTACAGCAGCCTACGGCGAGGTCTCCGGCGAGCTCCGGCCGAATTCCGGCGAGTTTGTCCCGAGCTCCCTGGGAAGACACGTAATGGCAGTTTTGTAAATAGCTCAAACTTTATTTCATTTTAGAAAATCCATATATTCCGATTTAAAAGTCCAAAAATTTCAAACTAAAATGTTTCGGAAACTACAAAACTTGTACATGCATGAAAATAAAACGATCTTGTCAGATTTGGTCATTTTCATATTTTTACAAAAATGTTAAACGTCAATCAATGAAAACTCACTTGAGGCATAACTTTAAAACTATAAATCCAAATTGAATGCCACTTAGATAGAGAATGCATATAAGCACCCTTGAATTGCTGGCACTGGAAAATCTACATTTCATTGCATATGTTTCAAGTTATTGAATTTATGGCATTCTCTGTATTTAATCTTTAATTAAATCTATATAAATTATTTTGGCATGAAACTTGGTAGATCTACTCATTTTAGTCCTGTACACATGCATAAAATCTCATGTTTAATTTTGAGCATGCTAAATAATTATTTTGCTGCCCCTTTGTTTAATTCAAGAAAAGATTAATTTCAGCATATATAATATTGTTTTATGTTCCAAAAATTTAGTTTTTGGCATGTTTATGTAAATCTCACCCTCCACCATATTACTTGGTCCAGCTTGGTAGGCTTAGCTGGGAGTTTCCGTTAATTTCATGCATGTATTAATTTTGTAACCATGCTCTTAATTTATGGTCACACCGTCATCGCATGTGATGATAAACTTCACTTAACCCTAAATTGCATCGGTTCACATTTAAACTCTTATAAGCTTTTAGATCTGAACATACATGTTAACCACAATGCTCTTGTACTTTGGATTAAGCCATTGCTCATGTATGTTAGGGCTACAATTGGTAATTTAATTAACTCCATTAAAAGAGAGCAATTTATGTATTTATGCATACTAGGAATTTCACAAAGCTAAGTGCTACTAAACTTGTACATATGCATTCATACAAAACAGCACCATGCCTTATCATCATCATCGACCTTGTATTCCTTGTTACTTATGCATTGCATTTCATCCTCTAGGTGACGACGTCGAATTGATTTCGCCGAAAGAAGCCATTGCTACTCTCAACGTTTGTGAAGCTAGTACTAACTTCGATCACTCTCAAGGCAAGCCCCGGTGCATTCCCATTATTTCGAAATTCTTTCTTTTTATCACTATATTAAGGATGATGGATGTGCATTACGTTATAGGAATTGATTGGACATCCACTTGCATAATCTCCCTATATATTTCCTATGTAGCTTATGTGGGTTAACCTACCGTTAGAAATGCTATGCTTGTGATTATGGAGTTGACGATAGGGCTGGACACTCATATATTATTTATGACTATACTTGAATGTGATAAATTGGTAAAAGTTGAGAACCTCACATTGTGACTCCGCGAACAAGATTGAGTTGTGTACCAAGTGCATACCTTTCTTATGGGGATTGGTAAACCTATGTAGCTTGTGAGTTATAAAGTGGGCCGGATATCTCACCGATCCGGAGGTGATGTGTATGGCACGGTGGTTGCACGGGTTTGAGGACCGTTGGAGAGTACATGGGTTAAGCCTTGGGCACGTTGTTGAACGGGGTCGCAAGGGGACGTGTACTCGGGATCGGTGACCCCGTGCCTAACTTTATGATGAACTCGTGAACGGTGGCCACACGTTTTCTTAAATGATGCATATGTCGTGTGCTTGGGTTTCTCCTGCAGGATGTAATTCGATAATTATCGTCGTTCCTCTCGGTTAATGAGTACCACTTGTTTCGAGCAGATTGCAATGTTTAGTAAAAAGATGAGAATGTTGGATACTTGCTGTTTTTATCGATCAATTGTTTGTATTGCAACTCTTCTATGATTAGCTATGCTCACTAAAGTTACATTCTTGCAATAACCCTCTTAATATGCTAATTGTAAAAATGCAAACATAAAGTAAATAGGTGCTGCTTTTATGCAAACTACCAAGTGAGCCCGGTCGGCCCCCTGCATCTAGGTGTCGGTCTTAGATGGCCAATTTAACGGGTAAGACTTGCGGAGTATGCTAGATACTCGGGCTTTGCCACTACATGTGTATTTTCGGGATTCCCGCAAGCCGGGTTTTGCGATTGTTGTGGTAAGGTTGTGTGGGATGGGGAAGAGCCCAAAGAGTGGACCATTGAATGGGTTCCTAGCTCTCCGACCCATGATGAGTGAGCCGTGGCCTAGGCCGGCATGGTTCACATAAGCTATCTATGTATCATCGTGTTATGTATTCGCTTCCGCACTTTATTTCGAACAAAGATCATGGTTATGTAAACTTAATTCGAACCTAATGTATCTTTTATTTGGAACTCTATGTTGTAATTCGAGACTTAATTATGTAAACTTGCAAATCGTGTATGTTTGTTAATGTGACGCTATGTATGGTTGCTTCGTCAATCATCTCCCAAGGCGATCCGTACCACACTAATCTATCTTTCGGGATAGGAGCGTGACAAGGAGCGCCGACAAGAAATCATCGAGCTCCGTCAAATTAATCGAGTAATATTCTCAATTTATCTTATTCATTCCACATTTTCCCGCTATCTTCCTTCCTGATTAATCCCATTCTTGATCTCGGCGCTCGAGAGTCTTGTTGCTGCTCATAAGAAAGCTGAAGAGGTCCTCACAGAAAAAACAGCCGCTCAAGAGCAAGCACCGGAAGAAGGCTCTCGTCTCGAAGAACAACGAGGCGACGCGATTGGAGAACTTGAAGGCGAGCTTACTGCTAAAGATAATATACTAGCTCAAGTACTTCGCTCCAACAAGATGCTAGAGACCGAGAACGCTCTCTTGAAAGCTGAACTAACTGAAGCCTTAGAAGCAGCGAAATCAGCACAAGCAGACAAAGAGAGGGCCCCGAAGACTGCCCAAAAGCTGAAAGAATCCAACGTAAATATCAAGGGTAGATTCGGAGCTGCTGAGATCGAGCACGAGCGTAAGTCCCACCTTTCTTGCCTACTCTTATGTCGTTCTTTGAAAATACTGGTCTTCAAAAATATCCCGATCTAAAATTTGTACTTGCTTTTTCAGAACTTGCTGCAGGCACGGTGCGTATTTTGGAGTACCTCAATGGCGGTCAAACTATTGATCCCAATGAGGCAAACCTTGAATCTGCCGTCCGGGCAATTCCAAGAAGAATCCGAGAACATTCAAGGATGGTTGCTGCTTCAGGAGGAGGACACATCGCCGCTATAATCCAGTCTTGGACTCCGGTCAAAGAATGTGATTTCAATTTTATCGAGGATGGCGCCCACCCTAATACTATCGAAGACCGGTTCAATGAGCTGAAGAACTCACTCATTGGCACCGTTTCGGAGTTGGTGAAAGACGTTCCTCTTGATCCAACGGGCGTCCCTCTCAACGTAGCGCCGGCAGCTTTTGCCCTGGACCAAGATGCTCAAGATGCAGCAACTGCGGCCGGGCAAACAAGTAGAAGACTCATGTGAAGATTTAGATGCTGATTTGTTGTTGTCTTCCTCGGATTCCGAAGAAACGCTGGACGATAGACTCGGTTGAAGATGATCCTAAGACCGGTGACACCGGTACTTCCAGCGGTCCTGCTTAGTAGACTTTGTAATAGGGCCACCTTGCTTTTGTAATCAAACATCTTTGAGCATCAAGTCGTTTATATTGTTTGAAATACCGGTTGCTTTTCTTTTCTATATGAATGCTGGTTTCACCATCATACTTGCTAACTTATTTACTTAAGACAGGATGGTTATTTCAACTGAATAATTATGACCCAATTCTGGCTCTTAATCAGCACAGATCACAATTCATAATTATAGCTTACTTTAACAAGATCATGTATCATAAGCAAAAAGCTAGTTTGTAGGATTTCAAGATTTCATGTATCCTTAACACAACAGTCTACCAATCAATATATATCATAGACTGCTCTTAATCATAGTAGAATAGCAAAATATCATAGACTGCTCTTAACATAGCAGAATAGCAAAGTATCACAGATCTGCTCTTATCATAACAGCCCCTGGCTCAATAATTTAATTCAAAATTAAAGTATGGAGACACAAAAAACAAACATCATCATTAGATAAAATTACTTTATTATAATATGAAAAACTTTACAATAAATACTCTTAAATATAAAAACGACGAAGCTGATCAATGTTCCAGGAATTTGGAATCTCTTCCTCCTCCAAGGTCATAAGCCTATAAGCCCCTGGTCCGGAGACCGATTTAACCAAAAAGGTCCTTCCCGCACCGGTGACAACTTATGCCTGTTCTTGTTAGATCGAATCTTCCGAAGAACCAAGTCTCCTACTTGGAACTCCCGAGTGCGAACATTACGATCATGATAACGACGTAATCCCCGATGATATTTAGCGGCTTGAATCGTAGCTTGATCCCTCAATTCTTCCGCAGCGACCAATTCAATCCGACGTTGATCATCATACGTTTCTTCATCATAATATCGTACTCGAGCCGACACCATATTTACTTCGTAGGTAGCATGGCTTCGCATCCATACACCAAAGAAAATGGAGACTCGTCCCGTAGCTCGCTAACATTAGTGCGCAGCCCCCAAAGTACCCAGGGCAGTTCCTTAACCCACTTTCCTGCATATGGCTTCAACCGGTCAAAAATTCTTGGTTTAAGACCGGTCAAAATCATTCCATTAGCTCGCTCCACTTGTCCATTGCTTTGCGGGTGTGCCACCGACGCATATTGCACCTTGATCCCTAAACTCTCAAAGATAGTCTTTGAAGAGTTCCGAAGTGAATTGAGGCCCATTATCAGTAATAATACTATATGGAACCCCAAAACGTACGAAGATACTCTGCAAAAACTTGATTGCACGAGCCGTAGTTGTACTAGTAACTCGCTTCAGCCTCAATCCACTTGGAAAACTTGTCTACCGCCACAAAAATATGCGTAAATCCTCCTGGCGCCCGTTTAAAAGGTCCAACTATATCCAGCCCCCAAGTAGAAAAAGGCCAAGTCATTGGGATCAATTGCAACTCTTGAGCCGGAGTATGAGGTCTGTCTTGCAAAAAACCGACATCCTTGGCAATTCATAACCACTCTATGCGCATCATCCGTCGCCGTAGGCCAATAAAATCCTTGTCCGAACACCTTTCCAACCAATGTCTTTGAAGAAGCATGATTTCCGCAAATTCCCTTGTGTACGTCTTCAAGCAATTGAATGCCATCGAAACCGATACACATTTCATCAAAATATTAACTCCGCGCTTATATAATTCTCCTTCGAGAATTAAATAACTACGGGCTCGAACTTCCAATCTTTGCTTCTCTACTTTATCTTCTCGGAGTTTTACCAGATTGCAAATAGTCAAGATACGGGGTACGCCAATCGAATCAATAATCATAACATCCAATGGCTGAATATCGTCGCATTGATTCCGCTCACTGTCTTATCCGGTAAGACCGCTCCTTCAGACCGGTCTTTCAAGACCGCCTTCTCCGCCCGATCCTTCAAGGCTGCTTCATCCGCAATCTCTCGAAATAGTAGCCTTGCGCTCCATCTTGATGGATGGCTTATCTAATACTTGAAGAAAAACACCAGGCGGAACTGCCTCGTCGTGATGATCCCAGTCCGGCTAACTCATCCGCAGCAGAATTATTTCCGCGCAAGTATATGAGAAAACCGCAAACCATCAAATTTTTCTTCAAGTTTCCGAACCTCTTGACGGTAAGCAATCATATGCTCATCATGAGCATCCCACGCTTTGTTGACTTGACTTATCACCAACATCGAATCACCATAAATGTCCAATCGTCGGACTCCCAGCGAAATGGCTACTCTAAGCCCATGAAGCAAGGCTTCATATTCCGCTGTATTGTTGGAAGCTCGAAAATGCATTTGTAACACATATCTTAGTGGTTCCTTTTGTGGGGTGAGAAGCACAACCCCAGCCCCCGCGCCCGAAAGCTGCAGGGACCCATCAAAGAACATCTCCCAGTACTCCAATGCTTGAATCTCCTGCGGTACTTGTGTCTCTAACCACTCTGTTATGAAATCAGCTAATGCTTGTCCCTTAATAGCCGTTCGCGAAGAAAACGTAATTTCATATTGACCAAGTTCTATAGCCCACTTTGCAACTTGGCCAATCGCTTCTCGATTTCGGACAATATCTCCAATGGCAAACCCAGTCTTAACCTCAATAGGATGCGCTTGGAAATAATGCTTCAACTTTCGAGAAGTTATCACTACAAGCATATATTAACTTCTGTAATCGGAGATATCGTATCTTTGATTCAGTAAGAACTTCACTTACAAAATATACCGGATGTTGCACCAGCTTGTAGATGTCCTTCTTCCTTCCGATCAACCGCCGTAACCGTGCTCACCACATGGGTTGTTGCGGAGATATATAACCGGATGGTCTCGTCTCGGCTCGGGGGCACCAATACCGGAGGATTGCTAAGGTATTCCTTGAGTTGATCAAGCGCAGCCTGCGCCTCATTAGTCCACTCAAACTTATCTTGCTTCTTAAGCAACTTGAAGAACGGAAGTCCACGAACTCCCAACCTCGAAATAAATCTGCTAAGAGCCGCCATACTACCCGTCAGCCTTCCGAACATCCTTCAAGCAATTCGGAGGTTTCATGTCGATTATCGTCTGTATTTTTTCTCGGGTTGGCCTCAATGCCTCACCATGACACTAGGTAGCCCAAGCAATTTCCCAGAGCGAACTCCAAATACACATTTTCCAGGGTTAAGCTTCATGGAAAAATTCCGCAGATCATCGAAGGTCTCTCGCCAGGTCGAGAGAAGATCCTCGCTTTCTCGAGATTTAACCACTATATCATCAACATAAGCTTCTGCGTTCCTTCCCAATTGCGAATCCAAGCAACGTTGTATACCACGCTGATATGTAGCTCCAGCATTCTTTAATCCAAAAGGCATAGTCGTATAGCAAGTATGCTCCAAAGGGGGTGATAAATGCGGTCTTAATTTGATCTTCAACTCTTAGCGGTATTTGATGGTATCCTGAATAAGCATCAAGAAAACAAAGACGCTCGCAGCCAGCAGTCGAATCAACAACTTGATCAATTCGAGGCAGCGCGAAAGGGTCTTTGGGACAAGCTTTGTTGAGATCAGTATAATCGACACACATTCTTAATTCTTTAGTATTCTTTTTGGGTACAAGAACCGGATTGGCAAGCCAATCTGGATGATACACCTCCCTAATAAACTTAGCTTCTAATAACCTAGTTATTTCCTTCTTAATAGCTTCCTTGCGATCTTGAGCAAATCTTCGGAGCTTCGTTTAACCGGCTTCGCATTGGGACGCACCAACGGTGCGTGCTCAATCTTCTCCCTAGGAACACCCGGCATGTCGAAGGCTGCCATGCAAAGATATCCCAATTTTCCCGGAGGAAAAGAATGAGCGCGCTTTCCTATTTATCCCCCAAGTCAGCCCCTATATGGGTGACCTTGGAGGGGTCCGACTCATCAAGCTGAATAGCTTTGGAAACCACCGCATCAGCCTTCAATTTCTCCTTTGCAACCTTCTTGATCGGGACTTCATCCTCCAGCCTTGCCTGGACTTCTAGAGCCTCCGCCGCTTCTCCGATTTCTCGTCGTTCATCCTCCGAATTGGTCCGAGAGGCCAACTCGGTGCTATGTACCTCACAAGCATAAGCGGTCTTGATGTCACCCCGAAACGACAAAACTCCGTTCGGTCTTGGCATCTTTAGCATCAAGTATTGATAATTCGGAATAGCCATAAACTTTGCCAAAGCTGGCCTTCCAAGTATCGCATGATACGCTGAATCAATATCAGCCACCTAGAAGATAATATTCTCCCTCCCGTAGTTCTCCTTCGTCTCGAAGATCACCGGTAGAGAAATCTGTCCCAAAGGATAGTTGTTCCGTCCAGGTATTATACCACGAAATGGTGAGACGCTGCGCTCCAAATCAGCTACATAAAGGCCAAGCTCGGGCAGAGTTTTGGCGAACAAAATATCCAGGCAACTTCCGCCATCAATGAAGGTCCTCTTCAACCGCACCTTGTGAACAATGGGGGCCAAGATGAGCGGATATCTACCAGCTTTTGGCAATGCCTCGGATGATCAGCTCTGCTGAAAGTAATGGGCACTTCCGACCATCGCAAGTACTCGTGTGTAGCAGGAGCGACGAGCATTAACCTCTCGGAACGCCAACTTTTGCTTTCTCTTTGATTCGTAAGCGTCCGGGCCTCCAAAAATCATGTTCACCTCTCGAGCTGGTTCTTGAAAACCTTCATCATCCCTATTGTCATCGTGTTCTTTGTCCTTGCCCTTGTCATCCTTCCGATTCCGATAAGCGCATCGGGGTGCGACATTTAAGGCGAACCGAGCGAACGGCCTTAACAGAAGCACTCTTTGGCTTTATGATTCCCACTATGAATCATGCAAGGGCCTTCTAGAAGTGTTTCGAACGACAATCGTTCTCTTGGACCTCTCTTGGGAGGTGGCGGCCGGTCTCCTCCATGAGACCGGTCGACAGCCTGCAACAAGGTGATCAGCCTTGCGCTTGTTGTTGTTCCTGGATCCGGATCGGTTGCCTTGATCATGCTTCGGTTCCTTCCCTTTGTTCCCGCGCAAATTGACCACGTTCGATTCACCAGACAGCATAGTCGTCTGCTATCTTGAAGCACTCGACGCCATCATGGTAAGGTTCCGATTCCGCCTTCCAATCTTGTGAACCAAAGCTTCACTTCGACGCCAGCTTGAAATGCAGCAATTACTTGCTGGTCAGGAACATTGGGGATTAAGGCCTTCTTGTTGCGTAAACGCCCGATGAAGTCGGTGAGGGTCTCGTTAGGCTTCGTCTGCACTCGTTGAGGTCGTAGTAATTCCCCGGCTTCTCACAAGTCGCTTGGAAGTTCTCTACGAACTTTTTGGTGAGACCGCCCCAAGAAGAAATAGATTTCTCGGTAGGGACCGCAACCATAAGCGTCCAGCCTGCTCCATGCACATGGGGAGGTAGTTAGCTAGCACAAATGTATCTCCTCCTCGCTGACCGGATGGCGGTGGTGTACATGCGTAGCCACTCGGCAGGAGGTGCTTTACCATCATACTTATCAATGGCCCCAGGCTTAAATCCCCCGGGGTATTTGCAAATGCGTAAATCCCTCGTAAAAGCGGGAATCAAAGAGTATTCATCGTCCTCCGGACCGGTCCGGACCGGCGAAGGGGAACGTCGACGAGGGTAATGCCGGTAGTTACGATCCCTATCATCATCGAAATAGTGGTAATAGCGATCATCTTGATACCTATCTCCCGAACCACCCCGACCATCATTATTCACCGGTTCCGCATTCCGTGAGGGAGGCGGAGGTGGAGGTGGAGGTGCCGCTTGACGATCATTGTTTGTTGGTTCTTCATGCCGCGATGGAGGTGGAGGCGGAGGTGCCGCTTGACGTTCATTGTCGGCACGCCGGGGTTCAATGTCTCTGTCCCGGTTATCTCGCCCTCTTCGGCCTCCGGTATCACGACGATCATCTCTTCTCGGGCCGCTCATCCCGATGAGCATGCCTCGTTGTTATGTCCTCGGTGATCATTACGCGGATGATTTCCACCGGGGGAGGCGCCGAAGCAGCCGGACCACGCCGAGGTGAATTAGTCACGTGCGGACGAGACGGGGCGGGGTCGCGTGGACGATCATCCACATGACCGGTGCGACGCCTCTCATCTTCCTCATGTCTCCGGCGTTCCTCTCGCTCTCTCTCGCATGGCGATCAATGAGGACGTTACGAGCGTCCCGGTTGCCATTGAGCGGTATGCGCAAATCTTGGTCCGGAGCTCGTTCATGTGCATCCGCGATCGGGGTGTGTCGAGGCCCGAGCCTTTCGCCGGAGGAAGCTCCTTCGGACCGAGCTCTCGTAGGCCGCTCCGAGCGAGAACGCGAGCCGCTTGAAGATTCCGATTGGTCATGGACGAGTTGATTTGTTTGCAGAGCAGCCGCATCTACTAAATTCATAGTGCGTCGCAACCCCGGTGTTGCATTGAAAACTTCTTCCGGTATTGTCTCGAGGATCTGTTTCACTCCCACAATATTGTGGATCGGCGACGTGAAGACCCGAGCGCCGTTTAATTAAACTTCCATGGAGCTTAAATCCAAAGCTCGCTCGAAGAGCGATGTCGCCTTCCACCACGACACCCACGTCGGCTGTTATATCCTGGGGATGCTTCTTCCGTATCTCCGCACCGGTCCGGCAAAGGGCCCGTGGATCGGGGAGCGAGTCGCTGGAACGCTTCCTCCGGCTCGATCAGCAGCACTTGCGCGCGGGTTTGCAATCGAAGGTCGTGGAGGTTGTTCATCTCCATCCGCTTCTTCTTCTTCACGGCGCCGACGATCTTCTTCTTCTCTCACCATCCTTGCTTCTTCCTCAACAGCTTCCTCACGAAGAAGGCTGGACGCTCTTCTTCGAAGTCATCAATGAACTCGCTAGAGCAGCTCATCTCTGCGATTGAGCTTCAATCTAAGATGTCGGCGATCCGATTGTTCGCGCTAAAGCTGCGTTAGATCCGCCAAGTTCTAAGCTCGGGATGCCAACCGTGGCAGGTGATCGCGCTTCGAAGCTGCGGCCCGACAACGAGTCGGATTCATCAAAAGCAATTTCCGGCCGAATCGGCTTCAAAGTCAAGGGACCCGAAGCGGATCTTGAAGCCGGGCTTAAAGTCGACGACAAACAATAGGCCATCGAACTCGCTAGAAACTCGCCGGAACCCCAACCTCGGCGCGCCAAATGTCGAGTCTTAAACTCGGCACTAGTACTACCCGGTCCCTTACGAGCGTGGAATTCGATGGTGCAACACACGTAACACATAGGAAAACGCGATTTTAGACAGGTTCAGTGCCCCTCGGATCGAGAGTAATACCCTACGTCTTGTATGTTATGTATTGCCTTTAGCGATTTGCTAATTGCAAGATCTCGGAGAGTTTTCGGGGGTCCCCGCTCCGCCTTATATATCCGAGGGAGCTGGGGTTACATGCGGAGTCATAATCGATTACATGAATTACATATATGGAGTTCTATTTCTAACTTTCTTTATTGATTCAGAGTCCTAATCAGACTACGAATTACTCAATAACTTGCTCCTCGAGTCATTGTATACCGGTCTTAATGTCCGCCTTGCTTCCATACCGGTATTCAGGATCTTCTCGTTATCCCAAACCGGTCAAGTACCGATCTGTTTCCTATTGCCACCATCTTTATCTTCCTTAATTTGTCACCATGTCTCTCGCGTATCCATTCCTTCATCATCTATATATCCATAAGGCAAGTATACGACACAAGGATTGATAAAAGAAAGATGACAAGTAGAAGTGAAGATGTTAATAAGCTGAGATCGGACGAGCCCCGTAGGAGAAAGGGCAAGACAGAGATGAGGTCTTGCAAGGTGGTAGTCCCGTCCGTGTCGGTCAAGGACCGTATCGTTATCGGCTTAGTTGAACAAGTTTGAACGTACCGTACTACATGCTGGTATCATGGGCCCAGCAAGCTGATGTACCCTACCGCCCCGGAGATGTAGCGTAGCCAGCTCTCTTTACCGGCTGTTATCGAGAGGTGAGTCTCACGGGAGCGAGATGAGTCAGCCACGAGGGAAGTCGTGGAGTCGCCATACTCCCGGGAGAGTTGGAAATGGCTAGTCTTCTCGTCAGGTGCTAGCGGGAAAGGTTGTCGTATACGACCGAGTGTGATGCGTATACGTCATGTAGTCGGGTTTTGCCAGCTGGTATAAAATCGATTCGAATCGCTGTCCCTCGCAGTAATGAGTACCGATTGTTTAGCTCGTCGCATCGTAGTAATCAATAGAAAGATGATGATGAGAGATGAACGAATTGTGGTCGTAAACGATCTTTTCTTGCAAACTTGATTGCAGTAGTCGTAGACTGCAAACCCTTGTTCGCTATTGAACTTAACTTGAGCTAAAACTTGAAAGTAAGGATCAACCATTAGAGCTGTTTTCGCAAAGGAGTAAACCCCACAGCCAGAAATCCTTTGCATACTAGGCGTCGGCCTTAGCGTGCTCGTTAACGGGTCGGTCTTGCTCGAGTATTCGAGTACTCGGGGTTTGTTCGTTATGTTTTCAAGACCCGAGTCGTACTTCCACGACTTGTACGGTAGCTACCCGGAAGAGGAGCGAGTGCTCCGAGGGTGGTTCCCTCCAATGGGAACGGATCCCGACGCCGTGAGCGAGGGTCTTTTGTGGTAAAGAGAATAAGTTCAGCTGCAAGAATCGTAGTCTTTAAATTTCAGTAACGTTTTACGCTTTCGCTGCCGGATGTTTGTATTTGGTTGTATTATACCATGATGTATATATTCTGGCTTGTATAAGATGATGAACCGTTGTAACTCGATTCGTCGAGTGTCCCCCCGTACCGACTCCCGGGTGTCCCGAGGGGATGTCACAGAGATAGAAGCTTCGGAATATGTAATCCATCTAATCGACTATGACTCCGTATGTAACCCTAACTGCCACGGATATATAACGCGGAGAAGAGACCTCCGAAAACTCTTTGACAACCCACCATTGGCAATCTGCTAAAGTGCAACAGACCGACCACGGAGGAATAGTTCACGAACCGGCCAATCGGAACGCGGCCACAGAGGAGGCTATCGAGTTTAGGATCGAAGTGGCCATGGCTACGCGAGATCCGGACCGGTGTGACCCAGCTCGTGGCCATGGCGGCCGACGGCCGGACGTCGCCGGCGACTCGCCGGCGCAGCGCGCGAGGGGTAGGAGCAGCCGGGGAAACCTCTCGCAGATGAGCCACGATGAGGGGAACTCGATGGTGGGATCTCCAAGGTGGGGCCTCATCGAGAAACAAGCCGGCGGCGAGATACGGCATGAACGGAGCTTCGGCGATGGCTAGGACTCGCCTCGGACTCGCCTCGGTTGACTAAAATTGGGGAAACAAGCGTGTAGAGAACCCACGGATCATGAGAAACAACGGCACGACGACGATTGACCTTGAAGACGGCCGGAAGGGTGAGCTCGACGGAGAGGTGAAGAACGGCGGCGGTCGGACTTGAGGAAAACGGCCGACTCGCGACAACCTGCGAACGAAACTTGATGAGAGCTTCCGGAAGGTTTACAGAAATAGGATGCGCATCACCGAGAGCAAAAGTTGATTGAAACGGCTCACCGGAGAGATTGAATTCCGTGATATAGTGACGAACGACGGGGAAAACTTGTCTCAAAAAGACGCCAAATACTTGCAGCTCAAGGCACGATTCGACGCGCGGTTTGCTCCTAGAGTTTCAGCAGATCAGTGGGCATCAGATTGTGGTGGGGGTTGACTTGGGAACGCGGCGTGGTGGCCGGATGCCGTGGTTCGGAGGACGACGGCGCTAATGGCTGTTGCAGCTCGAGAGAGGAAAATAGACATAGCAAAAATGGAACTTGCCGGCTCGGCCTTATCTTGGTGGCGACCGGAGAGGAGCAGAGCAGCTGCGTGGCGGGTTTGGCCGCGTGGCACGCAGGGCCGAGGTCAGCGCATCACCGGCGCTGGCAGTAGGCGGTGCTGAGCGGAAGAGAAAAAAAGAGAAAAAATCGGATTGGGATAAGTTTGGCAGATTTGCAGAAAAGTCCTCACTCTACTATTAAAATCGAAACTCCATTTCTAGCCTGCAGCAAATTATGCCAAAATTCCAGGGTGTACTGCAAAACATTCTGAGAAACTTTTCTTATTGACCAAAGATCCAATTCGGCTCTCAAAAATTTATAAAAATTCGACAATACAGCTGACTTGGGGTTTAATCTTTACTTAAATGGGCATTTATCTTTTTTGAAAAATGCCAGTAAAATCCTCATAATTTCCTTTCATTATGCCCAATCCAAGAAAAATATAATATGCATATACTTTTGTTGAGGAAATGCATATTTTTGCCAGCCTTAACATTTGACCTTTATTGATCTGTTTTGCTTAATTTACGAGTGTGAATCCTTTATCTGTGGTACTTAGGTGATGGAGCTGCCTCTAGTGACACAGGGTGTCACAACCCTCCCTCCTTAAAGAAATCTCGTCCCGAGATTTAAAGCGGACTAAAGGAAGTAAATATATTACTGCTTCATACCTGAAAATTGACAAAGAAATCCTGGATAATGGGTCTGAAGAAATTCTCGCTGTTTCCCGAGTAGCTTCCTCTTCGGAGTGATTGCTCCATTCAACCTTATAGAACTTCAGATTTCGTTTCCGAGTGACGCGGTCCTTCTCATCGAGCACTTTTACTGGGTACTCGGAGTAAGTGAGATCAGGTTGTAATTGTTCAACATCTTCCAAACTAATGTCCACCGGAGGCTTGAGACACTTCTTCAATTGGGATACGTGAAAAATGTTGTGTACTCCAGATAATTTGATTGGCAATTCCAGTTTATAAGCTACCGGTCCACATTGTTCCAATATTTTGAACGGTCCGATATAACGAGGTGCCAATTTTCCTTTTATACCAAAACGTTGAATGCCCCTCATAGGAGATACTCGTAGATAGACATAATCGTCCTTGTCAAAGGTAAGGGGTCGACGACGCTTATTTGCATACATCTCCCGACGTTGCTTGGCAGCCTTTAAATTAGCTCGAATAACGCGAACCTTTTCTTCAGCTTGTTGTACTAGATCTGGCCCAAAGGTGACTCTTTCTCCGGACCCTCACCAATTTAGAGGGGTTCGACAACTGCGTCCATATAAGGCTTCAAATGGTGTCATACCCGCACTCTCTTGATAACTGTTGTTGTAAGAGAACTCGGCGAGAGGCAGATATTCATCCCAATTACCTCCATGTTTTAAGACACAAGCCCTAAGCATGTCTTCCAAAATCGGATTAACACGCTCGGTTTGTCCATCGATAGCTGGGTGATAAGCTGAACTGCGGATTAACTTAGTACCCAAAGATGCATGAAGTTGTTCCCAAAATCTTGCCACAAATTGGGAACCTCGATCTGAAATAATTGTCTTGGGCACAACATGTAAGCATAAAATCCTGGAGATATAAAGTTCGGCATACCGGCGAACCGAGTAGCAAGTGTTGACTGGTATGAAATGAGCTGACTTAGTGAGTCGGTCAACAACAACCCGGATGGAGTCATGCTTACGAGTCGTGCGAGGAAGACCAATAATGAAATCCATACTAATGTCATCCCACTTCCAAGTAGGAATACTTAATGGTTGCAGAAGACCCGCTTTCTTCAAATGGTCGGCCTTGATCCTTTGACAAGTATCACACTCAACGACGTAGCGAGCAACTTCCCGTTTCATCCTGGTCCACCAAAAACTCTCTCTTAACCCTTGATACATCTTGTTACTACCAGGATGAACCGAATACTTCGATTGGTGTGCTTCATCGAGAATCTTACGACGGAGTTTAAAATCCTTAGGAACAACCAATCGATCGTTAAACCATAGAGCACCATTATTATCTTGTCGAAAGCATGTTGCCTTGCCATCTTGAATTTTCTTTCGAATATGAGCCATACCCGGATCCTTTTTCCGAGCAGCAATTATTTCTTCTCCGATAGTAGAATGGACTGCGCGATTGTGAATAGCTGCCATAGGTATAATGTGGGTACTTGGTTCAGATAGTAGAAACATCTTCGAGTGTGGTCCAACAATCGTAGCACCAAATTATTGCAATGCTCTTTATGACTCAGTGCATCGGCAACGACATTAGCTTTGCCAGGATGATAATGTACTTCCAACTCATAGTCTTTTATTAACTCTAACCATCTTCTCGGCGCATGTTCAGATTCGATTGTGTAAATATATACTTAAGGCTCTTGTGGTCCGTGTAGATATGCACCAGGTTACCGAGCAAATAGTGTCGCCAAATCTTGAGTGCTAGTACCACTGCAGCTAACTCCAAATCATGTGTAGGGTAGGGTTCTTCATGCTTACGTAATTGCCGAGAGGCATAAGCAATAACACGGCCTTCTTGCATAAGAACGCATCCAAGTCCCGTACCGGATGTATCACAATACACATCAAAGGATTTAGTGATGTCCGGCTGAGCCAAAATGGGAGCAAGTGGTTAGCAACTTCTTCAGATTATGAAAAGCTTGTTCACATTGATCATTCCATTCAAACTTTACTTCCTTCTTCAACAGCTTCGTGATAGGTTGTGCTAGCTGTGAAAAATTGGGGATGAAACGCCGATAATAACCTCGCTAGTCCAAGAAAACTTCGAATTTGTGAGACAGACTTTGGTTGTTTCCAATTCAATACATCCCGAACCTTCCCAGGGTCAATAGCAATGCCTTCACTTGAAACCACATGACCAAGGAATGGAACTCGATCCAACCAAAATTCACACTTGCTAAACTTGGCATATAACTTATGATCCCGCAAGCGTTGTAGTATAATCCGAAGATGTTCGGCATGCTCTTCTTCATTCTTGGAGTATATGAGAATATCATCAATGAAGACCACTACAAACTTATCCAGCTCCGGCATGAATACTCGAGTTCATCAAATACATGAAGTAGGCCGGAGCGTTGGTTAATCCAAAGGACATTACTAGATACTCATAAAGACCATATCTAGTTGAGAAGGCGAGTCTACGGAATATCTTCTTCTCGAATCTTGATCCGATGGTACCCCGAACGAAGATCAATCTTTGAAAACACTTTTGCACCAACCAATTGATCAAATAGAATGTCAATACGGGGTAATGGATATTTATTCTTGATGGTCACTTCATTCAACGGTCGATAATCGACGACAAGGCGCAGACTTTTGTCCTTCTTCTTCACAAACATAGCAGGGCAACCCCAAGGTGACGAACTTGGGCGTATATACCCTTTGTCTAACAAGTCCTTCAGTTGGACTTTCAGCTCTTTCAACTCATTATGTGCCATCTTAGACGGCTGTCGAGAACCGGAGACGTTCCGGTTGGACTTCGATTTTGAATTCAACATCGCGGTCGGGAGGAAGACCGGGAAGATCATCGGGGAATACATCCGGAAACTCGCGAACAATGAGAATATTTTCCAAGGATTTTTCTTCGAGATGATGGACGACAAGACTTTTGGTTGGAACCGGACTCAAAGGAATGGAATCCGGTCCATGAATTGGAGAATTCAAATGAACGATGCGAGGCGCGATGTCTAGCAAAGCCTTGTGAAAAGTCATCCATTGCATACCTAAAATAAGATCTATCTCTTGCTGCTCTAGCATAATAAAGTTGGTGGAATATACCTTCGATTCAATTCCATCGGTGCCTTTCCTAGGATTTGATCAGCATGAATTTGACCACCAGGAGATCGAATAGTATAAGGATTTTTAGTGGTATAGGTAGATAGGTTATGCCTTCGAATGCATGACTGGCTAACAAAATTATGAGAAGCACTCGAATCGAACAAAATGACAAGCGAGCGAAGATATAGCGAGAACATACCCGCAAGAACAGGTTCACCTTCGAGGATGTCATCCGGACTTGTGAAATTCATATGGCCGATCCTGTTAGAAGAACCTCGTTGTTGAATTGTAGCTTGCCCTGGCGATGCACTGTTACCATTCTTCTTCGGAAATGGACAACTATTGATGAAATGACCAGTTTGACCACAATTGTAACAACCTTTAGGATTATTCTGCCCAGCTTGAGGAACACTACGCGCAAACTGATTTGCTTGCTGTTGAGGTGGTGCACGTTGAGCATACGGCTGCTGCTGGGGTGTCCTATCATAACCTTGCTGTGGCGGCCGATAATATTGTTGCTGAGGTGCTGCCCGAAAGCGTTATCCGGTGGGTGAAGTGTACACTAGACGATACTTCGTGGAGGACCAGGAGGTGTACTACTTGGTGGAGCCTTCCTCTTGTGCTCATCGGCTAGCACTTTACGCTGAGCATCCTCTTGAATGATAGCTGCATTAACCAGATCATTAAAAGTTCCAGTGGACTGCCAAGTTAATTTCTCCTTTAACACGGGGTTCATGCCCCTTCGAAAAGCAGCACGCTTCTTATCTTCGGTGTCCACATAAAGAGGAGCATATTGGGCTAAATGATTGAACTTTTCGGTATACTCAAGAACGGTCCTCCCTCCTTGTTTCAAATCTTGAAATTCTTGCAGCTTTCTTTCCATCAATGCAATAGGAATATAACGAGAACGAAAGGCAGTTTTGAATTCATCCCACTGCACTATGTGTCCTTCCGGAAGAGAAGCCGGATAATTCGCCCACCAAGCATCGGCGGGTCCTTGCGATAGTTGTGCTGCGAAGAGAGGCTTACGTGCGTTGGTGCACTGCAACAATCCAAACTTGGACTCTATGCCACGGAGCCGATGATCAGCATCCAGGGGCTCGTTGGCATGCTCAAATGGTACCGGATGAGTTGAAAGAAAATCTTGATAAGTACTTTGTCGTGGATGATCGTCACGACGTCCACCATTGCGACTTGAGTTCTGAGCTATTTCTCCGAGCAATCCAGTGTCTTCTCGCCTTGACTCAAGCAACAGGGCGAGAATCTGTTCCAATGTAGCTGGTGGTGGCGGTGGAGGTGCATTGGTGCGAGCTCCTTGTTGGGATCTCTCGGCCTCGGAGCGATTGCGAGTGTTCACCATGCTGAAACAAAATTATGGATGTACATTAATTCCTTACTCCTTATAGACCAACACAATCCTTTTAGGAAAATCAATGTACATGACAAGGAAATTTCAGAATAGCAAGCTGATAACGAAGTTGAAGATCTTTCAAGACATTCGAGATCAATTACGAGGATTTCCAAGGATAGGATTTGGAACAAAATCAAGATCGGAACTTGAAAATTTTAGGACATCCTTAAGTCAAACTTTAAGTTCTTGATTATTCCAATTTGTTTTTCGAATAGCAACCGAGAAGGTTGAAAAGTGAGATAAGTCATATTTTAGTTCGAGTTACTTTATGCCATGCCATGATGCAAGTTTCATTCTTAAACCTAACCGTTCTTCACTCAAAAGAAAATATTACTTCCGTCTTAGCGGTAAACGAAACTTCGGTGGCGACCCGTACTCAACCACGTAAGTTAATCTAAGTTTTCGATACACAACACACTAGCGTGGTTAGTGTACCTGCAGAAGATCCATTTCAGAAACAATACATCAAATTCAAAAGAAACTACGAAAATAAAAGTAGTTCTACTAGTAACGATCCATGGAAACGGACACCGATATCCGTGTGTCGCCCCATGCACGTACCTTCGTTGAAGATTCCGTAGATGCAATATTTAAACAATCATAACCCAAGGTTAGTTTTTGCCACCAACTCTAACATCCTTATACTGGGCATACTAACGTATCCTCACTCGTAAATACGACGTAGTTTTCAAAATATGTCGTAGTTGTTGTATTACCATGGAATTGGCTCCGATACCAGCTGCAACGGACCGACCCACGGATCGTGATTCCCGAGGTGCTTGTTTAAGCGGACACTTGATAATACAACAACTAGCCAACTTTATATTACAATATGGAGAAAGAACTTCATAATTTACATCGGAGATTATTAAGTTCGGAGCAGCGGAAGTTTAACAAGTTCAAGTTTAGAAAAGGTGCGGAAGCAAACATAACGTTGATACGTCTCGACGATATTATACAGCAAAAGGTGATAAATCCGAGCCCATACGGATTATCACGTAGCCAAGCACATTACTACGGCAGACTAGGCTCCCGGTGGGAAGTCCAGCCCTCCGGAATCTGCATATCCCGGGGCATAACACCAACGGGGCAATCTAAAGCATCACCTGAAACAAAAACAACAAAGGCACAAAGCACTGAGCAACTAGAGCTCGGCAAGATCGACCCGTCAACATGGCACTCTAAGGCCGACACTTAGACATGCAAGGCTCGAGAGGGTGTAGCTGGTTTTGATAATAAAACGACGACTAAGGCATTGATCCTTACTTTCGGGATTTTAGCAGTTATTAACTTGTACATAAGTAGCAATGATATTAGCATCAAGAAAGATATAAATACTGTAAAGCATACGTAAAAATCATCACAGGCAACCATAATTATCCAAAGCTTCGTTTAAGTTGTTAACTACGATGTGACTCGGTTCACAAGCGGTACTCATTACTGCGAGAGACGAGCGATACGCATCGATTTATCACCAGCTGGGAAAACCCGAGGTACACGACATACGCATCATTTAAGAACACGTATATCAACCGTTCACCATGACATCCTACAACTTTGTAGGGTCCAAATCCTCGAGTGGGCAGCCGTTCAACGAGTACCTCGTGAACTCTGTCCACCCTAACGGATCCTACAACCAAGGATTCGGGTAACCTACGCCATTGCAAGCTGTTAAGGTTACGTAGGTTTACTAGTTCCCATACAACTAGCATGCACTCGATGCTTGTTCAATACTTGCTCAAGCAAGGCCAACAACGACACGGTCCTTAACCGACGACGAGACGGGGCTACGACCTTGCAAGCCATGTCCTCCGAAGGCACATACACTTGCCCTTTCACCTACATTGCCCGTCCACGTCTCAACTTTAGTTGTTTACACGAACGATCGGCCACTTTGCGAGACAAGCCCTCTCCGGGCCCTTGCCTTCGCTCTTTCCAAACAGACTCGTTCGGTCTTAAGATTAGCTTTTTAGATTCATTAACTTCCAACTCTCGAAGCCTCCATACTCCGAGTACAATTAAGCAATTTATACCAATAAACTTATGACGTAAGCATAGCCAGTTTTCTATCGAACTACCTGAACCGAGTATATCACTAACATAGGTCATATCGGGAACCAATGCAGGTGGGTTTCATACATCACCTACACTTAATGCACAAACACCCTAGACATCTAGTAGTGTTATACTGAAAGGAAAAACATTTAAAAACTAGGAGGATGCACGGGGCTTGCCTTGTGCCACGGTGGAAATGTTAGCAACTACTGGTGCCGGTTCTTGTGTTGATTCCTTCTAAAGATCCTCGACCAGGCACTTCGTCGTTTCCTAAATTAACGATGTGTCAATAGCGATGAATGCAGACGATGCAAAGGTATGATGATGCAAATGTTTATGATACAAACATAGCTAGGTTACAAACATGGTTCTTGAAGACATATGCAAGAAATATGAACTTTAGTTTGAAATTGAACCTATTATTTTATGTGACTTTTATATGAGTTTAGAACATAAAAGTATGGTTAAAGGCAAAACAGTTGTTGAGCACTTCTAACTTGTTCTTCTAACCTGCCTACACATAACAGGAATATGTGGCCTTAACTAATTAACATGCATGCATGAGAACAAAAATTTATTTTAAGGCAATTCTATTATTTCATGTGATCTATAATTATGAAAGATGTTATGCCCAAATTAGCTACCATCATGTACACATGCATAAACAGTATCAAAACATTACACTAGCAGATAGAGCAGATCAAAACTAAACTAATAAAGTTGGGTTTGCAATTTTAGCATAAACAAAGAATTAATTATGAATTAACTAGTGATTTGGATGTTCTGATAATTCTAGGAAAAACCATCAAGACTCTCTGATCACCAACATGACCAGATGGTAGAGCATGAAACAAGGAATCCAACAAAATTTGATTGACTCAATTTGGAGTTCGAAATCAAAAGATATGATTTTTGCAAGATAATAGGATTTTCTGAACTTTTATTTCGGGAAAAAGGAATTGTTCACGAACTGGCCAATCAGAACGCGGCCACAGAGGAGGCTATCGAGTTTAGGATTAGAAGTGGCCATAGCCACGCGAGATCCGGGCCGGTGTGACCCAGCCTGTGGCCATGGCGGCTGACGGCTGGACGTCGCCGGCGACTCGCCGGCGCAGCGCGCAAGGGGGTAGGAGCAGCCGGGGAAACCTCTGCAGATGAGCCACGATGAGGGGAACTCGATGGTGGGATCTCCAAGGTGGGGCCTCATCGAGAAACAGGCCGACGGCGAGATGCGGCATGAACGGAGCTTCGGCGATGGCTAGGACTCGCCTCGGTTGACTAAAATTGGGGAAACAAGCGTGTAGAGAACCCACAAATTATGATAAACAACGGCACGACGACGATTGATCTTGGAGATGGCCGGAAGGGTGAGCTCGACGGAGAGGTGAAGAACGGTGGCGGTCGGACTTGGAGAAAACGGCCGAATTCGTGACAACCTGCGAACGAAACTTGATGAGAACTTCCAGAAGGTTTACAGGAATAGGATACGCATCACTGAGAGGAAAAGTTGATTCAAACGGCTCACCAGAGAGATTGAATTCCGTGATATAGTGACGAACGACGGGGAAAACTTGTCTCAAAAAGACGGCAAATACTTGCAGCTCAAGGCACGATTCGACGCGCGGTTTGCTCCTAGAGTTTCAGCAGATCAGTGCGCATCAGATTGTGGTGGGGGTTGACTTGGGAACACGGCGTGGTGGCCGGATGCCGTGGTTCAGAGGACGACGGCGCTAATGTCTGTTGCAGCTCGAGAGAGGAAAATAGACATAGCAAAAATGGAACTTGCCGGCTCGGCCTTATCTTGGTGGCGACCGGAGAGGAGCAGAGCAGCTGCGTGGCCGGTTTGGCCGCGTGGCACGCAGGGCCGAGGTCAGCGCATCACCGGCGCTGGCCGTAGGCGGTGCTGAGCGGAAGAGAAAAAATCGATTGGGATAAGTTTGGCAGATTTGCAGAAAAGTCCTCACTCTATTATTAAAATCGAAACTCCATTTCTAGGCTGCAGAAAATTATGCCAAAATTCCAGGGTGTACTGCAAAACATTCTGAGAAACTTTTCTTATTGACCAAAGATCCAATTCAGCTCTCAAAAATTTATAAAAATTCCACAATACAGCTGACTTGGGGTTTAATCTTTACTTAAATGGGCATTTATCTTTTTTGAAAAATGCCAGTAAAATCCTCATAATTTCCTTTCATTATGCCCAATCAAGAAAAATATAATATGCATATACTTTTGTTGAGGAAATGCATATTTTGCCAGTCGTAACATTTGACCTTTATTGATCTGTTTTGCTTAATTTACGAGTGTGAATCCTTTATCTCGTGGTACTTAGGTGATGGAGCTGCCTCTAGTGACACAGGGTGTCACATAAAGGAAATACATAACACACATGACCTAGGGTATTACTCTCCATCGAAAGGCCCGAACCTGTCTAAAATCACGTGTTCTTGTGTGTTTCGTGTGTTACACCATCGAATTCCACGCTCGTAAGGGACTTGGTAGTACTAGTGCCGAGTTCCATACTCGACATTAAGTACAGATAGAATGAATCTTTTTGGTGATATGACAAACCCACATAGTTACTGGCCGGTAATTGCTTGTATATACAATATTCCTTCGTGGTTGTGCCACAAGAGGAAGTATCTTCTGCTAACTACACCGATTTCTCGGCCCGAAACAAACCGGCATTGACATTGATGTCTTTCTTGAACCGTTGATGGAAGAAATAAAAACATAATGGGAACAAGGGGTGGAGGTGTATGATGCATACAGAAAACAAAGACTCACCCCATATGCAATCATTATTTGTACCGTCGGTGACAACCCGACATGCTCGATTTAAATGGCCGGATAAAAGGAAAGATAGCATGTTCAACGTGTGTGGACCGGACGCATCGTTGTACCTTCCTTTTTCGCGTAAGTTGGTGTATGTAAAGAATCGACGATGGTTATCAAAAAGGCACAATTATCGTCAAAAGAAAGAAGATTTTGATGGCACAATTGAGACATGGCTGACTCCGAAATTTCGATATGGTCAATTTGTGTTTGAAATGGTCGAAACATCAAATATACCTATGGAAAGAAGAAGGGAAAGAAATGAAATAATACCGATATAGGAGTGTCGTTTAAAAAAGTACCAATATTTCATCGGTATTTAAGCTGTTGGAAGGAACTGAAGATTGCTCATGCCGTAGACCCCATACATGTCGGAAAGGGTGTCATTAACAACTCGTAACAGCACATTTAACAAAGGGACCTTGAGAAGTTAAATATAAAGCATGGGCTTCACCCTAAGCCAAGACAGAATGGAAAGTACTACCTTCCACCGACAAGTTGGAACCCGACAATCGAGGAGAAAACGACATTTTGCAAGTGTCTGCAAGGGATAAAAGTACCCACATGTTTCTGTTCAAACATAAAAAAGCTCGTATCAATGAGTGACTTGAAGATAAGTGGATACAACACTCATGAATGTCATATGATGCTTTCGTTATTTCTCGCTATCGCAAACAGGGTTGTTAAGCAACCATATATAAAGTTGGTTGTCAAACGGATGTGTCATTTTTGGAATTCAAAATCTAAGAAGGTCATAAGCCTTAATGAGGTTGAAATTATACGTAAAGAGATGATAGAGACCATGTGTCAACTGGAGATGTGCATGCCACTTTCTTTCTTTGGTCTAATGGAGCACTATATGATTCACTTAGCTGATCAGATTGCTATTCTTGCACTACAACAAATGTGGGATTCTATGACTAAATTCTCATGACAACATACTGTTTTGTCATAAACTCAATACGATTTATGACATTTTGTAAGTAGTAGCTTGTTTTATGACAAATATAAAGATTCGTCACTAAATATGAGCACAAAATCGTCATAAATAAACAAACATGTACATTGTGACGAATAGGAATGTCATAGTTTATAAGTAATAAATGTCACAAAATCTATGACAAATATAAATTGTCATTAAGTTTTTTATTTTATAGCAACAATGTGTCATGCGGGACCCACATGTCTTTTTACATGAAAATGAAAGTAAAATGTAATTTATGATAAATTTAAATTATTGTAAAATACTTTTTATACCATGCACACGTAGAGATAAATATTTCATCACTGAAAATTATGTAGGAAAATGCATTAGAAAAAAATCATGTCCACTTTATTTTTCTTCGCCTCAACTACTATGGGCCGCACTACACACCAAAAAATGAATAGGACGCTTTAGGCCGTGCTGTGGTCGGCTAGATAGTTTAACCACTGCGCCACTCTTTAACTTGTTAAAGCACACCTCATAGTTTCTAGTTATACTATATTTTGTATCTAAATGTCATAATCTTCTGCATCTCGACGTCGAGCGCAGATCTCTTTCTGCCTCCGCTGCCCTTCGCCTCCATCCCCTTGCCGCTGAGCCCCGCAGATCTCTTTCCGCCTCCGCTGCCCTCCGCCTCCATCCCCTTGCCGCTGAGCCCCCTCCTCCACAGCACCGTCCCATCACCGCTGAGCCCCCTTCTCCATTCATGTTGCCCGGCTGAGCCACCACATCCGTGTATAGCCCGTCGGCAAGGCCTGCACCTGACAGAAGCCGCAACCCATTCACCGTCCCCTGGCTGCCAAGCTACGTCCTACACAACGACGGATACCGTCGCATCGTGGTTGGCACCAGCTAGTCCATGCCACCCTGGTGACCGGTCTGGGTCGTGCATCCCGTCAGCGAGGCTTGTTCTTGAAGCTGGTGGACTCCTGCAGATAGGGCCTGGTGATATGGGTAAGTATTGAAAAATTAGTACCTTGTCTTATGTAGATTGGAATTAGTTCCTTAGATTTTTGTTTTTGGTAAAGGCTTGGCATCCATGTGCATTCATCCGTGAGTAGCTGGAAATCTGTTAATACGGTGAGCTGCTCACGGCCTAGCATAAAATTAGAACCAGTGAGTAGCTAGAGTTCATCTACAATATGAAAAATGCAAAATGGGTAAACTGATGACTAATTGGTTGACTGTAGGTGGTTCGTTTCTTGAAAGGAAATAGGGAGTTCCTTGAAGTAGTAGGCAAATGGTTGGTTGTCGGTGCATGGCGCCCTGGTGAGCAGCCTCAGCTGTGCCCATCCCACCGCAACACCCGGCAGTTCCATCAGCTTGGTTGCTGTTGTTGCTCACACCGCCAGCCAACAAGCTTCCTATCCACATCGACCACGTTGTTCTAGATATTGTATTCTTGCCCTGCAATAGAGGTATGTATTTGCTTAAATGCAACCATTGGTTATATGGATTGAATCTGCAAGTTATAATTCTTAGGATATTTATTACAACATGCACCATTGTTGATATTTTTGTTCATTTCAATAGTTTTCTCAGTTTTGTAATTGTTTTTTGAAGGTTCTATAGATGGACCGAAGTTGGATCAATGCTAGGCTATTTAGCAAGGCGCATCTAGATGGGGTCAGCGAGTTCATGAAGTTTGTTTCAGAGAGGTTTAGGGAGAATGAAGAAATACTCTGTCCATGTCGTACATGCATGAATTGGATTCATGGACATAGAGGACTTGTGGAGGATCACTTGTATATTCATGGTATGGCTAGCACATACGATAGGTGGATAAATCATGGAGAACCATCCCAAGTCGAAATCAACAAAAGTGCTGGTCAGATGGATGAAAATATTGGTTTCAATGATGAGGTTGCAATGGATGAGGATGAACAAGACATTGCTAATAGAATGCCTGATATGATAAGTGACTTGTACATGGCTGAAGCTCAAATTCAAGACGAAGGTCAAGCTCAAGGTAGAGACGGAGGGCACTCTATGTTTGCTTCTGTTTTGGAAGAGATGAAGAAGGAACTTTATCCTAGATGTGCATCTTTTTCAAATTTTTCTTTTGTGGCAAAGTTGCTTCATATCAAGTCATTTTATCGGATGAGCAATGTTTCATTCACAGCGATACTCAAGTTATTATCATCAGCATTTCCACATTGCTCGCTTCCCGCATCTTACCAGGAAGCAAAGAAATTTATCCGCTCATTGGGACTTGGATATGATTCCATCCACGTGTGTCCGAATAACTGTGTTTTGTTTCGGAAGGACTATAAAAATCACAATGAATGCCCGGTATGTGGTGCATCAAGGTGGAAAGATCCTATTCGAAGAAAGTAGCCTTGGAAGGTATTACGTCACTTCCCTTTGATTCCAAGGCTGAAGAGATTTTTCGCCTCCAAGAAAACAGCAGAGCAGGTACAATGGCATAACTTTCCACCATGGGTATGCATGGAACAATCCAACATCATGATGGCTCTACTCATCCCTGGCCCCAACCAATGCCCTGCAAAGGATTTTGATGTCTTTCTAGAGCCACTCATTGAAGAGTTGCTAGAGCTTTGTAGTGGTGTCCGTACTTATGATGCACGCGCCGGTACACATTTTGATCTACATGCCGCAGTTTTGTGGTGCATACATGATGGTCCAGCTATAAGCACACTGTTGGGGCGAGTGACCAAAGGTTACTATGCTTGTGTGCATTGTGATAATGATCCGTGCTCTGTAAGAATAAGGAATAAGATCTGTTATATTGGCCATCCGCGTTTCCTTCCAAGAGACCATCGGTGGAGGAAAAATAAGAAAGATTTTAATGGCCAAATTGAAACACATGATAGGCCAGAGAAATTTAGTACTGTTGAGCTGATGGAGCAGCTAGAGAGGGTCAAAGATGTCAGAGCAGGGAAGCACTACAAGAACATAGAAAATCGTCTTGAGAACCATCATCTTGAGAACTTCATGGGAAAAGTGGTCGTAAGACTTTCCAAACAATTGAAAATTGTGTTTTGTTTTCTATGGTTTCATTTCATATTTCAATGTCTAAATTCTGATGTTTTTTTCTCCTTCCTAGGGTGCATTTGCTATAGAAACCAACAATAAAACAATCATAGAAGCATGCTCTGATTTACTCAAGGGTGGCTAGTGGCAGATGAGGTATAGACTGAAGAAGGAATTCTTTGATAAATTACCAGCAAACCAAGTCCCTATCACGTCACAGGTGCGAAGCCTGACTACTGATCAATGGAGGGCTCTAGTGGCGATGTGGTCTGACCCTAAGCACAAGGTATGCAATATTTTTGTGCCTCACCGTGTTGGTTGAGTTGTTAACTTGTTCCACTACGCACTATTGAAACAAAGTATTATGTTGTTAGTTGCCTTGGTCATATGTATTATTTCTCTTCTATTGGATATATTTTATTGATGGTCTAAATTCTATTTGAGATGTAAATGTGAATCCACTAACTTTGTAAAAAGTCTAGTGTACATTAGCTAGTTGCTACTGAGATTCTTTTTTAATACTGCAATTCTGACATATCATTTCTTACTATACAAGAATCTTAGCGATGTGTCGAGAATCTTGCTGCTAAGTCTCAGCAATGTGTCATAACAAGAATCTCAGCAAATTGCATACCACTGAAGAAATTTTTTGCTGAGATTCTTTTGCTGATTTTATGTTTGATAGTTAGACTAAAGAAATGGTGATTCTTGCTGCTAAGGTTTTTTTGAAAGTTGTCTTAACTTTAATGTGCCATTCTGTAGGAAAAATGTGTGAAAAACAAGTGTAATCGAGAAAAATTCAATGCATGCAAAAGACTGGGTCTCGCTCTTTCATTGCGCATTGCCATGCTGTTGTAAGTGTCTCATATAGTTTTTTTCATTTGATTTTCCTTTGTGTTGTTGATGGTGATTGATTTGAAGCTAATGTTTCTTTTCCATGTGTGTTTAGAAGCAAGAGAAATACAAAGATGTTCAACCTACAGAAATTGATCTATTCAAGGAGTGTCATTGCAGCAGCAAGACTGGTTTCACCGAGCCTGTCAAGAAAGAACTTGTAAGTCATCGTCTTAATCTAGCTTGCATGGTGAATGTACAATGTTCTGTTAATGAATATACTAGGCCAAATGTTTGATACACTCACTGATGAGATTTGCTTTTGTTTTGATGTGAGCAAGATTACTTTATCTCCAGCTTTCACTCCTTTTGTGTCTTTGTTATGGTCTGCCTGGTGCGTAGTGTCAGAATATTTTACAGATCTATAGTATGCAATCTTTTAATTTGTTGTCTTCCTTGATATTGTGTCTTTGTTGTCTTCCATCATGGCTGCCTCTGCAACAGAGGGTGACGCGCTTAAAACTCCTACTGAGATTGTTGCTGAGGTCTTGTCGAAGACTACCTTCCTTCGGAACGCCGGGCTTGAGACAAAAGGAAGAACCACCAAATCTGTTGTTGTTGCTGCGGTTCGAGTTGAAGAGCTTGAGAGTGAGCTTGATGCAGAAAGACAAGTGACTCTAAAACTTAAAGAAAAAATGGAGCGCATGGTGAAGCAAATGGAGGATTCGGAATCGACAAGGCTGAAAGAAATTGAAGTAGTTGAAGCTTCAAGATTGAAGCAGACTGAAGAGGTGGAGAACTTGAAGAAAGCATCAACAGAAACTCAAGCTCTTCTTCAGCAGCTGCTTACACTACAAAGGTAGTGCACTCACTAACTTATGAGATGTATGGTGGGACTGGATAGGTGGCTCTCAATAACTCTTGGGTTATTGTTTCTGTATGTATGGTGGGGCTTGACAAGTGGCTCTCAATAACTCTTGGCCATTTTGAAATTTATTTTTGTATGTATCCTAGGCTAGACATTGGCCGTTAGGGGTTGTACTAGTGGCTCTATATAACTACTAGGTATTTTGCAATCTGTTTCTGAGTTTTATGTGATGTGATGACAGTTGTTACAATACAATCTATTTTGTTTGTCAGACCATGTGATATGGGACATGCAGTTTATGTGATGTTGGACAACCTGGTTTGCGGCTGTTGTTTGTGTGATATGAGTTGTATGTGATATGGAAGGTGTATGTTTAATTTTGTGGAAATTGTTGGCTATTGTTTTGAGGGCAGGGTTTGGTAAATTGGGCCAAAATTAATGGGCCATAGGAAACTTGTAGGCCTTAAAATGGGCAAGAATAAATGGGTCAAAAAATCGAAGTTTGCTACATGAAGGACTAGAAAAAAGGCTACTGAAAATATGGCCCATAAGAATAAAACTTGTGAAATTATTGGATCAGAAATAAGTATTGCTGAAACTAATGGACCAAAAACTAAAAGGTCTGCGAAATTATTAGGCTAGAAACTTAATGGGCCAAAAAAACAGGCCCGTGAAATTATTGGACAAAAAATTAACAGGCTTGTGAAATAAATGGGTCAGAAGTTAATGGGCTAAAAATGAAACAAGTCATCCACGTCAACTTCAGAGCGAATGGGCTATGACAAAAAAATACAAGTGTCATAAAATTCTATGACGATTTTAGAAGCATCATAGAAATCCTATGACGATTTTAAACTCGTCATAAACATTTATGACATTCATATACATCATCATCATTTGATGACGTAAATGTCGAATTCGTCACATAAGGTAATTAGCTATGCACATTCCATGATGAAGTGATTTTTGTCATAAGTTTGTCATAGATGATTATGTATGACGATTTTCTCAAGCTTTATGACATAACTAACTCGTCATAGAAGCCCACATTTGTTGTAGTGTTGGTCCTGTTTACTTGCATCATATGTTTGGATTCGAGCGCTATATGTCCATTCTGAAGGGGTATGTCCGAAATCGAGCTCACCCTGAGGGTTCCATGATAGAGGCATATACAACCGAGGAGATACTTGAGTTTTACAACGATTACAATGAAAATGGAAAACCAATTGGTCTACCGGTGTCACGCCATGAAGGAAGACTTTTTGGTAAAGGAACCATCGGAAAAAGGACATATAACAATGAGAAATTCGAGTTGGTGAGTCAAGCACATTCCAGCCTACTCCAACGAGTTACAAATTGTTGAGTAGTACATCTAGCAACGCCAACAGCAACTTCATGATTAGAATGAAAATAAATACTCGAGAGGATTGGATCATGAAGGAGCACAAGAAAAACTTTCCAAGGTGGTTGAAGAACCAAAAATTTCCGGTTGGTGAAACAAGAGATCAACAAATATTGTATTTCTTGGCTGATAGGCCACAACCGTTAGTTACAACATGGCAAGGCTATGATATTAACGACTTTACATTCTACACTAGGGAAAAAGACAAAAAGAGCCAAAACCAAAATAGTGGTGTCGGCGTAATAGCTGAAGACAACACCTTGATAGATAATACATATTACGGATATATTGACCAGATTCGGGAACTCACATATGGCACGACCCTACGGATACCGATATTTAAGTGTCAATGGGTAAAGCACCCGCAAGGTGTAGAGGTGCATGAATATGGCTTCACTCTTGTGTCCCTCAATAATGTAGGTCACAAAGATGACCCTTGGGTACTCCCGCAACATGTTGCACAAGTGTTTTATATACTAGAGCCCGAACACGAGAAGAAGCACATTGTGATGTCCGGAAAACAAAGAATTGTTGGTGTTCAAAATGTTGAAGACCCGGAGGAGCACAACCAATTCGACGATGTCTCCCTCTTTGCAGATATGAACAAGTTAAAGATGCTTCAAACACAACTAAGTTATTCGAGATTGTCTCCGTACATGCGCGTAGATGACGACGGTCGGAATGGAAAATTGGTGAATGGCTAGTTTCAAAGGATGTATTGTTTGTAAAAGACCAATATTTCAATACTATCCACATGGTGACACTTTTGTAAAACACATTTCATATATTATTTATTTAAATATATCTAAATATTTATGTTTTTTCAAATATTTTGTGATGTTATTCGAATTTACATATTTATGTAATTCAAATTTACATATTTGTTATTTTTTGAAACCAATAATCAAAAAAGAAAAAATATATTGGGCCCATCTACTACTGGGCCACCATTACTAGGGAGAATTTTTCATCGACCCGTCGACCAATTACTAAATTCAAGCATTTTCATAAGTGGCCCAGGTTCGCGGGCCCACGGGCCAAGCAGCCCAACAAGCAAAGTGTTGTGGTTACGAAGGCCACAATCAATGGGGATTGGGCCAGCCCAAGGATGTCCCGAAGAGTGGAGAAGGAGCTTCGGAACTACGGAGGCCTTTGGGCTAGGCCTAGAATGAGTGAACAGGAAAACTAGGAAGGGTAGGAAACTTCGGAGGGCAAGGTGGGGTCACGAAGGACCCCATACGAAGGTTTTCATTGCTATTACGGTGGTATTATAGGAGGTGTCAAATCTGGCTGATGTGATGGGTTAAGAGAGTATTTAGCCTCATACTATCTCAACCCTAATGGTCACTATCAACCCCTTCCAATTGCACTTATGTCCAAACACTATCCCACCTACTCAAAGGGCATTCTAGTCAATTACATTTATCCCACATGGCTAGCTCTTATGGGCTAACTTCCCCCTTCATGGTCTTGTTGGGCCTTGATTGGGCCAAGTGCTCCTATCCAAGCGCTTCTCCTTTAAGCCTCCAAGTGTGTGGGGCCCCTCTTCCATGGTGTCGTATACTTGCCTTATGGGTATACGAGATGATAAAGAAATGTATGTGCAAAGACACGGTAACAAATCAATGAAGATAAAGGTGATGGAGATAGCGGACGGACTGGTTCTCGACCGGTCCGGAATAACGAAGATTCAGTATACCGGTATGGAAACAAGGCGGATATCAAGACAGGCGTACAATGACTTGAGGAGCAAGTTATTGAGCGATTAGTAGTCCGATTAGGACTACGAATCAATAAAGAAAGTTAGAGATAGAATTCCATATATGTAATCTGTGTAATTGAGTAGGACTCTGCATGTAACCCCGACTCCCCGGATATATAAGGCGGAGCGGGGACCCTCCAGAAACTCTATGAGATCTTGCAATTAGCAAATCGCTAAAGGCAATACATAACATACGGGACGTAGGGTATTACTCTCGATCCGAGGGGCACTGAACCTGTCTAAAAACGCGTGTTCCTGTATTTTCCGTGTGTTGCACCATCGAATTCCACGCTCGTGAGGGACCGGGTAGTACTAGTGCCGAGTTTAAGACTTGACATTTGGCGCGCCGGGAAGGGGTCCCGGCGAGTTCCTAGCGAGTTCGATGGCCTCTTCGTTCGTCGTCGACTTCGAGCCCGGCTTCAAGATCCGCTTCGAGTCCCTTGAATTTGAAGGCGATTCGGCCGGAAAAGCTGCTGTTGATGAATCCGACTCGTTGTCGGGCCGCAGCTTCGAAGCGCGATCACCTGCCACGGTTGGCACCCCGGGCTCAGAACTTGGCGGATCCGACGCAGCTTTAGCGCGAACAATCGGACCGCTCGCATCTCGGATTGAAGCCCAATCGTAAAGATAAGCCGCTCTTGCGAGTTCGTTGATGACTTCAAGGAAGAACGTCCGGCCTTCTTCCAAGTGTTCATGACGAGACCGGTTATTCGCCAACTTACTTCCGAGGAAGCTGCTGAAGAAGAAGAAAGGCTGGCGAGAGAAGTATCCGATCGCCGTCACCGTGAAGAAGAAGAAGAAAATAGAGATGAACGACCTCCGCAACCTTCAGCTGCAAATCCGCGTGCAAATGCTGCTGGTCGAGGCCGGAGGAAGCGCTCCCGCGATCGCTCCCCAGCCACGGGCCCATTGCCGGACCGGTCCGGAGACCCGGAAGAAACGTCCCCAGGATATAACGGCCGATGTGGGTGTCGCGGTGGAAGGCGACATCGTTCTTCGAGCAGGGCTTTGGATTTGAGCTCCATGGAAGTGGAATTAAATGGCGCTCGGGTCTTCACGTCGCCGATTCACAACATTGTGGGAGTGAAACAAATCCTCGAGACAATACCGAGAAGAAGTCTTCAATGCAACACCGGGGTTGCAACGCGCTCTGAATTTGGTAGATGCGGCTGCTCTACAAACCAATCAACTCGTCCATGACAGATCGGAATCTTCAAGCCGCTCGCGTTCTCACTCGGAGCGGCCTACGAGAGCTCGGTCCGAAGGAGCTTCCTCTAGAGGAAGGCTCGCGCCTCGACACACCCCGATCGCGGATGCACATGAACGAGCTCCGGACCAAGATTTGCACGTACCGCTTAATGGCAACCGGGACGCTCGTAATGTCCTCATCGATCGCCATGCGAGAGAGAGCGGAAGAATGTCGGAGACATGAAGAAGATGAGAGGCGTCGCACCGGTCATGTGGATGATCGTCCACGGGACCCTGCCCGTCTCGCCCGCACGTGACTAATTCACCTCGGCGTGGACCGGCTGCTCGGCGCCGCCCCCGGTGGAAATCATCCGCGCAATGATCATCGAGGGCATAGTAATAGGCATGCTCATCGGGATGAACGACCCGGAAGGGATGATCGTCGTGATACTAGAGACCGAAGAGGGCGAGATAACCGGGACAGAGACGTTGAACCCGGCGTGTCGACAATGATCGTCAAGCGGCACCTCCACCCCCACCTCCATCACGACATGAAGAACCAGCAAACAATGATCGTCAAGCGGCGCCTCCACCTCCGCCTCCGCCTCCTTCACGGCACACGGAGCCGGTGAATAATGATGGTCGGGGTGGTTCGGGAGATAGGTATCAAGATGATCGCTATTACGACTATTCCGACGATGACAGGGATCGCAACTACCGGCATTACCCTCGTCGACGATCCCCTTCGCCGGTCCGGACCGGTTGGAAGATGATGAATACTCCGTGATTCCCGCTTTCACGCGGGATTTACGCATTTGCAAATACCCCGGGGATTTAAGCCCGGGGCCATTGATAAGTATGATGGTAAAGCACCTCCTGCCGAGTGGCTACGCATGTACACCACCGTCATCCGGTCGGCAGGAGGAGATACATTCGTGCTAGCTAATTACCTCCCCATGTGCATGGAGCAGGCTGGACGCTTATGGTTGCAGTCCCTACCCGAGAAATCTATCTCTTCTTGGGGTGACCTCACCAAAAAGTTCATAGAGAATTTCCAATTGACTTGTGAGAAGCCAGGGAATCACTTCGACCTCAACGAGTCGAAGCGAAGCCTGACGAGACCCTCACCGACTTCATCGGTGTTTCTGTAACAAGAAGGCCTTAATCCCCAATGTTCCTAACCAGCAAGTAATTGTTGCGTTTCAAGTCGGCGTCCGAAGTGAAGCTTTGGTTCACAAGATTGGAAGGCGAAATCGGAACCTTACCATGACGGCGTCGAGTGCTTCAAGATAGCGGACGATTATGCTGCTGGTGAATCGAACGTGGTCAATTTGTGCGGGAACAAAGGGAAGGAACCGAAGCATGACCAAGGCAACCAGTCTGGATCCAAGAACAAAAATAAGCGCAAGGTTGATCACCTTGCTGCAGCTGTCGACCGGTCTCATGGAGGAGACCGGCCGCCACCTCCTAAGAGAGGTCCAAGAGAACAATTGTCATTCGAAACACTTCTAGAAGGCCCTTGCATGATTCATAATGTGAATCATACAGCCAAGGAGTGCTTCCTGTTAAGGCCGTTCGCTCGGTTCGCCTTAAAGGTCACGCCCCGATCTGCTCATCGGAATCGGAGGGATGACAATGGCAAGGACAAAGAACACGATGACAATGGGGATGATGAAGGTTTTCAAGAACCGGCTCGAGAGATGAACATGATTTTTGGAGGCCCGGACGCTTACGAATCGAAGAGAAAGCAAAAGTTGGCGTTTCGAGAGGTTAATGCCGTCGCTCCTGCTACACCCGAGTACTTACGGTGGTCCGAGGTGCCCGTTACTTTCAGCGAGCTGATCATCCCGAGGTATTGCCAAAAGCTGGTAAATATCCACTCATCTTGGCCCCCATAGTTCACAAGGTGCGGTTGAAGAGGACCTTCATTGACGGCGGGAGTTGCCTGGATATCTTGTTCGCCAAAACTCTGCCGCGAGCTTGGCCTCTTCGTAGTTGATTTGGAGCGCAGCGTTTCACCGTTTCATGGTATAATACCAGGCGGAATAGCTATCATTTGGGGCAGATTTCTCTGCCGGTGATCTTCGGGACGAAGGAGAACTACAAGAGGGAGAATATTATCTTCCAGGTAGCTGATATTGATTCGAGCGTATCATGCGATACTTGGAAGGCCAGCTTTGGCAAAGTTTATGGCTATTCCAAATTACCGGTACTTGATGCTTGAAGATGCCAGGACCAAATGGAGTTTTATCGTTTCGAGGCGACATCAAGACCGCTTACGCTTGTGAAGTACATAGCACCGAGTTGGCCTCTCGGGTCAATTCGGAGGATGAACGTCGAGAAATCGGAGAAGCGGCTGAGGCTCTAGAAGTCCAGGCGAGGCTGGAGGATGAAGTTCCGGTGAAGAAGGTCGCAAAGGAGAAATTGAAGGCTGATGCGGTGGTTTCCAAGACTATTCGACTTGATGAGTCAAACCCCTCCAAGGTCACCCATATAGGGGCTGACTTGGGGGATAAATAGGAAAGCACGCTCATTCTTTTCCTCCAGGAAAATAGGGATATCTTTGCATGGCAGCCTTCCGACATGCCGGGTGTTCCTAGGGAGAAGATTGAGCATGCACTCGTTGGTGCGTCCCGATGCGAAGCTCGTTAAACGAAGCTCCGAATATTTGCTCAAGACCGCAAGGAAGCTATCAAGAAGGAAATAACTAGGTTATTAGCAGCTAAGTTTATTAGGGAGGTGTATCATCCAGATTGGCTTGCCAATCCGGTTCTTGTACCAAAAAGAATACTAAAGAATTGAGAATGTGTGTTGATTATACTGATCTCAACAAAGCTTGCCCCAAAGATCCTTTCGCGCTGCCTCGAATTGACCAAGTTGTTGATTCGACCGCTGGCTGCGAGCGTCTTTGTTTTCTTGATGCTTATTCAGGATATCATCAAATACCGCTAAGAGTTGAAGATCAAATAAAGACCGCATTTATCACCACCTTTCGAGCATACTGCTATACGACTATGCCTTTTGGATTAAAGAATGCTGGAGCTACATATCAGCGTGGTATACAACGTTGCCTGGATTCGCAATTGGGAAGGAACGCGAAGCTTACGTTGATGATATAGTGGTAAAATCTCGAAAACCGAGGATCTTCTCTCCGACCTGGCAGAGACCTTCGATGATCTGCGGAATTTTTCCATGAAGCTTAATCCTGGAAAGTGTGTATTTGGAGTTCGCTCCGGGAAATTACTGGGTTATCTTGTGTCATGGTGAGGCATTGAAGCCAACCCGGAAAAATCCAGACGATAATCGACATGAAACCTCCGAGTTGCTTGAAGGATGTTCGGAAGGCGACGGGTAGTATGGCGGCTCTTAGCCGTTTCATTTCGAGATTGGGGGTTCGTGGACTTCCGTTTTTCAAGTTGCTTAAGAAGCAAGATAAGTTTGAGTGGACTAATGAGGCGCAGGCTGCGCTTGATCAACTCAAGGAATACCTTAGCAATCCTCCGGTATTGGTACCTCCAGAGCCGGACGAGACCATCCAGTTATATATCTCCGCAACAACCCATGTGGTGAGCAAGGTTCGGCGGTTGATCGGAAGGAAGAAGGACATCCGCAACTGGTGCAACATCCGGTATATTTTGTAAGTGAAGTTCTTACTTGAATCAAAGATACGATATCTCCGATTACGAGAAGTTAATATATGCTTGTAGTGATAACTTCTCGGAAGTTGAAGCATTATTTCTAAGCGCATCCTATTGAGGCAAAGACTGGGTTTGCCATTGGAGATATTGTCCGAAATCGAGAAGCAATTGGCCAAGTTGCTAAGTGGGCTATAGAACTTGGCCAATATGAAATTCCGTTTTCTTCACGAACGGCTATTAAGGGACAAGCATTAGCTGATATCATAACAGAGTGGTTGGAGACACAAGTACCGCAGGAGATTCAAGCATTGGAGTATTGGGAGATGTTCTTTGATGGGTCCCTGCAGCTTTCAGTGCGCGGGGCTGGGGTTGTGCTTCTCACCCCACAAAAGGAACCACTCGGATATGTGTTACAAATGCATTTCCAAGCTTCCAACAATACAGCGGAATATGAAGCTTTGCTTCATGGGCTTAGAGTAGCCATATCGCTAGGAGTGCGACGATTGGACATATATGGCGATTCAATGTTGGTGATAAGTCAAGTCAACAAGGCGTGGGATGCTCATGATGATCATATGATCGCTTACCGTCAAGAGGTTCGGAAGCTTGAAGATAAATTTGATGGTTTGCGATTTTCTCATATACTTGCGCGGAAATAATTCTCGCTGCGGATGAGTTGGCCGGATCGGGGTCTTCACGACGAGCGGTTCCTCCTGGCCTTTTTCTTCAAGTATTGGATAAACCATCTATAAAGACGGAGCGCAAAGCTACTACTACAGAGATCGTGGATGAATTAGTCTTAATGAATCAAGAGGAGAAAGCAATCTTGAAGGACCGGTCGATGAGGTGGTCTTGCCGGAAAAGATAATAGGCGAGACCAACATTGAAGATGTTCAGCCACTGGATGTTATGATTATTGATTCTGATTGGCGTACTCCGTACCTTGATTATCTTCGATCTGGTAAAACTCCGGAAGATAAAGTGGAGAAGCAAAGACCGGAGGTTCGAGCACGAAGTTATTTGATTCTCGAAGGAGAGTTATATAGGCGTGGAGTTAATATTTTGATGAAATGTGTATCTGTTTCTAATGGCATTCAATTGCTAGAAGATGTGCACAAGGGAATTTGTGGAAATCATGCTTCTTCAAAGACTCTAGTTGGGAAGGTATTTAGACAAGGATTCTACTCGACCTATAGCGGCGGATGATGCGCATAGAGTGGTCAAGAGTTGTCGGGGATATCAATTCTTCGCCGGACAGACCTCATGCTCCAGCTCACGAGTTGCAATTAATTCCAATGACTTGGCCTTTCTCTACTTGGGGGCTGGATATAGTTGGTCCTTTCAAAAGGGCGCCAGGAGGATTGAGGCTGAAGTCTGTTACTAGTACGACTACGGCCGGAGCGATCAAGTTTCCGCAAAATATATTTGTGCGCTTTGGAGTCCCGCACGATATCATTACTGATAATGGGCCTCGGTTTACTTCAGAATTCTTCAAGGATTATGTTGAAAGTTTGGGAATCAAGATACAATATGCGTCGGTGTCACATCCGCAAAGCAATGGACAGGTGGAACGAGCTAATGGAATGATTTTGACCGGTCTTAAACCTAGAATTTTTGACCGTTTGAAGCCGTATGCAGGAAAGTGGGTTAAGGAATTGCCCTGGGTGCTTTGGGGACTGCGTACTAACGTTAGTAGGGCTACGGGGCAATCTCCTTTCTCTTTGGTGTATGGATGTGAAGCCATGCTACCTACCGAAATGAATATGGTGTCAGCTCGGGTACAATACTATGATGAAGAGAAATATGAAGATCAGCGCCAAGTTGAATTGATTGCTGCGGAAGAATTGAGGATCGGCCTTGATTCAAGCTGCAAAATATCATCGGGGATTGCGTCGTTATCATGATCGCAATGTCCGGACACGGGAATTCCAAGTAGGAGACTTGGTTCTTCGGAAAATTTAGTCCAACAAGAACAGGCATAAGTTGTCACCGAGTCTGGGAAGGACCTTTTCTCGGTTAAATTGGTCTCCGGACCGGGGGCTTATAGACTTATGACCTTAGAAGAAGAAGAAATTTCAAATTCTTGGAACATTGAACAACTTCGTCGTTTTTATACTTAAAAATACTTCTTGTAAATTTTTTCTTTTCATATTATGATAAAGTGATTCTGTCTAATGAGAATGTGTTTGCTTTTTGTGTCTCAATATTTTAATTTTGAATTAAATTATCGAGTCGGGGAGCTGCTTGTGTTAAGAGCAGTTTGTGATATTGTGCTATTCCTGAATAATAAGACCAGTCATATAGTCGGTGAGCTCGCTGTATTGAGAGCGATCTGTTTCTTTTCAGTTTAAGACTGGTATGTTCGGGAAGGGAAATAGTGTAGCATTTTTCTTATGGATATTGAATGTAAAGCTGCAATGAGAGCAGTTTGTGAAATCTTAACTTCTTTCCTCGAGGTTATGTGATCTTGTTAAAGTAAGCTATAACTATGAATCATGTCTGATTAGAGCGAGAATTTAATCATAGTTAGTTTCAGCTGAAATAACCATTATATCTTGGGCAAAAAAGTTAATAAGTATGATAGTGAAACCAATATTCATATAGAAAAGAAATCACCATAGCATGATGATCAAGATGTTCGATTACAAAAATAAGATGGCCCTAACACAAAATCTAAACGAGCAGGACCGCTGGAAGTACCGAGTATCACCGGTCTTAGGGTTTTCCTCAAGTCTATCATCCAGCGTTTCTTCAGAATCCGAAGAGGATACTTGGTAAATCCCTATCAAGATCTTCAAATCTATCTTCAATTGTTTGCCTAGCGGCGACTGCTGCATCCTGAGCATCTTGATCCAAAGCAAAAGCTGCTGGCGTTGTGTTTAGAGGGATGCCTGTTGGATCAAGAGGAACATCTTCTATCAACTCCGAAACGGTGACAATGAGTGAATTCTTCAGCTCATTGAACCGGTCTTCGATAGTGTTAGGGTGGACGCCATCCTTGATAAAATTAAAATCACACTCTTCGACCGAAGTCCAAGACTGGATTATAGCGGCAATGTGTCCTCCTCCAGCAGCAGCAACCATCTTTGAATGTTCTTTGATTCTTCTAGGGATCGCTCGGATGGCGGACTCAAGATCTATCTCATTGGGATCAATAGCTTGACCACCATTGAGATATTCCAGAGTGCGCACCGTACCTGCAGTAAGTTCTGAAAAGACAAGCAAAAATTTAAGAAAAAGATATGTGATGCAGACCGGTATCTTTAAAAGGATGTCATAAGAGTAAACAAGAAAGATGGGACTTACGCCTGTGCTCGATCTCAGCAGCTCTGAATCTGCCGTTGATGTTCGTGTTTGATTCTCTCAGCTTGGCTTCAATTTTCAGCAAACGCTGAATCTCGCGATCTTTTGCCCGGAGAGCAAGTTGGGCGGATTCTTGGGCAGTCTTCAGGGTGCTTTCCTTGTCCGCTTGCGCTAATTTTGCTGCCTCTAAGGCCTCAGCTAATTCAGCCTTCAAGCGAGCATTCTCGGTATCCAGCATCTTGTTGGAGCGAAGCGTTTGGGCTAAGATACTATCTTTGGCGGTAAGTTCGCCTTCAAGTTCTCCAATTCGAGCCGCTTGTTGCTCTTCAATACGAGAGCCCTCTTCAAGTGCTTGTTCTTGAGCAGCTGCCTTCTCGGAAAGGGCTTCTTCTGCCTTCTTGTGAGCAGCAACAAGGCTTTCAAGTGCTGAGATAAGGAGTAGAACCAGTTAGAGAAAGATGCTACAAGGAGAATATGGAACGCATAGATAAAAATTAAGAGTACTACCATTCTAGCCAGCTTTGGTTCTTCGGAAAATTTGCGTGATGTCCTAGGCCGGCGAGGAATTTCCTCCGTCCATACCGGTCCTAGTGATAGCTCCGGAGGAATTTGGAACAAGGTAGCTTGGGCAGGAGGATTACCGGAAGATGGGCTTTCAGCAAGGGTAACCTGCTCTTCGGTTTCTTTGTGCGAGGTGGCGGGGGTTCCTTTGTGGATGCCACACTCCGAGTTTCCGTGATTGAAGCACCGGGAGCGGAAGTAGGGGCCCTACCGGTCGGAGAGGAAGAAGCAGGAGTGGTGCTGGTTTGAGAAGCGCCGAAGCGGGACCCGATCCGAGATGCGCCGGGAGTAGAGGTAGAAACGCCACTGGCAGGAGTTGTTGAAGAAGCTTTATTTCTTAAAAAACTAGCTATGCTAGCTTGGAAGTTCGAAGGGATCCTGTAAGAAAACGGATGTAATAAGACTGGGCGAGGAGCTTTGGCAGGTGGTTCAATTCGAGCAAAATTATTACTAATATAAAAGACTTACGAGGAAGCCATCTTGAAGCCGGTGGAGGTCTTGATCTTCTTGGCCGGGCCGTGAGTATCCCCACCACTTCTTTACGTAGTCCTTTTTCCGCAGGATTGGTTTGCGAGTTGAAATTGCCTCTACAGCATCACCGGGACCGGTCCGGTGGCCATACGGGACCTTTTGGGAACTTTAGATAAGGGATCGACCAAGGAAGGAGTACCTTGAGTTTTCCCCAATGAAGCTTCGAGAATGGCCGAGCTGCTCGGCGGTCCCTTTCGACGGCTTCTTCTTCTCGTCGACGATCTTCAAGCTTTTGTGCCTCCGAGCGAGTATCGCCGGGGAGCGGAAGAAGGAGTAGCGGGTTTGCCAATGATCAAGGAAGTAGTACGTTTTCTTGTACTAGGTGCTTCAACCACGGTCCCGGACCTGGTGATTTTTGGAGTTATGCTTGGAGGTAAAGGAAAGGACCGGTCCGAAGGCCTCCGAGTTAGGCCGGCTTGAACAGCCGGGGGCGGTATTGTTGGCATAATCTTCTCCCCAAGTGTCATTGGGAGGAAGAGGAGGGTGACTCCTGTAGTTGTCCATTTTCTGCAATTGTGAAGATTGAATTTTCGTAAGAAAATGATGGTAATAAACGACAAAGATTTGAAGAAACAGAAAGAGATACTTACGGGGTCACGAGGATTGGATGAGTCGAAGGCCGGACCCACTTTCGTGCACCCGGATAGATCTGGTTTTGGCTGGAGCATTTGCTTGATGCGAGCTTCTAATCGCTCTTTGTCGGGAAGCGGGGTTCCATCCAAAGGCATAACGGTGTCTTCGTCAAAGCAACAAGCTGGGTGCTCTTGCCTTTTGAGAGGCTGCACTCCCCGCACTATGAAGCTCCGGAGAACTGTCTCGGCGGTGAAACCTTTGACGTCCTTCAAGTATTTAATGCAAGCTAGGAGCGCAAGAATTTCGTTGTCTTCTTTGAGCTTTTCCCTAGTCTCTACGGTAGGGAAATTCTTGGCTATCTTAGCGCGCGACGTCGGAAGCGCTGGTTGGGGATTGTCGTAGAAGAACCATCCATTTTTCCAATGGGCTATGCTCTTGTTCAAGGATAGAGAAAAATATTCATCTACTCTCCAGACATTGCATTCCTACTCCGCCAACTGCAGCTTGGCGGTCCGATGAAGGGAGTGGGCGAATTTGGAATAGGTACTTGGAATAGCTTAAAGTGGGGGAGGACTCCAAGGAAAGCTTCACACGAGTGGATGAAAAAAGCAATTTGTAGGATGGAGTTAGGGTTGAGGTTCACTAACTCCCATCCGTAAAAGAAAAGAAGTCATCCGAAAAAGGAACAACAAGGGAGATGAAGGCTGCGAAGGAAAAAAGCCTTGAAAACTAACTGCAGAGAATCATCTATTCCCCATGAGATTTGGCCGGGGGAAGGGACGCTCCAATTTAGGATGGGTTGAGGAGGAAGATATCCGTCATGAACTCGCTTCATTGAGGGAGGTTTCGGTGACCTTGCTGTTACCAAGGTCTTGGATACCGAAAGGAAGGCGATCGCGAGGAACGGAGGAAGAAGACGCGGGGACGACGGTGGATTTCTTCTTGCCCATTTTGAGAGCTGGAAAAGGAAAGCTTCAGATTGGTTTATGTGGAAGAAGAGAGAAAAAGAACAAAGGCGAATGGCGGGCGCGTATGAGCTTTTGGGAGTAGGGTTGACCTAGGTCGACCTTTCGTTTCTTTTTATAGACACTCGGGATGGGCCTGGGGGCTAAAAAGTTATTGGGCTATTTTGAGAGGCCCGATGGATTTTTATTGTTAATAACCTATGTCGTAACTATGCAATTATGACCTAACGGCCATAAGGAAGTTAATGATCTGTTATTTGCATTAATTATGACTTAACGGTCGTAAGAATAAGCCATCGTGCTTTTGTAAAAGTAAAAGCGGTCTGAAATATGAGAGTTTTTTCAGATGAAAATTAAAGTAATACTGAGTTTTATAATTCGGTAGTAAGAAAGAGTTAAATTTTACATAACTCGGTGATAAAGGATGCCTTAGGCTATGGGTGTTAATCATCCGGCTGATTATAGGCTTTGGAGACTCGAGTCGCTGTGAGTATATGGGGAATAAACTGGTCCGATCAACCAGAATTTTGGTTCTTAGTGAAATTTTCACTAAGCGGATTATGAGTTCAGAGCTAGTTTAGACGGTCTGTTATATGAAACTGGTGTAAATATCCAGGAGATATGAAATTCGACCGGTATAACCGGTCTCAAAAATGTGTTCTTGGCAGAAATTGCTAAGAGGGATGTGGTTTCATGGAAGATAGTAAAATATAGTCTATCCGGAAAGACTCTTGCATTATTTGTGATCCTCAAATGATACAAGAGTCGGGGCTATACCTAATTAGGTGCACCTGACTGGTGCACCGAATCTAAGAGCGGCCTATATCGATCTGTGGGAGATGGAAATTAATGGAAAGATAAATGGAGTGGTCTGTAATGATTGCGTATCAAAGGATAATAATGAAGAATCAACTAGTGGACTCTTGCATTATTTGAAAGAAGTTCAAATGATCCAAGAGTCGGGGCTATACCCAATTGGGTGAACCTGGTCGGTGCACCAAGAGAAGAATTTGCAATGGTTACCTAATTAGGTGATATGAAGAATAAACTTACTAATTTTTTGGCTTTTTGAAGCGCTTCGGAGAAAGAAGAACCATTGCAGCAGATTAGAGTTCTTTTTAATTTTACCATGGAATCAAGACTAACGTGCGGAAGACCGGTCGGTCTTGTTCAAGGTCAAATCAAAAATTACTCGGGAGCTACTTGTCGTATGCTTGCCTTATGGGTATACAGATGATAAAGGAATGTATATGCAAAGACACGGTAACAAATCAATGAAGATAAAGGTGATGGAGATAGCGGACAGACTGGTTCCCGACCGGTCCGGAATAACGAAGTTTCTGTATACCGGTATGGAAACAAGGCGGATATCAAGACAGACGTACAATGACTTGAGGAGCAAGTTATTGAGCGATTTGTAGTTTGATTAGGACTACGAATCAATAAAGAAAGTTAGAGATAGAATTCCATATATGTAATCTATGTAATTGAGTAGGACTCGCATGTAACCCCGACTCCCCGGATATATAAGGCGGAGCGGGGACCCCCGAAAACTCTTTGAGATCTTGCAATTAGCAAATCGCTAAAGGCAATACATAACATACATGACGTAGGGTATTACTCTCGATCCGAGGGGCCTAAACCTGTCTAAAAACGCCTGTTCCTATGTGTTCGTGTGTTGCACCATCAAATTCCACGTTCGTGAGGGACCGGGTAGTACTAGTGCCGAGTTTAAAACTCGACACATGGCCTTGCTCGGGCCTATCACCTCTGGATTGGCCCATTGAGGTAAGGTGGTGATCTCCCCCAACACAAAGTACGGGCCGGTTAGATCACGAGAGAATCAAGAACGTTCGAGGTGGCGAGCGCGCTCAGGATTTTAAGCTGGGTGCACTCACCCCGGGTGGGCGATGTGGTACCAAACATCCCCACCCAGGTTGCGTGCCACTCGTAATATCGGCCGGCCGACGTCATCGGTCGATATTACAGGAGGACGCACTATAATATCGACCGGTTGACATCAGCGAGCCGATATTACGGAATCCAGCGCCTTGCGTTGGGAGGACGCAATGTAATATCGGCCGGCGACATCACCGGCCGATATGACGGAAGGTCCTTCCGTAATATCGGCCGGCTACGTCGATCGGCCGATATTACGATGGTCGGTGCAATCCGGGTGGGTTTGTTTAGTACCACATCGCCTACCTAGGATGGGCGCGCCCAGCTTAAAAGCCCGAGCGTGCTCGCCATGTCGAACGCTCCCGATTCTCTTTCGACTGATCGGCTCGTGCTTTGCTTGTTGGGCTGCTGGGCTCGTGGGCCCGCGAACCTAGGCCGCTTATGAAAAGGCTTGAATTTAGTAATTGGTCGACAGTCGATGAAAAATTCACCCTAGTAATGGTGAGCCGATAGTAGATGGGCCCACATTTTTTTCTTTTTTGATTATTGGTTTCAAAAAATAACAAATATGTAAATTTGAATAACATAAATATGTAAATTTGAATAAACGTAAATCTTTAAATATATTAAAACAAATAAATATTTAAATCTACTTAAATATATAACTGTTTATTTATGATAAATATATATTCAATTTTATTTAAATCTACTTAAATATACAAATTTTTATTTTTGATAAATATATATTCAATTATATTTAGTTCTACTTTTGGTAAATTCTAATTTAGATAAATATATACTTATATATTTTGTAACCGATAAATGTTTTAAAAATAAACAAAACATCTAACAAATTCGAAAAACTCAAATATTTTATTCTAATGTAAAGAAATATATATATTTCTTTTCTAAGATATTTTTTATCTAATGACATGTGGGTCCCATATGTCCAGAGCGATTCATGCTCAAGATCACGGGGAGGGGGTCTCATTTTTTCTTTTGATTCATTTTTAAATATTCAAACTAGTATATTTTACTCAATTATTGTCCAAATGGGACAATTTTTTTCCTAAATTTTTATAAAATTCCAATATATCTATTAGGATTAGGTTGGTTTAGAAAATTTGTTATAACTAAGTATATATCATATTGAGTCTATTTCAACATTTATTGAATATTTTTCATGAACCATAATGAATTCTACCATTATTAGTTGTTGGTATGCATAACATGTATAAATACATACGTATATTTTTTGTTCCAATTTTCAGGAGCATATAGACCTGTGTGAGTTCAATTTGACTTGCATTTAAGTCTAAAACTCATTTCACTTTGGACAATTTGACCTAGTTTTTTTTGCCAAGATTCGTAAAAAAATTTAAAAAAATATAAATAGGCTTGCATGGTTGGCAACGAGTGCCTTGACAAAAATGAGGTCAAACAACCCTATAATTTTCAAAATAAAAATCCTCAAATTCATTCCAAAAATGAAGTTTATTTTCTTTTTTTGTATCTGAAGATTGCTTTAATGTTTCAAACAAATTTTTGGCACACACAACTATCATAACCATTGCAATCTACTATAATTTTGATGGATTTTTTCTTAATAAACGAGTGCATGTATTATAGTCCATTTTGTGCAAAATTCATCATATACTTGTAAAAATGCATTTGTGTTTGTAAACAATTGACCCAATGACATACTAAATTTGACTTGAAATATAAACATTGCTTGCGAAATAACAATAGATTTGTAAAAAACAAATTTGATTAGGGTCGCTGTAATATCGGTCTCCGACGTCGGCAGGCCGATAGTATAGTGGCTCTGTAATATCGCTCGGTCATTGACGACAGCGCCCTCGATATTACTGGCTTAGGCTATATAAGGCGGCTCCCTACTTGCCGCTTTTGCATACTGCCGGACTTAGCCATTTTTTGCTTCGTGCCAACACGCTGCCGGAAAATCCCATCGCGCCGCGCCCTCTCTCCGTTCGTCCCCCACCCTCATGTTGTCCGTTCGTGACCTCCATCTCCGTGGGATCCGCCGCGGGGAGCGCTAGCTCACCGGCCGCGGGGTCCTGGACGACCTCTCCTCGCCGTCGGGAGCTCATCGTCGTGCTCGTGGGCTCGGCCTCCTCCTACCCGAGCTCGTCGATGGCCTCCTCGTTCCCGAGCTCGTCGATGGCCTCCTCGTTCCCGAGCTCGTCGATGGCCTCCTCGATCCTAACCCTAGCTCACCGGCCAGCCGGCTGCTCCCCATCTGCGGGTTCCTCGACGGCCTCCTCGCCATCCGGGACCTCCACGTCGTTCTCGTGGATGCGGCCTCCTCACACGCCACCGGCTAACCTCCTCCTCCTCTCGTTCCTGTACTCGCCTCCCTCCTCCGGGTGTGTTGATGACATCCCCTCTGCAATTGCTTGCTAAATTAGTTCCCGATGAGATCCCCTCCGTGCAATTGCTTGCTAAACTAGTTGCTGATGAGATCCCCTCTGTGCTGATATTGCCTATTTGTTTGTGCTGCTTGCTAAATTAGTTGCAATGGCTTGCTAAATTAGTTGTAATTCTTGCTAAATTATGTGCCATACCGTATGTAAATGTCGTACTTGTTTCTTTTAAGTATGAATTATGTGCAATACTTGCTTTATTATTTTTGTTTAAGTACAAATTCATGTTTAAATCTTGATTATTTTCATTTATTCATTCATGTTTAAATTCTGTTTACATGCTTAAACTATGTGGATGCATGTAAAATTGTTATTCATATATGCTTATGTGGATTCATGTCAAATTATATGCTTGTATGCTTTGTATGATATATGCTTTAGTCATATTCTTTTATTTAATTATGTATCATATATGCTTCTATGCTTTGTATGATATATTCTTTAGTCATATTCTTTTATGTAATTATTCATCATATATGCTTGTATGCTATGTAGGACTATATGTTCCTAATTATCATATGTAGTCATATATATGGACATATATATTTTAATTTAGAATTATATTATGTGTTTGAATAAATTATCACTCTTTCCTTTATATTCTACTCTCCTCCTTTCGCCTAGAGGGGGGCGGGGGGGGGGGTTAATAGGCGATCCTAAAAATTTCTGCGAAATAAGACTAAGACGAAATCATCAAATACCGGAACTTCCGGTAGGGTACTTGGCACTTCCGGTATAGGGTCAAAGTTGTGGAATTAAGCCTATGAAATTCTAGGAATTTAAAGGCACAAAAGAAAGCTAACAATCAACCTAACAAAGTAAACAACGACACGCTTAATTAAAAGAGAGAAAGCACGGAGACACGGATTTTTCACCGAAGTTCAAGTCCACCTACGACTCTACGTCTCCGTTGAGAAAGTCCACCAAGGACCGGGTTTCTTTCAACCCTATTTCTTGCTCAAGTCACCACCAAGGTTGAGCTTGAGTTTTCCACCATCAACGCCCCTTTCGGGACGGGTAATAGAAACTACTCGAGCGTCACCACATAAGTTGGAAGCTCACGAGCACGCCTAGCCATCTAGGAGCTCAAAGCTCCAAGAGTAACAAATCCAAATCACAAGCTTGACGGGAGTATCGGAACTAGATTTCGGGATAGACCTAGATTTCTGGACCACATCGGAACTTTGGGTAGAGTATCGAAACTCAAAGGAGGGGTCGTACTCGAGCTTCTCGTGTCCTATCGGAACTTCCGAAATGGCATTCCGGAGTGTTCAAAACTCTCCGAGTGCCTACCGGAACTTCCGGTACCGGAGACTAGAACTTCCGGTATGGCATTCCGGAGAGTCCAAAACTCTCCGAGTGCCTACCGAACTTTCCGTACCGGGGACCGGAACTTCCGATATGGCATTCCGAGAGAGTCAAAAACTCTCCGAGTGCCTATCGAAACTTCTAGTACCAGGGATCAAATCTTCCGGTATGGCTTTCCGGAGAGTCCAAAATTCTCTCGAGTGCCTACCGAAACTTCCGATACCATACCCGGACTTCCGGTGGGTTCCGAAAGGATATACTTGGGATGGTTTTTCTTGGATTTTGTGAGCATCTTCATTTTTTACCAAGAGTGTGATTTGCATCCCTTATTATAGTACGACATCCCTATGACTCAAAGCAAAGATAAAACTTGAAGTCCATGCTTTGAGAGGGATCTTTCTCCATTTTTCACTTTATCATTTTGCTCAATACTTTTCTTCTTTTTCATCATCCTTGCTATGCTTTCATGTTCTTTGGATGTTCACTACACACATTCTCATGAAAACATTAGTCCAAATTTAATTGTATTGATATCTATCATCCAAAATAAAATGAGGGGCCTAGATGCACTTACAGTCTCCCCTTTTTGGTGATTGATGCCAATACAATCAAATTTCTAAAAAGATAGGTCAAAAAGCTCAACATGCACAAATAAAAGGTGAGCTCCCCCTTAGTATGTGCATGAAATTGAATTTCAAGATTTGTCCTTTACACTACCAAATGCACATTTTGAATTATCAACATAAAGAGCTTCTTTCCCTTTATCTATGCATCCATGTCATGAACAAAAGAGACAACAAGAAACATGCATTATGACATTTCATCTTCACACAAATGCAACTAAACGGAGAGAACAACATTACACCATATCAAGACATAAAGCATCACATAGATAAAAAATGCAAGTCTTACTATTACAATCATCAATTGTTCAAACTTAAAGGTTGTCCAACATGTAGTCCATCACACGAAGAAACAACAAGGATAGATAGATAGAAATTTCTTCTCCCCCTTTGGTAACAAATCACAAAAAAGAGAAAAGAAGCACGGTGACGCCCACAAGAATCACTCCTCATCATCATCGTCGTCTTCTTCTTCCTCCTCGCCATCGCTCTCCTCATCATCATGGCTTGCAACTCCCTTGCCCTTCTCCCGAGGTGGAATCTACATGGCGTAGCGGGGAGAGGAAGAGGTGGCTGCCGCTGCCGCAGGTGTCCTCCCACTCGTCATCCTCAACACTCTCTGTCTTACTATCCTCGGCATCCTGTGCTGCTGCTCGTGCTGCTACCCTAGCGGCCTGCTAATAAGGAGCCGATGGATCCTCCCATTGTCGTGGCACAATCGGAGCAAACTCCAAGAGAGGTGGAGGAGGCTGTTGCTACTGCTCGAGCAATGTGAGCAAGATATCTTTGATGACCTTCATTGATGCGCAGTTGCTCCATCCTCATCTCATAGATGTCCTCACTCGTTTGCGTTGCACGTACAAAAGATTTTCTTGAGGACCGAGCTAACAAACCCGGACTTGCTGCGAGTCCGGTGAGAGGAGGGGTCGGGAATGTCCCTAGTTGCCCGAGTTGAAGATGAAGGAGGTGGAGGAGCTCCCTATCTCACTGGAGATCCCTGAGGGGTGGGGAGAAGAGGGAACTTCTTGGGACGAAGTCCTGGATGCTCCTTGTCATGGATCAAGTGAATCCCTGTCACAAGCTCAATCATCTTCATGATAAAAGGAGAGAAGGGAAGGCTGGCCTTGTGAGTGTAAGAGTGATTGATGATAGATGTCCGGATGTGTTCGAAGGGCTCGGCTCCGGGACGCATAGGACATAAGAGAGTCTCAGCTGTTGCAAGCAAGGACGATGCATCCCCTATCTTAGGATCCAAGGTCCACCCGAACATGTTGTTCGGGACACGGTAGTAGGGGTGCAATCCAAAGTGAGTTCCAACAATCATCCCCTTGGACTGGTCATAGCGGTTATCATACATGAACTCCAAAGCTGCATCATCGGGTGGATCAATTATGTTGATGTTGTTCTTGATAACATCCTGGTGATCAAAACCAAGAATCTCGGCAAGCCGAGCATATGTGATCTGAAATCTATTTCAATCAAGCGTCCGAGTGCATGATGGAATCCTCCTGAGAGTCCTCATTGAACTCAAGCCAAAGGGTGGCATAGAACTCAACCACCAGTTTGGTATTCCACCCATGCTCAAGTACCATAATATCCACCAAATCTCTATTCGAACACTCGGACTTGATCCGATCGAACACCTGGATCATTCCGGCAATCCATCCACTCCTCGTTGATCCACTTCATCTCGGTGGTCTTCTTCTCGGTGATCCTAAAAATTTCTGCAAAATAAGACTAACACAAAATCGTCAAATATCGAAACTTCCGGTGTAGGGTGAAAGCTGCAGAATTAAGCCCTACACAATTCTAGTGATTGCAAGAAGGAAAATGACAGCCCTATGCAATTCTAGGAATTTAAAGGCACAAAGGAAAGCTAACAAGCAACCTAACAAAGTAAACAACAACGCACTTAATTAAAAGAGAGAACGCACACGAGACATGGATTTTTCATCGAAGTTCAAGTCCACCTAGGACAATACGTCTCTGTTGAGAAACTCCACCAAGGAGCGGGTTTCTTTCAACCCTATTTCTCGCTCATGTCACCACCAAGGTTGAGCTAGAATTTTCCACTATGAATGCCCCTTTCGGGATAGGTTATACAAAATACTCGGGCATCACCACACAAGTTGGAAGCTCACGAGAACGCCTAGCCGTCTAGGAGCTCAAAGCTCCAAGAGTAACAAATCCGAATCACAAGCTTGATGGGAGTGAAGATGCTCAAGAATGGAATCAAGTCTCTCAATCTCTTGCTAGAATGGTCTCACTTGAATCCTAGCTCAAGGATGGAATTTCAGCTTTTGGAGAGGATTTGGAGTGAGCGGATCGAGGCTCAAGAGTGTTCTTGTTCGGAATGTGCAAGAGAGAGTGAGTGAGGGGTGGAGTGTGGTTTATATACCACAGCTACAAAAAGAGTCGTTGGACTGTCCGAACGACCCGCAGTGGAACTTCCGATAGGACATCGAACTTCACGGTATGGTCAAATTAGTGTTAGATCCGGATTTCGGCTGCACCAAAACTTCCGGTAGAGTACCGGAACTTCCGGCATGTAGGTTTAGGGTTCAAAGTAGGGGTCGCACCGGAGCTTTCGGTGTTCTATCGGAACTTCCGGTATGGCATTCCGGAGATTTCAAAACTCTCCGAGTGCCTACCGGAACTTCCGGTACCGAGAGACCAGAACTTCCGGTATGGCATTCCGGAATGTCCAAAACTCTCTAAGTGCATACCGAAACTTTCGGTACCGGGGACCGAAACTTCCGGTATGGCATTCGAGAGAGTCCAAAACTCTCTAAGTGCCTACCGGAACTTCCGATACCATACCGGAACTTACGGTGGGTCCCGATAGGATAGGCTTGGGATGGCTTTTCTTGGATTTTGTGAGCATCTTCATTTTTTACCAAGAGTGTGACTTGCATCCCTCATTATAGTATGGCATCCCTATGACTCAAAGCAAAGATAAAACTTGAAGTCCAAGCTTTGAGAGGGATCTTTCTCCATTTTTCACTTTATCATTTTGCTCAATACTTTTCTTCTTTTTGATCATCCTTGCTATGCTTTCATGTTCTTTGGATGTTCACTACACACATTCTCATGAAAACATTAGTCCAGATTTAATTGTATTGATATCAATCATCGAAAATAAAATGAGGGGCCTAGATGCACTTACACTCTATCCTGTCGTCTTTCCTCGATTTCTAACAATTTCCTCAATTTCTCTCTCCTTCCTCTATTTTGCAAAGAAATTCAGATGCTACATCCTTGATCTAGCTATGTAGCAATGCTCGATGATGAAAGCGTGGTAAGTGAGATGAGTATGGAAGCATGGACCACATCCTCGGATGTCGGAAACATGTGAACATACAAGTCTAGGACCTTAGAGCATTGGAAGGCCGTTGATTCGGTAACCCGCACCGAGAGCAACTTTTTGACAGTTGATTACTTTTTGGATAAGAATCTATATTTATAGGAGATAGGGTAGATGGGGGGTGAATATGGAATGTAGGGTGTCTTTCATTAGGAAGGTAGGTACAAACAAATGCAACACATACGCAATTCGTACAACCTCGGAGTTGACATGGTCGGATGCTTGGGTATTCTCCGGATCATCTTTGTGATGCGTATGCCACATTATATTTGATTTTCTAGAGGATATACAAGTATCCCGACCTATTTCTCTTGAGGTCGTATAATTTGCGGTATGCATTGCATAATGTGCACTTGTCGTTCTATTGAAAGTGTTCTACATTATATGTCAATCCTCCTCGTCTCATTGTATAATATTGATGCTATACCTATTCCGATGCCATGTAATATAAATTATTTGATTTTGTAAATTAATTCTCACTATTTATTTTTCTATTTTCTCCCTTTTCTTGGTGCAAATCCAACATATAGACTATTTTTGTCGGTATTTATTATCTTTTTGTTCTAAATACGGAACCCTAGAAAATGGAGGAAGCAAAAGGGCGGAACCAGTTGGAAGCCCAAATTCGTTGTAGTTTTCATCGGGACGCGAAGGCGGTTCTAATGAAGAGACATCATTCGAGGAACCGTCCCCTCTAGATCCTCCGTGTGCTAAGAGGCAACGACTTGAGGTGCCGAATCCGGATTACAATCCGGACGATGAGGTTGCTCTCCCTCGTCGTAGTGCTCGACGCCTCTTCGTAGAAGGGGCTGATATGTTACAACCGGAGGATCCGCCCGCTCCCACCTCATCAAACTTACAAAATCGAAGGAGGGGGCGAAAGAACACGAACAAGCACAATACTAAAATTCGCCTGTAACAGACCTTAGACAAGGATGGGGCACCAATGGAGCTCTGAGGAAGTCAACGCACCTTGGCTTAATGATTGTGGTTACTTGGTCGGGACAAAAATAAACATCAACTATGACAGGTGGCTTAAGGTGCCGAAGCAAGATAAGGAGGAATTATGGAACAACTTGAGCAAAATTTACATATTCCCTCCCGACATCTCCGAACGTGCCAAGACAACAACTTTGAAGACTATGGGAACATGCCTTAGGACGTTCGGGACCACACTTAACACCAAGTTTCGAAGAAGGGCCTCAAGCCGTTAGAGAAGTATGGCTTCATCACGCCCGATGATTTGCGGGCGTTTGCCACTAGACTCAACACTGCTCGAAGCCAAACAAAAGAGTGAGGTTTTCAAGAACCCGACTCGGAGGAACAAGTTGCATCCTAATCTCCGCCCTAGCGGCTATCGGGCTAAAGTGAAGAAATGGAGGCGGATGGAAGAACAACAACGACAAGCTGGGAAAATGGAACCCCTTGATGGTTGTAGTGAACATACCCGCGATTGGATCCTTGGACGTTCAAAGTCAACTCACGATGGACAGCTAGTTCCAAAAAGCTCTTGGGGTAGCGAACCAGCTAGCCGCATAGGAGAATGATGGCACTTTTATTCCGTCCCCAACTGAATACCAACTTACTGCTGCCATCGGGACGAATCAACATCGAGGTCGTACGCGGGTGGTCTCGTCAAAGACGAGATTGAAACAAATGCCTTCGACGGGCACTACGGGCACAAGCGAATGCGATCGATGTGGTGGGCCACCGGTTGAAGCTCCTGGTCATGATTGGTGGGTACAAAATTACTACCAATTCGTCCAAAATAGTCCACAACATGCCCCCCAACCTTTTGTGGTTCCGAGAATTCCACCTAAGTATCGGCAATCCTAGTCCACAATCTCATCCTCCAAGCAGTCATGGCTCGGTTCCGGATGTCACCAAGTACCCAGTGGATGACATCATCGAGAATACACCTTGCTCGCTACACATGGAGCTTGGCAAGCGAGGGAAGACATTCGTCAAGGTCGCCGAGGGCATTGCTATTCCACGACGTACATTTAACGATGTACGTATCCCTCGAAGTGTGCTAGGGTTCAAATAATCAAGGTCGAGGACAACTATCTCTCGTGCGACCTTGATTGTCCCAATGAGAATGACGGGATTGGCACACTTGAGGATGCTATTAATCAATTGGTCCTTTGGCCGCGGCGAGAGATCACTATTCATATAGTGCAAGATTCGCAACAGCTGTCAACTTCACCTCGAGCATGCTCCCACTCACGGAGAAGAGGATCATCGTGGCTTATCTATCGAGCCCCAACCTTCACCTCGGCCATCTCCGGCACATGAAGTGCGTGATCAGATCGCTCAACGAGAAGGCTTCTCCACTCCGCCTCGTGAAATTGTGGAGAAAGATGTTTCTCTACTCCGTACGTCATCCACCCCGGCGCCCCACACACCACACGACAAAGGGGTGGTGGCCACTCGATTCTCGTCTACTCCACGTCAAAGGGGTGGTTCCAACGTTCCGCCTCGCTGTACTCGAGCTGCGCACGGAGGGTGGCAACCTCGATGGTGTGCTCGGTGAGCTCGGTGGTGCGCTCAGCAAGCTCGGCGGTGCGAGTAGTAAGCTCGGTGCTGCGGGTGGAGAGGGCGGCCTGCAGAGCATTGCGCTCCTGCTCCAACTCAAGCACACGCCGCGAGAGATTCTCGCGGTCCAACATGAGCTTGCCGTAGGCCATCTGTCGGAGAATTTTGAAAGACACAAGTCAAAACTCAATATCCAACAAAATACATGCTAAGTAATAGAGCATGAGAGATGGATGGAAAAAGATTGCAAAAACATGCAACAAAGCTCTTTACACACGACCTAGCACTACCCGATGTTGACAGATTTAACAGGTTATGGGAATTCGACAATTACTCCTAGTTCTGGGCACAACTAAATTTTTGATTGGTACCAAAGTTGTAGATAATTTCTTAATCTTTCCAACACATCCTAGAACAGCTCAATCTGACTTGTCGTTTGAGAGATATGCTCAATGTTCGACAGGGACAAAACCGGAGCACATTCTGGAAATTCAGAAATAGCTCTCTGTAATGGCCACTTCTGACCACGTTCCAGATTTTTACCGGACCTGAACCTAGCATATTATTGTAGTAGACATTACAAGATTTCCAGAAAGTATTTATTTGCCCTATTCGGTTGAGTAATGAAAGAGTTATTCTCATTTTCGTGAAACCTAACAAATCTATCACGGTCTTATTCCCGGTTTTCCAACTTTTGTGAAAATTGAGTTATGTGACCAATTTTTCATGGTTGTTTCATTAAGATGAGTTCATGCGAATATAAACACCAGACGAGCGTTTTGGTGGCACACACACTCTCACACGTTACTACACAAACTAAAACGTTGTTATGTACCCGCAAGAGAGTGATTCCAGAAACAATACACCAAAATAAAAGAAACTATCGAAAACAAAGCACAGTTCTACTCTCACAATCCATGGAAAAGGACCGCCTCGTGGTATCGCCACGAGCTGTCATTGTCCCGTATTATTACTTCCGTGGGTACGGAGCGCTAATTGAAATTGGAAACATACCTTTGCCAAAGCCGTAGATGCAAATATTTAAACAATCATAACACGGGGTTAGTTTTGCCACCATTCAATATAGTTCTTATATTGGCCTTTCTAGACTCGTACCTCACCATAACACAAAAACGGGGTTTAAGATTTTTACAATGGTTGTTAACGTGACGCAAATCCAAAGTCGGCTCGATATCACATGTCACACCCCTATCCCGAAGGATAGATTAGTGTGGTACGGATCGCCTCGGGAGATGGTTGAAGAAACAACCATGCATAGCATCACAATAACAAGCATAGATGATTTGCAAGGTTTACATAGTTAAGTGTCGAATTACAACTTGAGTTCCGAATAAAAGATACATTAGGTTCGCAAATTTAAGTTACATAACCATGATCTTTGTTCGGGATAAAGTGCGGAAGCGATTACATAACACGACGATACATAGGTAGCTCATGTGAACTGTGCCAGCCTAGGCCACGGCTCACTCCTCATGGGTCGGAGAGCTAGGAACCCACTCACTGGACCACTCTTTGGGCTCCTCTCCATCCCAGACAACCTTACCACAACAATCACAATACCCGGCTTACGGGAACCCTGAAAATACACATGTTGTGGGAAAGCCCGAGTATGTAGCATACTCCGCAAGTCTTACCCGTCAAATTGACCATCTAAGACCGACACCAAGATGCATGGGGTTTGGCCGGGTTAACTTGGTATTTGCATAAAAACAGCCCCTGATTACTTATGTTTGCATTTTTATGATCGGCCACATTAATAGGGTTGTTACACAAATGAAACTTTAGTGAGCATACTAAGCAATACAAGAATTTGCAATACAACATATTATCAATATAAAACAGCAAGCATCTCATATCTTTCCAACTTACTAAACATTATAAACTGCTCAAAACAAGTGGTCCTCATTAACCGAGAGGAACGGTAATAATTATCGAATTATTAATCCTGCAGGAAAGATACAAATGCACGACATACGCATCATTTAAGAACACATATGGCCACCTTTCGCGAGTTCATCATAAAGTAAATCACGGGGCCACCAACCCCGAGTACACGTCCCCCTTGCGATCTCTATAAACAACGTGCCCAAGGCTTAACCTGTGTACTCTCCAACGGTCCTCAACCCGTGCAACCACCCTGCCATACACATCACCTCTAGGTCGGTGAGATATCCGACCCACTTTACAATTCACAAGCTACATAGGTTTATCAATGAAAGCATATAACTTTTCTGGTCATGAGGGACTAATGAGCAGCATGAACAGTGAATAGGACAATAAGCATGTAAGGGATACAAAAATATGAGCATGAATTCATATTCTTATATGCTGAAATTGGTATTTACTTGATTTAAACAAAATGGCAGCAAAACAATTATCTATAGTGCTCAAAATTAAACATGGAATTTTGTGCAAGTGTACAGAACTAGGAAGAGTAATTCTACCAAGTTTCATGCAAAAATAATTTACACGGAATTAATGCAAAATTAATTACATAAAATACCAATAATGTAATAACATGAGAAATATGCAATGAAAATGCAGTTTTCTTCTGCAGGGTGCTCAAGTATGCCAAGATGCATGTTTTGCCCAAGTCTCACATTTATTTGATGTTTATTTGAATAGATATGAAGTTATTTAATTTATAAGGGTTGCAAATTAATCATTTTTGACAATTACACAAAATGACCAAATCACAAGATCTCATGTTACTTTTTGAAAATTAAACATTTTCAGAATTCAAACAAAATTTAGTTTGCAAATTTTGGGCTTTTAAAACAGGAGATATGATTTTTTTAAGATGCAACAAAGTTTGCACTATTTTACAAAAATGCCACTGCTAATTTAAACGAGAGGGCAGCGCGGGCTCCGGCGGGCGGTGGCCGACGCCGACGAGGTCGTGCGGAGGGGCACGCTAGGGCGGCGTGAGGGCTGGGCTTGGGCCAGGGCAATGTGCACGCGGCCGGGAGCAAGGTGGTGGGGTTTGCGGGGCCCTGCGGTGACCCGAGGCGGGCCGCAGCGAGCGGCGGCACGAGCGGAGCTTCGGCGGGCACGTGCGTCCAGCATAGGAGGAGACCGAGAGGGTGCGGCTCGCGCGTGAGCACCACCTTGCAGAGGAGAGTGACGGTGTGGGGGCGGGCGGTGCCGAGGGAGGCCGGGGAGCGGGTCTCGACGTGGGGGTGGCGGGGGCGGGACGGCGGCGGCGCCACCTTCTCCAATTCCGGATGGAGCTCCGCACGGCAAGGGTAACGGGAGTAGGGGAAGATGTATGTGGTGCTTGTGGATGGAATTGCGGATGAAATTTGGATGGGGCCTTGGCTTCCACGCCTTGGTTTAGCGCCGGTAGGGAGGGGAGTTGGCAGGGCACCGCACGGCCGGTCGACGGGAATGGGCGCGGGACTTCAATTCCCGGACATTCCTGTTGGCCACCGGGTACAGGGACGGGGAGCGCGCACGCGTGGAGCGGCGACCTGGCTGGCCGGACCGGCGGTCCGAGCCGCCATTGCCCGGAGGACAATGAGCTCGAATTGGATTTCCAAAATTTAAATATGGCTTTTTGAAATAATTTTCAAAACTCAACTTCCAAGATGCGTACAATCGAGACAAAAATCAGGGGTGCTCAGCAAGATGTGATATACAATTTTCTTTTTGGTGTGAAGTTCAAATTCTGCTCATAGAATTTTATATAAATTCCAGGAACGGTGTCGTCTTGAATTTGAATTTGAATTTTTGAGCTTTTCAAACTTTGTTCAAAATTTTGGTAAAAATGCCCTAAAATCGTGGTTTTGCATGGACAACATGATGGTGCAAAAATAAGTGGGTGTTACTGTTGTGAAAATTGAAGGTACTTAAGAGCTAGGCTTTTCCCCTTTTGTTTAATATTTTTCTCATTTTCCTGAATTTATTTATTGGTGGGTTGTTTAGGTTTTTGCTGATTGTGACTAAGTCATTAACCTTAATAGTGACATGGGATGTCACAACAGCCATCTCAGCACCTGGCTCCACAAGGGACAGCCTCACGAGATGCTCGTCACTTGATGCAACGAGTGGAAAGAGGAGGGATCTTGTAGCTGGGTGCTAGTCCTTTTCCCTTCCTATCCCAGGCCGCAGAGCCGACGCCAGCAGGCCACCAAACAGGCACCGTAAGATGAGACGGCAGCAAGATGTTGTAATATGATCTAAATTCAATCTTGCTAGGGATGCCTAAGAGGTGTGAGAGGTGGAGTCCTTCCACGTTAGGGGTCGTATTAGTTATTCACCCATATATATACATCTTGTGTGTTACAAGGGAAAAGAGAGACTCATTGTAATTCCCCTGCTTTTGTAAACTCTCCTCATATAGTGAAGATCGGCGGTTGGTGCCCGTGATTTTTTGCCACCAGGGTTTTCCACGTAAAAATTTGTACTTCATTTCGATCTTGTTTATGCATTATTTGCTAATAAGTGGTACCAGAGCCGGACACAAGATTAATTAAAAAACTACAGTTTAATCCCTGTCCGCGTAGCCACCGCCCGATCTCTTGGTCGCGTCGCTGCCACTGTTCTAGATCTTGCGATTTTCATCGCCCGCATCCGTGGTTGCTTCTCTACCCTGTGTCGCACGCGAATTCAAGTGACCTTGCTGTCATGCGCGGACTGCTCTAGTCGGCGACCGGACGTCTTGAGTCCAAAGGGAAGTCGGCGAACTTGATTTGTTTCTATTTTGGCTTCGTCCGGTGAAATCAATCTAGAAAAGCTGGCTATACACCGCCGGTGCACCGACTTTGTCTCCTTGCTCATCGAGTCCCAGGCGAGGTGCCCATCGGATCATCGGTGGTGGAATCACCCAAGGCGATCTCCACCATGTTTTTTACTGTTTGGTGTAGTTTTGAGATTTTTGCTACGCGCACACAGAAATTCTACACAGGAGATCGTTTCTTCTTTTTCTGCTGAACGTACACGAGAGGTGTACCAGGGAGTCTAAAGAATTTGCTTTGTCCACACAAAGTTGCACCAGTGATTCTGCAGATTTATTTTGTTGCCAATTTCTTCGATGGCTTCTCTCATGTATGATATTCCGCTGCTTGATTGTGATACACGGTTCACTCTTTGGCAAGTCAAGATGAGGGCAATACTAGTGCACACTGATTTAGATGATGCGCTGGATTCTTTCTCTAATAAGGAGCAAGAGTCTTGGACTGATGAAGAAAAGCGTCGTGATCGTAAGGCTCTTTTACAAATTCATCTTCATTTATCTAATAATATTTTGCAAGAGGTTTTGGAACAGAAAACCGCTGCTGCTTTATGGGTCAAGCTGGAGTCGATCTGTATGTCTAAGGATCTAACCAGCAAGATTCATTTGAAGATGAAATCATTTACTCACAAGTTACAAGAGGGTGATTCATTGGCCTCTCGTTTATCGAGTCTTCAAGGAGATTGTTTCAGACCATACGTCCATCGAGGTAAAATATAGTGATGAAGATTTAGCTCTTATGCTTTGGTGTTCGTTGCCCCCTTCTTATTCAAACTTCAGAGACACTATATTATACAATCATGGCACTCTTACTGTTAGTGAGGTTTATGATGCTTTGCATACAAAGGAAAAGATGAGATCGATAGTGTCTCCTGAAGTTGCTGCCAGCTCTAATGGAGAAGGTTTGTCTGTTCGTGGTAGGACAAAGAAGAAGAAATTCAACAATGGGAGAGGCAAAAGTTCGAGTGTTCATTGGGGCCGCTCTAATCCAGAGGCAAAGATAAGTTATGCACATATTGTAAAGGGAATACTCATGATATTTCTGAATGTTATAAGTTGCAGAATAGGGAGAAGAAGGAAGTTGCTCAAAGGGCTAAATCTAATCCTAATGATGATAGTGTTGCTTCTGTTCTTGCTGTTGATGATAGCAGTTCGATGGTGATGTTCTTTTTGCTTTTGCTGGATGTGCCAAAATTAATGATGAATGGATTCTTGATTCTGTCTGGTCGTTTCATATTTGCATTAATAGAGATTGGTTTTCCACCTATGAATCTGTCCATAGTGGAGGCTCTATTTTGATGGGTGATAACACTCCTCGCAAGGTAGTAGGCATGGGATATGTTCGGATTAAGATGTCGGATGGTATTGTCGAACATTGACATATGTGAGGCACAGCCCATCTATGACAAGAAAACTTATTTCTTTGTGTACTCTTGATCGTAATGGGTATAAATACTCTGCTGGAGGTGGAGTAATGAAGGTAACTAAAGGCTCTCCTGTTGTCATAAAAGGTGATTTATTGACTGCCAATTTATATCTTCTTCAAGACACTACTTGTTATTGGCATTGTTTCTGTTTCTACCAAGTCATTATCTGATTCTGATGCTACTAACCTTTGGCATATGCGTCTTAAGCATATAATTGAGCTTGGTATGACAATTTTGATGGGCATAGCAGTAAGCTGGATTTTTGTGAGCATTGTGTGTTTGGCAAACACAAGAGGGTGAAGTTCAACACTTCGGTTCATACTATCCAAGGTATTCTTGATTATGTGCATTCTAATTTATGGGGTCTTTCTCGTAAGACTTCTCTTGGAGGTGCTCGTTATATGTTGACAATTATTGAAGATTATTCAAGGAAGGTATGGCCTTATTTCTTAAAGCATAAATCAGAAGCATTTTCTAAATTCAAAGAGTGGAAGATTATGGTGGAGAAAGAAACCGATAGAAAGGTGAAGGTTCTTCGCACCGATAACGGGATGGAATTCTGTTCTCATGCTTTTAATTCATATTGTAAGTCTCAAGGCATTGTGAGACATGGATAAACAGGACTATCATCTCTAAGGCCCATTGCATGTTGTCTAATGATAGTCCGAGTAGGCATTTTTGGGCTGAGGCTGCTTCCACTTCTTGTTTTCTAATTAATCATTCTCCCTCTATTGCTATTGATAAGAACCAATTGAGGTATGGTCTGGTTCTCCAACAAATTATTCTGAATTGGGAGTTTTTTGTTGTCCTGCTTATGCTCATGTTGATAATGGTAAATTGGAGCCTAGAGCTATTAAGTGCATTTTTCTTGGTTATCGTTGTGGTGTCAAAGGTTATAAATTATGGGATCCTGAATCTAAAAAGGTTATTACTAGCATAAGTATTGTCTTTAATGAATCTGCTATCTCTACTAATGCTCCAGTTCGAGTTCGCAGACCTCTAGTGTGCAGGTTGAGCATGTTATTGATTCAGCACATACACCGGATACTGACATAGATGCACTTATTGATGATGATTCATCGGTTATCCCGCATTCTCCCGCTGTGCAGTCTCCACAACGTTCTATTGCAGTTGACAGGTCTAGGAGGCCTCATGTTCGACCCAAGAGGTTAATTGACCAATGTAATATTGTTGCTTATGCTTTGAGTTGCGCAGAAGATGTTGAAGATACTACTGAACCTTCTAATTATTCTAAGCCTATTACTCAATAATGAAATAGCAAGGTTGGTTGCTAAAGGCTATAGTCAGATTCCAGGTATTGACAATAAAAATGTGTTTTCTCCTGTTGTGAAACATAGCTCTATTAGCACTTTACTCAATATTGTTGCTATGCATGATTATGAGCTTGAGCAATTAGATGTTAAAAATGCATTCTTACATGGAGAATTAGATGAAAATATTTATATGGATTGACCTGAAAGTTTTGCTATTCCTGGAAAAGAACACCTTGTATGTAAGTTAAAGATATCTCTTTATGGCTTGAAACAATCTCCTAGAAAGTTGCATAAGAGATTTGACTCCTTTATTCTCTCTAATAGCTTTAAGCGATATGATTATGATAGATGTGTTTATTTGAATATTGTTAATGGTTCAACTATTTATTTGCTTCTCTATGTCGATGATATGTTGATTGCTGTAAAAGATGAGTCAGAATTAGCCAAATTGAAATCACAATTGAGTAATGAATTTGAGATGAAGGATTTGGGTGCAGCAAGGAAAATTCTTCGCCTGGAGATTATTATATGGAGACAGTCCGGCAAGTTATTTCTTAGTCAAAAAGTGTATATTGAAAAGGTCCTTCGTCGTTTCATTATGCATAAAGCTACACCAGTGAGTACTGCTTTAGCTCCACATTTCATATTATCGTCAGCTTTATATGTCCTGAGTCGAATAAAGATATTAAGTACATGTCTAGAGTTCTTTATAAGAGCACAGTTGGTTCTCTTATGTATGCTATGGTTTGCTCTTGTCCTGATTTATCATATGCAATGAGTATTATCAGTAGATACATATCTCATCCTGGTAGAGAGCATTGGAAAGCAGTTCAATGGATTTTGTGATATTTGTGCGGTACTTCAAATGCTGGTTTGCAGTTTGGGAAATTGTTGGTTATGTTGATTCGGCTTATGCTGGTGATTTTGACAAAAGGAGATCTCTCACAGGTTATGTTTATACCATTGGTGGTTGTGCTGTTAGTTGGAAAGCTTGTTTGCAGTCTACTGTTGCTTTATCAATAACTGAAACTAAATATATGGCTATTTTTAAGCTTGTAAGGATGCTATTTGGCTTCGAGGTTTATATGCTGAGCTTTGTGGAGATGATTCTTACACTACTATATTCTGTGATAGCCGAGTACTATTTACCTTATAAAAGATCAGATGTTCCATGACCGAACAAAGCATATTGATGTGAGGTATCATTTTACTCGAGATGTTAGTGCTCTTGGTGACATTAAAGTGTGCAAGATCAGTACGCATTGTAATCCTACTGATATGATGACAAAGCCAGTTCCCACTGCTAAGTTTGAGCTATGCTCAAGTTTGGTTGGTGTTACAGTTTAAGTCCTAGTGGCTTGTTAGCGCACGTTGCTATTTGTTATTGAAGTGAGTTCATTGATGATTCTTCATTTGCAACAAGATAGAATTTGTCTCAAGGTGGAGTGTTGTAATATGATCAAAATTCAACCTTGCTAGGGACGCCTAGGAGGTGTGAGAGGTGGAGTCCTCCTATGTTACGGGTCGTATTAGTTAGCCACCCATATATATACATCTTGTGTGTTGCAAGGGATGACTCATTGTAATTCTCATGCGTTTTGTAAACGCTCCTCATATAGTAAAGATCGCCGGTTGATGCCAGTGGTTTTTTCCTGCAAGGGTTTTCCACGTAAAAAACTGTGTCTCGTTTCGATCTTGTTTATGCATTAGTTGCTAACACAAGATGTGATAGTCCTCCTCTGGCCTGCTACGTTTGCTTGCATTGGCAGCAGCAGGCGGCGGCTTGGGCGCAATCGTGCGGAACCGCACCAAGATGTCGTCGGTTTTGGCCGCCATCTCCATGTGTTGTACCTTGAATGCCATAGCTACATGCATGGGTCAGTGATTCCGGTAGACGTCTTGGTGTGGGGATCGGTTGTTTGGGCACTGTAATAGGGCTTGAGTCAGGCAGATGATGACGATGAAGGGGCCCCCATATGTGTTGCTTGGCTCGCGGCCGGCAAATAAACCAGGGCGAGGAGGAGTGCTTGCTTGATGGTGTAAAAGGTAACGCGCGCTAGCAGCCGTTTCGGCTCCGTCTATACTCGGTCATCGATGGTGAGGAGACTACATGTCTCTAGTCTAGCTTTTAATGTTGTTACTATTTTTGCAACAATTTAACGGACGACGGGTTTCAGGCCTGGATCAATGCACCGCTCGTGCATGGGATGTGGTATGCATCCAGCCACGCCATGACGTTGATCTTAGTTGGCAGGGCTAACAAACCTTCTTTATTTTCTTTTGAGGAAAGATGATGCTATCGTACTCACTAGCAAGTTGTCTTTGGATGTATTTGCTAACAATAGCCGAATGGCTGTGCCATTTGCCATCTGGGAAGGCAACAATGGTTTGTTGACGGGCATGCACAATACTAGTCTGTGGTCTATCGGTTGGTGCGGTTAATTGTCAGATTCTTTTAAAAGGTTTTGTCCAGATAGCTGTGAATTCATTGTGTACAGGGTAGCAAGGACTCATTTACATATAAGGGTGCCACAAGCTACGGACAGCATGCATGACATGAGTGACCAAAAGGGCTGCTACTGACTTTAACTAATTCTGTGCATGCGCTATACACGCTTCATTTACTCCGACGGTGAGGCATACGTCTCTGTCTTCATGACTACATCCATGCACCCACTGTGGGAAAAAGGCTGTTTGCCGAGTGTTAAATATTGGACAATTGGCAAATAGGCCATTTGCCAAGTGCAGGCAGCACTCGGCAAAGGCTCTCGGTAAAAACAAGGCACTCAGCAACTCAGGATCTTTGTCGAGTGCCAGAGTGGCACTTGGCAAAGAGGCATGCTGTCAAATTCGTTGCCGCCGTAAGACCTTTATCGAGTGACCGCAAGGGACACTTGGCAAACTGGCCCTTTGCCTAGTGCCTACGTCAGGCACGCGGCAAACTTTTTTTATCTCTTTCTAGCCTTAATTTTTTTTAGAGTGTGTACAGTTCATGGTACAACATAGTGAAATATTATAGTTTTTGGGATATATTTGCCATATTTATTGAATTTATATAATTACATTTATTTTGTTGTAAAAAGTAACATTTGAACTATAAGCTTAGAATAATGAAATAAAGTGAATCAAAATTTGATATTCATGTTACCAACACCGATATGAGGCTGTAACCAAGAAACGAAAGAAAATTCTGCGAATGTTCCTTCGTCGGGGTCGGGGTGAGCGACAAATGATGCGCCACAGAACCAATACCCGTCGCTGTGTCACCAGTTTTTCCCACCTACTCAGTGAGTTGTGTATTGTGATTGTAAACTTGTGATTGTGGAACTTGTGGTTGAGACTTGTGGACTTGGAACTTCTGAACCTGTGGATTTGTGAGCTTATGAACTTGTGGATTTGTGAGCTTGTGAACTTGTGGTAGTGAAATGTGGTTGTTTGTCTATATGGTTGTGATTTGAGCTATGATGATTATTGTGATGAATATGAACTGTTTGTGATGTGTATATATGAACTAGCAGAAACCCCCGCGGAAACCCTTATATGAACTATATGCGGGCACAAATCAAGCTAGTTACTGAATCATGTAAGCAAATATACTTAAAAATACTTTAACAATGAAACAGAATGAACAATAAAATGTCAATAAAATAATTTGGTTTTTGAGTACCCTAAGAGGCAATAATCTTGAAATTGTTTTTTATGAAAACAATTAATGTAAAGGAACGTTGATTTTTATTATTGCTGCATGTAGATGGTTATTCTCCTCGACATTCTCTAATCTGACCTAGTCTTGTGTCCAATTTCATGGTCTGTGCCAAAAAAATTGAACAGTGAATTGTTATCAAAGAATGCAGCCAATGGAAATAATTGAATTAATCTTTAAAGTTCTACATTGACACTAAATTTCAATATTTATAAACACATGTGTACGGTATGCATGGAAATAATTCCACACAAACCAAGACGACACGGTTGTAATCACCAATCACCCCCATAAAAGGTTCGGGTGAAACTTATGTATGTGCCCAATGAAAATATTGTGTCAAATACATTTTTATTTGCAATTTCCTATGAAACTAATACTAATAGGACAAAATCTTCTCATTTTATTTGCAGTTATCTCAAATACACGTACCAATGGAATGGGACAACAATTGTTCATGCTTGCGACTTAGACCATCATAACTATTCAAATGCAATGACAAAAGTACTTACCCTATGGGTCTACTCGGAAGATTATTCACAAGGACATAGTGGCACATTGAAGACATACGACCGGTCGGGAGGGTCCACAGAGTGATGTCCGACCGATATAGGATACCAGAAAGTTCCATGGACCGGTATGAAAACATAGGTGAACAACAAGATCGACTTAATTTGGCGTAATTCCTAAGTACAAGACCGACTGAGTAGGACTCTACATCGACGAGGAAGCTTAGAGATAAATTGTGTAAATATTGTAACTGACTAGGATTCTACATGTAACCCTGCCTCCAAAGATATATAAGGCGGTACCCCTATGAACAAGATCTGATATCCTTAGCAATTGCTAAAGCAATACAACTCACACACGACGTAGGGTATTACTCTCGATGGAGGGATTTGAACCTGTCTAAATCTCTGTGCGTTCTTGTGTTGCACCATTGAATTACTGATCCGTGCGGGGCCTCATATTTTACTTGATGAGTTGACCTAGACATTTGGCACGCCACGAAGGGGATCCGATGAGATTCTATGGCGAGTTGTATGGCATCTACAATCAACTCGACTTAGCTCCGGGCTTTGCAATCCGCTTTGGATCTCTTGATTTCGACGTTGATTCCATCAGAAAGCTTCAGCTGGTCGTGACAACAATCTGGCCGCTGCTTTCGAAGCGCGATCACTAGAGGCGATCCCGATCACCACTTTGGACTATGCCAAGTTTGGTCCTGCCTGCCTTATGGCACGATCAACGAAACCGATCGTATTTCCCTTTGGTCTAGACAACCAGGTTACGATAATAGTTGTTGCCCAGTCCATGGCGCCTAACAACTCGTCCGAGTCAGAAAGTGATTTCGAAGTGGGGCTTAAACTTTGTTCCAAGTTTTCTTGACTGGCTCAGTCATCAATCAACTCACCGAGGCAGAAGCTGCAGCTGAGCAAGATAGATTAGATCGCGTAGCACGGGAGCAATGAGAGCGAGAAGACCGTGCTGCCGAAGAGGAGGCTGCACGAGCCAATGCTACTGATATAAATCTGCGCCCCGACAACACATGTGTCAATAATGGTGACCCCAATGCGCTTGAAACCACTCAAGCCGGAGCTCAAGGTGGAGCACATGTCGACACTTCACCTCAACATAGTCGATCACGAGGAAATTGTGGCGGAAGAAATCGTCATCGTTCAATAAGGGCCCTCAACATGAATGCCCTGGAAGAAGAATTCGATGGAGAACAAGTCGACATGACTCCGTTCCATAACATTGTGGGTGTCAAGAATATCTTGACCACCATGATGGAAACAATCCTACAAGAATAGCTTCAAAGGACGCCTAGTTTGAGGCGTGCGTTATGCATGGTGAATGATGCTGCATTGAAGACTAAGGAGCATCCAATGAGCACTCTTCCCAGTCGCGACCGGTCATTCAGCTAGGACTCAATTTGAGGCGGTTTCGTTCGGGCACCATAATCCAAGACCAACTCCAATTGCTGATGCACATGCCCGGGCTCTCAATCAAGACCTACGGGCTCCGATCGACGCGAATCGGGATGCCAGAAACGTGAAATGTTTTGATGTCCCATCATGTTGAACATTTAAGCGATCAACATCGATACGAAGAAGATGAGCGCCGCAGGGTAGGCCGCGTCGACAACCACTCGACCGCTACAACGCAGCCAACCGGCAACCATGGTGACAATGACCGTAGGCCTTGCCGTATCAACAACGATCACGGTCATAGCACCGCAACACCCGACGTAATTATGGCGACCGTGGCGACAACGACCAAGATAACCGACGATGTGATGGCAATCGTGGAAACAATGATCGTTAAAGGCACGACTACCACGACAACAAGCGCGACGACCGTGACAACAGGCATAATGGTGGCAGTAAATTGTTGGTCGTATCTACGCACTCACTTATATACCGCAAGAGGATGATGTACAGTTGTAGCACTTTTTCCCTTAGAGTGTATTCCAAGGTTTAATCGAATCCACAAAGAACAAGCAGAACCTTTACTAATGGTTAATTACTAATAGGTTGCAATGGTTGTGATTGTATATGAATAACAAAGATGTAAAAACAATAAGTACTAACAAGGGTGTAACAAGATAATCAAGGATTTGTCTCTTTTGGATTGGTTAACTAGCATGCAAATTCAATCTCATTAACTCAAATGATAAACTTAGTATTCTACAAGACATGGTGGTTTCGTTCACCCTAGCTTGTCACTTGCAAGAGGCTATTAGCTCCCGACTAGTTTCTTGCACCATGCGATGAGCAAAAGTGCAATTGCAATTTACACTAATGATACGAATATATGCATCCGTCTTTATTATAATTCAGTGCATCACATAGACTGAATTCATTGAGGGAGTTTCAACGTGTATAAGAGTTTACATAGCTAGATCCCAACACGAGAGAAGAGAATATGAGACTACTCACTCATCCTTCCACTGAACATGGTGCAGAGATGAGGAACAACGCTACAACGCGCACATATGCTGATCAGCGCAACTGCCACCTCCCTTCTAGTGGATCTAGTCGGTGTTTGCCGCCACTATGTTGGAACCCTAGGGAAACGTAGTGGTAGTGCAGCAGGGAGTCAAGTCTCCGTCCTAACACCCCGCGCACACGATGGGCATGCTCAAACTGCATAGGTTAACACTATTGTGGTGCATCCTTGATAATTGTTTTTCTTTTTGTTTCTACAGTACAATAACTTTGCTACAGCAAGCTACTGCCAAGTATTTTTAGCTTCAATATTCAGTATTGCTCTCTTGACATTCAATTCGTTTGCCACAAATTACATCTATTTTTTTCAATATTTATCTACATGCCTGGCATAGTTCCTGGTGGAATGCACCTGATCTGAAAACACCTCATTAATGATTGTACCTCCAGTAGATTTCAATCCTTAGTCCATATTTTTTGACATGACATTACCTTTATGTATGTTTTATTATCAGCATGTGATCAACACATGTTTTTATTTTTCATTTTAATATGAGATGTATAACTGTCAAAACGGACTGTTTTTTCAACAAAAGTTGTTTCTTCCCCAGCCTTTAAAAAAAATATATGTTCACTACTACGCATGAGCTCTGTACTAGCGGTCGAAAAGGGGCCTCAGTTGTGGAACACAAAAACGTCACTGGGCTTTTGTCACTACTTAATTACATACTAGTACATGTACCGGTACTGACCTAGGTTACACTTAAGTTAAAAAGTGCATCAGTAGCCATCCTGCTACAGACGCCCTAATATACTACAAAATAAAAGTTGGGCCCCAACTGCACCCACCCTAGACGCGTCGCCACTGACGCCCACACGCACCGACGCCCTAGCAACGTGCATGTGTTCCCGTCTGCTCGTCGTCGCCGTCCACTATCCAAGGTCGAAGTCTGCCGCACATTGCCGCTCAGCCCGATGTGTCGCCATCTTCTCCAGTCGATGCACCACTATCGCTTCCTCGAGGGTGGGGCAACATGGTGGTCGGGAGACAAAGAAGCACGAGGAGGAGGATGGCGGGCCGATGGTACGTTGGCGAGGACGACGGCCCCCGGCACCAGGTGCGCCGGACGCACCGCGCCTTACCCCACTTGAGCCAACGTTTGGTTGTCTTCGCCATAGGTGGAGGAAACCGGTGGCTAGAGGTGGAGGAGAACGGCCGGTGGCAGCGGAGAAACTAGCCCTAACCCTAACCCGCTAAAAATAGGCGGTGTGGTGCGCGCGGAAGTGATACTGTCATGGCTCACCACCACCTTTTTATAGATGGGACGGTTCGCAGTAGCGAGCCTCCTTGTCAGTCCCGCAACTAAATTGGCCTCATGCCATAGTTGCGGGCCTAGGAGTCCGTAACTATGGTTTTCTGCGTTGTAGTGGGCTGGGTGGTCCATAGTTGCGGGCTCTTTGTGCCCGCAACTATGTTTAGATCCTAGTTGCGGTCCAGCTTCTTTTCAATACTTTGGTAGCGCCCCTTCAGTGACCCGTTATTGAGGAAAAATGTAGTTCCACTACTACAGAGCGCAATGGTAGTAGTGGTTCTCCACAGTGCAAATCTAATTTTTGTTCTCCACAGTGCAAATCTTATTTGTGTGATGGGTCCTGATGATGCGAAGAGAAGTCATACGCAATGGTTGGTTTTTGTCTGCATGGGTGAAGGATGCCAACAGATCTTACCACACTTGAGAAACCTGTCATGAGCATCATCTCCATGATTCGGGATGACATAGAGTAGTGGAGCAACAACCGTACAAGCATATACCCAAGTGTACAACAAACAACAACTTGGAGTTAAGGTCTAGATGGTGTACAATGGGAAAGATCAGCTGGAAGGCATGCAACATTAAATTATGGTGTACGTGTACCGTTGTTATTTGTTTTTATTTTTTGTATGTAACATGAGTTGGGAGTATTGATTTTGTTATGCCAAAATAATCTTGGGTTAGAACATTTAGCAGTACTATACTATGTTTACATTAAACTTCTTCTGCTACGAAACCACATTTGAAACAGTATTGTTTACTCCCTATCTCATCTGACCCAATTTCAGCTACCTACAATAATATATCTCGCATGTGTACTCACATATTCACATGAGCAAATTTCAACTCAAGACTGTAATCTGCAGGAAGCAAAGACACCTCTGTCTAAAAATTTGGTCAGGTTACAACTCTTTTCCACTCCATGTTTTCTTGTCATACATTAGTACTTGATGAGACCTATAATAGATAGAAAAAAATAGAAGCGCAGGAGATAATATCTGACTTCTGGAATTTGTTAAAACAAAGAATACAAAGTGTTTCCAATATGAAGTTTTGACAAAAAATCAAGCTATAATTGGATTTATGATGTTTATTAAATTTCTGTATATTCATAAAAAATTCTACAAACCAGGCAACATTGGATTGGAAAAACATGACAATATATGACCTCATACATCAGCATGGCATAACAAAATTATTTTTCATCCACTCTAATATTAAAAGATAAATGAATAAATAAAAATTCACGAAATTGTTTTGTCACAATTGAATTGATCTAAAGCTGAGTCAACTAATAATAAGCGATAGTACCACAGATGCAGTGAATTCTGTCTATCTCAATTATTAGGCTTTTTACATCGTTCTAGGAATTACATCCAACTAGATATAATCTTAATGGAGGAGGCAACAAGTACAGTCATCAAATTATACAAATATCTATACTCATTCAGATTTAGGTTTATTTGTTCAAAATACTTGGATTTATCATTGTGTGATTGATAGCACTATCAAAATATTATTCTTTATTACTCAAATCATTATTTTTATTTGGATTTAGACATACAATGTACATCCGGTAATTTGTGAAATATATACATAAGCAAGAAAGGAAGAGCCTCAAAAGTCAAAACATAAAGTGGCCCACATAATAAGATAAAAATGTACTTTCAAAATTTGGTAGAGTGAAATGTCTAATTCTGCTAGGCTTCTCCTGTTCTTTTCACAATTTGAATGCTACATATCTACCACACTAAGAAAAAGTATGGATCAATGAAATTCTTGACAATGCATGGCTCATATTTATTTGGAAATAATTTTTAAAATATTAAAAGAATTTTTACTCATTGCAAAGTCACAAAGTCTTATAATTAATTGTTCTTATATAGCCGGCCTAGCCACTCTACTGTTCATCTTCTACCTCGGTCATCCCCACCGCCACCTCTGCTAGCTCCCTTGACCGCTGTCGCCGTAACCACTACCATCGTAATGCCCCCGCCTCCACCGCCCCACGCCAGGCTCCGACGGTGCCAACGCCGCCTCCGCCTCCCACCACCACATCGGCCACCTCTAAACTTTGCCGGCGAGCTGGATGGACCATCACTGCGAGGAAGCTCTACGCTCGACGGCAGCTACAGGTTGGGGCAGGAAGATGTGGGGGGGAGGGGGGGGTTCGACTGAATGCTACTGTGGACATATAACATAAACGACTGCAATGGAGGCTCCGTTTATGAATTCATATAGAACAACCTGGTATGTCGAGTCAGATGAGGACGTGATTCTACCACACTACTCGACTGTTTTCCTCAAAAAAAAAAAAAGAAAACACTACTCGACTGTAATGGAGCTTTTTCTTCAACCATTTAATTTAACTGACTCCAAAGGTGGACCGGATGAAATAACAGAGGAGGATTGTCCACTCCCAAAACCCCCAGATCTTCAGTGAGTAGCTAGGTCGACTGGTCATGCCATGGCGGTCATCCTCTTGCTGTACAACAAGCAACGAAGAAGAAGGCAATACAAAGGTTTGAGCCTGGCAGGATGGATCAATAATCGGCCAGATAACCCGAAAAAGAAAAGGTCTATATACAAATGCGGTTGTTACTGTCCATTTTTTCTAGTTTTCATATGAACGTCTCAGATTTGATTTTGACCTCATATGTAACTTTTTAGAAGTCATAGGTACATTTGAAGATACCGTTGTGCTGCAAGTGGAAAGCGGGAGGAAAAGACGATCAAGGAAATGAGAAGGAAGCCTGCTTGCCTGCCGGTTTTGCTTCCACGCACAGTTAAGCTTAGGGAAAAGCTTTTGTGCGACGTGACCGGTCGTCGTGTTGTCCGAACCCAGGGGAGGATGAGGCAAATCTAGGGCGCAGCGTAAGGGAGGGGTGGGCGGTGCGATCCGGTGGCGGGGCTCCGCTGCGTCGCCGGAGGTGGAATAATAACGGCGGTGGAGCTCATTGGTTAAGATGGCTACGGTTCTGTGTTACTGGGTGGAGCTCTCCCATCGGGACATGGTTAGGGTTTCATGGGGTGACGGCAGCCCCGACGTTGGGAGGCGGCGCGACGGTGCGGCTGCGACGTCACCGGAGCCGTGGGCGATAGTCCGGCGGTGCGTAGAGTCAGCAGTGGGGGAACTCGGCGAGAGGTGGAAGAAGAACACGGATCACCGATGGCGGGGAAACATGGCATGAAGCTCGCGTCCTCGGCACGGTGTGTGACCAGTCGCGTGTTAGCGGCTCCCTTAAGCTTAGCTTCCATCCCAAGTACACAATATTCTGCACGCTAAAATTTTTGTCTGAACTGTTATAAAACGCTAATTGGGCCGGGCCAACCTTCTATAAGATGGACTCCTAGCCCATGTGGACTCCTTATCGAATCTGGGCCGAACACGTAGTAGGGTTTCCTCCTTATAAATAGTTGAGGAGACACCCCTTTGTAATTTGCCAGGATTATTGAATAAAGAATCTCACCCCTCTCGTTCTTCTACATTACTTTTCGTTGTTGTCTAGATCTACGTATCATAACCACCGATAACTTTAACACATTATCAGCATGCTCTAATGGACATTAAATTCGACAAATTCTGCATCAAGCTGACCTACAAATAATTTGACTTGAAATTTGACGAATTCTGCAAGGCCATCTACGCATAGTGGAGTAGAATGGCTATGGAAAAGAACTTTGTCTCATAGACAGTTGCACTACCGACACTGTTTTAGGGGACACTTTATATTTTCAAACACTATGGAAGTATAATAGAGATATCACTACTATCATTGGCATTGATAATAGAATTGTTGGCACCGGCAGGGCCACAATGGTCCTACCAAATGGAACACGATTAATAATCCATGAAGCATTAGTTTATCTAGAATCGAACCAAATATTGTTAAGCTTCAAAGGACATCCGTGCAAATGGGTTTCACGTATAAACCAATGGCGATGAAGGTGAAGAATATCTTAACATGACCAAGAAGCATGAAGGTCAAAAGACAATTGGATGTTCAACCACACAAACAGCTTGTCACGTTCAAGACCATCTTCACCAATCAAGAAGAATATAAAATATGGCATGATCAACTTGGTCATCTTGGCCTCGATATGATGAAAAGAATCACAAATAATTCTCAAGGTCACAAGTTGAAGACCAAAAATTTCCCTAATCAAGAAGATTTCTTAAGCATCGCATGTGCAAAAGGGAAGCTAATAACTCGACCCTCGAAGCTTAAGATTCTAGCATAATCGATGGCTTTCCTTGAATGAATTCAAGGGGATATATGTCGGCCAATTAACCCCATGTCGGGACATTTTCAGTACTTCACGGTATTAACAGATGCTTCCTCGAAGTGGAACCATTTGTGTCTACTATCCACAAAATATCACACATTTGCACGACTGATAGCCCCGATCTTACAATTGAAAATAAAATTTTTAGATCGTAGAATCAAATCCATTCGCATGGATAATGCCGGAGAATTCACCTTGAAAGTGTTTAAAGATTATTGTATGCGTATGGGCATCAAAGTGGAACATTCTGTACCACACATGCACATGTCAAATGGTCTCGCAGAATCATAATAAAGTGGATCAAGTTGATAGCACGACCTTTACTACATAATTGCTCATTGCCCACATCTTGTTGGGGGCATGCAATGTTGCATGTAACAGCACTAATTCAATTGAGGAAATCTGCTACACATGAAAAATCTCCATTAGCAATGGTGCATGGTATAATACCAAATGTTTCCCACTTATGGAGATTTCGATGTGTTGTGTATAGTCCAATCCCTCCACCTTAGCGAACTTCAATGGGTGCACAACGAAACTCGCAATTTACGTTGGTTATGAAAGCCCATCTATAATCAAGTATTTAGAGCCCTCCACTAGAGATATGCATATGACTGGCTTTGTTGATTGCATTTTTAATGAAGATAATTTCCTGACATTAGGAGGAGGCAAGTATCTCTCTCGGGATGAATGCCGTGAAATAGAATGATAAGCTAAATGAATCCAAACTTAACTCAACGTTCCAAATATGCTCCACTTGTAGAGAGTTGCTAATGAACTGCCGAAGCTTTCACCAATACAAGAGAGATTGTGAATTCTCATATACCAGCTGCAAACGCTCCTGAAAGAATAGAAATCCCATATGAAGAGGATGAGTACATGGTATTCCAACCTTCTTCATTGAAAGCAACGGATGCATCCAATTTGTGCCAAGTTAAGCTCGTTGAAGAAAAGAGAAGTGTTTGATAATGTAAACCTTACACCAATGGGTATCCATCCGAGTAGGTCACAAATGGGTGTTTGTCGGGAAGATAAATGCTCAAAATGGAGTGACTAGATATGAAAGCAAGACTCGTAGCTCAAGGTTTTACGTAGAGACCAGGAAATGACTACGAACAAACCTACTCTCTCTTAATGGATGAAATTACCTTCCGATATTTGATCTCACTTGGCAGTGAATATTAATTTGCAAATGCGACTTATGGATGTCGCAACTGCATATCTGTATGGAACATTAGATACAAATATCTGTATGATAGTTCTAGAAGGCATTGAAGTCCCAAATAAAGATGACCGGACATTATATATTGTAAAACTACACAAGTCACTATATGATTTAAAGCAATCCGGAAGGATGTGGTATAACAGGTTGAGTACATTTCTATTAGAGAAAGCATTCACGAAGAATGATGAATGTCCTTGTGTATTCATTATGAAATCGAGAGATAGGCTTTTGAATAATCTCTCGTCTACGTTGTTGACTTGAACATCATTGGTACTACACATGGCATCGAAGCAGCATGTCATTGCCTAAAGACTGGATTTGAGATGAAGGATTTAGGTAAGACTGCACATTGTTTAGGTTTGAAGTTTGAACATACCCATGCAGGGATTCCATTGCATCAATCAAACTATATCGAGAAGGTATTAGAGAGTTTTTCATATGAAATGCACATCCGCTCACATCTCCAATGGTTGTGAGGTTACTCAATGCACAAGAAGATCCATTCGGACCAAAGGAAGAAGATGAAGAATTATTTGGACCTTATTATCCTTACCTAAATGCTATCGGAATATTTATGTGCCTTGTTAATGGTACAATACTCGATATAGCCTTTGCAGTTAATCCACTAGCAAGATACAACTCGACATCGACTATGCAACATTGGAAAGGCATCAAGCAAATTCTCCGCTATGTGTGAGGGACTGAAGCTCGGATTATTCTTTAACAAGAATGCATAATCAACCCTTGTTGGGTATACTCATGTTGGCTACATATATGTGACATCCCCTCCGGGACACCCGGGAATCGGTACGAGAGGGACACTCGACGAAGCGAGTTACAACAGAAACATCATCTCATACAAGCCAGAATATATACATCATGGTATAATACAACCAGGTTTTCGAAATACAAACATTCGTGCAGCGGAAACATAACATTATTGAGTTTAAAATTCTACGAGTATTTCAGCGGAAGCTTGTACTTTATACAACTAAAAGACTTCTAAACGATCAACGTGATGTACTGAGCCCTTCGTACATCACGGTCCTCCTCTTCACGGTGTGGGGATACGTTCCCACTGGAGGGAACCTCCCTCGAGACACTCGCTCCTCTTCCGGAAAGCTACCATACAAGTCGTGGTAGTACGACTTGTTCCCTGAAAGATAACGAACAAACCCCGAGTATTCTAATACTCAGCAAGACCGACTCTGTCAACATGGCACGCTAAGGCCGACGCCTAGTATGCAAAGGCTTTCTTGCTGTGGGGTGTACTCCTTTGCGAAAACAGCATTAAAGGGTGGGTCCTTACTTTCAATATTTTAGCTCAACATTAAGTTCGTTAGCCTTGACATTCGCAGCCTATCACTATTGCAACCAAGTTTGTAAGACAAGATAAAATAGATCATTATTCCTTTCATCTCTCATCTTCATCTTCCATATTATTTACTACGATGTGACGTGCTAAACAAGCGGTACTCATTATCGAGAGGGATAGTGATTCGAATCGATTTATACCAGTCGGCAAAACCCGAGTACACGACGTATACGCACCACACTCGGTCGTATACGACAACTTTCCCGCTACCACCCGACGGAAGACTAGCCATTTCCAACTCCCCCGGGAGTATGGCGACTCCACGACTTCCCTCGTGGCCGACCCATCTCCCTCCCGTGAGACTATCCTCTCACTAACAGCTAGTAAAAGAGAGTCGGCTACGCTACATCTCTAGGGCGATAGGGTACATCAGCTTGCTCGGGCCCATGATACCAGCATGTAGTACGATACGTTCAAACTTGTTCAACTAAGCCGACAACGGTACGATCCTTGACCGACTCGGACGGGGCTACCACCTTGCAAGACCTCATCTCCGTCTTGCCCTTTCTCCTCATCGGGCCCGTCCGGTCTCAACTTCATTAACACTCTCTTCATCTTAGTGTCAACACAATAACCCTTAAAGCCTCCATGCTTTAAGATTCCCTAAAACATCTACCGTTACGACTATAAATTAAGCTTAGCCTCTATTGAGCTACCTGTACCAAGTATAGTATAAACAAACGGAAACCTACCATAATACAACTAGGTATCAAACATTCCCTAACACCTAATGCACAAAAGAACTTAACTATGTGATAAAATAAAATATTTAAAAACATAGGTAGGATGCACCGGGGCTTGCCTTGATACGAGTCGGGGTTAGCTTCCTCGGCGTGTGGGTCGACTTCGAGATTCTCTTCGCCTACCTCGACCTCGGGTGGAACCTTGATCACCTCGTAACCTAGGTCGACCAAGAATGCGTCGCGAATCACAACCATGTATGCATGAATGAACATGATAAGATTATGCCAAGGTTTTATTAATTATGTTCAATAATTAATAATTAATAATTTAATAATTAATGCTTTATCATATTGGTTAATTAACAATTCATAATTAAGCATGTTCATTAAGCAAGTAATTAGCAATTGGTTATGCTCATTAATTAATGCTCAAACATGGTTAGTAATTATTAATTAATCCTGGTCCCTAATTAATAATTAATTAATTTCATTAATACTAATTACTTAGGTTTAGTAATTAATAATTAATCCTGTTTATTAAACAATAATAAATCATTATTTAAGTGACATGTGATAATAGGATAATAAATTGGAACCACATGAAAAGATAATGTTTAATTTAATTTTGGAAAAATAATTTTCATAATTATTTTCGTCTGCAGATATCTCCTTCATTTAATTAAATTATTTTCTTACATTAAACATTTATCTAGCATAAAATAATAGCTTTTCTTTACACAAAGAATGTGATTAACTACTATTTATGGAATAAAAATACTCAAAATAAATATTTTATTTCATAAACAAATAGTTCCTATTTTTCTGAGTCCAACAAAATTGGTTTTGTATTTTTCTGATTTTTATTGAATTTTCTATGAATTTTCGAAAATTTAAATGTGTTCTGTGCCACACACTGGGCCACGGGGTGGCCACACGAAATCCGCCTGTGGCCACACGCGATCCAGCGCGTGTGGCCCGCGGTGTGGCGCCACCGCAGCGACCGAGGGACGGCGGCGCGGCCACCGGCGATGGCCGGAGATGGCCCAAAGCTTGCCGCGAGACTACCTAGGCGATCTACTTGACGTGGCGGACCTAATGGTGGTGACGCGCTCACATGAGCTTGACCGGAGACGCGCCGGCGGTGAGGTGCGGGCACGACGGAGCTCCGACCATGGCGTGAGCTCACCCGAATGCTTAGAAATTGGGGAAAATCATGCCGTGAGCTACTACGAATCATGAGCTAGCTTGACATGATGCGTTAGAAGCTTGAGCACGGCCGGGACGAGGTTGCTCACCGTGAGTGGTGCGGCGGCGGCGAACCGGACTCCGGGAAGAACGGCGATTGCACGGTTCTCCGTGGAACAAACTTGGTGATGAGTGAACGGGAGCAGGAAGCAACAAGTTGCGCAACAATAAGAGGAAAAAGAAGGATGAACGGCTCACCGGGGATGGTTAATTTGAGGCCGCGGCGGAGGGACGATGATAATGGCCCGATGAGGAAAACGGCTTCGCCTCGATGGAGTAGGGCGTCTCGACTCAATTGAAAAGTTGGGGAAGCTCTAGGGGTTGGTTGCGAAGCTCGTGGCGGAGTGGCTCGGACGGAAGGTGGCTGGGGCGGCTCTGGCGGCGGTGCTCCGAGAGGGCGGGGTGGCGGTGAGGTGTGGAGTGAAACGAAGGAGAGGAAAAGAGAAGAGAGGGCCGGCAGGGTCTTTATCCTCGCCGGAGGCGGCAACGGAGCAAGCAGCTGCGTGTTGCAATGCTCCTGCGCGGCGGGGTGGCGTGGCGGTCGGCCGGGAGGCGGTGCGGAGCGTGGGCGGTGCTGAGCGCGGGAGAGAGAGGAGAGAAAGAAGAAAGGCTTGCCTGTAGGCCGGGCCTGGTCATTTTGCAAAAACACCCTTGGCCTTTCGCGTAATTAAAAAGTAACCTTCCCGAGCTCAGAAAAATCTACGAAAATTCAGGGGTGTAAATGAAAGTATTTTAGGCATTTTTCCTATTAAGTCTAGGTTAAGATTCAAAATTATTTTCGGACTAAAAATTCATGTTTAAATTAACAAAAGAAGCTTTGTTTATTTCTTGTAAATATTTTTACAAGGGAAAATAATTTCAGGGGACTTTTATAAATCTTTATTTATGATGTTTAAGCAGTAGAAAATGTTAAACACATTATTTACTCTTATTTAAATTATTTTTAAGCATTTCCTTTAATCTTTAGTTAGTTTGATAATTTATGTGCATTTTTTTAACACAATATTTGATAACTTCATAAATGCAATATGATTACATGCTCATGAATGACATGAAATGCATTTATTTCTGAGAGTTGTTACAATATATGATCCACATAAATTCGTCTCTCGGATCGGATATGTTTTTCGAGTTTGGTGGAACTGCAATTTCATAGAAGTAAGGAAAGCATACACTCATTGCTACGTCGGCAAACTACTCGAGAGATCATCACATTATTTGAAGCCGCCAAGGAATGCACATGGCTCGGAAGAATGTCAAGCCATCTATAGGGTACTTGTGGAGTGACATATATTCCTTCCCCTACAATTATCTATGAAGATAATAAAGCTTGTATTACACAAATACAGTCGGGATACATAAAGTCAAACAGGATAAAGCATATTTTACCTAAGTTCTTCCAGACACATGAATTGCAAGAGAAGGGAAAAATTTTGGTGACACATGTCCGATCATTTGACAATCTCATATGTTCACAAAGGCATTACCAACTTGCACTCTGAAAAGTGTAGGAAGGGTGTTGGTATGACACGACTTAGACAAGTGCTTGGAACATGGAGAGGTTCCCGTAACTAAAGGATTATCACAAAGATAATCCATTTCAGATCACGTAGATTGATAAGCATTAATGACGAAGATTAAAGTATTGTAATCTTTTTTCCTTATGAGTTTTCTCATTAAGGTTTCGATGAGGCAACGCATGCAATGTAAGTTGTTGTAATATGTACTCCTATCTCTATTTTTTCACTAGATTTTGTTGAGTTTTTAATGGGACATATTTATCGGGATAAAGACCCCAAGAGAGAGTGTTGTAAAACGCTTATTAGCTAGGCCCACCTTCTAAAAGAAGCACTCCTGGCCCATGTGGGGTCCTTATCGAATATGGGCCCAACACGGAGTAGGGTTTCCCATTATAAATAGTTCATGAGATATCCCTTTGTATTTTTCCATAATTATTGAATAAAGGATGTCATACCCTCTATTCTTTTACTTTTACTTTTCGTTCTCATCTAGATCTACGTGTCATACTGCGTCTATAACATAACATGAATGATAGAACCAACATGACAACTGAATGGGAGTTGTTAGGACCATGATCCAAAATGTTTTATGCTTCCCTTTTGCACTTCACGTTTCCTTGTTCTATGGGCATCGATCCAGTTTTGATGGAAGTCTCACGGAGGATGAAGCTCCACCACATGTCGGCAATCATGCATGCAAATTCCTGACCGTCACTATGACATTCACCCACTATTAATGCCTCAATCTACACCTGCCTCCATGAAAGTTGCTAGGAGGGGGGGGTGAATAGGTGATATTCCTGAAAATCACTTAATTAAACAAATTAAACATGCAGGAAAGATTTGTCCGACTACGGTAGGATAATGTCCGACTAAGGCAATTATCCGATCGGAGTAGAACAATGTCGTACTCGCCTCATGCGTAAAGAAGATGGGGCAGTCAAAATGGACAGACCAAGGTAATTCAAGCTGGGAGCAAGCATCTAGGAAGACAAGAAAGCTAAGTTAAAAAGGACGCTAACTAGCAAGCCTCATACACCAATGAATTTAGGAATTTAAAGACTAGAACAAACAAGAACAGAGGAACAAGCTAGTACACAAGCACAAGATTAACAACAACTAAAAAGGAGACAAGGAAGCACCTGATTTTTCACCGAAGTTTAGCTCCACCAAGGAACCTACATCTCCATTGAGGAGTCCACGAAGGACCGGGTTGCTCTCAACCCTTAACCTCTCCAATCCACCACCAAGGCAAAGTTCGAAATCCAATAATAAATCTCCATATGAAGGGAGGGGCAATAAAAATGACGCGAGTCTCAACCACAAGCTTGGGAGCTCTCCGGGTGACACCTAGCCATCTAGGGGATGAATCCCCAAGAGTAACAAACACAAAAAGCATCGACGATGAGGTTCAACCAAGTGTTCTTCGGATGGAAGTGAAGGTCAATCAGTCCTCCTCAATCTTCTCACAAATCCACCAAGGGTTGGAGTGGGGAACTAATGGAGAGGAGAAAGAATGCTCATGTGAGTTTGGGGGTATTTTTTAGTGTGTTGGAGATGCCAACTGGCCAAAGTAGTTGGAGACCTTCTTTTATAGCCGTGGCATCAAAAAGAGATGTTGGGCTCGATCCGTGTTGGATTTTGTCCGACTAGGTTGGATATTTTCCGACCCAACGATGGTTTTTGCTCTGGAATCCGATCGATAAATCCAACAATAGTCAAATATTGTCCAGTTAAAAACATAGTCGGATATTGTCCGACTCCTAGGTTTTATGAAGATGTGAAAGGTTCTAGATTATGACGAAATTATCCGAGGGGGTCGGATATTGTTTGACTCAACAGGCCTCTACACAATGTGCACGCCTTTGGAAATATCCGACTAAGATGGATATTGTCCGACTCCATGGATTTTTGGCTTTTGGCTTTGTCTCCGGAGTCCGACTCAAATGTCCGATTGATTCGGATATTGTTTGACTCTTAGGAAGTGGAAATTGGGTTTTTGAATTTTAGAGGGAATTTTGAGCTCTTGATTTCTCACGCTTCATTTTGTGTGACCCTCTTGATAGTATCGTGATTCCTATACTAAATAAATGAATAAAAACTTTAAATCTTGATCTTGAGCACGGATGGTCCTTTTTCTACAATTTGTAACTTTGATAGCTCTTGACCACTTCCTTTTTGTGCTTCTTTGCTCTCATAAGAATTTTAAATATAAATTACATACAAGCTCATTTGAAATATTAGTCCCTTTTAATTGTATTGACATCAATCACTCAAAACCATAATTGGGGGCCTAGGTGCACTTTCACTCCATCAATGCACACACTAGTAAATGTTTCCTCTAAACCGATCCTAGTTATGAATGGACATGGAAACCATGCTAGCAATGACTAGGGATGAAAACGACAATGGAAATTCCCGATCTACCATTGGTCGTTTCCAAAAATATAAGAAACAAAAAACTGATTATGGGAAACAACAATAATTGTCGAAACATAAATGGAAATGAAAGAGGAAATTTTTGATTGAATAGTTGGCATACCATATTAGCTCGTAAATTCACGTAGGACATTTTAAATTCCTTACGTAACTTGCCGAGCCCAACTTCAATATGGAACTCATAGAGAAATACCAATGGTGACAATTATCGTTGTGATTCTTTTACAATCCTGCATTGTTGAGTTCTATCCAACAATGACTCACATACAACTAATCATGATCATAAGTTTAAATCCAATACTGCAACATAGTAAGAGCTTGTTATACACCTAATGCAATTTTGGGTGTTATTGATTTAGTTGTTTATATCAAATACCCTACAGTTGGATCTATGGCATGTACTCTTGTTCATTTCTGTTGAACAATTAGTCGGCATCCCTGTTATACCGATATCAACATGTTTTCGTCCGGTTAATTGTTTTCGATTTTTGACAATTCCAATATTGTTTTCATTTCCGAGCTTATCAGTTTTCATTTTGTTTCAACTAAATAAAATGGTTAGAGAATGGTAATGTTGTTTTACGATCATTTCTGAACCGTTTTCATTCCTAGCTATGCGTCTTGCGAGGCCTGCAATATCATGAAGCCTCGGTAATGTTGTCAAAGATCGGTAATAGACGCAGAAAGAAGATGCACAATCCAGCCTATATATGTTGCTATATTCATGACACATGTGAATGATTGAGTTGACATATTCGACAAAACCTTCACCTATTTAAGGAGTACATTTACTATGATGAGCATATGCATTTATGCTTAGAAAGGGAACACTCATAATAGTTACACAAATTTAGGAAACTATATTTTTGTATTGAAATACTAAAATTACTCGAACATAAAGACATTACTAAATTCAAGAACTCCTGATGGATGGAACAAAGGCAAATTCTAAAGCATGTCAAGATCAGGAAAATTATTTATAGAAAGTAGAAAGACGCACAATCTCACCTATATATGTTGCTAGGTAGCAACAGAATTGTTATGCAAGGAAGTACACGATGGATGTCCTTGTCGAGTCAAACCTCCGGATGGAGTGGTAGTTTCCGAGTTATTGGACTTAAGTCTCTCAATGGCATATTCGACAAAACCATCACCAATTTAAGGAGTACATTTACTATGATGGGCATATGCATTTAGGCCTAGAAAGGGAACACTCATAATAGTTACACAAATTTAGGAAACTATATTTTTGTATTGAAATACTAAAATTACTCGAACATAAAGACATTACTAAATTCAAGAACTCCTGGTGGATGGAACAAAAGCAAATTTTAATGCATGTCAACATCAGGAAAATTCTTAATAGACGGTAGAAAGACGCACAATCTCACCTATATATGTTGCTAGGGAGCAACATAATTGTTACGCAAGGCGAGTACACGATGGATGCCCTTGTCGAGTCAAACCTCCGGATGGAGTGGTAGTTGCCGAGTCATTGCCACTAAGTCTCTCAATGGCACATGACACGGTGAGGGAGGCAATAGTGCCATCGCCACGATCCCACGAGATCCTCGCGGTGAACGGGAAGACGAAGTCGCATATGCTTGGCAGTCTCGCCGAGGAGGATGAGGCCTTGAATGCTTGAACCTTGAGGACCACCTCACCACCGATCCGTCTAGAAGGGCCGGTGCCGGGTAGGCAATCAAGCCACGGGCATACCGGCTGCCCCACCATCTCCTTGTATGCTTCGTTCACCAGGAAGACACGATCTAGAACGCCGGACACGACGGCGGGGTAGGCATCCATCTCGACCTCGGCCTCCACCTCCTTGGCCGTCTTCTTGGACGACCGTGATTTGGGCCCCGTGACGATGTTGCTAGAATTGATGTAGATGGTGGTGCGAAAGAACGCACTAGACGAGGTGTGACGACGACGACCTTGGGTGGCGCCTGCAGCCGTGAGGGCATATCATGCTCCACTAGGATGGCGGTTGTCTCGGCGCTCGGCTGCACAAGAGATAGCCTCACGAGATGCTCATCACTTGATGGAATGGAGGGAAGAGGAGGGATCTTGTAGGTGGGTTCTAGTCCCTTTCCCTTCCTATCCCGAGGCGATGGAACCAATGCCGGTAGGCCACCAAACAGTGCCGGGAGCTGAGATGATGGTAGGATATGGTAGTCACTAGAGGTGGCGGTGGACCGGAACCACGCCATGATCTAGTCGGTCTTGGCAGCCAGCTCCATGCGCTGCACCTTGAATGCCATAGCTATATGCATCGGTCAATGATCCCGGTGGATGGATGTGTTGGTGGAGATCGATAGGTTGTTTGTGCAGCGTACCATGGTTTAAGAAGAGGGGCGATGGATGGAATCAGGGAGAGATGATGACGATGGCAGGGTGACGTATGCCTTGCGTGGCTTGTTGCCGGCGGATGAAGGAGAAGTGCCTTGCTAGGTTGCTTGAGGGTGTGAAATGTAACGCCGGTAGCGGTTTTGGCTCCATCCGTGCTCGATCATCGATGTTGAGGACTATATGTCCGTAGTCTAGCTTTTAATGTTGTTACTTTTTTGTGACAATTTAATGTTGTTTCTTGGACAGACCACGGGTTTCGGGCATGAATCAACGCACCTTCCATGCATACCGGCATGCGTACTTGGGGTGTGGTTATGCATCCGGCCACACCATGACGTTGATCTTAGTTGGCAGGGCTAACAAACCTTCTTTATTTTCTTCTTAAAAAGCTGATGTCATCGTGTTCACCAGACAAGTTTTGGCCTATGGATGTATCTCGCTAATATTTGTAGAATGGATCGTGCCATTTGCCATCTGGACAAGCAACCATGGTCCATTGATAGGCATGCACAATACTTGTCATGTGGTCTATCGGTTGGTGTGGTTAATTGTCCGGTTCATAGAAAGGCGGTTCCTAAAAAGGGTTTCTCTTGGTATCATAGAAACAACATTATTTTCAATCAAGCTCACCTTATCATACTAGGTGGAAAGTGTCCTTCAAGAACGAATTAGATTTAGTGGTACTAAAGTCAAAGCCCTCGGTAAGACCTCCTTTAGAAGAATGGTTATGTAATAAACTTATAATCCTCAGTAGGGTCTTCTTTTGAGCCCGCGGCCTTGTAACATTCATCGTTCAGGCTGTTAGGACCATCCATATGGCATTCAACGTGCGTCACTTTCCGCGCCGGAAGGGGCTGCTAGTGACTTCAACTTTCTTTTCTTTCTGCAGGCCTTCATACAAATGATTGTTCATTGTTGCGCTAGATACGAGTATAACAATCGTGCACTATAGCCATGCCACTGAAAAACTTGTAGTTATGGCGAGGCAAAACGAGCCGCACCTACAATGGAGGGCAAACAACAGTCCTCCCTCCTCCCTCCTTTAGTTGTCGCGGCCACCACCCTCTCTCCTCGAACCGCCGCTACCCTCTACCTTCCCTCCCTCCTTCGCCGTGGCGGCACGCAGGGCCGAATTTGCCTGGCCCCCTTCTCGCGTTGCGGTGGGGTGGAGGCGACGCGCGGGGCCGGATCCACGCGGTAGTGGGGTGGAGGTGGTGCGCGGCCCCGTATCCACGGTGGTGGCGGCCTCTTCGTCAATTGTGGCGGCCACACGCGGCGGCGGCGCGGTGGCCGGATTAGGCGGCCCCGCTCTCTAGCGGCCACGGGTGGCGGCAAGGGGGCCGGATCCGACACGGCGTGCTTGGCGGCGAGATCCGCTTCCTATCCCGACAGCGCGACGAGGTGGTCCTGGCTTGGGTCCTCGTTTTCTTTTGTTTTTCTATACTCCTTGTAGCGATGGTTGGCTTTATCAACCGTGGCTATAAGGTAGCACTATAGCGGCGGTTGACAAAGCCGGCCGTGGCTATAACGGTGCTCTATAGCCACAGGCGACCTCGTTTGCCGAGGCTACAAATAGTTATTTATAGCCTCGCAAACATAGACACGATTGGGACAGCTCGCGGCAATCACGAAGATTCCCGTAACTAAAGGATTATCACGAAGATATTCCATATCAGTCACGTAGATTGATAAGCATTAATGACGAAGATTAAAGTATTGTAATCTTTTTTCCTTATGAGTTTTCTCATTAAGGTTTTTGATGAGGCAATACGTGCAATGTAAGTTGTGGTAATATGTACTCCTATCTCTATTTTTTCACTAGGTTATGATAAGTTTTTAATGAGACATATTTATCGGATAAAGACCCCAAGAGATAGTGTTGCAAAACGCTTATTAGCTAGGCCCACCTTCTAAAAGAAGGACTCCTGGCCCATGTGGGGTTCTTATCGAATATGGGCCCAACACGCAGTAGGGTTTCCCATTATAAATAGTTCATGAGATATCCCTTTGTATTTTTCCATAATTATTGAATAAAGGATGTCATCCCCTCTATTCTTTTACTTTTACTTTTCGTTCTCATCTAGATCTACGTGTCATACTATGTCGGTAACATAACATGAATGATAGAACCAACATGACAAGCTGAATGGGAGTAGTTAGGACCATTGTCACACCCCTATCCCGAAAGATAGTTAAGTGTGGTATAGATCGCCTTGAGAGATGATTGACGAAGCAACCATACATAGCATCACATTAACAAACATCCACGAATTGCAAGTTTACATAATTAAGTCTCGATTACAACATAGGGTTCCAAATAAAGATACATTAGGTTGGAATTTAAGTCTTTCATGACCATGATCTTTGTTCGAAACAAAGTGCGGAAGTGAATAGAACACGACGATACATAGATAACTTAAATGAACCATGCCGGCCTAGGCCATGGCTCACTCATCATGGGTCGGAGAGCTAGGAACCCATTCAATGGTCCACTCTTTGGGCTCTTCTCCATCCCACACAACCTTACCACAACAATCGCAAAACCCGGCTTGCGGGAAACCTGTAAATACACATGTAGTGGCAAAGCCTGAGTATCTAGCATACTCCGCAAGTCTTACCCGTCAAATTGGCCATCTAAGACCGACACCTAGATGCATGGGGCTTGACTAGTCTAACTTGGCATTTTTGCATAAATGGCACCTATGCTAATTAGGTTGGCACTTTTATCACTTAGCCAAATTAATAGGGTTGTTGCATAAAAGAAACTTTTAGTGAGCATACTAGCAATACAAGGATTTGCAATACAGATTTATATCAAGTATAAAACAGCAAGTTATTCAGTCTCTTTCCATTACTACACATTGCGAACTGCACGAATCAAGTAGTACTCATTAACCGAGAGGAAACGGTGATAATTATCGAATTATTAATCCTGCAGGAAAGACCCAAATGCACGACATACACATCATTTAAGATCGCGTATGGCCACCGTTCGTGAGTTCATTATAAAGCAAAACACGGGGCCACCGACCCCGAGTACACGTCCCCCTTGCGACCGTTCAACAACGTGCCCAAGGCTTAACCCGTGTCCTCTCCAACGGTCCTCAACCCGTGCAACCACCGTGCCATACACATCACCTGCGGGTCGGTGAGATACCCGGCTCACTTTACAACTTACAAGCTACATAGGTTTACCAATCCCTATAAGAAAGGTATGCAAGTGGTACACAACTCAAACTTGTTCGCGGAGCCACAATGAGGTGTTCTCAATTTTAACCAATTTAACATGTTCAAATTTAATCATAAGCCATAAGTGAGATCCCATTCTATCGTTGACTCCATAAGTATAGCATAGCATTTCTAACGAGGATATGACACATAAGCGACATAGGACATATAGGAGTTTTATGCACGTGGATTTCTAATCAACGCCTAAAACTTAAATGCGTATTCATCATCCTTAATATAGTGATAAAGAAAGACATTTCAAAATAATAGGAATGCACCGGGGCTTGCCTTGAGAGTGATCAAAGTTAGCACTAGCCTTACAAGCGTTGAGTGTTGCAATCGTCTCTTCCGGCGGGGTCAATTCGGCGTCGTCACCTAGAAGATGAAATGCAATGCGTAAATGAAAGAACACAAGGGTGATGAACATGGGGATGCATGTACGCTGTTTGCATGAGCACATATGAATATATTAAGCAAAGTGTAGTTTCATGAAACCCTAGTAACCATAAACACATAACTTGCTGTCTTTTAAAGGAGTTAATTACATGAACAAGTATAACCTTAATAATACATAGGCAAAGATTTACTACATGACATGAATGCTGTGGTTAACATATAGGTTCAGAATCTAAGAAAAATTAGTAGAGTTTAAATGCGACCCACATGAGATTCCTAAGGTTGAGTGCTTACAATCAAATGCGATGATGATGCACCTAACTCGAGAACTTGATAACAAAATTAACACATACATGATTTGAACGAAAACTTACTACTACTCCTGTCATGAAGTGCCATGTGACATTGTGGACAGTGACAATTACATAAACATGCAAAAACATAGTTTTTAGAAACATAAACCTATTTATACACATGCTGAAATTTAACCTTTTATGGAATTAGATCTAGGGTTAGCAAAAATAATTATTTAACTTGCTCAAAAACTAACACGGGATTTTCTACACATGAACAGTACCAGGAGGAAATTAATTACCAAGTTTCACGCAAAAATAATATATACAGATTTAATTAAAAATTAGATACAGAGAATTCAAGAAATGCCATAACTTGAAAATTATGCAATGAAATGCAGATATTCCAGTGCCAGAAATTCAAGTATCCTTAGGTGAAGGCTCTGGGCAAGTGGCTTTAATTTTGGATCTATATTGTTAAAGTTATGACTTAGATGAGTTTTCAGGGATTGACTTTTAACATTTTTGTAAAATTATGAAAACATCCAGATCTGGCCAGCTCATGTTACTTTTATGAAAGTAAAGGTTTTTTAGTTTGCAATTTATGGATCTTTCAAACGGAAGATATGAATTTTTCAAACTCAAACAAAGTTCGGGTCTATTTATGGTTTTGCCACTAGGGCAAATTTAAAAGGGGCGGCGCGCGGGCTCCGGCGGCCGGCGGCCGGCGCCGGCGAGCTCGGGCGTGGCGGTGCTACGCTGCAGCTCAAGCTCTGAGCTTTCGGGAAATTGGTGCGCGCGATGCGGGAAGCACGTTGGTGGGGTCCACGAGGGTCCGCGATGACCGGAGACGGGCCGCGACGGGCAGCGGCGTCCGCTGGAGCTCCGGCGGCGGCGCGCGTCTAGTGCGAGAGGGGAGAGAGTGAGGGGGTTGGCCAGGAAGCTTCACCTGCGCACGAGGAGGGTGGTGTGGGGTCGTGCGGTGGGGAGGCGGGCCGGAAGGTGGTGCTCAACGGCAAGGTGGCGGGCGGCGACGACGGCGGCGTACGATTCCTCGAATTCCCGACGAGCTGCTGCGTGCCAAGGCAAGGGAGTTAGAGGGGAGTTTCGGGGTGGCCTTGCACACGATTTGGGGAAGACGGGAGGAAGAATCGACCTCGCTAGGCGGCGTGCGGCGCGGAGGCAGCCATGGCGGTCCGTGGGAGGGGCGGCGGTGTTTCTTTCGAATTGAACGCCGGTGAGGGGGCAGAGGGCGGGGCAGTGGTGCGAGGGGTGCGGGGGAAGTTGGGGGAGCAATTGAGCGTGAATGGAGATGGGGCCTTGGCCCGTGTGCCGTTTGCTAAGGGGCAGAGCAGGGCGGCGCACGGCCGGTCGACGTGGCGGGCGCGGCTTCAATGCCCGGCCGCTCCTGTTGGCCGGCTGGTACCGGGACAGTTGGGGAGGTGGCAGGAGGTGCGTGGTGATGGGACAGGGCGAGGCACGCGCGGGGCGGCGCCCGGGCTAGCCGGACCGGCGGTCCGGCCGCCATTGCCCGGTGGGCAACAGTGGCTTGAGGTGATTTTCAAATTTTGAAACTATAATTTGGAACTTTGAGTGAAATATGTACCTCTGGTGCTCAAAAATTCGAAATAAAAATATGTGGAGATCCAGCATGATGTGGTTTAATTTTCATCTTTGAGTTTGAAGTTCTAAATTTGTTTCCAAAAATTCATACAAAATTCATAAACAGAGGCATTTTAAATTTGAATTTGAATTTTTGGGTATTCAAAACTTTGTTCAAAAATTTTGTAAAAATGTTGTAAATTCATCTGTTTACATGTGCAATGCAGTGGTGCAAAAATATGTGGGTGGTGTTTTTGTAATTTTTGCACTTTCCTTAGGGGTTGGGTTAGGGTTAGGGTTTAACTACATTCTCTCTCTTTCTTTTATTTCTTTTGTTTACTTTTTCCTGATTTCTTTTTGGGTGATTAGCATTAGTGTTCCATTAGTGATGTCATTAGGGTTTTAATTACTTGCTTAACCCTAATCGTGACCTGGGATGTCACAGCCCTCCCCCTTAAAGAAATTCTCGGCCCGAGAATCGCTACTAATTAAGGATTAGGGAGTGCGAAATTACCGATTTGTGTGACGCGAGGAACTCGGGAAAATTCTTCTCTAGAAAATCCTCTTGTTCCCAACTTGCTTCTTCTTCGATGTGATTACTCCATTGCACTTTATAGAAGGTGATGGTGCGATTGCGAGTCACTCGGTCGCTTTGATCGATGATCCGGACGGGGTATTCGGGGTAGGAGAGATCTTCTTCTAGTTGGTCGGTGTCGGAAATGACCACATCTATCGGGGGCTTCAAGTATTTCTTGAGTTGAGAGACATGGAACACATTGTGCACACGAGCAAGACTTTCCGATAGTTGCTATCGGTAAGCAACCGCGCTATGCTTTTCCGCAATCGGATACGGTCCGATATAGCGGGGTGCTAACTTTCCTTTAATTCCAAACCGAGATACGCCCTTATTCGGAGAGACACGAAGATAAACATGATCTCCTTTCTCAAATTCCAATGGGCGTCTCCTCTTGTTAGCGTAGCTAACTTGGCGAGATTGTGCGGCTTTCATGTTGGCTTGGATTTTTCGGACTTTTTCTTCGGCTTGAGTGACAAGATCGAGACCAAAGTTTGTTCTTTCTCCCGCTTCCGACCAATTTAAGGGTGTACGACAAGAATGACCATACAATGCTTCAAATGGCGACATTCCCGAACTCTCTTGATAGCTATTGTTGTACGAGAATTCGGCGAATGGAAGGCAATCATCCCAATTTCCTCGATTTTCCATAGCACATGCTTTCAAGATATCCTCCAAATATTGATTCAACCTTTCGGTTTGTCCATCCATCTGAGGGTGATAAGCGGAACTTCTAATGAGAGTGGTACAAAGACAATAATGCAATTGCTCCCGAAGCGAGATACAAATTGCGGACCTCGATCGAAACAATGGTTTTGGGTACTCCATGCAAACATAACACTCTTGAGATGTATAGCTCGGCATACTTCTTGGTATTGTAGGTAGTATGGACGGGAATGAAATGCGCGGATTTGGTTAATCTATCCACAATAACCCAAATTGAGTCATGCTTCTTTGATGTGAGGGGCAATCCAACGATAAAATCCATAGCAATGTCCTCCCACTTCCAAACGGGTATTTTCAACGGGTTCAATAATCCGGCTTTTCTCAAGTGATCGGCTTTCACTCGTTGACAAGTATCACACTCGGCCACATACCGTGCCATTTCACGCTACATGCGTGTCCACCAAAACTTTTCTCTTAGGCCACGATACATTTTGTTGCTACCGGGGTGTATGGAATATTTGGAAAAGTGTTCCTCATCCATGATCTTTTTCCGTAATTCCATATCCTTCGGAACAACGAGACGTTGGTTGAACCATAATACGCCATCGGCATCTTGTCGAAACATGTAATCTCATCTATTTCTATCTTTTGCCAAATAAATTCCATTCCTTCATCCTTCTTTTGTACCTCAATAATTTCCTCACGAAGGGTAGGAATAAGAGCTAGATTGTATAATGAGCCATACGGCATAACTCGAAAGCTTGGTTCACTCGAATCTAAAATTTCTGAATTTTCCATAGAACAACCGGTAATATGATTGCATTGCTCCTTACAACACAAAGCGTCGGCGACCACATTAGCTTTACCCGGGTGATAATGAATTTCCAACTCATAATCCTTGATTAATTCCAACCATCGAACGTTGCCTCATATTCAACTCTTGTTGGGTGAAGATATATTTGAGACTCTTGTGATCGGTGTAGAGGTTGACAAGATTCCCAAGTAGATAATGCCTACAAGTTTTCAAAGCAAGGACAACCGAGGCTAGTTCCAAATCATGGGTAGGGTAGTGTTGTTCATGCTTGCGAAGTTGACGAGAAGCATAAGCAATGACACGACCTTCTTGCATTAGCACACATCCTACACCGGTGCCGGACGCATCACAATATACGTCAAAAGGCTTGGTGATGTCGGCTTGTGCTAACACCGGAGCGGATGTCAAATGCTTCTTGAGAGTTTGGAAGGCTTCCTCACATTCACGGCTCCATTTAAACTTAGCATCTTTCGCCAACAATTTTGTCATAGGCTTGGCTATGCTTGAAAAATTGGGAATGAATTTCCGATAATAACCGACAAGACCGAGAAAGCTTCGAATTTGTCTCACCGATCTTGGGGACTTCCAAGTAAGCACTTCTTCAACTTTACTCGGGTCAACGGCAACACCTTCCGCGGATATGATATGACCCAAGAAAGGAACTCGCTTCAACCAAAATTCACATTTGCTAAATTTGGCATATAATTGATGATCACGAAGCCGTTGGAGAACAATGAGAAGGTGTTCGGCATGCTCTTCTTCGGACTTCGAATAAATAAGAATGTCGTCAATGAAGACCACGACAAGCTTATCCAACTCGGGCATAAAGACTGAATTCATCAAGTACATGAAATGAGCCGGAGCATTTGTGAGCCCAAACGACATGACGAGATACTCAAAGAGACCATACCGCGTAAAGAATGCGGTTTTTGGGATATCTTCGGCTCGGATCTTGATTTGATGGTAACCGGATCGGAGATCAATCTTAGAGAAGACCTTAGCACCAACTAATTGATCAAAGAGAGGGAGTGGGTATTTATTCTTGATAGTTACCGCATTGAGAGGGCGATAATCCACGGATATGCGTAGCGTCTTGTCTTTCTTCTTCACAAAGAGAGCGGGACTTCCCCACGGGGATGAACTAGGGCGAATATATCCTTTATCCATAAGCTCACTTAGTTGCTCTTTTAAGATTGCTAGCTCATTGGGAGCCATCTTGTACGGCCTACGGGAAATGGGTGTCGTACCGGGTTGGAGCTCAATGTTAAACTCAACATTCCGATCGGGGGCATGCCCGGTAAGTCATCCGGAAACACATCGGGAAACTCACATACCACAGGAATATACTCAATCCTTTTTCCCTCAAGATGGTAGATTTTAGAGGTGGAGAATTTTGGATGGGGTAATCGGAGAATAGATGAACCATGGAGTGGTGAGTTTAGGTGAACTTCTCGGGAATCGATGTGCAAAACGGCTCTATCGAGTTTCATCCATCTCATACCTAGGATTATGTCTATTCCTTGCCCACTTAAAATTATGAGAGAAGAGGGGTTATGTTTAGTGGTACTTGCCTCAACTCTAGGTTTGTTTTTATTTTTCCACCGGGTGATGTGATGATATAGGGAATATCCAAAACGGTAGGAGTGAGTTGTAGGGTTTTTGCATATGCTTGACTAATGAAATCATGAGTTGCACCGGAATCAAAAAGAACCAAAGTGGAGTGGTTGTTGACCGAAAACATACCGGAATGTACCGGTTCTCCCGCTTGAATCTCTTTGGCCGTGGTGTAGTTGACTCGACCATTCTTAGCATTTGGAGTGGACGATTGGTTGCGGTTCCCATTCCCATTATTCCCATTGTGGTTTTAATTGTTGTTGCCGCTTCCGAACCATTGTTGTTGTTGTTGTTGCCGGGTTACGTGTCGGAACACGACAATCCTTTGCGAAATGACCCGGACGTCCACAATTAAAGCACGGACCTTGAGGACCGAGTCTAGTACCTTGGTACTGCTGCTGTGGAGGGCGGAACAAAGTGGTATGCTGCTGGTTTCCGCCGTGAGAGTGGTGGTGCTCCTGTGGCACAAATTGGCGTGATCCCCCGTCGGCGGCAATGCGGCTCGAAACTTCTGTCCGGATGGGGAAGTGATAGCCAACTTGTACTTAGGTGGAGCGGAGCCGGATGGATTTCCTACGGCACGCTACCTCTTCTTGTCCTCTTGGTGAGCACGGATAGCATCTTCTTGCACAATTGTGGCACTCATCAAATCATTGAATGTGCCGGTGGTGACTTGAGCCAAGCGATCTTGCAACTTTGGGCTTAGTCCCAAACGAAAGCAATCCTTTTTCTTGTCATCTCGTGTCGGCATGATAGGATGCATATTGAGCCAAGTAGTTGAACTTCCGTGCATACTCTTGCACGGTTCCGGTACCTTGCTTCAAACTAAGGAATTCTTGCAACTTGCGCTTCATGAGACCGGCGGGAATGTGATGCCCGCGAAACGCAGTGCAAAAGTCCGACCAATTCACTTGAGTACCGGCGGGAAGGGCGACGGTGAAACTTGCCCACCATGCACTAGCGGAGCCACGGAGTTGTTGAGCCGCGAAGAGAACCTTTTGCTCCGATGTGCAATTTAGGAGAGCAAACTTCGACTCAATGATGCGGAGGAAGTTGTCCGCTTCCAAAGGATCGGTAGTAGCCTTACCAAACTTTGGCGGTTGAGTCGCCCAAAAGTCGGCATAGGTGGAATTCCTCGGCCCTTGGGGTGGCGGTCCTTGGCCTTGTCCTTGATTGGTTTGACTTGCTAAGAACAAGCGGAACATCTCGTTTTGGTTGGACACGAGTTGTTCCAACGGCGTGAGAGGTGCAGGGTTGGGTAGCGGCTCCTTCCTCTCACCATGACCACTCGCCGGATGCTTCACCACGACGGTATTCACCATCTGTCACATATGAAAAATTTTCTCACGTTAGCTCATTAGGTCACGAGCTATAATTAGCAAGCAAACATAACATTGGACATAAGGGACCAAAAATTTCAGGTTGCATGTACGAAAATAATATTGATGAAATAAGCATAAAGCATCGGCAACCCACATATTCCATAGATTCCAACATAGCTAGCAACATGATAGAAATTTTTGATACACGGGAAACCACAAATCCGATACAACACGGTCTTAGGTTACATGACATGTGACCCATAAACAAACACAAATCTCGGAGAGCTTAATTAACAACACACGGATAGTTTTCCATACACGGTTACATGCCTCACGAGATTGCAAATCCTACAACAAATAGAGCTACGACGACCGGTCGTGACAACTACTCGTCGTCATCACCGTAGTAGTCGTCGTCACCCCTCATGGGAGAGGGTGGTGCTCCGTCCTCGACATCGGAAGCATCCTCGCCATCACTCATCTCCACGTCCTCCTCGGGTGGGATGATCTCAAGTGGCTCGGGAGGTCCGCAATTAAGGATGGCGTGCAAGGCGTCGTTGGCGGCCCTGGAGGTGCTCTATGGTGGCGTTGTTATGCGCGATGGTCGCCTGGGAGTTCCGGAGGTCTCCCTCCAAAGCATCCCTAGCGCCCCGAGTCTCCGGAAGAGTAACCTCCAACTCATCCTTCTCCTCGAGAAGGGCGTCCACCCGGCCGGAGAGGATGTAGTTCTCCTCATTCGTGGCGGTGAGCTGGGTCTCACGCTCATTGAGCGTGTCCCGTAGAGCGGCGGCTCCATTGCCCTCAAGGGCAAGGTTGGCGTCGTGGAGCTGCTCGAACAAACTCCAACGCTCCGCCTCGCTATACTCGAGATGCGTACGGAGGGTGTCCACCTCGGTAGTACGCTCGGCGATCTCGGCGGTGCGGGCAGCAAGCTCGGCGGTGTGAGTATTGAGCTCGGCCTCGCGGGTGGTGAGGGTGGCCTGCAGGGCAGCACGCTCCTGCTCCAACTCGTGCACACGCCGCGCGAGGTTCTCGCGGTCCAACATGAGCTTGCCGGGGCCATCCGTCGGAGAATTTTGAAACACAAGTCAAAACTCAATATCCAACAACAAAACATGCTAATAAGTAAAGCATGAATGATGGAATGGCACAATGAAAGTCGCCTAGAGGGGGGGGTGAATAGGCGAACCTAAAATTTTCTACGAAAGAACACTACGACGAAAACGTCAAATACCGAAACTTCCGGTAGGGTACCGGAACTTCCGGTGCGAGGGTGATAAATGCGGAATTAAACCCTACACAATTCTAGTGTTTGCAGGAACGGAAGGAACAACCCTATGCAATTCTAGGAATTTAAAAGCACAACGGAAAACTAACAAGCAACCTAGTAAATAAACAACAACGCGTAAGTAAAAAGGGAGAGAGCACAAGAGACACGGATTTTTCACCGAAGTTCAAGCCCACCAAGGACTCTACGTCTCCGTTGAGAAAGTCCACCAAGGACCGGGTTTCTCTCAACCCTATTTCTCCCTCAAGTCACCACCAAGGTTGAGCTTGAGTTTTCCACTATCAATGTCCCTTCCGGGACGGGCAATACAAACTTCTCGGGCGTCACCACACAAGTTGGGAGCTCACGAGCATGCCTAGCCGTCTAGGAGCTCAAAGCTCCAAGAGTAACAAATCCAAATCACAAGATTGACGGGAGTGAAGATGCTCAAGAATGGTATCAAGTCTCTCAAACACTTGCTCAAAGTCTCTCACTCAAATCCTAGCTCAAGGATGGAGTTCTTGCTTTTGGAGAGGATTTGGAGTAGATGGAGTGAAGCTCAAGTGTGTATTGGTTCGGAGTTGTGCTAGAGAGAGTGAATGGAGAGGGGGTGTGGCTTATATACCACAGCCCAAAAAGAGCCGTTGGCCTGTCCGAAAACCTCGCACCGGAACTTCCGATAGCGTATCGGAACTTCCGGTATGGTTCGAATTAGGGTTAGATCTGGACTTTTGGCCCGCACCGGAACTTCGGTGGAGTACCGGAGCTTCCGTACGTGGGTTTAGGGTTGGAAAAGCTGGACCGCACCGGAGCTTCCGGTGCCGTATCGGAACTTCCGGTATGGCATTCCGGAGAGCTCAAAGCTCTCTGTTAGCCTACCGGAACTTCGGTACCGGGGACCGGAACTTCCGGTATGGCCTTACCCGAGAGCAAAACTCTCTGTAAGCCTACCGGAACTTCCGGTACCGAGGACCGGAACTTCCGGTATGGCCTTACCCGAGAGCAAAACTCTCTCTAAGCCTACCGGAACTTCCGGTACCAGGGACCGGAACTTCCGGTATGGCTTTACCCGAGAGCAAAACTCTCTGTAAGCCTACCGGAACTTCCGGTACCACACCGGAGCTTCCGATGGGTTCGGAAAGAATGGGTTTGGAGGGGATTTCATGAGTTTCTGAGCATCTCCATTCTTAGCCACGTTTGTGATTTGCATCCCTCTTTATAGTACGGCATCCCTATGACTCAAAGCAAAGAAATAAAGCGAGGGACAAGCTTTGAGATAGGTCTTTTCCAAATTCTCCATTTATTGCATTTTGCAATTCTTTTCTCCTTTTTGATTGTGCTTGCTAGACTTTCATGTGCTTTGGATATTCACTACACACATTCTCATGAAAGCATTAGTTCCAAATTTAATTGTATTGATATCAATCATCCAAAATAAAATGAGGGGCCTAGATGCACTTTCAATCTCCCCATTTTTGGTGATTGATGCCAACACAATCAAATTTCTAAAAAGATGAATTGACAAGCACAACTTGCAAAGATAAAAGATGAGCTCCCCCTTAATATGTGCATGAAATTGAATTTCAAGAGTTGGTCTATACAATACCAAGTGCACATTAGAGATAAGAATCATGAGGAGCTCCCCCTTTATCTATGCATCCATAATAAAGAAAAACACAAACAATGCAATATGGCATTTTATCATCACACAAATGCATCTAAAAGAGAGAAACAACAAACCACCAAGCATGACATAAGGCAAACCACATAGATAGATAATAAAAACAAGTCTAAACTTATTACAATCATCCATAGTTCCAAACCACTTGCCCATCTCACACACATAGTTCATTACATCATAAAAACGAGATAAAGATAAATAGATAGAAATTTCTTCTCCCCTTTAGCAACACATCACCAAAAAGGAGAAAAGAACTAGAACGCCCAAGATAGGATCACTCGTCGTCATCGTCGTCGTCGTCGTCGTCTTCATCGCTTTCTTCCTCATCCGTGGGGCGTGCCACTCCCTTGCCCTTCTCATGGAGCGGGATCCGAGTGCTCGAGCGGGGAGCGGAGGCGGTCGGAACATCCTCGGCGCTGTCATCCTCTCCACTCTCGGTGCCACTGCCCTCCACACCCCGAGCTGCTGCCTGTGCTGCCTGTGCTGCCACTCCCGCGGCCTCGCTGATATGGAGCCCAAGGGTCCTCCCACTGCCGAGGTACTATCGGTGCAAGATCCAAGGGAGGAGGAGGTGGCTGCTGCTGCTGCTGAGCTAGGTAAGAGAGATAACGGTGATGTCCTTCATTGATGCGCCGCTGTTCCATCCTCATCTCATAGATGTCCTCACTATTGGCCTTGCACATGCAAAAGATAGACTTGAGGACCGAGGTGATGAATCCGGATTTGCTGCGAGTCCGGCGAGAAGAGGTAGGTGGAGCATCTCCAGCCTTGCTGAGCTGGTGGTGGAGGAGCCTCGCTGTCTCACTGGTGATCCCCGAGGAGTGGGTAAGAGTGCGAACCTCTTGGGACGAAGTCCGGGGTGGTCCTTATCATGAACAAAGTGCATACCAGATGATGAGTCTCAATCATCTTCATAATAAAGGGAGCGAAGGGAAGGCTCGCCTTATGAGTGTAGGAGTGGTTGATGATGGAAGTCCAAATGTGCTCAAAAACACAAAACGGCTCAGCTCCTGGACGCATGGCACAAAGTAAAGTCTTGGATTCTGCCAGCAAAGAAGATGCATCCCCTATCTCAGGATCCAAAGTCCATCCGAACATATTGTTCGAACACGGTAGTAGGGGTGCAGCCCGAAGTGTGTCCCAATGATCATCGTCTTGGAGTGAGCGTAGCGGCTGTCATACATGAACTCCAAAGCTGCATCATCCGGAGGGTCAAACATGTTCGGATTGTTCTTCATAGCGTCGTGACGATCCACTCGACAGCGGTGCTTCCAACCACCCAACTGTCACTCCCGACTCGTGTCCTCGGCTCCAAGCCGTGAAGCTACTCGCTCCAGCTCGGCGACATGTGCAGCTCGTGCCTCCTCCTCCTCCTGGGCGCGCTTCCTACCACGAGTGACCGGCATCTGCAGGGAACATGTTTAACAAGTTAAACACTTCTTCCCACGGAAGAAAAACGAGCGGAACAACCTATGAAATACTACGGACTAGCTAAGCACATACCCAATATTTATTTAGTGCAGAATTTAACATGATGCATGCTCGGGAACTAGCTATACGTACTGCAAGTAAAGAAACTACGATGAATAGTTAGCACTTCCCATGAACCCAACATCGACCGGTTAGTAAAAACCTAACTATTCTATATCCTTATAGGCTCCGTACTCTCTCGTCGTCTATCGCATAAACATGTTAAGTTTTGAAAATAGACTTGTAATGATGTGTTGTTGCCTCCGAACTCGCTCCGATACCAGCTGTGACATCCCCTTCGGGACCACCAGGAATCGGAACAGAGGGACACTCGACGAAGCGAGTTACAACAGAAACATCATCTCATACAAGCCGAATATATACATCATGGTATAATACAACCAAGTTTTCAAAATACCAACATTCGTGCAGCGGAAAGATAACATTATGGAAGTGTCAACATCCTACGAGCATTCAGCGGAAGCTTATTCTGTTACAACTCAACGGACTTATGACGAAACAACGTGATGCACCGAGCCCTTCGTACATCACGGTCCTCTCTCCTCAAGGTGTGGGGATACGTTCCCACCGAAGGGAACCTCCCTCGGGACACTCGCTCCTCCTCGGGAAAACTGCCGCACAAGTCGTGATAACACGACTCATTCCCTGTAAGGTAACGAACAAACCTTGAGTATTCTAATACTCAGCAAGACCGACCTGTCAACATGGCACGCTAAGGCCGACGCCTAGAATGCAAAGGCTTTACGGCTGTGGGGTTTACTCCTTTGTGAAAAAACAGCATTAAGGTGTGGGTCCTTACTTTCAATATTTTAGCTCGAGGTTATGTTCATTAGCCATGGTATTTGCAACCTAACTCTATCCAATCAAGTTTCCAACACAAGAGAAAATATATCTTTATCCTGCCCATTCTCATCTTCCTCATCTTCCATAAAAGTTACTACGATGTGACGAGCTAAACAAGCGGTACTCATTACTGCGAGGGACAGCGATTCGAATCGATTTATACTAGCTGGCAAAACCCGACTACACGACGTATACGCATCACACCGATCGTATACGACAACCTTTCCCGCTAGCACCTGACAGCGAGACTAGCCATTTCCAACTCCCCGGAAGTATGGCGACGCCACGACTTCCTCGTGGTCGACCCATCTCCCTCATGTGAGACTATCCTCTCACTAACGACCGATAAAAGAGAGTTGGCTACGTTACATCTTTGGGGCGATAGGGTACATCAGCTTGCTCGGGCCCATGATACCAGCATGTAGTACGGTACGTTCAAACTTGTTCAACTAAGCCGACAACGGTACGGTCCTTCACCGACACGGACGGGGCTACCACCTTGCAAGACCTCATCTCCGTCTTGCCCTTTCTCCTACGGGGCCCGTCCGGTCTCGACTTCATTAACACTCTCATCATCTTTAGTGTCAACACAAACTCTTAAAGCCTCCGTGCTTGAAGTGCCCTAACCATCTACCGTTGCGACTAGGAATTAAGCTTAGCCTCTATTGAGCTACCTGTACCAAGTATAAAGGGAACAAACGGAAACCTACCATAATGCATCTAGGGTGTCAATCAAACCCTAACACCTAATGCACAAGCATACTGCACTATGTGATAAAGTAAAAATATTTAAAAACATAGGTAGGATGCACCGGGGCTTGCCTTGAGTTTGTTCGAAGTTAGTCTCCTCGGCGGCTGGGTCGACTTCGAGATCCCCGCTCCGACTCGCCCTCGGGTGGAACCTCGATTACTTCGAACCTAGTCGACCAAGCAATGCAACGCGATTCACAAACATGTATGCATCAATGCCCATGATGAAAGTATGCAAGAGTGCATTAATGAAGTTCCATGGATAATAAGTAATGATTAATGCTTAATTACTTTAGTTAATTAACTAATTATAGGTAAGTATGTTCATTAAGCATTAATTAACAATTAATTATGCTGATTAAAAAGTGTTTAGTTAAGATCATTATTAATTAATTTTGTTTTCCTTAATTGCTTGATTACGGTCCGTAATTACTTAAGTTTAATAATTAATTACTCGATTTATTAGGCAATAAGTAAATAATTACTTTAAGTGATTAAGAGTAATTAAATTGTAATCATATACATTACATAGCTAAAGTTTACTTTTTGGAAAATAAATTTTATTATTAATTTCGTCTGCAGTATCTCCTTCATTAAATAAAATTATTTTTCGTAATTAAACATTTCATTTACATAAAATAATAGCTTTTCTCTATTAAAGAAAGGGAATTAACTACAAATTATAAATAAATTTATTTAAAATAATTATATTATTTCACAATTGGATAGATTTCATTTTTCTGAGTCTAACAAAGTTTGTTTGGTATTTTTCTGAATTTTATTGAATTTTCTATGAATTTTGGAAATTTTAATTGAATCTGGAAATAATTAAATTCGAAAGAAAAAGTTAAAGAGGCTCTGGGCCGAAAGTAGCCAGGCCCAACAAATTCGGCCCGGCCCGGAAGGCTCGCGCACGGCCCACACGCCCGAAACACCACGGCCATGGCCGCGATGGCCGGAGCGCGGCGGTGCCACGTCGGAATGGCGCGAGAGGGGGTGGTGTGGCTAGGGGCTCGGCTCGGAAGACTCCGCGGACCATGAGCAACACAACGGTGGTGCCCCCGGTGCGCAGGTCGCCGAGAAGTACGCCGGCGGCGAGCATCCGCTTGCGCGTGACTCCGGCGAGCCCTAACGACCGATGTGGTGCACAAAACTTAGGGGAAAATGGTTTGGGAGCTTCACGGGAACATGAGCAAAGGCGGCACGGTGTGGGTTCACTTGGGAGACGGCCGGAGAGTGGTCTACACCGGCGAGGGGAACCGGCGGCGACCCGAGCTCGAAGCAAATGATAAAATCCGGCCGGACCCGAGAGGGAACACTCAGCTCATGTTGGCCGGAAGGTAAAGGACTTGGTTGCGCATGTAAGAGATCAAAGATCAAACGAAGAAGCTTGTGAGACAGAGAGAATTTTTGGAGAGAGGCGGCAACATACCGACGGTGACCGTCGACGGAAAAATAGACGCGAGCTCCGGCTTCACGGCAGCACGGCTTGCTTGAAGATCATGTGGAGGTGCGGCACGAACTCGCGGAGCTGCCGGTGGTAGCGACTCGTCGGAAAACAACCGGAGGCGGCCGGACGGTGAAGAGATTGGAGGGGCGAACGGTGGTGGGTGGCGCGAGTCGAGAGAAAAGAGAGAGAGGGGACACCGCCGGTCCTTTTATCCCCCATCCGGCACCGGGGTGAGGTGGCGGAAGCAGCTGCGTGTCGACGGGAGAGCGCGCGGCCAGCAGCTGGTGCGTGGCGCCGGCCATCGGCGGTGAGGCGGTTCGGGAGTGAGAGAGGGAGAAGAAAGAGAGTGACGACCGGGGCCCGGGCCATTTTACAAAAAACCCCCGAGCTTTTGCCTAATTAAAAAGCAACCTTCCGAAGCCCCAAAAATTCCGCAAAAATTCAGGGGTGTATTTGAGAAGATTTTAGGCATATTTCCTATTAAGTCCCAGTAGAAATTCCAAATCAATTTCGGATTAAAATTTCATAGTTAAATTAAATAAAGAGACTTTGTTTATTTTCTATAATTATTTTTACATGACAAAATATTTTCAGTAAATTTTCATAAATCTTAATTTGTGATATTTGAACCATAGAAAATGTTAAACTTGAATTTTTCCTCTCATTTCATCTCTTCTTATCATTTCCTTTATTCTTTAGTTAATTTGATATTTTATGCTTATGATTATTATCACATGCTTGATGAGCTCACAAATAAAATGTGATGACATGCTCATGAATGCCATGAAATGCATTGTATTACTGTGGGTTGTTACAGCCCTCCCCCTTACAGGAATCTCGTCCCGAGATTCACGATCGAACGACTAAGCATAAGCGATGGTACTAAAGAACTCAGGATAATTTGATCGAAGAAACTCTTCTTGTTCCCAAGTAGCTTCGGTTTCCGAGTGATTACTCCATTGAATCTTGTAGAACTTAACGGTCCGATGTCGAGTTACTCGATCCTTGGTGTCAAGAACTCCGACCGGACGTTCGTCATATGTCAAATCTGGTTGTAGTCTGTTCCATCTCAGTTGTCGGTATATCCATGGGTGGTTTTAAACACTTTTTCAGTTGAGATACATGAAATATGTTATGGATGCCTGCCAAGTGGGGCGGCAACTCCAGTCGGTACGCCACGGCTCCACATCTTTCCAAGATTGGATAAGGTCCGATGTATCGTGGTGCTAACTTGCCCTTGATTCCAAACCGTTGAACACCTTTGGTAGGGGATACTCGGAGATAGACTTGATCTCCAACCTGAAATACTAACTCTCGTCGCCTCTTGTCGGTATAACCGATCCGTCGAGATTTAGCCCTCTTGAGGTTTTGTTGGATGAGACGTACTTGTTCTTCTCGCATCTCTTACTAGATCCGGTCCGAAAATTATTCTCTCTCCGCTTTCGGACCAATTCAAGGGCGTATGACAACTACGTCCATATAGAGCTTGGAACGGCGACATTCCCGCACTCTCTTGATAGCTGTTATTGTATGAGAACTCTGCCAAAGGTAAGCACTTTTCCCAATCCTTGCCATAAGTTAAGACACATGCTCGAAGCATATCCTCGAGGTATTGATTGATCCTTTCTCGTTTGGCCATCCGTTTGAGGATGATATGCCGAGCTTCGTATCAATTTGGTCCCCAAGGATTCTTGTAGTTGTTCCCGTAATCTGGAGACAAATTGTGTTCCTCTGTCCGATATAATGGTCCTCGGCACTCCATGCAAACAGAGAATTCGAGAAATGTAGAGTTCTCGCATACTTCTCGGCGATGTACCGTGTATGTACCGGTATAAAGTGAGCAGACTTCGTCAGCCGGTCCACAATGACCCGGATAGAGTCGTGTTTTCGTGGACTTAGTGGTAACCCCATGATGAAATCCATGCCGATGTCTTCCCACTTCCATTCAGGGATACTCGGAGGTTGTAAGGGTCCTGCTTGCTTCAAGTGTTCAGCTTTGACTCGTCGACGGACATCACACTCGTTGACATACTTGGCTATTTCCCGCTTCATGCGTGTCCACCAAAATCTCTTCTTCAAGTCTTGATACATCTTATTGGTTCCAGGATGAATAGAATACTTGGATGTATGGGCTTCATCCATTATCTTCTTGCGAAGTTCCAAGTTCTTAGGCACTACTAGCCTATTCTTGAACCAGATAACACCTTCGTCATCTTTGCGGAAACACTTGACTTCTCCCTTCCGGAGTCGTCTTTTGATGTGTGCCATACCAAGCATCCTTCTGCTGAGCTGCCACCACTTCTTCACGAATGGTAGGAATAAGAGCCAGATTTGTCAATGCTCCATACGGAATAATCCGAAGATTCGGCTCTTCACTCCCTTCCGGTGTTGCTTGAATTACGCGTTGAGCCATGAGGTTATTGCAATGAACCCTGCGGCTTAAGGCATCAGCTACCACATTTGTCTTGCCCGGGTGATAGTGAATCTCGATCTCATAATCCTTTATCAGCTCCAACCATCTTCGTTGTCGCATATTCAGGTCCGCTTGAGTGAAGATGTATTTGAGACTCTTGTGGTCCGTGTATAAATGTACCAAATTACCCAAGAGATAGTGTCTCCATCCTTTCAATGCGAGTACTACTGCTGCTAGTTCCGGATCATGGGTAGGATAGTGTTCCTCATGACGCCGTAGTTGTCGAGACGCATAAGCGATCACTCGACCTTCCCGCATCGAACACATCCAAGTCCCGTGCCCGATGCATCGCAATACACATCAAAAGGCTTTGTCGGATCCGGTCGAGCAAGTACAGGAGCTGTAGTCAACAACTTCTTTAACGTTTGGAAAGCTTCTTCGCATTCTTTGCTCCATACATACTTCTTATCCTTTTCCAATAGCCTAGTCATTGGCTTGGCGATCTTTGAGAAGTTTGGGATAAACCTTCTATAATAACCAGCCAATCCCAAGAAACTTCCGATCTCGTGAGACAGATTTCGGTGATTTCCAATTCAATACATCTTGAACCTTGCCTGGGTCAACGGCCACTCCTTCGGCTGATATCACGTGACCTAGGAACGGTACTTCTTTCAGCCAAAATTCACACTTGCTAAACTTAGCATAAAGCCGATGATCCCTTAGTCGTTGCAACACAACTCGTAAGTGATTGACATGTTCCTCTCGGTGACTTAGAGTAGATCAAGATGTCGTCAATGAATACCACGACAAACTTGTCCAGCTCGGGCATGAATACGGAATTCATGAGATACATGAAATGTGCTGGTGCGTTGGTCAATCCAAATGACATCACCAGATACTCATAAAGTCCATACCTTGTGGAAAATGCAGTCTTCGGTATATCTTCAGCTCTTATCTTAATCCGATGATACCCGGAGCGAAGGTCTATCTTGGAGAAAACTTTAGCTCCCATCAGCTGATCAAACAAGATATCAATCCTCGGCAGAGGATACTTGTTCTTGATGGTCACCGAATTCGCAGGTCTATAATCCACACATAGCCTCAATGTCTTGTCTTTCTTCTTTACAAACAAGGCTGGGCATCCCCATGGTGATGAACTTGGCCGTATATATCCTTTGTCCAATAATTCCTTTAGTTGCACTTTCAATTCTGCTAGCTCATTCGGTGGCATCCGATACGGTCTTCTTGATATGGGTGCGGTTCCAGGCTGTAACTCTATCTTAAACTCTACCGCTCGGTCCGGCGGTAGTCCCGGCAAGTCGTCCGGAAAGACATCCGGGTACTCACGGACTATGGGTATATCCTCCGGACTCTTACCCACAACCTTATTGACCATTGGCAGCATAGCTTGAGGAAAAGTTAAGAGCAAGCAATCTCGACCATGAACCGGAGAGTTCGGATATACGGCTCGAGATGCTATATCCAATATTGCCTTATGGAAGTTCATCCATTGCATGCCGATAATTGCATCTAACCCTTGCCCATCCAGGATGATTAATGAAGTAGGGTAAACCTTACTACCCAATCTCAATGGCATATCGGTAGCTTCTTCATTAGTAAGGATCTTACCCCCGGTGTTGAGATGATATGTGTCCATGTTAACTTAGATGGTGTGATGCAATGCTGAGTAATGTAGGACTTGCTCGATGAAATTATGCGTAGCTCCCGAATCAAATAAAACCATAGCAGGATGTTCAGCGATAGAAAACATACCCGCTAAGATTTGTCCTCCTTCGGGTAGCTCCTCGGCCGTCGTAAAGTTGGCACGGCCCGTCTTCACTTATGTATTCTTGGCTGGTGCCCTCTGCTGGTTCTCGCGGCTATCCTTGAGGTCGGGGTGCATATGGTGCCTTCTGAGGATATGGACAACTGCGGTAATAGTGTCCCGAACGGCCACAATTAAAGCATGGCGGTCCATTCTCGCCGGGGTGCTTGACCCACCGGTCGGGGATTCCGGAAGTTCTGTTGCTGATAGGGCGGACGATACCGATTCGGCCGCTGTTGCTGAGGTGGCTGGGGTGATTGATTCTACCGGTAGAAATTGGGACGAGAGGGTGTATGCTGATAACGCCGACCCGAGGGCGCAGTGTAAACCAGCCTGTACTTGGATGGTCCCCCACTTCCTTGTCCCGTAGCCGGCCTCTTCTTGTTCTTCTCCGTCCGATGCGGACGAATAGAGTCTTCCGAGTGCAATAGTGTCACTCACAAAGTCGGTGAAGCTGTCGGTCTTGTTCAACACCAAGCGAGACCGTAGCTTGGTACTCATTCCCTCCTTGAACAGGTTCTTCTTCTTGGTATCGGTGTCCACATGTTCAGGAGAATGCTGAGCAAGGCGGTTGAATACCTTGGAGTAGGTGTGGACATTCATATCCCCTTGCTTCGGGGAGAGGAACTCCTTTCTCTTCTGATTCATTAAGCCTTCCGGAATATGATGCTCTCTCGAAGGCTTTAGTGAACTCTGCCCATGAAATCCGATGTCCGGGAGGAAACATGGCTTTGTGGTTGGCCCACCAAGCTCCAGCAAATCCTTGCAACTCGCTGGGAAGCAAAGAGGGTCTTCTCGATGATCTCGTGCACGGAAACAGCTCCAGCTTCGACTCAATGGTACGCAGCCGGTTGTCGGCTTCCAAGGGCTCACCCGCATCCGAGAAGACCGGGGCGAACCGATAAGAAGTCCGAGAAGGTCACCCTTTCCTCCGGTGCATTGCGGCCCCGGTGACGTTCTTGGGGAGCGAGTGTTGCGGACCGGTTGCTCCAATAGTTCCCGCTGTTCCGTGCGAGAATCCAGATCTGCAGCGATGGCCTGTGCTAAGGTCGGGGGTGGGGGTGGTGTTCCCGCCCGCGTTGAGAAGACTCGGGCTCATCGCGTCTCCTTGTTCCAACCATTCTCGTCCAAAGAAAGTGTATGTTAGACATCTTCATTCCAACATAACAATGGAGGGACAGGAATACGTAGATGAGGACTTCCAAGGAATCTTTATGCAACAAGCCATCTTTATTAAAGCAACCACCAAATCCAATAACACATATTTCTACACTCACGTTACAACGGTTCCTATGATACACTCGGGCGTGGTTACATCACGTCCCTTATTTAACTAGCGCCTGATTTACATACTAGTTCTCTCACTCACTACTAGCTAGCACTCCACTATTCTTCGCGACGCCCGGATGTCACCTCCTGGCTTATGGAACCGCTCTGTCTCGGATTCCGCATCCTCTAGTCGGGGAATCTCCGTGAAGTCTATGACTGAATCCACGTCCATTATCTCTTCAGGATCCTCCTCTTCTTCTTCTTCGATTCAGCCTCCATAGGATTCTCCTGCGCTACCGGTGCATCCCCCGGAGGTTGTTGTCCTATTGCTTCATTCATTATGGCGTTGTGTGCTTGCAGTAGATCTTGCTCTAACCGAGTGATCAATGCATGAGCATTTGCTAGTTGTTGATTCTTAAATTGAATCTGCTGCTCCTCGTTTAGCAACTGCGCCTCCCTAATTGCTAACAACTCCTCCTTTTCCTGCAGCTGTCTCTCCAGCTCGACTATACGAACATCTTCCCTTGATCCTCTTACTTCACTCACACCCGTACGTGTGCTGTCCATCTCCGTGAAGAAGTAAGAGCATCGGATGCAAGTAGAAACCAATTCCTAATATTTCGGCACATTTATCTATTGTAGCAACTGCATATATATATATTACTACCACTTCCTTTTTATTAGTTATTGTTGGTACAAACTCAAACCCACTTCGCGTACACTCCCAACTGCCCAACCTCCGCTAGTACCCTATATACATCCGACCTATGTCAGCAAAAATGTGGCTACCCTCCTACATTAGCGAAACATAACACAACTAAGCCGACGGCACGTGACTGCCGCCGTTCGACTCGACGTCCCAAGCCGGCGAAGCGGGTGGGGGCTCGTAGTCCATCCCGAGAGACCTCCTCGTCCGGGGGACCCCTGCTGCTGCAACTCGCTGGAACTCCTCAAACAGGTCGTCGTGGTCGTGGAGCGGTGCGTGGTGTGCCTCGGCCAGCCCGTTGTACTGCATCCGTAGCTGACCCAGCTCGACCTCCCTCGTGACTAGGACCTCCACCAAGTGGTCCCTCGTAGTCAGCTGCGCGTCAAAAGCGATAACCGCCTCACGGTACTCGTCACGCGCGCGGGTCACCTCCACTATCTGCTCCTCCAGCTCGGCGATCCTAGCGTGTGACCTCTCGGATCTCCCGACAGTCCACTCGACGGCGGTGCTTCCAAGCACCCAACTGTCGCTCCCGACTCTGTGTCCTCGGCTCCAAGCCGTGAAGCTGCTGCTCCGGCTCGGCGACACGTGCAGCTCGTGCCTCCTCCTCCTCCCGGGCGCGCTTCCTACCACGAGTGACCGGCATCTGCAGGGAACATGTTTAACAAGTTAAACACTTCTTCCCACAGAAGAAAAACGAGCGGAACAACCTATGAAATACTACGGACTAGCTAAGCACATACCCAATATTTATTTAGTGCAGAATTTAACATGATGCATGCTCGGGAACTAGCTATACGTACTGCAGTAAAGAAACTACGACGAATAGTTAGCACTTCCCATGAACCCAACGTCGACCAGTTAGTAAAAACCTAACTATTCTATATCCTTATAGGCTCCGTACTCTCTCGTCGTCTCTCGTCGTCTATCGCATAAACGTGTTAAGTTTTGAAAATAGACTTGTAATGATGTGTTGTTGCCTCCGAACCGCTCCGATACCAGTTGTGACATCCCCTTCGGGACCACCGGGAATCGGAACAGAGGGACACTCGACGAAGCGAGTTACAACAGAAACATCATCTCATACAAGCCAGAATATATACATCATGGTATAATACAACCAAGTTTTCAAAATACCAACATTCGTGCAGCGGAAAGATAACATTATTGAAGTGTCAACATCCTACGAGCATTCGGCGGAAGCTTATTCTGTTACAACTCAACGGACTTAAGACGAAACAACGTGATGCACCGAGCCCTTCGTACATCACGGTCCTCTCTCCTCAAGGTGTGGGGATACGTTCTCACCGAAGGGAACCTCCCTCGGGACACCTGCTCCCCCTCGGGAAAACGGCCGCACAAGTCGTGATAACACGACTCATTCCCTGTAAGGTAACGAACAAACCTTGAGTATTCTAATACTCAGCAAGACCGACCCGTCAACATGGCACGCTAAGGCCGACGCCTAGAATGCAAAGGCTTTACGGCTGTGGGGTTTACTCCTTTGCGAAAAACAGCATTAAGGTGTGGGTCCTTACTTTCAATATTTTAGCTCGAGGTTATGTTCATTAGCCATGGTATTTGCAACCTAACTCTATCCAATCAAGTTTCCAACACAAGAGAAAATATATCTTTATCCTGCCCATTCTCATCTTCCTCATCTTCCATAAAAGTTACTACGATGTGACGAGCTAAACAAGCGGTACACATTACTGCGAGGGACAGTGATTCGAATCGATTTATACCAGTGGCAAAACCCGACTACATGACGTATACGCATCACACCGATCGTATACGACAACCTTTCCCGCTAGCACCTGACAGCGAGACTAGCCATTTCCAACTCCCCGGAAGTATGGCGACGCCACGACTTCCCTCGTGGTCGACCCATCTCCCTCCCGTGAGACTATCCTCTCACTAACGACCAGATAAAGAGAGTTGGCTACACTACATCTCCGGGGCGATAGGGTACATCAGCTTGTCGGGCCCATGATACTAGCATGTAGTACGGTACGTTTAAACTTGTTCAACTAAGCCGACAACGGTACGGTCCTTGACCGACACGAGACGGGGCTACCACCTTGCAAGACCTCATCTCCGTCTTGCCCTTTCTCCTACGGGGCCCGTCCGGTCTCAGCTTCATTAACAGTCTCATCATCGTTAGTGTCAACACAAACTCTTAAAGCCTCCATGCTTTAAGTGCCCTAACCATCTACCGTTGCGACTAGGAATTAAGCTTAGCCTCTATTGAGCTACCTGTACCAAGTATAAAGGGAATAAACGGAAACCTACCATAATGCATCTAGGGTGTCAATCAAACCCTAACACCTAATGCACAAGCATACTGCACTATGTGATAAAGTAAAAATATTTAAAAACATAGGTAGGATGCACCGGGGCTTGCCTTGAGTTTGTTCGAAGTTAGTCTCCTCGGCGGTCGGGTCGACTTCGAGATCCCGGCTCTCGACTCGCCCTCGGGTGGAACCTCGATTACTTCGAACCTAGTCGACCAGACAATGCAACGCGATTCACAAACATGTATGCATGAATGCCCATGATGAAAGTATGCAACGAGTGCATTAATGAAGTTCCATGGATAATAAGTAATGATTAATGCTTAATTACTTTACTTAATTAACTAATTATAGGTAAGTATGTTCATTAAGCATTAATTAACAATTAATTATGCTGATTAAAAAGTGTTTAGTTAAGATCATTATTAATTAATTTTGTTTTCCTTAATTGCTTGATTACGGTCCATAATTACTTAAGTTTAATAATTAATTACTCTAATTTATTAGGCAATAAGTAAATAATTACTTTAAGTGATTAAGAGTAATTAAATTGTGATCATATACATTACATAGCTAAAGTTTACTTTTTGGAAAATAAATTCTATTATTAATTTCGTCTGCAAGTATCTCCTTCATTAAATAAAATTATTTTTCGTAATTAAACATTTCATTTACATAAAATAATAGCTTTTCTCTATTAAAGAAAGGGAATTAACTACAAATTATAAATAAATTTATTTAAAATAATTATATTATTTCACAATTGGATAGATTTCATTTTTCCGAGTCTAACAAAGTTTGTTTGGTATTTTTCTGAATTTTATTGAATTTTCTATGAATTTTGGAAATTTTAATTGAATCTGGAAATAATTAAATTCGAAAGAAAAAGTTAAAGAGGCTCGGGCCGAAAGTAGCCAGAGCCCAGACAAATTCGGCCCGGCCCGGAAGGCTCGCGCACGGCCCACACGCCCGAAACACCACGGCCATGGCCGCGATGGCCGGAGCGCGGCGGTGCCACGTCGGAATGGCGCGAGAGGGGTGGTGTGGCTAGGGGCTCGGCTCGGAAGACTCCGCGGACCATGAGCAACACAACGGTGGTGCCCCGGTGGCGAGGTCGCCAGGAAGTACGCCGGCGGCGAGCATCCGCTTGCGCGTGACTCGGCGAGCCCTAACGACCGATGTGGTGCACAAAACTTAGGGGAAAATGGTTTGGGAGCTTCACGGGAACATGAGCAAAGGCGGCACGGTGTGGGTTCACTTGGGAGACGGCCGGAGAGTGGTCTACACCAGCGAGGGGGAACCGGCGGCGACCCGAGCTCGAAGCAAATGATAAAATCCGGCCGGACCCGAGAGGGAACACTCAGCTCATGTTGGCCGGAAGGTAAAGGACTTGGTTGCGCATGTAAGAGATCAAAGATCAAACGAAGAAGCTTGTGAGACGAGAGAGAATTTTTGGAGAGAGGCGGCAACATACCGACGGTGACCGTCGACGGAAAAATGGACGCGAGCTCCGGATTCACGGCGAGCACGGCTTGCTTGAAGATCATGTGGAGGTGCGGCACGAACTCGCGGAGCTGCCGGTGGTAGCGACTCGTCGGGAAACGACCGGAGGCGGCCGGACGGTGAAGAGATTGGAGGGGTGAACGGTGGTGGGTGGCGCGAGTCGAGAGAAAAGAGAGAGAGAGGGACACCGCCGGTCCTTTTATCCCCCATCCGGCACCGGGGTGAGGTGGCGGAAGCAGCTGCGTGTCGACGGGAGCCGGAGGCGCACGGCCAGCAGCTGGTGCGTGGCGCCGACCATCGGCGGTGAGGCGGTTCGGGAGTGAGAGAGGGAGAAGAAAGAGAGTGACGACGGGGCCCGGGCCATTTTACAAAAAACCCCCGAGCTTTTGCCTAATTAAAAAGCAACCTTCCGAAGCTCCAAAAACTCCGCAAAAATTCAGGGGTGTATTTGAGAAGATTTTAGGCATATTTCCTATTAAGTCCCAGTAGAAATTCCAAATCAATTTCGGATTAAAATTTCATAGTTAAATTAAATAAAGAGACTTTGTTTATTTTCTATAATTATTTTTACATGACAAAATATTTTCAGTAAATTTTCATAAATCTTAATTTGTGATATTTGAACCATAGAAAATGTCAAACTTGAATTTTTCCTCTCATTTCATCTCTTCTTATCATTTCCTTTATTCTTTAGTTAATTTGATATTTTATGCTTATGATTATTATCACATGCTTGCTGAGGTCACAAATAAAATGTGATGACATGCTCATGAATGCCATGAAATGCATTGTATTACTCGTGGGTTGTTACAGAGGAGGTCTCCTAGCTGTGCTCTTTCCTTTGCCCCTTCCAAGACCTTTGCCCTTGCCGGGGCCAAGACCACGAGAGGAAGATTGGTGACCGGTTCCCGTGGCCTGCCTCTTGACAAGGCGTGGATTCGGCACGTCGAAGTCCGAGTCATCATGACCTTGAGCGGGTGCTGGACGCTTGGTCACCGTCTGCTTCCTGCCACGAGTCATCTAACGAGAGAGGAAAACATGTGTAAGGAGCAACATACACAATGTGGGAATTTAGAGATGCTAGGAAGATGCTAACAGGATAGGCCCCTGTCGGAACTTCCGGTATCGGATACCGGAACTTCCGGTACAAGGTACCGGAACCTCCGGCACTCCCGGTACCGGAACTTCCGACGGGTTCCATATCCGTCGGGGCTGACCCATACCGGAACTTCGGTAGCCTACCGGAACTTCCGGTAGGGGTCAACCCTAACCCTAGCAAGTGCGAAAAATTCACATATAGCCAATGGAAATACTTCCTAGAAGCATGCTAGTGTTCTAGAACTGCTAGAGAAACATCTAAGCATCAAATATTCCTAGGGATTCAAGGATTTAAGCCTAGATCTAGAAGTGAAGGCACTCGAAGGGTATACCTTCTCCTCTAGCTAGGTGCTTGGAGAAGACCGGAGGAAGAAGCTTGGAGATTCTTGCCGTAGACCGACGCCGGAAGTTGAGAGGAGCTTCCGGTTGATGGAGATCCGAAGAGAGGAGAGGAAAAAGTTGAGACTTTTTCAAATGGGAGCCGTCCCTTTCAAGGGGGACGGGCTCCCCTGTTTATACTGCCGCCCCGCACCGGAACTTCCGGTGCGGGCTCAAACCCTAGGTCAACGTCCCGCACCGGAACTTCCGGTAGCTTACCGGAACTTCCGGTGTGGGCATGACACCCGAGGGTGAGCTCCCGGTCGGAGCATCCGGTACCGGATACCGGAACTTCCGACCGAGAGGAAAAGTCCTCTGTTCGACCTCCAGTCGGAACCTCCGGTACCCTACCGGAACTTCCGACCGGGAAACAAATGCCGAGCCCCGGTCCCGTACCGGAACTTCCGGTACCCTACCGCAACTTCCGGTAGGGGGAAAACGGAGAAGAAGAGAGGTGAAGTTTTGGGGAGAGTTTTCAAAAATAATTTTGATGGACTAGTGGGGCATCTTGACATCATGTGATCAGTATACAATCAACAAACAAAGCTATGATCACATTTTGACAAGATTTGACCTATTAGTCAAGAACCAAGAAAAAAGGTTTTCAAAAAACTTAGTTAATTTTCGAAAGCATGCATTTCATCTTAAGATCCAAAGCGAATAAAGCAATAAGCAAATGTGCACGCTTTTACACCACGTTGCTAGAGTCAAGTATATTTAGCTCACTCCTTAGATAGCAAAACCGGCTTTCATCTAAGGGCTTGGTGAAAATATCGGCCAATTGATTTTCGGTTTTCACATGGCTCACCTCAATATCCCCTTTGATAGAATGATGTCTCAAGAAATGATGACGGATATCTATATGCTTTGTGCGCGAATGCTCAACGGGGTTATAAGCTAGCTTTATGGCACTCTCATTGTCACATAGGAGAGGAACATGGTTTAACTTGTAACCGTAGTCCCTTAGAGTTTGTCGCATCCACAATAGTTGTGCACAACAACTACCGGCTGCCACATACTCCGCTTCGGCCGTGGATAGTGCAACGGAATTTTGTTTCTTGGATGACCATGACACTAGGGACCTACCCAAGAATTGGCAAGTCCTGGAGGTACTCTTTCTATCCACTTTGTCTCCGGCATAATCCGCATCGGAATAGCCTATAAGGTTGAACTTTGAACCCTTGGGGTACCAAAGCCCTAGGTTGGGTGTGTGTACCAAATATCTCAAGATTCTTTTAACGGCCACCATGTGGCACTCCATAGGAGCGACTTGGAAACGTGCACACATACACACACTAAGCATGATATCGGGCCTAGATGCACAAAGGTAAAGCAAAAAGCCGATCATTGAGCGAAAAACCTTTTGATCAACCGGCTTGTCTTTCTTGGTGAGGTCAAGATGTCCATTTGTTGCCATGGTGAGATATCCGGCTCACTTTACAACTTACAAGCTACATAGGTTTAACAATCCCCATAAGAAAGGTATGCAAGTGGTACACAACTCAAACTTATTCGTGGAGCCACAATGTGGTGTTCTCAATTTTAACCAATTCATCATGTTCAAATTTAATCATAAGCCATAAGTGAGATCCCATTCTATCGTTGACTCCATAAGTATAACATAGCATTTCTAACGAGGATATGACACATAAGCGACATAGGACATATAGGAGTTTTATGCACGTGGATTTCCAATCAACGCCTAAAACTTAAATGCGCATTCATCATCCTCAATATAGTGATAAAGAAAGACATTTCAAAATAATAGGAATGCACCGGGGCTTGCCTTTGAGAGTGATCGAAGTTAGCACTAGACTCACAAGCATTGAGTGTTGCAATCATCTCTTCCGACGGGGTCAATTCGGCATCGTCACCTAGAAGATGAAATGCAATGCGTAAATAAAAGAACACAAGGGTGATGAACATGGGGATGCATGTACGCTGTTTGCATGAGCACATATGAATATATTAAGCAAAGTGTAGTTTCATGAAACCCTAGTAAGCATAAACACATAAATTGCTCCCTTAAAGGAGTTAATTACATGAACAAGTATGACCTTAATAATACATGGGCAAAGATTTACTACATGACATGAATGCTGTGGTTAACATATAGGTTCAGAATCTAAGAAAAATTAGTAGAGTTTAAATGCGACCCACATGAGATTCCTAAGGTTGAGTGCTTATCATGACATGCGATGATGACGCACCTAACTCGAGAACTTGATAACAAAATTAACACATACATGATTTGAACGAAAACTTACTACTACTCCTGTCAAGTGCCATGTGACATTGTGGACAGTGACAATTACATAAACATGCAAAAACATAGTTTTTAGAAACATAAACCTATTTATACACATGCTGAAATTTAACCTTTTATGGAATTAGATCTAGGGTTAGCAAAAATAATTATTTAACATGCTCAAAAATTAACATGGGATTTGCTTCACATGAACAGTACCAGGAGGAAATTAATTACCAAGTTTCATGCAAAAATAATTTATACAGATTTAATTAAAAATTAAATACAGAGAATGCAAGAAATGCCATAACATGAAAATTATGCAATGAAATTCAGATCTTCCAGTACCAGACATTCAAGTATGCTTAGGTGAAGGGTCTGGCCAAGTGGCTTTAATTTTGGATCTGTATTTTTAAAGTTAAGACTTAGATGAGTTTTCAGGGATTGACTTTTAACATTTTTTGTAAAATTATGAAAACATCCAGATCTGGCAAGCTCATGTTACTTTTATGAAAGTACATGTTTTGTAGTTTCCAAAACATTTTATTTTGCAATTTTTGGATCTTTCAAACGGAAGATATGAATTTTCCAAACTCAAACGAAGTTCGAGTCTATTTACGACTTTGCCACTAGGGCAAATGTAAAAGGGGCGGCGCGCGGGCTCCGGCGGACGGCGGCCGACGCCGGCGAGCTCGGGCGTGGCGGCGCTACGCTGGAGCTCAAGCTCCGAGCTTTGGGGAAAATGGTGCGCGCGACGCGGGAAGCACGTTGGTGGGGTCCACGGGGTCCCCGACGACCGGAGACGGGCCGCGGCGAGCGGCGGCGCGCGTCTAGCGCAGAGGGGGAGAGAGTGAGGGGGCTGGCCGGGAAGCTTCACCTGCTCACGGAGGAGGGCGGCGTGGGGTCGTGCGGTGGGGAGGCGGGCTGGAAGGTGGTGCTCAACGGCGAGGTGGCGGGCGGCGACGACGGCGGCGTGCGATTCCTCGAATTCCCGACGAGCTGCCGTGTGCCAAGGCAAGGGAGTTAGAGGGGAGTTGCAGGATGGCCTTGAGCACGATTTGGCAAAGACAGGAGGAAGAATCGACCTCGCTAGGCGGCGTGCGGCGCGGAGGCGGCCATGGTGGTCCGTGGGAGGGGCGGCGGCGTTTCTTTCGAATTGAATGCCGGTGAGGGGGCACAGGGCGGGGCAGTGGTGTGAGGGGGTGCGGGAGAAGTTGGGGTGCAGTTGAGCGCGAATGGAGATAGGGCCTTGGCTCGTGTGCCGTTTTTTAAGGGGCGGAGCAGGGCGGCGCACGGCCGGTCGACGGGGCGGCGCGGCTTCAATGGCCGACCGCTCCTGTTGGCCGGCGGGTACCGGGACAGCTTGGGAAGGTGGCGGGGGTGCATGGCGACGGGACAGGACAAGGCACGTGCTCAACTGAAATCGAAACAGTGGCTTGAGGTGATTTTCAAATTCCGAAACCGTGGTTTGGAACTTTGAGTGAAATTTGTACCTCTAGTGCTCCAAAATTCGATAAGAATATGTGGAGCTCCAAGCATGATGTTCTTTAATTTTCATCTTTTAGTTTGAAGTTGTAAATTTGTTTCCAAAAATTCATACAAAATTCATAAACAGAGGCTTTTTAGATTTGAATTTGAATTTTTGGGTATTCAAAACTTTGTTCACAAATTTTGTAAAAATGTTGTAAATTCATCTTTTTACATGAGCAATGCAGTGGTGCAAAAATATGTGGGTGGTGTTTTTGTAATTTTTGCACTTTCCTTAGGGGTTGGGTTAAGGTTAGGGTTTAACTAGATTCTCTCTCTTTCTTTTATTTCTTTTATTTACTTTTTCCTGATTTCTTTTTGGGTGATTAGCATTAGTGTTCCATTAGTGATGTCATTAGGGTTTTAATTACTTGCTTAACCCTAATCGTGACATGGGATGACACAACGATGAATTAAAATGTTTTATGCTTCCGTTTTGCATTTCACGTTTCCTTGTTCTATGGGCATCGATCCAGCTTTGATGGAAGTCTGCGGAAGATGAAGCTCCACCACATGTCGGCAATCATGCACGCAAATCCCTAACCGTCTCTATGACATTCACCCACTATTAATGCCTCGATCTACACCTGCCTCCATGCAAGTTGCCGGGAGGGGGGGGGGTGAATAGGTGATATTCCTGAAAATCACTTAATTAAACAAATTAAACATGAAGGAAAGATTTGTTCGACTAAGGCAATTATCCGACTAGAGTAGAACAATGTCATACTGCCTCATGCATAAAGAAGATCGGCAGTCAAAATGGGCAAACCAAGGTAATTCAAGCTTGGAGCAAGCATCTAGGAAGACAAGAAAGCAAAGTTAAAAAGGACGCTAACTAGCAAGCCTCCTACACAAATGAACTTAGGAATTTAAAGACTAGAACAAACAAGAACAAAGGAACAAGCTAGTACACAAGCAAAAGATTAACAACAACTAAAAAGGAGACAAGGAAGCACATGATTTTTCACCGAAGTTTAGCTCCACCAAGGAACCTACATCTCCATTGAGGAGTCCACGAAGGACCGGGTTGTTCTCAACCCTTAACCTCTCCATGCCACCGCCAAGGCAAATTCGAAATCCAATAATCAATCTCCATATGAAGGGAGGGGCAATACAAATGACGCGAGTCTTAACCACAAGCTTGGGAGCTCTCCGGGTGACGCCTAGCCATCTAGGGGATGAATCCCCAAGAGTAACAAACACAACAAGCATTGGCAACGAGGTTGAACCAAGTGTTCTTCGGATGGAAGTGAAGCTCAATCAATCCTCCTCAATCTTCTCACAAATCCACGAAGGATTGGAGTGGGGAGCCAATGAAGAGGAGAAGGAATGCTCATGTGAGTTTGGCAGTATTTTTTAGTGTGTTGGAGTTGCCAACCGGCCAAAGGAGTTGGAGACCTGCTTTTATAGCCGTGGCATCAAAAAGAGATGTTGGGCTCGATCCGTGTCGGAGTTTGTCCGACTAGGTTGGATATTGTCCGACCCAACGATGGTTTTTGCTCCGGAATCCGACTGATAAATCCAATAATAGTCAAATATTGTCCAGTTAAAAACATAGTCGGATATTGTCCGACTCCTAGGTTTTATGAAGATGTGAAAGGTTCTAGATTCCGAGGAAATTATGCGAGGGGTCAGATTTTTCGACAGATCGGACATTGTCCGACCGAGTCGATATTGTTGACTCAAGAGGCCTCTACACAATGTGCACGTCTTTGGAAATATCCGACTAAGATGGATATTGTCCGATTTTAGAGGGAATTTTGAGCTCTTGATTTCTTACACTTCATTTTGTGTGCCCCTCTTGATAGTATCCTGATTCCTATGCTCAATAAATGAATAAACCCTTTAAACCTTGATCTTGAGCACAGATGGTCCTTTTTCCACAATTTGTAACTTTGATAGCTCTTGACCACTTCCTTTTTGTGCTTCTTTGATCTCATAAGAATTTTAAACATAAACTGCATACAAGCTCATTTGAAACATTAGGCGATTTTAATTGTATTGACATAAATCACTCAAAACCATAATTAGGGGCCTAGATGCACTTTCACTCCATGAATGCACACACCAGTAAATGTTTCCTCTAAACCGATCCTAGTTATGAATGGACATGGAAACCATGCTAGCAATGACTAGGGATGAAAACGGCGATGGAAATTCCGATCTACCATTGATCGTTTCCAAAAATATAAGAAACAGAAAATGATTATCGGAAACAACGGTAATTGTCGAAACATAAATGGAAATGAAAGCGCAAATTTTTGATTGAATAGTTGGCATACCATATTAGCTCAAAAATTCACGTAGAAAATTTTAAATTCCTTACCTAACTTGCCGAGCCCAACTTCATAATGGAACTCATAGAGAAATACCAATGGTGACAATTATCATTGTGATTCTTTTACAATCCTGCTTTGTTGAGTTATATCTAACAATGACTCACATACATCTAATCATGATCATAAGTTTAAATCCAAAACTGCAACATAGTAAGAGCTTGTTATACACCTAATGCAATTTTGGGTGTTATTGATTTAGTTGTTTATATCAAATACCCTACAGTTGGATCTATGGCATGTACTCTTGTTCATTTGTGTTGAAAAATTAGCCGGCATCCGTGTTATACCGATATCAACATGTTTTCGTCCGGTTAATTGTTTTCGATTTTTGACAATTCCAATATTGTTTTCATTTCCGAGCTTATCAGTTTTCATTTTGTTTCAACTAAATAAAATGGTTGGAGAATGGTAATGTTGTTTTTCAATGATTTCTGACCCGTTTTCATCCCTAGCTATGCGTCTTGCGAGGACTGCAATATCATGAAGCCTCGGTAATGTTGTCGAAGATCGGTAATAGACGCAGAACAAAGATGCACAATCCAGCCTATATATGTTGCCATATTCATGACACATGTGAATGATTGAGTTGACATATTTGACAAAACCTTCACATATTTAAGGAGTACATTTACTATGATGGGCATACGCATTTATGCTTAGAAAGGGAACACTCATAATAGTTTCACAAATTTAGGAAACTATATTTTTGTATTGAAATACTAAAATTACTCAAACATAAAGACATTACTAAATTCAAGAACTCCTGGTGGATCGAACAAAGGCAAATTCTAAAGCATGTCAACATCAGGAAAATTCTCAATAGACGGTAGAAAGACGCACAATCTCACACATATATGTTGCTAGGGAGCAACAAAATTGTTATGCAAGGCAGTACACGATGGATGCCCTTGTCGAGTCAAACCTCCGGATGGAGTGGTAGTTGCCGAGTCATTGCCACTAAGTCTCTCAATGGCATATTCGACAAAACCATCACCTATTTAAGGAGTACATTTACTATGATGGGCATATGCATTTACGCTTAGAAAGGGGACACTCATAATAGTTATACAAATTTAGGAAACTATATTTTTGTATTGAAATACTAAAATTACTCGAACATAAAGACATTACTATATTCAAAAACTCCTGGTGGATGGAAGAAAGGCAAATTCTAAAGCATGTCAACATCAGGAAAATTCTTAATAGACGGTAGAAAGAAGCACAATCTCACCTATATATGTTGCTAATGAGCAACATAATTGTTATGGAAGGCAGTACACGATGGATGCCGTTGTCGAGTCAAACCTCCGGATGGAGTGGTAGTTGCCGTAGTCATTGCCACTAAGTCTGTCAATGGCACATGGCACAGGTGAGGGAGGCAATAGTGCCATCGCCAAGATCCCACGAGATCCTCGCGGTGCACGGGAAGATGGGGTTGTATATACTTGGCAGCCTCGCCGAGGAGGATGAGGCCGTGAATGCCCGAACCTTGAGGACCACCTCGCCGCTGATCCGTCTAGAAGGGCCGGTGCCCGGTAGGGAATCAAGCCACGGGCATACCGGCTGCCCCACCATCTCCTTGTATGCTTCGTTCACCAGGAAGACACGGTCTAGAACGCCGGACACGACGGTGGGGTAGGCATCCATCTCGACCTCGGCCTCCACCTCCTTGGCCGTCTTCTTGGAAGACGGTGATTCGAGCCCTTCGACGATGTTGCTGGAATCGATGTAGATGGTGGTGTGCAAAGAACACACTAGACGAGGTGTGACGACGACGACCTTGGGTGGCGCCCGCAGCCGGGAGAGCAGGTCAAGCTCCACCGGGATGGGGGTTGTCTCTGCGCCCGGCTGCGCAAGCAACAACCTCACGAGATGCTCATCACTTGATGGAACGGAGGGAAGAGGAGGGTTCTTGTAGGTGGGTTCTAGTCCCTTTCCCTTCCTATCCCAGGTGATGGAACCAACGCCGGCAGGCCACCAAACGAGCGCCGGGAGCCGAGACGGTGGTAGGATATTGTAGTCACCTGGAGGTGGCGGTGGACGATGGCTTGGGCGGGATGGGTCGGAACCACGCCATGATCTGGTCGGTCTTGGCAGCCAACTCCATGCGCTCCACCTTGAATGCCATAGCTATATGCATCGGTCAATGATCCCGGTGGATGGATGTGTTGGTGGAGATCGATAGGTTGTTTGGGCAGCAGTTTAAGAAGAGGGACGATGGCCGGAATCAGGGAGAGATGATGACGATGATAGGAAGACGTATGCCTTGCTTGGCTTGTTGCCGGCAGATAAACCAGGGCAAGGAGGAGTGCCTTGCCAGATTGCTTGAGGGTGTGAAATGTAACGCCAGTAGCGGTTTCGGCTCCATCCGTACTCGATCATCGATGCTGAGGACTATATGTCTGTAGCCTAGCTTTTAATGTTGTTACTTTTTTTGCGACAATTTAATGTTGTTTCTTGGACAGACCACGGGTTTAAGGCATGAATCAATGCACCTTCCATGCATACTGGCCCGTGTACTTGGGGTGTGCTCCGGCCACAGCATGACGTTGATCTTAGTTGGCAGGGCTAACAAACCTTCTTTATTTTCTTCTGAAAAAGCTGATGTCATTGTGTTCACCAGCAAGTTTCGGCCTATGGATGTATCTGCTAATATTTGCAGAATGGACTGTGCCATTTGCCATCTGGACGGGCAACCATGGACCATTGATAGGCATGCACAATACTTGTCATGTGGTCTATCGGTTGGTGTGGTTAATTGTCCCGTTCATAGAAAGGCGGTTCCTAAAAAGGTTTCTCTTGGTGTCATAGAAACAACATTATTTTCAATCAAGCTCACCTGATCATAATAGGTGGAAAGTGTCCTTCAAGAACGAATTAGATTTAGTGGTACTGAAGGCTGTCGCGGCTACCACCCTCTCTCCTCCAACCGCCACTACCCTCTCGCCTTCCCTCCCTCCTTCACCGTGGCGGCACGCAGGGCCGGATTTGCCTGGCCCCCTTCTCCGCATGGCGGTGGTGTGGAGGCGGCGCGCGGGGTTGGATCCACGCGGTGGCGGGGTGGAGGTGGTGTGTGGCCCCGTATCCACGGTGGCGGTAGCAGGGTGGCCGGATCCAGGCGGCCACGGGTGGCAGCAAGGGGGCCGGATCCGACATGACGTGTGGTTGGCAGATCTGCTTCTTATCCTGACAGCGCGACGAGGTGGACCTGGGTTGGGTCCTCTTTTTCTTTTGTTTTTCTATACACATTGTAGCGATGGTTGGCTTTGTCAACCGTGGGTATAGGGCAGCACTATAGCGGCGGTCGACAAAGCCAGCCGTGGCTATAACGGTGCTCTATAGCGACGGACAACCTCGTTTGCCAGGCTACAAATAGTTATTTATAGCCTTGCAAACCTAGACAGAGTTGAGACAGCTCGCGGCTCTAGAGCTCCCAACCGTGACTATAGGCTTGATTGTTGGCTATGATAGCCTGTCGGACGGTGAGGCATATATGTCTTTGTGTTCATGTCTACATCCATTCACCAAAGAAATCATGACCAGATGCAGATGTTGTTGCCGACATTTGTGTGAACATACATGCGGGACGTCAGGTGCCCGATCACATGCATCATAGCGTGTGCAAGCAGTGACGCAAAGACGCATGAATCCAGCAGCCTCTGAGGAAGTTCACGGTCTACGAGGCTCCTACATCATGCAACATGTAGTGCAGGGTATTAAGTATAACTCCTATGGACTCAGAGTGAAAAGTCAAAACTAGTACTACCTGTAGATGACATTCTTTATAATATATTTCTTTTTTATACATGTACGATTTATTTATTAAATTATGATTTTCATTATTTCTTTTAGAACATGCCTCCAAACATTTTTCATTAAGTGCAACAAGATATTACAAACAACGCAATACTTTTTTTTTTGCAAAAGCATCACCTTACAACACGCAAACTTGCTTGGTGAAAAACAACCGACACCGATGATGTTATCAAGCTCCGACCTGCATTCCGACTTGCCACAACTACTGCCACCATGCACCTCTGAACAGCAGTTCAAGAGACCAAATGAGGGACCCCAAAAAGACGACACACTGGCTTTCAAAAAAGGAAGCCCTCAAAGAAAGTAGTTTGTATTGTAGAACCAAAGCCCCACCATTTGTCCAGCTGGATCAGATTTTTCACCAAAAGAACCATGGTTGGAATTGATAACTGCAACGGCCTCAACAAACAGAACTACGCCCCTAAGTTTACACAGTAAATTTTGAAGCTCACTCATGTAAGTATTAAGACGCACACTGCTACAAAAAAAAAAAACTAAAATGAACCTTAGTGATGGACGTCAACACTACCACTAAGATGCCATTACTAAAAATGTGAATTATTAGTGGCATGCAGAAAACCTCTACTAAAAATACATTAACAAGAATAAAAAAGCGGACGGATCCAGCCATCCCAGCGCACCATTCCAGCCATATCTCAATGAGGTAGCTAACAAGCCCAAATCACCTGAAACAAGTTCACTGCACCTAGTCTTCCATGTGCCTCAACTGAAAAGGGCCTCAAGCTAGTAACTGAAATGAGGTTAGAGCATCTCTAACAGCTCCCCTAACTCATTCCCTCCAGCCAAATTTTAGTCATTTAGGGGATGTGAAGCCAAAAAGGCATCTCCTGTAGTGTCGAGAAATAATCGCGGCACGAATAGTCCCTAGTCCCTCACGAGTATGGAATTCGATGGTGCAAAACACGAAACACACAAGAACACGTGAGATTTTAGACCGGTTCTGGCCTCTCAATCGAGAGTAATACCCTACGTCCTGTATGTTGTGTATTGCTCTTAGGAGATTGCTAATTGCGTATGTCCATATTGTTTTTGAGGGGTCCCTCCTCCGCCTTATATATCCGAGGAGGTAGGGTTACATGTAGAATCCTAGTCGGTTACATGAATTACATATTCAGAAGCTTTATCTCTATCTTTCTTTACCAATTTAGAGTCTTAATCAACTACTCTTTCTTATTTACTTCAAGATCAAGCCATAATGCGCCAGTCTTGTAATCCGCCTTTGTTTCCATACCGGTATATGGAACCTTCTGTTATTCCGTATGAGTCAGCACCACTCGTAGGCCCTCCCGACCGGTCTTATCTTGATCAATATGTCACCATATCTTTGACAAGTCATTCCTTTGATCATATCATACTCATCAGGCAAGTATACGACAACAGCCCCTCAGTAATTTTTTATTTTGCCTTGAATCAAACGCATGTGGTCTGATTCCAACGCGAAATTAAAAAGAACTCCATCTTCTAAAACAATTATTCTTGCAATGTTGCTTCTAAAAGCCAAAAAAATGAACTTTTATTCACCATAATACCTATTTAGGTGTCAAAAATCCTAGAATGTTCTCCTAATTAATCTTCTTTTCCTGATGCACCAGTCCGGTGCACTCAATTGGGTATAGCCCCGACTATTGGATCATTTGAACTCCTTTCAATTCGACGTCGTCACCTAGAAGATGAAATGCAATGCGTAAATAAAAGAACACAAGGGTGATGAACACGGGGATGCGTGTATGCTGTTTGCATGAGCACATATGAATATATTAAGCAAAGTGTAGTTTCATGACACCCTAGTAAGCATAAACACACAACTTGCTCTCTTTAAAGGAGTTGATTACATGAACAAGTATAACCTTAATAATACATGGGCCAAGATTTACTACATGACATGAATGCTGTGGTTAACATATAGGTTCAGAATCTAAGAAAAATAGAAGAGTTTAAATGTGACCCACATGAGATTCCTAAGGTTGAGTGCTTATCATGACATGCGATGATGACGCACCTAACTCGAGAACTTGATAACAAAATTAACACATACATGATTTGAACGAAAACTTACTACTACTCCTGTCAAGTGCCATGTGACATTGTGGACAGTGACAATTACATAAACATGCAAAAACATAGTTTTTAGAAACATAAACCTATTTATACACATGCTGAAATTTAACCTTTTATGGAATTAGATCTAGGGTTAGCAAAAATAATTATTTAACATGCTCAAAAATTAACATGGGATTTGCTTCACATGAACAGTACCAGGAGGAAATTAATTACCAAGTTTCATGCAAAAATAATTTATACAGATTTAATTAAAAATTAAATACAGAGAATGCAAGAAATGCCATAACATGAAAATTATGCAATGAAATTCAGATCTTCCAGTACCAGACATTCAAGTATGCTTAGGTGAAGGGTCTGGCCAAGTGGCTTTAATTTTGGATCTGTATTTTTAAAGTTAAGACTTAGATGAGTTTTCAGGGATTGACTTTTAACATTTTTTGTAAAATTATGAAAACATCCAGATCTGGCAAGCTCATGTTACTTTTATGAAAGTACATGTTTTGTAGTTTCCAAAACATTTTATTTTGCAATTTTTGGATCTTTCAAACGGAAGATATGAATTTTCCAAACTCAAACGAAGTTCGAGTCTATTTACAGCTTTGCCACTAGGGCAAATGTAAAAGGGGCGGCGCGCGGGCTCCGGCGGACGGCGGCCGACGCCGGCGAGCTCGGGCGTGGCGGTGCTACGCTGCAGCTCAAGCTCCGAGCTTTGGGGAAAATGGTGCACGCGACGCGGGAAGCACGTTGGTGGGGTCCACGGTGGTCCGCGACGACCGGAGACGAGCCGCGACGAGCGGCGGCGCGCGTCTAGCGCGAGAGGGGAGAGAGTGAGGGGGTTGGCCGGGAAGCTTCACCTGCGCACGGAGGAGGAGCGGCGTGGGGTCGTGCGGTGGGGAGGCGGGCCGGAAGGTGGTGCTCAACGGCGAGGTGGCGGGCGGCGACGACGGCGGCGTGCGATTCCTCGAATTCCCGACGAGCTGCTGTGTGCCAAGGCAAGGGAGTTAGAGGGGAGTTGCAGGGTGGCCTTGAGCACGATTTGGCAAAGACAGGAGGAAGAATTTACCTCGCTAGGCGACGTTCGGCGCGGAGGCGGCCATGGCGGTCCGTGGGAGGGGCGGCGGCGTTTCTTTCGAATTGAATGCCGGTGAGGGGGCAGAGGGCGGGGCAGTTGTGCGAGGGGGTGCGGGAGAAGTTGGGGTGCGGTTGAGCGCGAATGGAGATAGGGCCTTGGCCCGTGTGCCGTTTTCTAAGGGGCGGAGCAGGGCGGCGCACGGCCGGTCGACGGGGCGGGCGTGGCTTCAATGGCCGACCGCTCCTGTTGGCCGGCAGGTACCAAGACAGTTGGGAAGGTGGCAGGGGGTGCATGGCGACCGGACAGGGCAAGGCACGCGCTCAACTGAAACTCGAAACAGTGGCTTGAGGTGATTTTCAAATTCTGAAACTCGTGGTTTGGAACTTTGAGTGAAATTTGTACCTCTAGTGCTCCAAAATTCGATAAGAATATGTGGAGCTCCAGCATGATGTTCTTTAATTTTCATCTTTTAGTTTGAAGTTCTAAATTTGTTTCCAAAAATTCATACAAAATTCATAAACAGAGGCTTTTTAGATTTGAATTTGAATTTTTGGGTATTCAAAACTTTGTTCACAAATTTTGTAAAAATGTTGTAAATTCATCTTTTTACATGAGCAATGCAGTGGTGCAAAAATATGTGGGTGGTGTTTTTGTAATTTTTGCACTTTCCTTAGGGGTTGGGTTAGGGTTAGGGTTTAACTAGATTCCCTCTCTTTCTTTTATTTCTTTTATTTACTTTTTCCTGATTTCTTTTTGGGTGATTAGCATTAGTGTTCCATTAGTGATGTCATTAGGGTTTTAATTACATGCTTAACCCTAATCGTGACATGGGATGTCACAACGATGAATTAAAATGTTTTATGCTTCCGTTTTGCATTTCACGTTTCCTTGTTCTATGGGCATCGATCCAGCTTTTGATGGAAGTCTCGTGGAAGATGAAGCTCCACCACATGTCGGCAATCATGCACGCAAATCCCTAACCGTCTCTATGACATTCACCCACTATTAATGCCTCGATCTACACCGCCTCCATGCAAGTTGCCGGGAGGGGGTGGGGTGAATAGTTGATATTCCTGAAAATCACTTAATTAAACAAATTAAACATGCAGGAAAGATTTGTCCGACTATAGTATGATAATGTCCGACTAAGGCAATTATCCGACTAGAGTAGAACAATGTCATACTGCCTCATGCGTAAAGAAGATCGGCAGTCAAAATGGGCAAACCAAGGTAATTCAAGCTTGGAGCAAGCATCTAGGAAGATAAGAAAGCTAAGTTAAAAAGGACGCTAACCGGCAAGCCTCCTACACAAATGAACTTAGGAATTTAAAGACTAGAACAAACAAGAACAAAGGAACAAGCTAGTACACAAGCAAAAGATTAACAACAACTAAAAAGAAGACAAGGAAGCACATGATTTTTCACCGAAGTTTAGCTCCACCAAGGAACCTACATCTCCATTGAGGAGTCCACGAAGGACCGGGTTGTTCTCAACCCTTAACCTCTCCATGCCACCGCCAAGGCAAAGTTCAAAATCCAATAATCAATCTCCATATGAAGGGAGGGGCAATACAAATGATGCGAGTCTTAACCACAAGCTTGGGAGCTCTCTCGGGTGATGCCTAGCCATCTAGGGGATGAATCCCCAAGAGTAACGAACACAACAAGCATTGGCAACGAGGTTTAACCAAGTGTTCTTCGGATGGAAGTGAAGCTCAATCAATCCTCCTCAATCTTCTCACAAATCCACCAAGGATTGGAGTGGGGAACCAATGAAGAGGAGAAGGAATGCTCATGTGAGTTTGGCAGTATTTTTTAGTGTGTTCGAGTTGCCAACCGGCCAAAGGAGTTGGAGACCTGCTTTTATAGTCGTGGCATCAAAAAGAGATGTTGGGCTCGATCCGTGTCGGAGTTTGTCCGACTAGGTTGGATATTGTCCGACCCAACGATGGTTTTTGCTCCGGAATCCGATCGATAAATCCAATAATAGTCAAATATTGTCCAGTTAAAAAGATAGTCGGATATTGTCCTACTCCTAGGTTTTATGAAGATGTGAAAGGTTCTAGATTCCGAGGAAATTATGCGAGGGGTCAGATTTTTCGACGATCGGACATTGTCCGACCGAGTCGATATTGTTTGACTCAACAGCCCTCTACATAATGTGCACGTCTTTGGAAATATCCGACTAAGATGGATATTGTCCGACTCCACGGATTTTTGGCTTTTGGCTTTGTCTCTCGGAGTCCGACTCAAATGTCCGATTGACTCGGATATTGTTTGACTCTTGGGAAGTGGAAATTTGGTTTTTGAATTTTAGAGGGAATTTTGAGCTCTTGATTTCTCACACTTCATTTTGTGCGCCCCTCTTGATAGTATCGTGATTCCTATGCTCAATAAATGAATAAAACCTTTAAACCTTGATCTTGAGCACGGATGGTCCTTTTTCCACAATTTGTAACTTTGATAGCTCTTGACCACTTCCTTTTTGTGCTTCTTTGATCTCATAAGAATTTTAAACATAAACTGCATACAAGCTCATTTGAAACATTAGACCATTTTAATTGTATTGACATAAATCACTCAAAACCATAATTAGGGGCCTAGATGCACTTTCACTCCATGAATGCACACACGAGTAAATGTTTCCTCTAAACCGATCCTAGTTATGAATGGACATGGAAACCATGCTAGCAATGACTAGGGATGAAAACGGCGATGGAAATTTCCGATCTACCATTGATCGTTTCCAAAAATATAAGAAACAGAAAATGATTATCGGAAACAACGGTAATTGTCGAAACATAAATGGAAATGAAAGCGCAAATTTTTGATTGAATAGTTGGCATACCATATTAGCTCAAAAATTCACGTAGAAAATTTTAAATTCCTTACCTAACTTGCCGAGCCCAACTTCAATATGGAACTCATAGAGAAATACCAATGGTGACAATTATCATTGTGATTCTTTTACAATCCTGCTTTGTTGAGTTATATCTAACAATGACTCACATACATCTAATCATGATCATAAGTTTAAATCCAATACTGCAACATAGTAAGAGCTTGTTATACACCTAATGCAATTTTGGGTGTTATTGATTTAGTTGTTTATATCAAATACCCTACAGTTGGATGTATGGCATGTACTCGTTGTTCATTTGTGTTGAACAATTAGCCGGCATCCGTGTTATACCGATGTCAACATGTTTTCGTCCGGTTAATTGTTTTCGATTTTTGACAATTCCAATATTGTTTTCATTTCCGAGCTTATCAATTTTCATTTTGTTTCAACTAAATAAAATGGTTAGAGAATGGTAATGTTGTTTTTCGATCATTTCTGACCCGTTTTCATCCCTAGCTATGTGTCTTGCGAGGACTGCAATATCATGAAGCCTCGGTAATGTTGTCGAAGATCGGTAATAGACGCAGAACGAAGATGCACAATCCAGCCTATATATGTTGCCATATTCATGACACATGTGAATGATTGAGTTGACACATTTGACAAAACCTTCACCTATTTAAGGAGTACATTTACTATGATGGGCATATGCATTTATGTTTAGAAAGGTAACACTCATAATAGTTTCACAAATTTAGGAAACTATATTTTTGTATTGAAATACTAAAATTACTCAAACATAAAGACATTACTAAATTCAAGAACTCCTGGTGGATCGAACAAAGGCAAATTTTAAAGCATGTCAACATCAGGAAAATTCTCAATAGACGGTAGAAATACGCACAATCTCACACATATATGTTGCTAGGGAGCAACAAAATTGTTATGCAAGGCAGTACACGATGGATGCCCTTGTTGAGTCAAACCTCCGGATGGAGTGGCAGTTGCCGTAGTCATTGCCACTAAGTCTCTCAATGGCATATTCGACAAAACCATCACCTATTTAAGGAGTACATTTACTATGATGGGCATATGCATTTATGCTTAGAAATGGGACACTCATAATAGTTACACAAATATAGGAAACTATATTTTTGTATTGAAATACTAAAATTACTTGAACATAAAGACATTACTAAATTCAAAAACTCCTGGTGGATGGAACAAAGGCAAATTCTAAAGCATGTCAACATCAGGAAAATTCTTAATAGACGGTAGAAAGAAGCACAATCTCACCTATATATGTTGCTAGGGAGCAACATGATTGTTATGGAAGGCAGTACACGATGGATGCCCTTGTCGAGTCAAACCTCCGGATGGAGTGGTAGTTGCCGTAGTCATTGCCACTAAGTCTCTCAATGGCACATGGCACGGTGAGGGAGGCAATAGTGCCATCGCCAAGATCCCACGAGATCCTCGCGGTGCACGGGAAGAAGGGGTCGCATATGCTTGGCAGCCTCGCCGAGGAGGATGAGGCCGTGAATGCCCGAACCTTGAGGACCACCTCGCCGCTGATCCGTCTAGAAGGGCCGGTGCCCGGTAGGGAATCAAGCCACGGGCACACCGGCTGCCCCACCATCTCCTTGTATGCTTCGTTCACCAGGAAGACACGGTCTAGAACGCCGGACACGACGGCGGGGTAGACATCCATCTCGACCTCGGCCTCCACCTCCTTGGCCGTCTTCTTGGAAGACCGTGATTCGAGCCCTGCGACGATGTTGCTGGAATCGATGTAGATGGTGGTGTGCAAAGAACGCACTAGACGAGGTGTGACGACGACGACCTTGGGTGGCGCCCGCAGCCGGGAGAGCAGGTCATGCTCAATCGGGATGGGGGTTGTCTCGCGCACCGGCTGCGCAAGCGACAGCCTCACGAGATGCTCATCACTTGATGGAACGGAGGGAAGAGGAGGGATCTTGTAGGTGGGTTCTAGTCCCTTTCCCTTCCTATCCTAGGTGATGGAACCAACGCCGGCAGGCCACCAAACGAGCGCCGGAGCCGAGACGGTGGTAGGATATGGTAGTCACCGGAGGTGGCGGTGGACGATGGCTTGGGCGCGATGGGTCGGAACCACGCCATGATCTGGTCGGTCTTGGCAGCCAACTCCATGCGCTGCACCTTGAATGCCATAGCTATATGCATCGGTCAATGATCCCGGTGGATGGATGTGTTGGTGGAGATCGATAGGTTGTTTGGGCAGCGGTTTAAGAAGAGGGGCGATGGCCGGAATCACGGAGAGATGATGACGATGATAGGGAGACGTATGCCTTGCTTGGCTTGTTGCCGGCAGATAAACCAGGGCAAGGAGGAGTGCCTTGCCAGGTTGCTTCGAGGGTGTGAAATGTAACGCCCGTAGCGGTTTCGGCTCCATCCGTGCTCGATCATCGATGCTGAGGACTATATGTCCGTAGCCTAGCTTTTAATGTTGTTACTTTTTTTGCGACAATTTAATGTTGTTTCTTGGACAGACCACGGGTTTAAGGCATGAATCAACGCACCTTCCATGCATACTGGCCTGTGTACTTGGGGTGTGGTCCGACCACAGCATGACGTTGATCTTAGTTGGCAGGGCTAACAAACCTTCTTTATTTTCTTCTGAAAAAGCTGATGTCATCGTGTTCACCAGCAAGTTTCGGCCTATGGATGTATCTGCTAGTATTTGCAGAATGGACTGTGCCATTTGCCATCTGGACAGGCAACCATGGTCCATTGATAAGCATGCACAATACTTGTCATGTGGTCTATCGGTTGGTGTGGTTAATTGTCCGGTTCATAGAAAGGCGGTTCCTAAAAAGGTTTCTCTTGGTGTCATAGAAACAACATTATTTTCAATCAAGCTCACCTAATCATAATAGGTGGAAAGTGTCCTTCAAGAACGAATTAGATTTAGTGGTACTAAAGGCTTGTAAGAGCTCCTCGGTAGGGTCTTCTTTTGAGCCCGCGGCCTTGTAACATTGATCGTTGAGGCTGTTAGGGCGGTCCATATGGCATTCAACGTGTGTCACTTTCCGCGCCAGAAGGGGCTGCTAGTGACTTCCACATTCTTTTCTTTCTGCAGGCCTTCATCCGGAGGATTATTCATTGTTGAGCTAGATACAGTATAACAATCGTGCACTATAGCCATGCCACTGAAAAACTTGTAGTTACGGCAGGCAAAACGAGCCGCACCTACAATGGAGGGCAAACTACAGTCCTCCCTCCTCCCTCCTCGAGCTGTCGCGGCCACCACCCTCTCTCCTCCAACCGCCGCTACCCTCTCGCCTTCCCTCCCTCCTTCGCCGTGGCGACACACATGGCCGGATTTGCCTGGCCCCCTTCTCCGCATGGCGGTGGGGTGGAGGCGGCGCGCGGGGCTGGATCCACGCGGTGGCGGGGTGGAGGTGGTGCGTGGCCCCGTATCCACGGTGGCGGTAGCGGGGTGGCCGAATCCAGGCGGCCACGGGTGGCGGCAAGGGGGCCGGATCCGACACGACGTGCAGCTGGCAGATCTGCTTCTTGTCCCGACAGCGCGACGAGGTGGACCTGGGTTGGGTCCTCTTTTTCTTTTGTTTTTCTATACTCATTGTAGCGATGGTTGGCTTTGTCAACCGTGGGTATAGGGCAGCAATATAGCGGCGGTTGACAAAGCCAGCCGTGGCTATAACGGTGCTCTATAGCCACGAACAACCTCGTTTGCCAGGCTACAAATAGTTATTTATAGCCTCGCAAACGTAGACAGAGTTGAGACAGCTCGCGGCTCTAGAGCTCCCAACCGTGACTATAGGCTTGATTGTTGGCTATGATAGCCTGTCGGACGGTGAGGCATATATGTCTTTGTGTTCATGTCTACATCCATTCACCAAAGAAATCATGACCAGATGCAGATGTTGTTGCCGACATTTGTGTGAACATACATGCGGGACGTCAGGTGCCCGATCACATGCATCATAGCGTGTGCAAGCAGTGACGCAAAGACGCATGAATCCAGCAGCCTCTGAGGAAGTTCACGGTCTACGAGGCTCCTACATCAAGCAACATGTAGTGCAGGGTATTAAGTATAACTCCTATGGACTCACATAGTGAAAAGTCAAAACTAGTACTACCTGTAGATGACATTCTTTATAATATATTTCTTTTTTATACATGTACGATTTATTTATTAAATTATGATTTTCATTATTTCTTTTAGAACATGCCTCCAAACATTTTTCATTAAGTGCAACAAGATATTACAAACAACGCAATACTTTTTTTTTTGCAAAAGCATCACCTTACAACACGCAAACTTGCTTGGTGAAAAACAACCGACACCGATGATGTTATCAAGCTCCGACCTGCATTCCGACTTGCCACAACTACTGCCACCATGCACCTCTGAACAGCAGTTCAAGAGACCAAATGAGGGACCCCAAAGAGACGACACACTGGCTTTCAAAAAAGGAAGCCCTCAAAGAAAGTAGTTTGTATTGTAGAACCAAAGCCCCACCATTTGTCCAGCTGGATCAGATTTGTCACCAAAAGAACCATGGTTGGAATTGATAACTGCAACGGCCTCAACAAACAGAACTACGCCCCTAAGTTTACACAGTAAATTTTGAAGCTCACTCATGTAAGTATTAAGACGCACACTGCTACAAAAAAAAACTAAAATGAACCTTAGTGATTGATGGACGTCAACACTACCACTAAGATGCTATTACTAAAAATGTGAATTATTAGTGGCATGCAGAAAACCTCTACTAAAAATACATTAACAAGAATAAAAAAGCAGACGGATCCAGCCATCCCAGCGCACCTTTCCAGCCATATCTCAATGAGGTAGCTAACAAGCCCAAATCACCTGAAACAAGTTCACTGCACCTAGTCTTCCATGTGCCTCAACTGAAAAGGGCCTCAAGCTAGTAACTGAAATCAGGTTAGAGCATCTCTAACAGCTCCCCTAACTCATCCCCTCCAGCCAAATTTTAGTCATTTAGGGGATGTGAAGCCAAAAAGCATCTCCAGTAGTGTCGAGAAATAATCGCGGCACTAATTGTCCCTAGTCCCTCACGAGTATGGAATTCGATGATGCAAAACACGAAACACACAAGAACACGTGAGATTTTAGACCGGTTCTAGCCTCTCAATCGAGAGTAATACCCTACGTCCTGTATGTTGTGTATTGCTCTTAGGAGATTGCTAATTGCGTATGTCCATATCGTTTTTGAGGGGTCCCTCCTCCGCCTTATATATCTCGGGGAGGTAGGGTTACATGTAGAATCCTAGTCGGTTACATGAATTACATATTCGAAGCTTTATCTCTATCTTTCTTTATCAATTTAGAGTCTTAATCAACTACTCTTTCTTATTTACTTCAAGATCAAGCCATAATGCGCCAGTCTTGTAGTCCGCCTTTGTTTCCATACCGGTATATGGAACCTTCTATTATTCTCGTATGAGTCGCACCACTCGTGGGCCCTCCCGACCGGTCTTATCTTCATCAATATGTCACCGTATCTTTGACAAGTCATTCCTTTGATCATATCATACTCATCGAGCAAGTATACGACAACAGCCCCCGAGTAATTTTTGATTTTGCCTTGAATCAAACGCATGTGGTCTGATTCCAAAAAAGAAGTCCATCTTCTAAAACACTTATTCTTGCAACGATGCCTCTAAAAGCCAAAAAAATGAACTTTTATTCACCATAATACCTATTTAGGTGTCAAACATCCTAGCATGTTCTCCTAATTAGTCTTCTTTTTCTAATGCGCCGATCCGGTGCACCCAATTGGGTATAGCCCCCGACTATTGGATCATTTGAACTCCTTTCAAATAATTCAAGAGTCTACCGGTTGATTGTATATTATTTTATTTACTAATCAACCTCTTTAGACTCGTGGTTCTCAATGTTCACATTTTTCTCGCTTCATGCGATCCCTACAGACCGCTCTCAAACTTGGTGCACCAATTCGGTGCACCTAATTTGGTATAGACCCCGAATCTTGTATCATTTGACCACCGCAAGTGATGCAAGAGTCTTTTTCAAGATACTATGCTTTATCACTTTCCATAAAACCTTATACCTCTCAGCCATTTCTGCCAAGAACACACTTTTAGACCGGTCATACGAATCGCTACTTCATACCTCTTGGAATCTCGCTCCAAGTTAACATATTAGACTGCCTAAGCCGATCCAAATTTCATCTTCCGCTTAGTGACTTTTCACTAAGAATAAAAAGTTCTAGCGGATCAGACCTGATTTCCAATCAGCTTATGTTCAACTCGAGTTTTTCAAGCCTATAATGAGCCGAATGATTAAGACCTAGGGCCTAAGGAATTCACATTCACATTTTTCAGTTAGGCAAGACCTAATAGTTTTCGATCTAACCATATCATATCCCCAAACAATACAGTTTGGTACTTAATATATCACCGTGGCTAGATATCCGTATCATGCGACCGCTCCAAGATTTGCCAAGGAGCCTCCCGATTATCCAAGTCATTCAGACTTTCCCTCTGTAACAATTTAGGTCATAAACATACTTATCGGGCACAAAATAATAAATTTACCTATGCAAAATGTTACCGTGCTGTAAAAATACAGCCTAGTACCATCCATCCCTCGAGCCCAGCTCGGGAATCTATATAAAGAGACCGAAGTCGAACTAGGTCAAACTCATTCCAAATCGCTTCATCACGCCTTTCCTTTCCGAAACCGCTCCCGCGTTCTTTGTTTTTTTGCGATCTCAAGCCTTCCTTTACTTCCAAACTTTCTCCAACTCATTCCAATCCATGGGGAAATCTTCCACCTTCTCTCTCTTCTGCAGTCATTCCCCGCAATAAACTTCCTTCCGGAGTTCAGGAATTCAGCGCCAAGCACTTGCAAGGAAACCAACCTTGAAGAAATGGTGGCCGATGGATCCCTTCCTTCGAAGCCAATGATCAACCGGTACGCCCCTAGTCCAATAGACATCCCCTGGGGATTTGAAGATGCCCAGCAGGTAGTCTTCTGTTCTTTATTCCTTCGTGGCTTTGATCTTCCCTATTGTTCATTCTTCCGTGGCCTTCTTTATTTCTATGGTCTCGAGTTGGTGAACCTAAATCCCATGTCTATCCTCCATGTTGCTTTCTTCATTCATCTCTGCGAAGCCTTCTTGGTGGTCCGTCCCCATTTCAATTTATTCCGTTATATTAACCAAATTCACCCACTTCGAGCCACGCATAACCGCCATGCCATCGGAGGTGTCGGTATTTAGAGCCGACACCATGAAAAATACTTTTCAATACCGCTAAATTTGAGCATAGGGGGCTGGAAGAATGAGTGGTTCGTCCGTGATAACCCAAAGCCAGGAATTCCTCCATATCGCGCAAAGTTAGCCCTAGAGCTCTCGTGCTAGAACCTGGAGAATCTTAGGGACGAACTGATCGAAGAAGAACAAGTATTCAGTCTTCCGACAATGATCAAAGACCTCAAAGAGGAGAAGAAGGTCACAGCAGAGACCGTTATCTAGAGCTGCATTGTTTGCAGAGTTCAGCCCATCAAGCGCCGGACCGAGCTCGGAGAACAACGATGATACCGGTGATGGCACCAAACGCCTAGACCTCCAGCTTAAAACCAAGAGTTTGAAGAAAATGCTTCAACCAGATTACGACCAGTCTGGCTGGAATAAGGACAATTTGGCTTACAACACAACCAACCCCCGAGCTCTAGTATGTATGACTTCCTTAAAAACAAAACTGGTATTGCAATATCTCTTATTTTAAAATAAATTTTCTAACTCTCAATTGATATACTGCAGGAACTGGATAGGTCCAAAAGACATCCCCGCTCCCTAAAGATGATACGCGGGGTGAAGATTATGAATCCAATGCTACTCCAAATCCTCCGCCTGCTAGTCCTTCATGAAAGACCACCCGGTCAGGAAAGACCGTTCAAGCGCCCGGCCGGCAACGACAAAAATTGGTTATCCGTGCCGATGATGACATTGATGAGATTGTCCCTCGCCAGGGGACACAAGAATAACAACCAAGAAGGCTGAAGATAAGCGTCGCGAGCAAGAAAAACTTGATCAAGACCGCAAGGCTGCCTAGGCAGCTATTCACGAAGCTACAAGCGTGGGTTCGCAAGGTAGCTGCAGAAGAATCCACGACCAATCCTTTGGCCTACGGCTCAGATACTCCTGCAACCTTATTTCAAGCTGCACCAGACCTCCCTCCGGGACCAGTCTGGTATGAAGAAGTGCCACGTCGCCCTCGCTCTCAAGTAGCTCCCGCTGGACCCATGCTGGCTCAAATGGTCATCGGAGAGACCTCCGACGACAGTGCCATCGGAGCTCGCACTTTTATGGTGACCGCCAAATGGACTCCATCCAAGAGGAGGAAGCCCTAAAGAATTTTAACGAGTCCGGCCAGGTATGTTATACACACTTTACCATAAGATTTATGTTTGATATTTATTGTAAATTACCCCACATCTCTGTCTCAGTTTCTAAACCCTTACGAAGAGCCCGGAAGCTAAAACAACCATAATCTGCTGGCTAGAAGAAGAGCTAACCCTAACTTAGCAACAGCTCCTAGAGCTTGGGACGTAGACCGCCAGTCTACAATCTCGAGAAGAAGACTTCCTATGGCGGGAACAAAACCTATGCTGCACGAATCAAATGATGGAAGACCGTTGAAAAGAGATTGTTCACCTCAACAACCAAGTCAAAGCTATGTGAAAATTCTCTCTTACTTAGTTCGTAAATAAATCTAATTTCCATACTTGCTCCGACCGGTCTTAACCACTCTTGAACATGTTCACAACCCTCCAAGATCTACTCGAGGCACATAAGAAAATTGAGGCTAGTCTCTCCGAGAAGGCCTCATATCAAGAACAAGCTCTGCAGGAAGGCAAGAAGCTTGAAGAAATGCATGTGTCACACCCCAAAACTCTACGTTTTGGTTTGTGAGCTAGGACTCGCTAAATTCAAAATTTGCTATAAATTAAAACTTTATCTCAAAGATGTTCTCAAATTTAAAACAAAGGTTTATCATTCAATGTCCACGAAAGCTCTATTTGAATTTTATGAATTTACCTTTGATTTGATTTGATTAGGAACATGTCTGTGAGCCGAAACGGCCACACAAATCATCGCTCGTTACTCCTCTTTAAACCACACGAAACGGCCGTGTAACGGGCTCCATCAACGCCCCTTAATGCCCACTGCCATTGATGGGTGAACGCCTGCTCACCCCCTCTTCCGCTGCCCGACCTATAAAAAGAACCGCCGAGCAACGATGCACCTTTTCCCCACGCCACCTGGTCCTCCCATCCACCGTAGTGCCGGTGATTGCCATTCTCGTTGCCGCCGTAACACGCGCCGCCCACCTCGATTCGCCGCTGTGAAGCCCATATCTTCCCTCCGACCCCCTTGCCGTGATCTCGGGTTCACCCCGAGCCACCGAGAAGCTTTCCGACGAGGCCCCAACGCCGCAACCGCCTCTGCGACAACGCCGACGGCCCGAGTAGTTGCATGATCGATGCGAACCTTGTCTACGACCTTTCTATCATCACGCGATCATGTGACGAGCTTCTATTCTGCTGGATGCCTCCGCCCGTGCTTTCGATGTGATGCAGCAGACGAGAACGCCACCGCATCGCCGCCGAAGGTCGCCACCATCATCCTCACCGCCGCAAGCCGTATCCGATGATGCCCCGTTATGCGGAACCCCTTCGATGAGTCCGCTGTGTGCTCCGCTCGCTTTTTGCCAGCTATCACCGAGGTCCGGCCACCGGAGCGCCGCTTTGGCCTGCTCGAGAGAGCCCTTCCACGGCGTCGTCGCCACTACTCATCGCGTGGTCATTGCTCGCTTCACAAGAGCCGTCGGCAGCCGTCCGTTTTGGCATCAAGGGCCAAGATTATAAGACCCCGAAGGGGTTGAGCTGGGTCCATGGTGAACCCGTGGACCACCGCCTCGCCTCGGTCCACCTCCACCATAGGCTCGGTCTACGGCTTTTCTGATTTCAATTAATTTGTATAAATTCCGATTAATTGGTAGAATTACCCTTTTCCTTTATAGAAACAGACCATAGACTTTATTTTAATTCTGTTTTAACCCTAATGTTTTACATTAAAGCCATTTTAGTTATTTTTGCTAAATTATAATTAGGCCCCTAAACATTTTTGTTTTTATGTTTTTGGCCATAGCTTTTTTACATAAACACCCCTAATCTTTTATGAAATTACGTTTTAGCCCTTTCTAGCATAAAACCACTAGTTCTTGCACTTTTACAAAACAACCCTAGTGTTTTATGAAATTGCAATTTAACCCTTAGTATTTTACACTTTAGTCCCTAAAATTTATCATATTTACAAATAAGACCCTATCTTTGTTGTTGTTTACATTTTAGCCCCTAAAACTTCAAACCCACGTAACTTTTTGCTCGTAGCTCCGATTTAGGCGATTCTTGCACCCACGGAATCGTAGCGACGCGTACTTTGTTTTAGTAGTGTTTATATATATTCTTTTGGTATGGTGTACTGTTATGTTTTCTTAGTTTATTTGTATGCTTTTTTCATGTTTCTTCGCACATCCTAAATAGAAGACGATCAAATCAAGGATTATCGAAGAACAAGATGCTAAAAAAATAATCAGCAAGTATAAAGGAAAGAGGCAAGCGTCCTTGATGCATTTTGCACCTACTTCTTTCTATCTCGCACATGTTTGTTTGCATTGCATGAAATATGAATCCTATGTGTCATATCTTGTTCCATACTTATCTTAGTAATAGCATGGGTATGTCATTGCTTAGCTTGCTATAACTAGGGTTCAGAGAAATACTTAATGCTAAAATTGGAGTAATTGCTCACTTGAACTGATGATGAACTGGTAATTCTTTTAGTAACATGGAACTTAGGTTATCTAAGTAGGAGGATGTTGATGATGGTGTGGGTGTGCACGGGTTCTTGTGAAGAACTATTGGATGTGGTAGTACCTGCTTGTGATCATAAGGACCAATTCTTGGAGCGATCCCCGGGACTTATCGTGCCAACACAAGACTTTATGGGAGAGCTTGGCCCAATAGTTAAGTAAATCTCCCGAGTACCATATGAAGCCGTCTTGGGGGCGCGGGGATGGACAGGTACGAGAGTTAGTCTTATGACCCGCAAGGCACAAGAGGGGGCTTATAGGTGGACAAGTTACTTAAAGGTAGTCCCCAATCGGTAACCTCAGTGGGTATATACGTATTGGGAGACCCTAGTGAAAAGCTTCGCGGTGATCTCCCGGCAGCACATCAAAGGAAATGCGCAAGTGGCTAGCTACCACGACAATAGGGGATGGAATCACCGACTTGTGGTATAGTGGTACAACCTCTACAGAGTGTAAACTGTCATGACCGTCGTGCTCACGATCACGAGCGGCCAAGAATCCTCACTCGATTTCGACGCATGGTTGGGTGGTTATGAGATGGATATGTTACGAGATGATGGATCGGATGGTGATCCTGGATCATGGATGGAATCGGGAGAAACCTTACACTTAGTTAATAGATTGCTTAATTAATGAATTAGACATAGGTGCTTCTATGCTCGTTAAACCTCATGTCAGCCTTTCTTGACTTTAGCCAAACATGTCATATTTTTCCACACTTGCTGAGTACGTAATGTACTCAAATGTTGTTGCTTTCCTCTTCTTGCAAATCATGCTGCTGATCGAAGCCAAGTACAAAGGTGGACTTTGGATGAACACAAGGAGTGAAGAGCTAGGCTTGTGGTCTTCCGGTTGATCTGCCTGTGGGAGCAGAAGAATGCCAACGCTTAAATTATTCCGCTGCAATGTAATATTTTATTTTAGACCTACGTGTCCTTGATGGAATTATTTAACGATTTAATAAAGATATTGTTCTTTTACTATATTTTTTGTTTTGTGTGCGTGAAACATGATACTCGGGCCCGCATACAACAACATTCGGTTTTGTTTGTTAAAACCAGGTGTGACAAGTGTTATCAAATCTATATCGACTGCAGGACGCAAACCTAGATAGTTTGGTCATGCCACTGGTCATATTTTCAAAACTAGTAATTTCAACCTTTGTTTTCGCTAAAATTCTTCTTTATTCTCAAAAGTGAAGAAAGTTTTATCATTTGATTTCTATTCCTTCCCTACTTTCAAATTGTTAGTCCGTCCACTAAAGACTCGTGATGAGCGAGACTAAATGGACATGATTACGATACCGAGGCCATAAAGGATGTCCTTAAGCTATACACTACTACTAAGGACAAGTGCTCTAGAGTGGACACTAGTTATCTTCGAAAGAAAGTGAGCTTTGCATATGATAAAGAGATCGGTTTTCCTAAGATTGAGGATTTGAGAGTGCTTAAGCTCGCTATTGGAAAAATGGATCTTGACCGTGGTAAGAACTGTGTCCAATGAGCAAGAGATTTGGAGATTTCATGATTTAATATTCTTCAAAGGACGAAAGGCATTAGTTATCGCCCTACGTCTAAGAACTAAGATCCTTCCCCTTCACTTAGTATAACAACGCTAGAAACAACGTTTATTATTGTCTGATTGTGTGTTTGTGGTATACCTTGTTCCGATTTGGATCTTTGATTGTCTATTGGTGTGCTGCAAAGCATTTAGCTTTGTTATCACATCGTTAGTTTAGCCTTAGTGGTAGTTCTAGTATAGTTTGAGGTATCTTGCTATTCTTTGTTCCCTTCCCGTTGACCCCGTGCTCTATTCTTTCTACACATGAAGAAGACAAACCAATTTCCTTAGATGATGAACTCGGATATCTGGAACCATTGATAGTAGCGCTATTGCTAATAAGAGCAACATCTCGGACAATTTAGTCTCTAGGTTGCTAGCTCTAAACCCGAAAAACAAGATTTGTATTTTTCCACCGAAGAGGCCACGACAAGCTCCTAACGACAAGGAAGTTGAAACGACAAAGACGGCAGTTAGAGGTCACAATCAAGTCTCGTAAATCTGCACATCCTTGTCCAAGGATTTAGCATGTGCAACTAGAGACAAGTCAGAAATTTTCTTTGAGAAAGAAGAAGTTCCAATCTGAGATAGTCAAATGATTTTTGGTTTAATATCAACACATCCAAGAAGCCTAGCACCAACAATAGTCCACTAGCTACATGGACTTTTTATGGTGTGAAATAAAAGGGACATTGTGCTATTAACAAGTGGCACAAGTATCAACAAACCAAAGCTCTACTGCAAGTAGCAACGTGAACTTGATGTAGACACATGCTAACCAGAGTTACATCCTAGGACATGGTAAATATCAAAACAAGGAGGAAAACTCTAGATATCTCAAACATGCTTAGAATGTTCAATTCAATACATGGTATAGATTTATTTAAGTCCTATGTCTGTTAAGTCATTCTTGGATGATGGTATCGGTGTAATCTCATGGAGTAAGATTGCCTTGATGAAGAAGTGATTCCATAGTGTTGAAAGTGAGGTGTAATCCTAAGGGGGGGGGTAGCACCCATGTCGGATATCTCATCCTAACAAGGACTCAATAGAACAAGTGTTGTATAAACAAAAGTATGTTATGACAAATATAATGAGAAAGGCCATAACACTTGTTTTTTAGTGGATGCACGACTGCACAATATCTATCAATCAGTGAAGGAGATCCAAGCACAACATGGTACGCAATGCCTATGCATAGACTATTGTTCTCTCATTGAAGTTATTATCGGGAGGAAGTATTCTTTTTCTATGACCAATGATATGATAACTACCGAAGCTTGTGTTTTCTTCAAGATGGATATAAGTTCTAGATAGTATCGGTGAAAGGTCTAGAAGTCAATGTACCAAGACTGTATTCAAATCTATGGACACTTCTAACTGTTTCGTATAGCTGAGGAACATTTTTCACTCGATCAGTTGAACTAATGGAAGGACAAATATAGTCTCTTTCTTTGGTTATGGCATCCGAAGTAAAGGAATTGCTTCTATTTATCACCAGAGTTGGATGGATCAATGATTCGGTAAATTTGACACTTGGAAGACCTTGATGGATACTAAGGGTATGTCTAATGGAGTCAATTATGATGAATCAAATACAAGTACCAAGCTGATACAACGAGTAGAAAGTCCACTCCAATGTTTGGGCAGCGTGAGAGTTATCACCAGTAAAGCTCAACTAAGGTTTAGTTGTGATACAAGTGGATGTAATGTTAGCACATAAGATCCACAAAAGCTAGCTAATGGATATTAAGATCCAAGAGATCAAGAAATGACGGAAGGAAGGTGAAACCCAAGATTCACCGTGAACAATCATGGAACCGCACTATAGAAGAAGACTAATCTTTATGGACTATGTCAAGGTTGTTAAAGTGTTGATACAACAAGAAGCTTATGGTTCAGCCTAGTTCACCCATCTTAGAAGTACAAAAAGGTAGCAGGATCTCAAGTTGGTTATTAATCCGATGAGATAGTTGAACTATAGGTGATCCTCGTCGTAAAAAAGGAGGTGATGTGGACTAGGGTCCCGATCTTCCGAAAGGTTCGGATAACTCTTGATTTGGCGAACATATGACACACGTCGATCCGGCTCCCGAACAACACATTCGAACCCCGCAATCACAGCATCACGTCTTCTATGGTTATCAACCGGCGTTGCACGGTTGACCTCACCAAGAAGGCTAATCCATGCCTATGAATCAAGAACACAAGCAAGAATAAGAAAGAATGCAACCAAATTTGCAGATGTATGATTAATCTCACGAGTTGGGCTTTCACAAACCGATGAACGGCGATATTATCAAAGCAGAATAGTCTAAGCAAAACCCAACCCTAACTTGGGTGGTGGCTGCTTCTAATAAAGACTTAGGGACGTGCAAGACCCCCTGGACACACCCCTAATGGGATCAAACGAGGTACACGTCCCAAAGGCCAAAAACGGTGATGCAGCACCAAAACAGATTCTAGACAACCTACTCTTTCGATGATTCCCGACGACTCCAGACGAATTTTGACATGGGACTGGATCCATTGGAAATCTTATGAAATTATCTTTCCATCCATATATTGTACATCCAAATCCGACATCGTATGCGATCCGTGCATCAATTTTAACTCGGACTGTTCCTGGACTGTGAATCAGACTTGAAGTCGACGTGGATTGGGCCTCCAACGTGGCTTGAACACCCTTGCTGGCCCTCTCTACGTCCAAGATCTTTTGTAAACATCTCCTGATCCTCTCCATGGTTCCTAATCATAATATAATCATTAGGTAGCAATCTATCCTCAAGGGCATATAAGAAAGTGCGTAGGAATGAGCTGACCTCTAAATTCAATTGTCGTGTTCGAGCTCTTGTGATTGGACCTTGTATGTCCAATGGTGGAGTGTTGTGTGTATCCAAATGAGTGATGTCCTCATCATCCTCCCCTCTTGAAATGGAGTCGTCCTCGACTCAAGCTCATCTTCTTCTCCCAAGTAAGGCTTCAAATCTGAAATGTTAAAAGTAGGACTAACCCCGAACTCGGGAGGCAACTCAAGTTATATGCATTATCATTAATCCTCTCAATTATCTTGAAAGGATCAGCAGCTCTAGGCATTAACTTAGACTTTCTCAACTCAGGAAACCGATCCTTTCTCAAGTGCAACCATAATAAATCACGCGGTTCTAATTTAACTTCCCTTTTACCCTTACTACCAGCAATCCTATACTTTTCAGTCATTTTTTCAATGTTGGCCTTAGTTATTGCATGCATCTTCAAAACAAATTCAGCACGCTCCTTAGCATCAAAGTGAACTCTCTCACTAGTAGGTAAAGGCAAAATATCAATAGGAGCACCGGGATTAAAACCATACACTACCTCAAAAGGACTTACCTTGGTGGTTGAATGTGTTGCACGATTATATGCAAACTCCACATGAGGCAAACATTCCTCCGATATCTTCAAATTCGTCCGTAAAATAGCTCTCAACATGGTGCCCAATGTGAGGTTCACTACCTCGGTTTGGCCATCAGTTTGGTGATCAGTTTGTGGCCATCACAAGTAGGTAAATGCAAAATATCAATAGGAGACAAGGAAGCACACGATTTTTCACCGAAGTTTAGCTCCACCAAGGAACCTACATCTCCATTGAGGAGTCCACGAAGAATCGAGTTGCTCTCAACCCCGAACCTCTCCAAGCTGCCACCAAGGCAAAGTTCAAAATCCAATAAGCAATCTCCATGAAGGGAGGGGCAATACAAACGACGCGAGTCTTAACCACAAGCTTGGGAGCTCTGTGGGTGACGCCTAGCCATCTAGGGGATGAATCCCCAAGAGTAACAACCACAACAAGCGTCGGCGACAAGGTTGAACCAAGTGTTCCTCGGATTGAAGTGAAGCTCAATCAATCCTCCTCAATCTTCTCACAAATCCAACAAGGATTGGAGTGGGGAACCAATGGAGAGGAGAAGGAATGCTCGGGTGAGTTTGGGGGTATTTTTGAGTGTGTTGGAGTTGCCAACCGGTCAAAGGAGGTGGAGACCTTCGTTTATAGCCGTGGCATCAAAAAGAGATGTTGGGCTCGATCCGTGTCGGATTTTGTCCGACTGGGTTGGATATTATTCCACCCAACGATGGTTTTTGCTCCGGAATCTGATCGATAAATCCAGCAATAGTCAAATATTGTCCGATTAAAAACATAGTCGGATATTGTCCGACTCCTAGGTTGTATGAAGATGTGAAAGGTTCTAGATTCTCGACGAAATTATCCAAGGGGTCCGACTTTTTGACGATCGGACATTGTTCGATCGAGTCAAATATTGTCGGATATGAAACACCAGTAAATGTTTCCTTTAAAGCGATCCTAGTTATGAATGGACATGGAAACCATGCTAGCAATGACTAGGGATGAAAACGGCGATGGAATTTCCCGATCTACCATTGATCGTTTCCAAAAATATAAGAAACGGAAAAACGATTATGGAAAACAACGGAAATTGTCGAAACATAAATGGAAATGAAAGAGCAAATTTTTGATTGAATAGTTGGCATACCATATTAGCTCAGAAATTCACGTAGAAAATTTTAAATTCCTTACGTAACTTGCCGAGCCCAACTTCAATATGGAACTAATAGAGAAATACCAATGGTGACAATTATCATTGTGATTCTTTTACAATCCTAATTTGTTGAGTTCTATCCAACAATGACTCACATACATCTAATCATGATCATAAGTTTAAATCCAACACTGCAACATAGTAAGAGCTTGTTACACACCTAATGCAATTTTGGTTGTTATTGATTTAGTTGTTTATATCAAATACCTTACAGTTGGATGTATGCCATGTATTCTTGTTCATTGGTGTTGAGCAATTAGACGACATTCATGTTATACCACAGTAGTTTCAATCTCAATTGCCGGTTATGACCGATATCAACATGTTTTCGTCCGGTTAATTGTTTTCGATTTTCGACAATTCCAATATTGTTTTCATTTCTGAGCTTATCAGTTTTCATTTTGTTTCAACTAAGTAAAATGGTTAGAGAATGGTAATGTTGTTTTTCGTTCATTCCCGACCCGTTTTCATCCCTAGCTATACGTCTTGCGAGGACTACAATATCATGAAGCCTCTGTCTTGTTGTCGAAGATCGGTAATAGATGCAGAACAAAGATGCACAATCCAGCCTATATATGTTGCCATATTCATGACACATGTGAATGATTGAGTTGACATATTCAACAAAACCATCACCTATTTAAGGAGTACATTTACTATGATGGCCATATGCATTTATGCTTAGAAAAGGAACACTCATAATAGTTACACATATTTAGGAAACTATATTTTTGTATTGGAATACTAAAATTACCCGAAGATACAAACATTAGTGAATTCAAGAACTCCAGGTGGATGGAACAAAAGCAAATTCTGAAGTATGTCAACATGAGGAAAATTCTTAATAGTGGTAGAAGACGCGCAATCTCACCTATATATGTTGCTTGGGAGCAACAAAATTATTATGCAAGGCAGTACACGATGGATGCCCTTGTCGAGTCAAACCTCCGGATGGAGCGGTAGTTGCCGAGTCATTGCCACTTAGTCTCTCAATGTCACATGGCACAGTGAGGGAGGCAATAGTGCCATCGCGGTGCACGGGAAGACGAGGTCGCATATGCTTGGCAGCCTCGCCGGGGACGACGAGGCCTTGAATGCCCGAACCTTGACGACCACCTCGCCGATGAGCCGTCCGGAAGGATTGGTGCCCGGTAGGGAATCAAGCCATGGGCATACCGGCTGCCCCACCATCTCCTTGTATGCTTCGTTCACCGGGAAGACACGGTCTAGAATGCCGGACACGACGGCGGGGTAGGCATCCATGTCGACCTCGGCCTCCACCTCCTTGGCCGTCTTCCTATACGATTGTGATTCGGATCCTGCGACGATGTTGCTGGAATTGATGTAGATGGTGGTGCGCAAAGAACGCACTAGACGAGGTGTGACGACGATGACCTGGTTGGGCGTTTGCAGCCGGGAGAGCATGTCATGCTCTACCGGGATGGCGGTTGTCTCAGCGCTTGGCTGCGCAAGCGACAGCCTCACGAGATGCTCATACGGAGGGAAGAGGAGCGATCTTGTAGGTGGGTTCTAATCCCTTTCCCTTCCTATCCTAGGCGATGGAACCAACGCCGGCAGGCCACCAAACAGACGCCGGGAGCTGAGACGGTGGTAAGATATGGTAGTCTTCCTCCGTCCTGCTGTGTTTGCTGTCGCTGGAGGTTGCAGTGGACGACGGCTTGGGTGCGATGGGTCGGAACCACGCCATGATCTGGTCGGTCTTGGCAGCCAGCTCCATGCGCTGCACCTTGAATGCCATAGCTATATGCATCGGTCAATGATCCCGGTGGATGGATGTGTTGGTGGAGATCGATAGGTTGTTTGGGCAGCGTACCAAGGTTTAAGAAGAGGGGCGATGGCCGGAATAAGGGAGAGATGATGACGATGATAGGGAGACGTATGCCTTGCTTGGCTTGTTGCCGACAAATAAACCAGGGCAAGGAGGAGTGCCTTGCTAGGTTGCTTGAGGGTGTGAATGTAACGCCGATAGCGGTTTCGGCTCCATCCGTGCTCGATCATCGATTCCGAGGACTATATATCTGTAGTCTAGCTTTTAATGTTGTTACCTTTTTTGTGATAATTTAATGTTGTTTCTTAGACAGACCATGGGTTTCGGGCATGAATCAACGCACCTTCCACGCATACCGGCATGCGTACTTGGGGTGTGGTTATGCATACGGCCACACCATGACGTTGATCTTAGTTGGTAGGGCTAAAAACCTTCTTTATTTTCTTCTTAAAAAGCTGATGTCATCGTGTTCAAAAGCAAGTTTTGGCCTATGGATGTATCTGCTAATATTAGCATAATGGATCGTGCCATTTGCCATCCGGACCGGCAACCATGGTCCATTGATAGGCATGCACAATACTTGTCATGTGGTCTATGGGTTGGTGTGGTTAATTGTCTGGTTCATAGAAAGGCGGTTCCTAAAAAGGTTTTCTCTTGGTGTCATAGAAACAACATTATTTTCAATCAAGCTCACCGGATCATAATAGGTGGAAAGTGTCCTTCAAGAAAGAATTAGATTTAGTGGTACCGAAGGCGAAGCCCTCGGTAAGAGCTCCTTTAGAAGAATGGTTATGTAATATAAAGTTATAATCTTCTGTAGGGTCTTCTTTTGAGCCCGTGGCCTTGTAACATTCATCGTTGAAGCTGTTAGGACGATCCATATGGCATTGAACGTGCGTCGCTTTCCCGCGCCGGATGGGGCTGCTAGTGACTTCAACTTTCTTTTCTTTCTGCAGGCCGTGCCATTGAAAAACTTGTAGTTACGGCAGGCAAAACGAGCCGCACCTACAATGGAGGGCAAACTACACTTCTCCCTCCTCCAGCTGTGGCGACCACCACCCTCCCTCCTCCATCCGCCGCTACCCTCTGCCCTCCCTCCCTCCTTCGCCGTGGCGGCACACATGGCCGGATTTGCCCGGCCCCCTTCTCCGCATGGCGGTGGGGTGGAGGCGGCACGCGGGGCTGGATCCACGCGGTGGCGGGGTGGAGGTGGTGCGTGGCCCCGTATCCACGGTGGCGGCGGCGGGGTGGCCGGATCCGGGCGGCCCCGCTCTCCGGCGGCCACGGGTGGCGGCAAGGGGGCCGGATCCGACACGGCGTGCGGCCGACAGATTTGCTTCTTGTCCCGATAGCGCGACGAGGTGGGCCTGGGTTGGGTCGTCTTTTTCTTTTGTTTTTCTATACTCATTGTAGCGATGGTTGGCTTTGTCAACCGTGGGTATAGGGCAGCACTATAGCGGCGGTTGACAAAGCCAGCCGTGGCTATAACGGTGCTCTATAGCCATGGACAACCTCGTTTGCCGGGCTACAAATAGTTATTTATAGCATCGCAAACGTAGACACAGTTGGGACAGCTCGCGGCTCTAGAGCTCCCAACCGTAACTATAGGCTCGACTGTTGGCTATGATAGCCGATCGGACGGTGAGGCATATATGTCTTTGTGTTCATGTCTACATCCATTCACCAAAGAAATTATGGCCAGATGCAGATATTGTCACCGACATTTGTGTGAATATACATGCGGGATGTCAGGTGCCCGATCACATGCATCATAGCGCGTGCAAGCAGTGACGCAAAGACGCATGAATCTAGCAGCCTCCGAGGAAGTTCACGGTCCACGAGGCTCCTACAACATGCAACATGTATTAAGTATAACTCCTATGGAGTCACAGAGTGGAAAGTCAAAACTTCTTTATAATATATGTCTTTTTTATACATGTACGATTTATTTATTAAATTATGATTTTCATCATTTCTTTTAGAACATGCCTCCAAACATTTTTCATTAAGTGCAACAAGATATTACAAACAACGCCATACTTCTTTTTTGTTGCAAAAGCATCACCCTACAACACACAAACTTGCTTGGTGAAAAACAACCGACACCGATGATGTTATCAAGCTCCTACCTGCATTCCGACTTGCCACAACTACTGCCACCATGCACCTCTGAACAGCAGTTCAAGAGACCAAATGAGGGACCCCAAAGAGACGACACACTGGCTTTCAAAAAAGGAAGCCCTCAAAGAAAGTAGTTTGTATTGTAGAACCAAAGTCCCACCATTTGTCGAGCCGGATCAGATTTTCACGCAAAGAACCATGGTTGGAATTGATAACTGCAACGGCCTCAACAAACAGAACTACGCCCGTAAGTTTACACCGTAAATTTTGAAGCTCACTCATGTAAGTCATTAAGACGCACACTGCTACAAAAAAACTAAAATGGACCTTAGTGATGGACGTCAAGACTACCACTAAGATGCCATTACTAAAAATGTGAATTATTAGTGGCATGCAGAAAACCTCTACAAAAAAATACATTAACAAAAATAAAAAAGGGGATGGATCCAGCCATCCCAGCGCACGTTTCCAGCCATATCTCAATGAGGTAGCTAACAAGCCCAAATCACCATAAACAAGTTCACTACACCGTCTTCCATGTACCTCGACTGAAAAGGGCCTCAAGCTAGTAACTGAAATGAGGTTAGAGCATCTCCAACAGCTCCCCTAACTCAGCCCCTCCAGCCAAATTTAGTCATTTAGGAGATGAGAAGCCAAAAAAGCAACTCCAGCAGTGTTGAGAAATAATCGCGGCACTAATACTCCCTAGTCCCTCACGAGTGTGGAATTCGATGGTGCAAAATACGAAACAGACAAGAGCACGTGAGATTTTAGACCGGATCAGGCCTCTCAATCGAGAGAAATACCCTACGTCCTGTATGTTGTGTATTGCTCTTATGAGATTGCTAATTGCGTATGTCCATATCGTTTTCGAGGGGTCCCTTCTTCGTCTTATATATCCGGGGAGGTAGGGTTACATGTAGAATCCTAGTTGGTTACATGAATTACATACTCGTAAGCTTTATCTCTATCTTTCTTTATCAATTTAGAGTCTTAATCAACTACTCTTGTTTCTTTGCTTGAAGATCAAGCCATAATGCGCCGATCTTGTAGTCCGCCTTTGTTTCCATACCGGTGTATGGAACCTTCTGTTATTCTTTATGAGTCAGCACCACTCGTGGGCCCTCCCGGCCATTCTTATCTTCATCAATATGTCCCCATATCTTTGAAAAGTCATTCCTTTGATCTTATCATACTCATCGAGCAAGTATACGACAACAGCTCCCGAGTAATTTTTGATTTTGCCTTGAATCAAATGCATGTGGTCTGATTCCAACGTGAAATTAAAAAGAAATCCATCTTCTAAAACACTTATTATTGCAATGTGGCTTCTAAAAGCCAAAAAATTGAACTTTTATTAACCATAATACCTATTTAGGTGTAAAAAATCCTAGCATTTTCTCCTAATTAGTCTTGTTTTCCTGGTGCACCGGTCAGGTGCACAGCCCCGACTATTGGATCATTTGAACTCCTTTCAAATAATTCAAGAGTCTACCAGATTGATTGTATATTATTTTCTTTACTAATCAACTTCTTTAGAATGTTGTTCTCAATGTTCACATTTTTCTGCTTCATGCGATCTCTACGAGACCGCTCTCAAACTTGGTGCACCTAATTAAGAATAGACCCCGAATCTTGTATCATTTGACCACCGCAAGTAATGCAAGAGTCTTTTTCAAGATACTATGCTTTATCACTTTCCATAAAACCTTATACCTCTCAGCCATTTCTACCAAGAACACACTTTCCGACCGGTCATACAAATCGCAACTTCATACCTCTTGGAATCTCGCTCCAACATAACATATTAGACTGCCTAAGCCAGTCAAAATTTCATCTTCCGCTTAGTGACTTTTCACTAAGAATCAAAAGTTCTAGCGGATCAGACCTGATTTCCAATTAGCTTATGTTCAACTCGAGTTTTTCATGCCTATAATGAGCCGAATGATTAAAACCTAGGGGCTAAGGAATTCACATTCAAATTATTCAGTTAAGCAAGACCAAATCGTTTTCGATCTAACCATATCATATCCCCAAACAATACAGTTTGGTACTTAATATATCACTTGTTTCTAGATATGTGTATCACATACCGCTCCAACATTGGCCAAAGAGCCCTCCCGATTGTCCAAGTCATTCGGACTTTCCCTCCGTAACAATTTAGGTCATAAACGTACTTATCGGGCACAAAATAATAAATTTACCTATGCAAAATGTTACTCGTGCCGTAAAAATACAGCCTAGTACCATCCAACCCCGAGTTCAAGAATTCAATGCCAGCACTTGCAAGGAAATCAACCTTGAAGAAATGGTGGCTGATGGATCGTTTCCTTCGAAGCCAATGATCAACCTGGTACGCCCCTAGTCCAATAGACATCCCCTGGGGATTTGAAGATACCCAGCAGGTAGTCTTCTGTTCTTTATTCCTTCGTGGCTTTGATCTTCCTTGTTGTTCATTCTTCTATGGCCTTCTTTATTTCTATGGTCTTGAGTTGGTGAACCTAAATCCCAAGTCCATCCTCCATGTTGCTTTCTTCATTCATCTCCGCGAAGCCTTCTTGGTGGTCCATCCCCATTTCAATTTATTCCGTTATATTTTCCAAATTCACCCACTTCAAGCCACCCATAACCGCCATGCCATCGGAGGTGTCGGTATTTAGAGCCGACACCATGGAAAATACTTTTCAATACCGCTCAATTAGAGCATAGGGGGCTGGAAGAATGAGTGGTTCGTCCGTGATAACCCAAAGCCAGGCCTTGCTCCATATCGCGCAAAGATAGCCCTAGAGCTCTCGTGCTATAACCATGAGAATCTTAAGGACGAACCGATCGAAGACGAACAAGTATCCACTGTGCTGACAATGATCAAAGACCTCAAAGAGGAGAAGAAGGTCACAACGAGAGACCGTTATCCGGAACTTCATTGTATAATACCCGATGAAGCGCCGGACCGAGCCCGGAGAACAACGATGATACCGGTGATGGCACCAAATGCCCGGGCCTCCGACTTAAAACAAAGCATTTGAAGAAAATGCTTCAACCACGCCGGGGAGCCGGTCTACCGGTCCATGGTGGACCCGAGGCGAGGCGCAGCCAGGGCTCGCTGTAGTTGGTGATCCCGGTGGCCCCGGGGGCTGGGGAGGCGCCGGTGGCCTCTAGGCCATGGCAGAGTTGGTGCTCGGGGGCGAGGGGTGTGCGGCGACGGTCGAGCTGGACAGGATGGCCGACCGAGGGTCCGAGCGGCGGTGGAGGAAGGGGGAGAGAGCCGAGCGGCCGGGTTTGGGAGGGGGCTAGGGGGTCGTGAGGTGCGCGCAGGCCTGGCGGAGCTAAGCGATGCTTGGGCTTGCGCGAGAGGGAGGCGGAGGTAGCCGGACCGTGACGGGGAACACAGGGGAAGACCGGCGGTCGGTGGCGGAGTAGAGGAGGGAGGGGAGAAGGGAGCGAGGGGGGGGCAAGGTTTCCTTGGTTGTTCCGGAGGGTGGTGCGGCGAGCGAAGGAAAGGCGGGGCGGCTTTTATAGGTGGGGTAGCTCGAGTGCGGCCATGGCGACGCGGCGGGCGAGGCAACACGATGCGCGGTGAGGCGGGGGAGGGGACCATGTACGGTCGGAGGTGAGCAGGAGGAGGGGGAAGCAATGGCGGTCGGGTCGGCACAAGCGACGGTTGGCTGGCCGCTTGGCTGGGCGCAACGGGGAAGGGGGTTACGAGATGGAGCTCGGGCGTGCGGCGCGACGCGCGAGGCGATGAGGACGAGGACGGGCGGTGACGGCCTCGGCGCGCATCGGCATGGCGTCCGGCACGCGGCTGCGGGAAGGCCGGTGGGAGCGACGGTGGGGGACCGGGTGGCGACGGTGGCGCGGGCGACACGTGGCGTGCTCCGCGTCATGCGCGCGAGGAGGAAGAAGGGGGGGGGGAGCAGGGGGTGTTGGGCCGGGTGAGCGAGAAAGGGGTAGGGGCGGCCCGATAGGGAATTAGTTCCCTTTTCTTTTTTCCATTCTTTCTTCTTCACTCCTTAATTCAAAATAAAATTTAATAAAACCAAATAAATTCAAATAAACCAAAAATAAGATGAAACAAAATAAAAGTAAGGCAATTAAAATAGAAACAAACAAGTTTGCAAGCTTTAGGGTTTTACTTAAGAATTCTAGGTGTTATTTTCCCTATAGCTATAATTAGGTTTTAATTCCTAGTTACTTTCGAAAATTGTTTTTCCTGAATAAAAATGATTTATTTAGTGGGCTTTATTTTGGCCGAAAATCGGGGTGTTACGGACATACCCCACTTAAAATGAATCTCGTCCCCGAGATTCGCGCCGGTCCCCAAGGAGGTAGGGATATTCTTTCCGAGATCTTCTTCCCTTTCATTGGATGCCTCATTCTCGGTAAGGTTATTTCATTGTATCCGATAGACGTTTATAGCCTTGGTCTTGGTCCATCGGACGATCGTGTCCAAAATCTTAACCGGGTATTCCTTGTAATGCAAGTCCGGCAGGAGGTCCACCGAATCCAAGGGTAACCGTTGCTCGGGTACCTCTAAACATCTCTTTAGCTGAGAGAAATGGAATATTGGGTGGTCATCCGACGAGGCTTTCCGGCCGTTCCAACTCATAGGCCACTTCTCCAAGTTGTCCGAGCACCTTAAATGGTCCTACGTAGTGAGGGGCTAACTTGCCTCGACTTGGAATCTCCGTGTTCCTCTCATAGGTGACACTTTTATATAGACATAGTCATCCGGGCTGAATTGTAGCTCTCTGCGATGTTTGTTAGCATAGCTCTTCTATCTACTCTAGGCGGCTTTGAGGATCTCTCTCGACGGCAGCCACTTTCTCTTCTCGCCTCGGTTATGATAGCAGGTCCAAAGAAAGATCTTTCTCCAACTTCAGACCACATAAGATGGGTTCTATATTTCCTTCCATACAACATCTCAACTGGTGCCATCTTGATCCTTGCTTGGTAGCTGTTGTTGTAAGAGAATTCTGCGAAGGATAGGCTTGCTTCTCAATCCTTCCCGTATCCGAGTATTCATGCTCTTAGCATGTCCTCGAGAATCCGGTTCACTCGCTCGGCTTGTCCATCGATCCGAGGGTGGTAGGCTGAGTTGTAGTCAAGTCCGGTTTGTAGCTTGTCATGCAAGCTTTCCTAGAAGTGGGAGGTAAATTGGGTACATCGACTCGACACTATTCTATAGGGGACTCCATGGAGCTTTAATATGTTATCTATGTATAATCGTGCCAATATGTCTCCTCCGTGGGTCTTCTTTACTTGCTATGAAGTGGGCGAGCTTGGTCGGTCTATCCACTATGACCCATATTGAATCATTTCCTTTGGCGTACGGGGCAAGCCTACTATGAAATCCATAACTATGTCAACCGATTTCCATGTGGGGATGTGCAAGGTTCGTAGCAATCCGGCTGGTTTCGATGTTCTCGCCTTGATTCGACCGCAAAGATCACAGCGGGCTACATATTCTGCTATGTCTCTTTTCATCCCATTCCACCAGTACTTTTGTTTCGGATCCTGGTACATCTTGGTGGATCCCGGGTGGATCGAGTAGATGGAGTTGTGTGCTTACTCCATAACAAGCCTCCGGAGCTTGTCCTTATTGGGCACACATATCCTATTTTCAAACCATAGGGTTCATTCTTTATCTACTCGGTGGCTAGGTGCCTTGTTATCTTTTATCCGTTGCTTCTGCTCCAAGTTTTCCGGGTCTCGGAGTTGAGCTTTTCTGATCTTAGCCTCTAGATTGGGTCGTAATTCTAGTACTTTCATTTCTCCTAGGGATGTTAAGTGCAGATTAAGGTTCTCCATTTCATGGGCCAGCTCGGGGGCCAGCTCAGGGCCGACGGTGGTAGTATCCACATGGTTACAATCGGCCATGCGGCTGAGTTGATCTGTCACTACATTGGCTTTCCCTGGGTGGTACTTGGACATTTAGGTCATAATCTTTTATCAGCTCTAACCATCTCCTTTGTCTTAGGTTTAGATCTGGTTGGGTGAAGTTATATTTCGGGCTCTTGTGGTCTGTGAAAATCTTACACTTATTACCAATGAGATAATGCCTCCAAATCTTAAGTGCATGCACCTGTGGTTGCCGATTCCAAGTCATGGGTCGGATAGTTCTGCTCATAGGGCTTGAGCTGTCTTGAGGCATACGCGACAACTCGGTCGTCTTGCATGAGTATGCCTTCTAATCCACTTCGAGAAGCACCACAGTATACCACGAAATCCTTGCGGATGTCCGGCAATGTGAGCATTGGGGCTTCAGTGAGTCTCTTCTTTAGTTCTTTGAAGCTTTTCTCACATTATGGACTCCACTGGAACTTGGCTTCTTTACGGGTGAGTTCCACCATGGGCTTGGCTATCTTAGAGAATCCTTCGATGAATATCCGGTTGTCGAGTCTTAAACTCGGCACTAGTACTACCCGGTCCCTCACGAGCATGGAATTCGATGGTGGAACACACGGAACACAAAGGAACACGCGATTTTAGACAGGTTTAGGCCCCTCGAATCGAGAGTAATACCCTACGTCCCGTATGTTAGGTATTGCCTTTAGCAATTTGCTAATTGCAAGAGATCGGAGAGTTTTTTTTTTTTTTGGGGGGGGTCCCTGCTCCGCCTTATATGTCCGGGGAGCTAGGGTTACAATCGTAGTCCTAGTCGATTACATGAATTACATATATGGAATTCTATCTCCGACTTTCTTTATTGATCCGGAGTCCTAATCGGACTACAAACTGTTCAATATCTTGCTCCTCAAGTCATTGTACACCGGTCTTAGTATCCGCCTTGTTTCCATACCGGTATACAGGATCTTCTATTATCCCGGACCGGTCGAAGACCGATCCGTTGCCTATCGCCGTTATCTCGTATCTTCCTTAATTTGCCACCATGTCTTTGGTATCCATTCTTTCATCATCTCGTATACCCATAAGGCAAGTATACGACAGCAGCCCCCGAGTAATTTTTGATTTAACCTTGAATAAGACTAACCAGTCTTCCGCCTCGTTGGTCTTTATTCATGGTAAAATTAAAAAGAACTCCAATCTGCGGCAAACTCGTTCTTTTTCTTCACAAGTGCTTTAAAAGAAGCCCGAAAAAATTATTGTTTTTCACCTTTTATATCACCTAATTAGGTAGTCGTAGCTTATTCTTCTCACGGTGCGCCTACTAGGCGCACCCAATTGGGTATAGCCCCGGCTCTTGGATCATTTGAACTCCTTTCAAATAATGCAAGAGTCCACTAGTTGATTCTTCATTATTTCCTTCTTATCCAATTTCTACAGCACCGCTCCGTTCAATTTTCATCATTTTCCACTTCCCGAGATCTCTGCAAACCGCTCTTGAACACGGTGCACCGGTCAGTGCACCTAATTAGGTATAGCCCCCGACTCTTGTATCATTTGAGGATCGCAAATAATGCAAGAGTCTTTCTTGAGAGACTATGCTTGATTATTTTCCATCAAATCACATTCCTCTCAAGCAATTTTTGCCAAGGACATATTTTCCAAACCGGTCATACCGGTTAGAATTTCTTATCCTCCGTGTATTCTTACCAATTTCACATAACAGACCACCTAAATCAGCCTGGACTTATAATTCGCTTATCGAAATTTCACTAAAAACCACAATTCCGGTTGATCGGACCAGTTTATTCCTTATATTCTCGCAACGACTCGAGTCTCCAAAGCCTATAATCAGCCGGATGATTAACACCCATAGCCTAAGGCATCCTTTATCACCGAGTGATGTAAAATCTAACTCTCTCATACTGCTGAATTATAAAATTCTGCATGACCTTAACTTTTATCTGAAAATTTCCATTTTTCAGACCGCTTTTTCTTTCATAAAAGCACGACGGCTTATTCTTATGACCGTTAAGTCATAATTAACGCAGATAACAGATCATTAACTTCCTTATGGCCGTTAGGTCATAACTGCACAGATTACGACATCCCTCGGGCCTCTTAAAAAGGCCCAATAACTTTCGGCCCCGGGCCCATCCCAGTGTCTATAAAAGAAAACGAAAAGTCGACCTAGGTCAACCCTCGCTCCCGAAGCTCATACGCGCCCGCCATTTGCTTTCGTTCCGTTGCGCTCTCCTTCCTCATTAACCAATTCCAAGCTTTCCTTTTCCATCTCTCAAGATGGGCAAGAAGAAATCCACCGCTGTTCCCTCATCTTCTTCCTCCGTTCCTCGCGATCAACTTCCGTTCGGGGTCCAAGATCTTGGTCCCGAGCAAGGTCACGGAATCCTCCCCGAATGAAGCGGTTAAAGATGGGTATCTTCCTCCTCAACCCATCTTAAACCGGAGTGTTCCTTCCCCGACCAAATTCCCTGGGGTATAGATCAATCTCAACAACTTGTCTTCAAAGCCTTTTTCCTCCGCGGCCTTGACCTTCCATGTCTGTTCTTTCTTTAGGGGTCTTCTTTTCTTCTATGGATGGGAGTTAGTGAACCTTAACCCTAACTCCATCCTTCGGATCGCCTTTTTTATTCATTTGTGTGAAGCTTTCCTTGGAGTTCTTCCCCACTTCAAGCTATTCCAATATCTGTTTCAAATCCGCCCGCTTCCATCGTCGATCGCCAGTGCTGCAGTTGGCGGTGTGGGAATCCGAGTGCTGGAGCGTAGATGAATATTTCTCCTTATCCTTGAATAATAGCATAGCTCATTGGAAAAAAGGCTGGTTCTTCCGCGACAATCCTCAGCCATCTCTTCCTGCCTTCAATGCGAAGGTGGCCAAGAATTTTCCTACCGCAGAAACCAGGAAAAAACTTAAGGAGGACGATGAAGTTCTTGCTCTTCTCGCCTCGCATCGGATACCCGAAGAATGTCAAAGGTGTAACCGCCGAGACAGTCCTCCGGAGCTTCATAGTGCGGGGCATCCAACCACTCAAGAAGCAAGAGCACCCTGCTTGGCTCTTCAATGAAGACTCCGCCATGCCCTTGGATGGAACTCTCCTACCCGACAAGGAGCGGCTGGAAGTTCGTATCAAGCAAATGCTGCAGCCAAACCCGGACCTATCTGGATGCACAAGAGTGGGATTGGCTTTCAGCTCATGCAACCCTCGCGACGCTGTAAGTACCTTTTCCTATTTCTTCAAATTTTTACCGCTTGTTGCCATCATTTACTTCTAAAGACTCAATCTTTATAATTGTGGAAAATGGACAACTACAGAAGTCATCCTCCTCTTCCTCCCGATGACACTTGGGGAGAGGATTACGCCAATAATGCTGCTCCGCTTGCTGTTCAAGCCGGTCCGACTAAAAACCATCGGACCGGTCTTTCCCTCTTCCTCCCGAGCTTAGCCCCTAAAATCACAAAGTCTAGGACCGTGGTTCAAGCTCCTAGTACAAGAAAACGTACTACTTCCTTGACCATCGGCAGACCTGCTGCTCCTCCCGCTGTCCCTCCCGCTGCTCCCGGCGACACTCGCTCGGAGGCACAGAGACTCGAAGACCGTCGGCGAGAAGAAGAGGCCGTTGAAAGGGATTGCCAGGCGGCCCTGGCCATCCTCGAAGCTTCATTGGGGAAAACTCAAGGCACTTCTCGCCTCGGTTGACCCTTTGTCGAAGGTCCCCAAAAGGTCCCGGTATGGTCACCGGACCGGTCCTTCCGATGCTCGGAGATTCAGCTCCAACTCCGCAAGCCAATCCAACGAAAGAAAAGAGCTGCAGATAGTAGTGGTGGAGTTTCCCAAGGCCCACCCAAGAAGGTCAAAACCTCCACCGGCTTCAAGATAGCTTCCACGTAAGTTTTCCGGATTATTACTTTTTTTCTGAATTATTCCATCCGTCAAAACTCCTTAGGTGCCGAATCTCCTCGCTCTAATCTAATTAATGTTGCTTTTTCTTACAGGATTCCTTCTAACTTCCAAGCTAGCATAGCTAGCTTTCTAGGAAACAAATCTTCCTCAAAAGCTCCTCCCAGCCGATGTTCCCGCTTCTTCCCCGGACGTGCCACGGACCGGTTCCACTCCTGGCGCCTCCACTGCCGCTCCTCGCCACTTCAAACGTAGAAGCTCAAAGTGCGGCTCCCACAAAGGAATTCCCCGCCGCCTCAAGCTTAGAAGCTGAAAAGCAAGCCTCCAATGTTGAAAGCTCCTCTTCCGACAACCCTCTTCCCCAAGCCACCTTATTTCAAATCCCTCCGGAGCTCTTCACCGGGACCGATCCGGACGGAAGAAATCCCTCGCCGGGCCAGGACAACTCGCAAATCTTGTGGAGAACCCAAACCGGCCAAAATGGTGGTCGGGGAAGTAGAGGTGGACAGTTCCAGCGGAGCTAGGACTTTTACCGCAACCGCTCAATGGGACGCCCTCCAAGAAGAAGAGGCCTTAAAGAATTTCTCGGAATCTGGCCAAGTATATCTCTATCTTTTAATAATTTCTCCAAGCAACTTCCCTTTAATCATCAAATTCCTTACTCTCTTTTCCTTTTAGGTTCTTCCGAAAAGCTTTGAGGCCAAGACTGCTATTATCACCCGCTTGTAGGAAGAACTCAATACCAATCAAGAACGATTGGGTGAGCTAGAAATTCAGACCGCCGATCCGAAGACTAAGGAGGACGATCTTCGAAGAGAGAGACCAACTTGCAAAATACCCATCGAATGATGGAGGAGCGCCGGCAAGAAATCATGAGGCTTCGTCAAGTTAATCGTAGTAATAATCTCAATTTTTCCCTCCATATTCCGTAAACATTGTTCAACTAGCTTCCTACCCGACCAATCCTACTTTTGATTTCAGCACTTGAGAACCTTGTCACCGCTCACAAAAAGGCTGAAGAAATTCTTGCTGAAAAAGCAGCAGCTCAAGAGCAAGCGCTTGAAGAAGGTTCTCGTGTCGAAGAACAACAAGCAGCCCGGATTGGAGAACTTGAAGGTGAACTCACCGCCAAAGATAGCATTCTGGCCCAAACCCTTCGCTCCAACAAGATCCTAGAGACCGAGAATGCCAGCTTGAAGGCTGAACTTGCCGAAGCCTTGGAAGCGGCGAAATCAGCTCAAGCGGACAAAGAGATTGCCCCGAAGACCGCTCAAGAATCCGCCCGACTTGCTCTCCGGGCAAAAGATCATGAGATTCAATGCCTGCAGAAAATTGAAGCCAAGCCGATGGCGTCAAATACTAAAATCATGGGCAGAGCTCGAGATCCGGCATAGGCGTAAGTACAAGTCTTTCTTGTTCATCTTTATGTCAACTTTTGAAAATACCGGTCTTTTCTCTTAAACATTTGCTCGTTTTTTTTTCAGAACTTACTGCAGGTACCATTCGTACTTTGGAATATCTCAATGGCGGTCAATCTATTGAACCCAATGAGATAGACCTTGAGTCCGCCATCCGGGCAATCCCGAGAAGGATCGGAGAGCATTCAAGGTTGGTCGCTGCTTCAGGAGGGGGACATATCGCTGCCATAATCCAATCTTGGACTCCGGTCGAAGATTGCGACTTCAATTTCATCCGGGATGGTGCCCACCCCGACACCACTCGAAGACCGGTTCAATGAGCCGAGGAACTCACTCATTGGTACCGTTTCTGAATTGGTGGAAGATGTTCCAGCTTGATCCGTCGGGCATCCCTCTCGAATGTAGCACCAGCAGCTTTTGCTCTAGATCAAGATGCTCAGGATGCTGCAACTGCCGCCGTACGGACAATAGAAGATGCCTTCGAAGATCTTGACAGAGATTTAATTGTAACTTCTTCCGATTCCGAAGAAACACCTGGATGATAGGCTCGAAGGAAATCCCAAGACTGGTGACACCGGTACTTCAAGCGGTCCTGCTTAGAAATCTTTGTAATAGGGCCATTTTGTAATCAAACATCTTGACCATTACATTGTTTGCTTATAAATATCAGTCACTTTTTCTTGTTATATGAATACTGGTTTCACCATTATGCTTACTAACTTATTTACTCAAGATATGATGGTTATTTCAACTTGATAATTATGATCCAATTTTGGCTCTCAATCAGCACAAATCACAATTCATAATTATAGCTTACTTTAACAAAATCATATAGCATGAGCAAAAAAGTTAGCTTGTAAGATTTCCCAAACTGTCCTTAATTCAACAGTTTACCAATCAGTATTCATAAAAAAGAATGCTATACAATATCTTTTCCTGAATATACCAGTCTTAAACACAAGCTTATAATTTCAGTAGACTGCTCTTATCACAGCAATCCATCAACTAAATGACTGGTCTTATTATTCAGGAATAGCAACATATCATCGATTGCTCTTATCATAGCAGAATAACAAAATATCACGAGACTACTCTTTATCATAGCAGCCCCCTGGCTCAATAATTTAACTCACAATTAAAGTATGGAGACACAAAAAACAAACACATCATTATTAGATAAAATTACTTTATTATAATAAGAAAAACTTTACAATAAATACTCTTTAAGTATAAAAACGACGAAGTTGATCAATATTCCAAGAATTTGGAATTTCTTCCTCTTCCAAGGTCATAAGCCTACAAGCCCCCGGTCCGGATACCAATTTAACCAAAAAAGGTCCTTCCCAGCACCGGTGACAACTTATGTCTGTTCTTGTTAGACTGAATCTTCCGCAAAACCAAATCTCCTATTTGGAATTCCCGCATGCGAACATTACGATCATGATAGCGACGCAATCCTTGTTGATATTTGGCGGCTTGAATCGTAGCTTGATCTCTCAATTCTTCCGTAGCAATCAGTTCAACCCGACGTTGATCATCATATTTTTCTTCATCATAATACCGAACCCGAGCTGACACCATATTCACTTCAGTAGGTAACATGGCTTCAGATCCATATACCAAAGAAAAAGGAGATTGTCCCGTAGCTCGCTAACATTAGTGCGCAAACCCCGGAGCACCCAGGGCAATTCCTTAACCCATTTTCCCGCATAAGGCTTCAATCGATCAAAAATTCTCGGTTTAAGACCGGTCAAAATCATTCCATTAGCTCGTTCCACTTGTCCATTGCTCTGCGGGTGTGCCACCGACGCATATTGCACCTTGATCCCTAAGCTCTCAAGCATAATCTTTGAAAAACTCGAAGTGAATTGAGGCCCATTATCAGTAATAATATTGTATGGAACCCCAAAACGTACAAAAATGTTCTGCAAAAACTTGATTGCGCGGGCCGTAGTCGTACTAGTAACTGCTTCAGCCTCGATCCACTTGGAAAACTTGTCTACCGCCACAAAAATATGCGTGAATCCTCCCGGTACCCGCTTAAAAGGTCCCACTATATCCAGCCCCCAAGTAGAGAAAGGCCAAGTCATTGGAATTAATTGCAACTCCCGAGCCGGAGTATGAGGTTGTCTTGAAAAAACTGTCATCCTTGACAATTCTTAACCACTCTATGCGCATCATCCGTCGCTATAGGCCAATAAAACCCCCGTCTCGAATATCTTCCCAACCAATGTCTTCGAAGAGGCATGGTTTCCACAAATCCCCTTGTGTATGTCTTCAAGCAATTGAATACCATCGGAAACCGACACACACTTCATCAAGATATTAGCTCCACGCTTATATAATTCTCCTTTGAGAATTAGATAACTGCGGGCTCGAACTTCCAATCTTTGCTTCTCCACCTTATCCTTTGGTGTTTTGCCGGATTGCAAATAGTCAAGATACGGAGTACTCCAATCGGAATCAATAATCATAACATCTAATGGCTGAATATCATCAGTATTGAATCCGCCTACTGTCTTTCCTGGCAAACCCGTACTACCGGACTGGTCCTTCAAGACCGCTTTTTCCTCCTAACTTTCTAAGACCGCCTTATCTTCGATTTCTGTAATAGTAACCTTGGGCTCCATCTTTATAGATGGTTTATCCAACACCTCAAGAAAAACGCCAGGAGGAACCGCTCGTCGCGAAGATCCCGCCTAGCCAACTCATCCGCAGCAGAATTATTTCCGCGCGAGTATATGAGAAAATCGCAAACCATCAAATTTATCTTCAAGTTTCCGAACCTCTTGACGATAAGCGATCATATGATCATCATGAGCATCGCACACCTTGTTAACTTGGCTTATCACTAACATCGAATCACCATAGATATCCAATCGTCGGACGCCTAACGAAACGGCTACTCCGAGCCCATGAAGCAAAGCTTCATACTCCGCTGTATTGTTTGAAGCTCGAAAGTACCACGCCAGCCCCGCGTCCGAAAGCTGCAGGGACCCATCAAAAAACATCTCCCAATACTCCAATGCTTGAATCTCCTGCGGCACTTGTGTTTCCAGCCACTCGTTATGAAATCTGCTAATACTTAGCAACTTAGCAACTTAGCAACTTGACCAATCGCTTCTCGATTGCGAACAATATCTCCAATGGCAAACCCAGTCTTAACCTCAATGGGATGCGCTTGGAAATAATGGTTCAACTTCCGAGAAGTTATCACTACAGACATATATTAACTTCTGTAATTGGAGATATCGTATCTTAGATTCGAGTAAGAACTTCACTTACAAAATAGACCGGATGTTGCACCAATTGCAGGTGTCCTTCTTCCTTCCGATCAACCGCCGAACCGTGCTCACCACGTGGGTTGTTGCGGAGATATATAACCGGATAACCTCGTCGGGCTCCGGCGGGACCAACACCGGAGGGTTACCGAGGTACTCTTTAAGTTGATCAAGCGCTGCTTGTGCTTCACTAGTCCACTCAAACTTATTTTGTTTTTTGAGTAACTTGAAGAACGGAAGTCCTCGTACTCCCAGTCTTGAAATGAAATGGCTAAGAGCCGCCATATTGCCTATCAAGTTCTGAACATCCTTCAAGCAACTCGGGGGTTGCATGTTAACAATTGTCTGAATTTTTTCTGGATTGGCTTCAATACCTCTCCATGATACCAAATAACCCGAGTAATTTCCCAGAGCGAACTCCAAATACACACTTTCCAGGGTTTAACTTCATGGAAAAGTTCCGTAGATTATCGAAGGTCTCTCGCCAGGTCGGAGAGGAGATCTTCGGTTTTCGAGACTTGACCACTATATCGTCAACATAAGCTTCTGCATTCCTTCCCAATTGCGAATCCAAACAACGTTGTATGCCGCGTTGATACGTAGCTCCAGCATTTTTCAATCCAAATGGCATAGTTGTGTAGCAAGTATGCTCCAAAGGGGGTAATAAACGCGGTCTTTATCTCGATCCTCGACCTTCAGCGGTATTTGATGATACCCTGAATAAGCATCAAGGAAACTAAGACACTCGCAGCCAGCGATCGAATCAACAACTTGGTCGATTCGAGGCAGCGCAAAGGGTCTTTGGGGCAAGCTTTGTTGAGATCAGTATAATCAACGCACATTCTTAATTCTTTAGTATTCTTTTTTGGTACAAACACCGGATTGGCAAGCCAATCTGGATGATACACCTCCCTAATGAACTTAGCTGCTAACAACCTAGTTATCTCTTTCTTGATAGCTTCCTTGCGGTCTTGAGCAAACCTCCGGAGCTTCGTTTCACCGGCTTCGCATCGGGACGCACCAATAGTGCGTGCTCAATCTTCTCCCTAGGAACACCCGGCATGTCGAAGGCTGCCATGCGAAGATATCCCTATTTTCCTGGAGGAAAAGAATGAGCGCGCTTTCCTATTTATCCCCCAAGTCAGCCCCTATATGGGTGACCTTGGAGGGGTCCGACTCATCAAGCTGGACAGTCTTGGAAGCCACCGCATCGGCCTTCAATTTCTCCTTTGCAATCTTTTTGACCAGGACTTCATCCTCTATCCTTTCCTGAACTTCTAAAGCTTCAGCCGCTTCCCCGATTTCTCGACGTTCAACTTCTGAATTGGCCCGAGATGCCAACTCGTGCTATGCACCTCACAAGCGTAAGCGGTCTTGATATCACCCCGGAATGACAGGACCCCGTTTGGCCCAGGCATCTTCAACATCAAGTATTGATAATTTGGGATGGCCATAAACTTTGCCGGAGCCGGTATTCCGAGGATAGCATGATATGCTTGAGTCTATGTCGACCACCCGAAAGATGATATTCTCCCTTCTATAGTTTTCCTTCGTCCCAAAAGTCACCGGCAGAGAGATCCGCCCCGAAGGGTAACTATTCCGCCCGTGTATTATACCATGGAACGGAGAAACACTGCGCTCCAAATCAGCCACGATCAAGCCAAGCTCGGGCAGAGTCTTAGCAAACAAGATATCCAAGCAGCTTCCCCGTCAATGAAAGTTCTCTTCGGTCGCACCTTCCGAACAATGGGGGCATTGATGAGTGGATATTTTCTAGCTTTTGGTAGTACCTCCGGATGATCTGCCCTGCTAAATGTATTGGGGACCTCGGACCACCGAAGATATTCGGGAGTTGCGGGAGCAACAGCATTAACCTCCTGGAACGCCAATTTTGCTTCCGCTTCGACTCATATACGTCCGGGCCTCCATAGATCATGTTCACCTCTCGGGCTGGTTCCTAAAAGCCTTCGTCATCCTCATTGTCTTCACGATCTTTATCCTTGCCCTTGTCATCCTTCCGATTCCTGTAGGCGGATCGGGGTGCGACCTTTAAGGCAAATTGAGCAAATGGCCTTAACAGAAGCACTCCTTAGCTTTATGATTTCCATTATGAATCATACAAGGGCCATCCGGAAGTGTTTCAAACGACAATCGTTCTCTTGGACCTCTCTTAGGGGTGTCGGCCGATCTCCTCCATGAGACCGGTCAATAGCTGCAACAAGGTGATCAGCCTTCCGCTTCTTGTCGTTCCTGGATCCGGATCGGTTGCCTTCGTCATGCTTCGGTTCCTTCCCTTTGTTCCCGCGCAAATTGACTACATTTGATTCTCCAGCGAGCGTAATCATCTGCTATCTTGAAGCACTCGACGCCGTCATGGTGAGGTTTCGATTTCGTCTCCCAATCTTGTGAACCAATGCTTCACTTCGGACGCCGGCTTGAAATGCAGCAATCACTTGCTGATCGGGAACATTGGGGATTAAGGCCTTCTTATTGCGAGAATCGCTCGAGGAAATCAGTGAGGGTCTCGTCGGGCTTCGCTTCAGCCTATTAAGGTCGAAGTAATTCCCTGGCTTCTCACAAGTTGCCCGGAAGTTTTCTACGAACTTTTTGATGAGGTATCCCCACGAAGAGATGGATCTCACGGGCAGGGATTGCAACCATAAGCGTCCAGCCTGCTCCATGCACATCGGTAGACAATTAGCTAGCACGAACGTGTCTCCTCCTGCTGACCGAATAGCCGTGGTGTACATACGGAGCCATTCGGTCGGAGGTGCTTTGCCATCATACTTGTCAATGGCCCCAGGCTTAAATCCCCGGGGTATTTGCAGATGCGTAAATCTCGTGTAAAAGCGGGAATTACGAAATATTCATCATCTTCCGGACCGGTCCGGACCGGTGACGGAGATCGATGGCTAGGGCGATGCCGATAATTACGATCCCCGTCATCGTCGGAATAGTCGTAATAACGGTCATCCTGGTATCTATCTCCCGAGCCGCCCTGTCCATCATTATTCACCGGCTCCGCGTGCCGTGAAGGATGCGGAGGCGGAGGTGGAGGCGCCGCTTGACGATCATTGTTCGCCGGTTCTTCATGTTGCGATGGAGGCGGAGGTGGAGGTGCAGCTTGACGATCATTATTCGTGCGCCGGGGTTCAACATCTCGGTCCCGGTTGTCTCGCCCTCTTCGGTCTCTAGTGTCGCGGCGATCATCCCTTCCGGGTCGTTCATCCGGATGAGCATGCCTACTACCATGCCCTCGATGATCGTTGCGCGGATAATTTGTGTTGGCGGGTGGCGCCGAAGCTGCCGGCCCATGGCGCGGAGAATTGTTCAAACGCGACCGGGGTGGGGCAAGATCCCGAGGACGATCATCGACATGACCGGTCCGTCGTCTCTCATCTTCCTCATGTCTTGTTCGCTCCTCCGCTCTTTCCGCATGGCGATCAATCGGCACGTTCCGAGCATCCCGGTTCCCATTGAGCGGTACACGCAAATCTTGGTTGGGAGCTCGTTCATGTGCATCTCGTAATCGGGGTATGCCGGGGTCCAAGCCTTCCTCCGGAAGAAGCTCCGTCGGACCGGGCCCTTGTCCGTCGTTCGAATGGGAACGCGAGCGACCGGAAGATTCCGCTCGATCATGGACGAGCCGGTTTGTTTGCGGAGCCGCCGCATCAACCAAATTCAGCGCGCGCCGCAATCCCGGCGTAGCATTGAGGACTTCTTCCGGTATTGTTTCAAGAATTTGCTTCACTCCTACAATATTGTGGACCGGCGATGTGAAGACCCGAGCGCCATTCATCTCTACTTCCATGGAACTTAAATCCAAAGCTCGCTGGAAGATCGATGGTGTCTCCCGCCGCGACATCCCCGTCGGTTGTTGTATCCTGGAGATTCGTCCGGGTCTCCGGACTGGTCTTGTAGCGGGCCCGTGGGTCGGGGAGCGGTCACAGGGGCGCTTCCTCCAGCCAAAGCAGCAGCACTTGCGCACGGATCCGCGGCTGAAGGTGGCGGAGGTTGTTCATCTCTATTTGCTTCTTCCGCTTCACGACGATCGCGTTCGGCTTCAACTCTCGCCATCCTTGCTTCTTCTTCGGCAGCTTCCTCGAAGTGAGTTGTCGGATAACCGGTCCTGTCATGAATACTTGGAAGAAGACCGGAGCGTCTTCCTCGGAATCAATATCCAGCTCGGGAGAACAGCTTATCGCCGCAGCCCGAGCACCGTTACGAGGCATAAGCGTAGGGGGTCCGATGTTTCGTGCTAAAGCTACGTCGGACCCGCTAAGTCCTGAATCGGAGGTGTCAACCGTGGCGGGTGATCGCGCTTTAGAAGTAGCGGCCCGGCAACGAGTCGGATTCATTAAAGACAATTTCCCGTCCGAGTCGGCTTCAAAGTCGAGGGACCCGAAGCGAATCTTGAAGCCGGGCTCGAAGTCGACGACAAACGAAGTGGCCATCGAACTCGCTAGGAACTCGCCGGGACCCCTTCCTGGCGCGCCAAATGTCGAGTCTTAAACTCGGCACTAGTACGACCCGGTCCCTCACGAGCGTGGAATTCGATGGTGCAACACACGGAACACACGAGTTCGAGGCCCTCGAATCGAGAGTAATACCCTACGTCCCGTATGTTATGTATTGCCTTTAGCGATTTGCTAATTGCAAGAGATCGGAGAGTTTTTTTTTTTTTGGGGGGGGGGGGTCCCTGCTCCGCCTTATATGTCCGGGGAGCTACGGTTACAATCGAGTCCTAGTCGATTACATGAATTACATATATGGAATTCTATCTCCGACTTTCTTTATTGATCCGAGTCCTAATCGGACTACAAATTGTTTAATATCTTGCTCCTCAAGTCATTGTACACCGGTCTTAGTATCCGCCTTGTTTCCCTACCGGTATACAGGATCTTCTATTATCCCAGCACCGGTCGAAGACCGATCTGTTGCCTATCGCCATTATCTCGTATCTTCCTTAATTTGCCACCATGTCTCTCGGTATCCATTTCTTCATCATCTCGTATACCCATAAGGCAAGTATACGACACCGGTAGTAACCTCGCCAATCCTAAGAAGCTTCTAATTTCCGTAGCATTCTTGGGTTGTCTCCGACCATTAACGGCTTCCACTTTAGCTAGATCTACTGCTAGTCCCTTGGTACCGATAACGTGCCCTAGAAATCCAACTTCCTCTAGCTAGAATTCACACTTGCTAAATTTGGGGTATAATTGGTTGTCTCCGAGGCGGTCCATTACTATTCTTAAATGTTCCTCATGCTCTTTTACTGCCTTTGGAATAGATGAGTATGTCATCTATGAAGACTACTACAAACTTATCTAACTTTTCCATAAAGATTTTGTTCATTAAATTCATGAAGTAGGCCGGGGCATTGGTCAATCCAAATGGCATGACAGGTGAACTCAAACTGTCCATACCTAGTGGTGAAGGCTGTCTTCATGACATCGGCTTCTACGATTTTCAGTTAGCGGTATCCCGACCTTAGGTCAATCTTGGAGAAATACTTAGCTCCCTTTAGTTGATCGAAGAGATCATCGATCCGGAGCAACGAGTATTTATTCTTGATGGTTACATCATTTAGAGAACGGTAATATACACACATTCTCATGCTTCCGTCTTTCTTTTTCACAAAGAGGACCGGAGCTCCCCATGGGGATGAGCTTGGTCGGATATACCCTTTGCTTTGTAAGTCTCGCTAGCTGTTCCTTGAGTTCTTCTAGTTCATTTTCTGCCATCCTATATGGTCTCTTGGCAACGGGTCTAGATCCCGGAATCAAGTCGATGACGAACTCAATTTCTCGGTCCGGGGGCATTCCTAGCAATTCCTTAGGGAATACGTCCGGATAATCCCTTATTATAGGCACTCGTCTCTAGGGTAGGGGTGTCCATATGATATAGCATATTTCGTATTCTTGACCGACGGAGTCTACGGACTACTGGTATTCCTTGGTGGTTGATAGTCTGTCACCGTACGGTCTTCACATGATATGTTTCCCTTGTGTTTGGCTAACCACTTCATTCCCAGTATCCCATCCACTCCTTGGGTTACTAACACCACTAAGTCTGCTCTAAAGGATGCCCTACTTAAAATGATTTCTATCCATAATCAGCCGTCTCGACATTTTGTCGTGGCTCCTGGGGATTGGGTTATTAGAGGTATTTTAAGTGTAACTTTGGGTATGTGGTGTTTAAGAACAAACTTTGAAGAAATGAACGAATGTGAAGCTCCGAATTAAACAGAACTGTTGCAATGGAACAGTTGACTAGGTACTCACCGAGCACAACATCCGGCGCATCTTTGGCTTGTTGCACAGACAATGTGTGTCACACCCCTATCCCGAAAGATAGTTAAGTGTGGTACGGATCGCCTTGGGAGATGATTGACGAAGCAATCATGCATAGCATCACATTAACAAACATACACGATTTGCAAGGTTACATAATTAAGTCTTGATTACAACATAGAGTTCGAATAAAAGATACATTAGGTTCGAATTTAAGTCTTACATAGCCATGATCTTTGTTCGAAATTAAAGTGCGGAAGCGAAATACATAACTCGACGATACATAGATAACTTAAAGGAACCATGCCGGCCTAGGCCATGGCTCACTCATCATGGGTCGGAGAGCTAGGGACCCATTCAATGGTCCACTCTTTGGGCTCTTCTCCATCCCAAACCACCTTACCACAACAATCACAAAAACCGGCTTGTGGGAAACCCTGTAAATCAACATGTAGTGGCAAAGCCCGAGTATCTAACATACTCCGCAAGTCTTACCCGTCAAATTGGCCATCTAAGACCGACTCGCTAGATGCATGGGGCTTGACCGGTTTAACTTGGCATTTTGCATAAATAGCACCTATGCTAATTAGGTTGGCAAATTTATTACTTAGCCAAATTAATAGGGTTGTTGCATAAAGAAACTTTAGTGAGCATACTAGCAAGACAAGAGTTTGCAATATAATTTAATATCATTATAAAACAGCAAGCTATTCAATCTCTTTCCATTACTACACATTGCGAACTGCTCGAATCAAGTGGTACTCATTAACCGAGAGGAAACGGCGATAATTATCAAATTATTAATCCTGCAGGAAAGAACCCAAATGCACGACATACGCATCATTTAAGAACACGTATGGCCACCGTTCGTGAGTTCATCATAAAGTAAAACACGGGGCCACCGACCCCGAGTACACGTCCCCCTTGCGACCGTTCAACAACGCGCCCAAGGCTTAACCCATGTACTCTCCAACGGTCCTCAACCCGTGCAACCACCGTGCCAAACACATCACCTCCGGGTCGGTGAGATATCCGGCTCACTTTACAACTTGCAAGCTACATAGGTTTACCAATCCCCATAAGAAAGGTATGCAAGTGGTACACAACTCAAACTTGTTCGCGGAGCCACAATGGGGTGTTCTCAATTTTAACCAAAATCATCATGTTCACATTTAGTCATAAGCCATGAGTGAGATCCCCAATTCTATCGTTGACTCCAAAAACATAGCATAGCACTTCTAACGAGGATATGACACATAATCGACATAGGACATATAGGAATTTATGCACGTGGATTTCCAATCAACGCCTAAGAACTTAAATGCACATTCATCATCCTTAATATAGTGATAAAAGAAGACATTTCAAATAATAGGAATGCACCGGGGCTTGCCTTGAGAGTGATCGAAGTTAGCACTAGCCTCACGAGCGTTGAGCGTGGCAATAGCTTCTTCCGGCGGGATCAATTCGGCGTCGTCACCTAAGGAATGAAATGCAATGCATAAGTCACATGAATACAAGGTCGATGATGAGAGTAATGCATGTGTGCTGTTTTGTAACAAATGCCTATGAACACATTAATCACAAGTTTGTTTGCTCAAACCCTAGCAATTCTAACATGCCTCTTGTTTTCTTTTACGGGACCCAATTTACATGAACAAGCATAACCATACTATTATAATGAGTAATGACTTGGTGGCATAGACATGAGTGCTGTGGTTAGTGTAGGTTTAGCACTAATATCTTAGCAAGTTTTTATACTACAAACGAAGAACTCTAGGCTTAGGTGTTTTTGACATCACATGCGATGACGATTTCCTTTTAAAATAGGAATTCGATTTCAAAATTCATACATACGTGAAATATATGAAACCTTTTGACTAAACCTGCCATGAGGTGCTAAAGGACATAATGAACAGTGGAAATTACATAAACATACATGAACATGATTTTTTTGTAACATAAAACTATTTATGCTTGTGCTGAAAATGACTTTTTAGAAGTTTAGATCTAGGGTTTGCAAAAATCATTACTTAATATGCTCAAAATTTAACATGGGATTTTCTACATATGCACAGTACCAAAAGGAAATTAATTGCCAAGTTTCATGCAAAAATAATTTATACAGAATTAATTACAAATTAAATACAGAGAATGCAAGAAATGCAATAACTTGAAAAATATGAAATGAAATGCAGATCTTCCAGTGCCAAAAATTCATGTGTGTCAGGGTGAAGACTTTGGCCAAGTGGCATTTAATTTGGATTTATATTTTTAAAGTTATGGCTTAGTTAAGTTTTCAGGGGTTGACTTTTGTCATTTTTGTAAAAATGTGAAAATTACCAGATCTGATGAGTTCATGTTACTTTTATGAAAGTACAGGTCTTCTAGTTTCCAAAACATTTTAGTTTGTAATTTTTGGACGATTCAAACGCTAGATATGAATTTTTCAAACTCAAACGAAGTTCGGGTATATTTACGAGAATGCCATCGGGCGATTTTTAAACCGGGCGGCGCGCGGGCTCCGGCGGACGGCGGCCGGCGTCGACGAGGTTGGGCGCGGGGCGCTGCAGGGCAGCTCAAGCTCTGCGCTTTGGTGGGGATGATGGGCGCGGCGCGGGAACGTGGTGGTGGGGTCTAAAGGGGCTCGTGACGGCCGGAGCGCCGGCGACACGGTGCGGCGGCGGGGGCAGCACTTCGGCGGCGTCGCGCGCCGCGCACGGAGGACGAGAGGAGGTGCGATCTTGGGCAAAAGCTCCGCCTCACCTTTGGGGAACGACGGCGTCGGCGCGGGTGGCGATGGAAGGGACCGGAGGTGGGGGCTCGACGGAGAGGTGCGGGTGGCCGGCGACGAGGGTCCTCTTTTTCTTCGAATTTCCGACGAGGCACTGCGGGGTAAAGAGAGCGGGTCATGGGGGAGCTAGGGGGCAACCTTGCGCGTCGCCTTGGCCAAAAATCGGGGCATGCGCGCTCACCTAGACGGAGCGAGGGGTGGAGGCGGCCATGGCGGTCCTTCCGGCGGCGGCGGCGATTTCTTTGATTCACGCGCCGGCGAGGGAGAGGAGGTGAGGCAACGGTGCGAGGAGGTGCAGGGAGATGTGGGCAAATGATTGGAGGCGTTGAGATGGGGCCTTGGCTCCCGTGCGGTGTTTTCTAAGGCGGAGGGGACGGGCGGTGCACGGCCGGCAGGGGGAGGGGAGGCGCGGCCTTCAATTCCCGGCCGTTCCTGTTGGCCGGCGGGTACAGGACGGTTGGGAGGTGGCCAGGGGGCTTGCGTGGCGATTTGACGGGCAAGGGCACGCGCGGGGCGGCCGCGGTGGCGCCGGACCGGCGGGCGGTCCGCCATTGCCCACCGGGCAACGATAGCTCGAGGTGTCTTTTGAATTTCAAATCTGGGTTTCGGTAATTTGGTTAAAATTCATAGTTCTAGTGCTCCAAAAATAAAACCAAAAATATGGGGAGATTCAGGATGATGTGCTCTAATTTTCATCTTTTAGTTTGAAGTTCTAAACTTGCTTCCACAAATTCATACAAAATTCACAAGTAACAGCATTTCAGATTTGAATTTGAATTTTTGGGCATTCAAAACTTTGTTCAAAAATTTTTGTAAAAATATTGTAAATTCATCTTTTTACATGAGCAATGCAGTGGTGTAAAAATATGTGGGTAGTGTTTTTATAATTTTTTGCATTTTGGTTAAGGCTAGGGTTTAGGATTAGATTTTTCCTTTTTCCTTTTTATTTTTCTTATTTCTCTTTCCTGGTTGGGTGATTAGTACTTCCTTAATGCTGTGATTAGGAGGTTAATTACGTGATTGGCCTAAGATCGTGACATGGGATGTCACAGCCCTCCCCCTTAAAGAAATTCTCGTCCCGAGAATCGCTACGAATTAAGGAGAGGGAGTGCGAAAATTACCGATTTGTGTGACGCGAGGAACTCGGGAAAATTCTTCTCTAGAAAATCCTCTTGTTCCCAAGTTGCTTCTTCTTCGGTGTGGTTACCCCATTGCACTTTGTAGAAGGTGATGGTGCGATTGCGAGTTACTCGGTCGCTTTGATCGATAATCCGGACGGGGTATTCGGGGTAGGAGAGATCTTCTTCTAGTTGGTCGGTGTCGGAAATGACCACATCTATCGGAGGCTTCAAACATTTCTTGAGTTGAGATACATGGAACACATTGTGCACACGAGCAAGACTTTCCGGTAGTTGCAATCGGTAGGCAACCGCGCTATGCTTTTCCACAATCGGATAGGGTCCGATATAGCGGGGTGCTAATTTTCCTTTAATTCCAAACCGAGATACGCCCTTATTCGGAGAGACACGAAGATAAACGTGATCTCCCTTCTCAAATTCTAAGGGGCGTCTCCTCTTGTTAGCGTAACTCACTTGACGAGACTGTGCGGCTTTCATGTTGGCTTGAATTTGTCGAACCTTCTCTTCGGCTTGGGTGACAAGATCGGGACCAAAAGTAGTTCTCTCTCCCGCTTCCAACCAATTCAAGGGTGTACGACAAGAGTGACCGTACAACGCTTCAAACGGTGACATTCCCGAACTCTCTTGATAGCTATTGTTGTACGAGAATTCGGCAAATGGGAGACAATCATCCCAATTTCCTCTATTTTCCATAGCACATGCTCTCAAGATATCCTCCAAATATTGATTCAATCTTTCGGTTTGTCCATCCGTTTGAGGGTGATATGCGGAGCTTCTAATGAGGGTGGTACCAAGACAAGAATGCAATTGTTCCCAAAAGCGAGATACAAATTGCGGACCTCGATCGGAAACAATAGTTTTAGGTACTCCATGCAAACACAACACTCTTGAGATGTATAGCTCGGCATACTTCTTAGTATTGTAGGTAGTATGGACGGGGATGAAATGTGCGGACTTAGTTAACCTATCCACAATAACCCAAATTGAATCGTGCTTCTTTGACGTGAGGGGCAATCCAACGATAAAATCCATAGCAATGTCCTCCCACTTCCAAACGGGAATCTTCAATGGGTTCAATAATCCGGCTTTTCTCAAGTGGTCGGCTTTCACTCGTTGACAAGTATCACACTCGGCCACATACCGTGCAATCTCACGCTTCATGCGTGTCCACCAAAACTTTTCTCTTAGGCCGCGATACATCTTGTTGCTACTGGGGTGTATGGAATATTTAGACAAATGTGCCTCATCCATTATTTTCTTCCGTAATTCCATATCCTTCGGAACAACGAGACGTTGGTTGAACCATAGTACACCGTTGTCATCTTGTCGGAAACATGTAGCTTCATCTTTCCCAATCTTTTGCCGAATAAATTCCATACCTTCGTCCTTCTTTTGCGCCTCAATAATTTCCTCACGAAGGGTAGGAATGAGAGCTAGATTATATAGCGAACCATAGGGAATGACTCGAAGACTCGGTTCACTAGAATCTGAAATTTCCGAGTTTTCCATAGAACAACCGGTAATATGATTGCATTGATCCTTGCGACTCAAAGCGTCGGCAACCACGTTAGCTTTACCCGGATGATAATGGATTTCCAACTCATAATCCTTGATTAATTCCAGCCATCTACGTTGCCTCATATTCAACTCTTGTTGGGTGAAGATATATTTGAGACTCTTATGATCGGTGTAAAGATTGACAAGATTTCCAAGTAGATAGTGCCTCCAAGTTTTTAAAGCAAGGACAACCGAGGCTAGCTCCAAATCATGGGTAGGGTAGTGTTGTTCATGCTTGCGAAGTTGACGAGAAGCATAAGCAATGACACGGCCTTCTTGCATTAGCACACATCGTAGACCGGTGCCGGATGCATCACAATACACGTTAAACGGCTTGGTGATGTCGGCTTGTGCTAACACCGGAGCGGATGTCAAATGCTTCTTGAGAGTTTGGAAGGCTTCTTCACATTCACGGCTCCATTTAAACTTAGCATCTTTCTCCAACAACTTTGTCATAGGCTTGGCTATGCTCGAAAAATTGGGAATGAATTTCCGATAGTAGCCGGCAAGACCTAGAAAACTCCGGATTTGTCTCACCGACCTTGGGGATTTCCAAGCGAGCACGTCTCCCACTTTACTTGGGTCAACGGCGACACCTTCCGCGGAAATGATGTGACCCAAGAAAGGCACTTGCTTCTACCAAAATTCACATTTGCTAAACTTGGCATACAATTGATGATCACGAAGCCGTTGGAGAACAATGCGAAGGTGTTCGGCATGCTCTTCTTCGGACTTCGAATAAATAAGAATGTCGTCAATGAAGACCACGACAAACTTATCCAACTCGGGCATAAATACCGAATTCATCAAGTACATAAAATGAGCCGGGGCATTTGTGAGCCCAAAAGACATGACGAGATACTCAAAGAGACCATACCGCGTAGAGAATGCGGTTTTTGGAATATCTTCGGCTCGGATCTTGATTTGCTGGTAACCGGATCGGAGATCAATCTTAGAGAAAACCTTAGCACCAACTAATTGATCAAAGAGAATATCAATCCGAGGGAGTGGGTATTTATTCTTAATAGTTACCGCATTGAGAGGGCGATAATCCACACATAGACGTAGCGTCTTGTCTTTCTTCTTCACAAAGAGAGCGGGACATCCCCACGGAGATGAACTAGGGCGAATATATCCTTTATCCATAAGCTCACCCAATTGCTCTTTTAAGATTGCTAGCTCATTGGGAGCCATCTTCTACGGCCTACGGGAAATTGGTGCCGTACCGGGTTGGAGCTCAATTCTAAACTCGACATCCCGATCGGGTGGCATGCCCGGTAAGTCATCCGGAAAAACATCGGGAAACTCACATACCACGGGAATATCCTCAATCCGTTTTCCCTCAAGATGGTAGATTTTTGAAGTGGAGAATTTTGGATGGGGCAATCGGAGAATAGATGAACCATGGAGTGGGGAGTTTAGGTGAACTTCACGAGAATCGATGTGTAAAACGGCTCTATGGAGTTTCATCCACCTCATACCTAGAATTATATCTATTCCTTGCCCACACAAAACTATGAGAGAAGAGGGGTATATTTTCCTTTCTAGGTGTAGTGGGACTTGCCTCAACTCTAGGTTTGTTTTTATCTTTCCACCGGGTGATGTGATGATATAGGGAATATCCAAAACGGTGGGGGTGAGTTGTAGGGTTTTTGCACATGCTTGACTAATGAAATCATGAGTTGCACCTGAATCAAAAAGAACCAAAGTGGAGTGGTTGTTGACCGAAAACATACCCGAAAGTACCGGTTCTCCCGCTTGAATCTCTTCGGCCGTGCTATAGTTGACTCGGCCATTCTTAGCATTTGGGGTGGAGGATTGATTGCGATTCCCATTCCCATTATTCCCATTGCGGTTTTGGTTGTTGTTGCCGCTTCCGGAACCATTGTTGTTGTTGTTGTTGTTGCCCGGGTTGCGTGTCGGAACACGGCAATCCTTTGCGAAATGACCCGGACGTCCACAATTAAAGCACGGGCCTTGCGGACCGGGCCTAGCACCTTGGTATTGCTGCTGTGGAGGGCGGAACGAGGTGGTATGCTGCTGATTTCCACCGTGGGAGTGGTGGTGTTGCTGCGGCACAAGCCGGCGTGAGCCCCCGTCGGCGGCAATGCGGCCCGAAACTTCTGTCCGGTCGGGAAGTGATAGCTAGCTTGTACTTGGGCGGAGCGGAGCCGGATGGATTTCCTACGGCACGCTTCCTCTTCTTGTCCTCTTGGTGAGCACGGATAGTATCTTCTTGCACAATTGCGGCACTCATCAAGTCATTGAACGTGCCGGTAGTGACTTGAGCCAAGCGATCTTGCAACTTCGGGCTTAGCCCCGAACGAAAGCAATCCTTCTTCTTGTCATCCGTATCGGCATGGTAGGATGCATATTGGGCCAAGTAGTTGAACTTCCGTGCATACTCTTGCACGGTTCCGGCACCTTGCTTCAAACTAAGGAACTCTTGCAATTTGCGCTTCATGAGACCGGCGGGAATGTGATGCGCGCGAAATGCGGTGCAAAAGTCCGGCCGGTTCACTTGAGTACCGGCGGGAAGTGCGGCGGTGAAACTTGCCCACCATGCACTAGCGGAGCCACGAAGTTGTTGAGCCGCAAAGAGAACCTTTTGCTCCGATGTGCAATTGAGGAGAGCAAACTTCGACTCAATGATGCGGAGAAAATTATCCGCCTCCAACGGATCGGTAGTAGCGTCACCAAACTTGGGCGGTTGAGTGGCCCAAAAGTCGGCATAGGTGGAGTTCCTCGGCCCTTGGGGTGGCGGTCCTTGGCCTTGTCCTTGGTTGGTTTGACTTGCAAAGAACAAGCGGAACATCTCGTTTTGGTTGGACACGAGTTGTTCCAACGGCGTGAGGGGTGGAGGGTTAGGGAGTTGCTCTTCCCTCGCACCATGCCCACTTCCGGAAACTTCACCACGGCGGGTATTCACCATCCGTCACGCATAAAAATTTTTTTCTCACGTTAGCTCATTAGACCAAGAGCTAAAATAGCAAGAAAACATGACATTGGGCATAAGGGACCAAAATTTCAGATTGCATGTACGAAGAAAATATTGATGAAATAAGCATAATGCATTGGCAACACACATATTCCATAGATTCTAACATAGTAGCAACATGATAGAAATTTTTGATACACGGGAAACCACGAATCCGATACCACACGGTCTTAGGTTACATCACATGTGACCCACAAACAAACACAAATCTCGGAGAGCTTAATTAACAACACGCGGATCGTTCCCAACACGGTTACATGCCTCACGAGATCACAAATCCTACACACATAGAGCTACGACCACCGGTCGTGACAACTACTCGTCGTCATCGCCGTAGTAGTCGGCGTCATCCCTCATGGGAGAGGGTGGTGCTCCGTCCTCGACGTCGGAAACATCCTCGCCATCACTCATCTCCACATCCTCCTCGGGTGGGATGATCTTAAGTGGCTCGGGAGGTCCGCCATTAAGGATGGCGTGCAGGGCGTTGTTGGCGGCTTGGAGATGCTCAATGGTAGCGTTGTTATGCGCTATGGTCGCTCGGGCGTTCCGGAGGTCTCCCTCCAAAGCATCCCTAGCGCCCGAGCCTCCGGGAGAGTAACATCCAACTCATCCTTCTCCTCGAGAAGGGCATCCACCTGGCCGGAGAGGACGTAGTTCTCCTCATTCGCGGCAGCGAGCTGGGCATCACGCTCATCGAGCGTGGCCTGCAGAGCGGCGGCTCCATTGCCCTCAAGGGCAAGGTGGGCGTCGTGGAGCTGCTCGAAGAAGTTCCAACGCTCCGTCTCGCTATACTCGAGCTACGTACGGAGGGTGTCCACCTCGGTAGTGCGCTCGGCTAGCTCGGCGGTGCGGGCAGCAAGCTCGGCGGCGCGAGCGGCGAGCTCGGCGTCGCGGGTGGTAAGCTCGGCGTCGCGGGTGGCGAGGGTGGCCTGCAGGGCAGCACGCTCCTGCTCCAACTCGAGCACCCGCCTCGCGAGGTTCTCACGGTCCAACATGAGCTTACCGGGGGCCATCTGTGGGAGAATTTTGAAACACAAGTCAAAACTCAATATCCAACAACAAAACATGCTAAACAAGTAAAGCATGAATGATGGAATGGCACCAACTTAGCAAAAGAATACAACAAACCCTTTCGTGCAATCCTAACACGGTTCCATTTTTCTGGACAGATTTGACACGTTACGGAAACTCGACAATTACCCCTGTTTCTGGGCTGAATCAAACTTTTATTTTGTTACGAAAGTTTTAGACAATTTCTCAAGCTTTCCAACGCATCCTAGAACAGCTCAATCCGGCTTGCCGTTTGAAAGTTATGCACGATCTACGACAGGGACAGAACCGGAGCACATTCTGAAATTCCAGAACAGCTCTCTGTAATGGGCAATTCTAGCTACGTTGCAGATTTTTACAAGACCTGAGACTAGGAGATCGTTGTAGTGCATAATACAAGCTTTCCAGAAAGTCCTTATTTGCCTCATTTGGATAAGTAACTTGAAAGTTATGCTCATTTTCATGGAAGTTAATAAATCTGCCACGTTTTTGTTTCCGGCTTTCAAACTTTTGTGAGAATGAAGCTATGTGGCCCATTTTTCGTGATGATTTCATTTAGATAAGTTTACATGCATACGTTTGACATGATGACATGATATGCAAAGATGATGGATGCTCAATATATCGTTCCGTACGTCCTCACAAAATTAAAAGACCGCGCCCGCCGATACGAGTATCGGACAAGCGCATCGGTGGCACACACACCTCTCGCACGATACTATACGATCTAAAGCGTTGTTATGTACCTGCAAGAGATGGATTCTAGAAACATTACATCAAATTCAAAAGAAACAAGCCAAAAATAAATCCATGTCACCTCGCCTCACATGGAGAGCTCTCGAATAAGAGTGTATTCGAGTCACACCAATAATATCATGCGAAAATTGACAACACACAATCACATACCTTTGCTCAAGCCGTAGTTGCAAAATATTTAACAATCATAACACGGGGTTAGTTTTGCCACCATTCTATATAGTCCTTATATTGGCCTTTCTATCTAGACTCGTACCTCACCGTGACACAAAAACGGGGTTTATGACTTTTAGAATGAGTGTTAGCGTGACGCAAATCCCAAGTCGGCTCGATACCACGTGTCACACCCCTATCCCGAAAGATAGTTAAGTGTGGTACGGATCGTCTTGGGAGATGATTGACGAAGCAATCATGCATAGCATCACATTAACAAACATACACGATTTGCAAGGTTACATAATTAAGTCTTGATTACAACATAGAGTTCGAATAAAAGATACATTAGGTTCGAATTTAAGTCTTACATAGCCATGATCTTTGTTCGAAATTAAAGTGCGGAAGCGAAATACATAACTCGACGATACATAGATAACTTAAAGGAACCATGCCGGCCTAGGCCATGGCTCACTCATCATGGGTCGGAGAGCTAGGGACCCATTCAATGGTCCACTCTTTGGGCTCTTCTCCATCCCAAACCACCTTACCACAACAATCACAAAAACCGGCTTGCGGGAAACCCGTAAATCAACATGTAGTGGCAAAGCCTCGAGTATCTAACATACTCCGCAAGTCTTACCCGTCAAATTTGCCATCTAAGACCGACTCCTAGATGCATGGGGCTTGACCGGTTTAACTTGGCCTTTTGCATAAATAGCACCTATGCTAATTAGGTTGGCAAATTTATTACTTAGCCAAATTAATAGGGTTGTTGCATAAAGAAACTTTAGTGAGCATACTAGCAAGACAAGAGTTTGCAATACAATTTAATATCATTATAAAACAGCAAGCTATTCAATCACTTTCCATTACTACACATTGCGAACTGCTCGAATCAAGTGGTACTCATTAACCGAGAGGAAACGGCGATAATTATCGAATTATTAATCCTGCAGGAAAGAACCCAAATGCACGACATACGCATCATTTAAGAACACGTATGGCCACCGTTCGCGAGTTCATCATAAAGTAAAACACGGGGCCACCGACCCCGAGTACACGTCCCCCTTGCGACCGTTCAACAACGCGCCCAAGGCTTAACCCATGTACTCTCCAACGGTCCTCAACCCGTGCAACCACCGTGCCAAACACATCACCTCCGGGTCGGTGAGATATCCGGCTCACTTTACAACTTGCAAGCTACATAGGTTTACCAATCCCCATAAGAAAGGTATGCAAGTGGTACACAACTCAAACTTGTTCGCGGAGCCACAATGGGGTGTTCTCAATTTTAACCAAAATCATCATGTTCACATTTAGTCATAAGCCATGAGTGAGATCCCCAATTCTATCGTTGACTCCAAAAACATAGCATAGCACTTCTAACGAGGATATGACACATAATCGACATAGGACATATAGGAATTTATGCACGTGGATTTCCAATCAACGCCTAAGAACTTAAATGCACATTCATCATCCTTAATATAGTGATAAAAGAAGACATTTCAAATAATAGGAATGCACCGGGGCTTGCCTTGAGAGTGATCGAAGTTAGCACTAACCTCACAAGCGTTGAGCGTGGCAATAGCTTCTTCCGGCGGGACCAATTCGGCGTCGTCACCTAAGGAATGAAATGCAATGCATAAGTCACATGAATACAAGGTCGATGATGAGAGTAATGCATGTGTGCTGTTTTGTAACAAATGCCTATGAACACATTAATCACAAGTTTGTTTGCTCAAACCCTAGCAATTCTAACATGCCTCTTGTTTTCTTTTACGGGACCCAATTTACATGAACAAGCATAACCATACTATTATAATGAGTAATGACTTGGTGGCATAGACATGAGTGCTGTGGTTAGTGTAGGTTTAGCACTAATATCTTAGCAAGTTTTTATACTACAAACGAAGAACTCTAGGCTTAGGTGTTTTTGACATCACATGCGATGACGATTTCCTTTTAAAATAGGAATTCGATTTCAAAATTCATACATACGTGAAATATATGAAACCTTTTGACTAAACCTGCCATGAGGTGCTAAAGGACATAATGAACAGTGGAAATTACATAAACATACATGAACATGATTTTTTTGTAACATAAAACTATTTATGCTTGTGCTGAAAATGACTTTTTAGAAGTTTAGATCTAGGGTTTGCAAAAATCATTACTTAATATGCTCAAAATTTAACATGGGATTTTCTAAATATGTACAGTACCAAAAGGAAATTAATTGCCAAGTTTCATGCAAAAATAATTTATACAGAATTAATTAAAAATTAAATACAGAGAATGCAAGAAATGCAATAACTTGAAAAATATGAAATGAAATGCAGATCTTCCAGTGCCAAAAATTCATGTGTGTCAGGGTGAACACTTTGGCCAAGTGGCATTTAACTTGGATTTATATTTTTAAAGTTATGGCTTAGTTAAGTTTTCAGGGGTTGACTTTTGTCATTTTTGTAAAAATGTGAAAATGACCAGATCTGATGAGTTCATGTTACTTTTATGAAAGTACAGGTCTTCTAGTTTCCAAAAAATTTTAGTTTGTAATTTTTGGACGATTCAAACGCTAGATATGAATTTTTCAAACTCAAACGAAGTTCGGGTATATTTATGAGAATGCCATCGGGCGATTTTTAAACCGGGCGGCGCGCGGGCTCCGGCGGACGGCGGCCGGTGCCGATGAGGTTGGGCGCGGGGCGCTGCGGGGCAGCTCAAGCTCTGCGCTTTGGTGGAGATGATGGGCGCGGCGCGGGGAACGTGGTGGTGGGGTCTAAAGGGGCTCGCGACGGCCGGAGCGCCGGCGACACTGGTGCGGCGGCGGGGGCAGCACTTCGGCGGCGTCGCGCGCCGCGCACGGAGGACGAGAGGAGGTGCGATCTTGGGCAAAAGCTCCGCCTCACCTTGGGGAACGACGGCGTCGGCGCGGGTGGCGATGGAAGGGACCGGAGGTGGGGGCTCGACGGAGAGGTGCGGGTGGCCGACGACGAGGGTCCTCTTTTTCTTTGAATTTCCGACGAGGCACTGCGGGGTAAAGAGAGCGGGTCATGGGGGAGCTAGGGGGCAACCTTGCGCGTCGCCTTGGCCAAAAATCGGGGCATGCGCGCTCACCTAGACGGAGCGAGGGGTGGAGGCGGCCATGGCGGTCCTTCCGGCAGCGGCGGCGATTTCTTTGATTCACGCGCCGGCGAGGGAGAGGAGGTGAGGCAACGGTGCGAGGAGGTGCAGGGAGATGTGGGCGAATGATTGGAGGCGTTGAGATGGGGCCTTGGCTCCCGTGCGGTGTTTTCTAAGGCGGAGGGGACGGGCGGTGCACGGCCGGCAGGGGAGGGGGAGGCGCGGCCTTCAATTCCCGGCCGTTCCTGTTGGCCGGCGGGTACAGGACGGTTGGGAGGTGGCCAGGGGGCTTGCGTGGCGATTTGATGGGGCAGGGCACGCGCGGGGCGGCCGCGGTGGCGCCGGACCGGCGGGCGCTCCGCCATTGCCCACCGGGCAACAGTAGCTCGAGGTGTCTTTTGAATTTCAAATCTGGGTTTCGGTAATTTGGTTAAAATTCATAGTTCTAGTGCTCCAAAAATAAAACCAAAAATATGGGGAGATTCAGAATTATGTGCTCTAATTTTCATCTTTTAGTTTGAAGTTCTAAACTTGCTTCCAAAAATTCATACAAAATTCACAAGTTACAGCATTTCAGATTTGAATTTGAATTTTTGGGCATTCAAAACTTTGTTCAAAAATTTTTGTAAAAATATTGTAAATTCATATTTTTACATGAGCAATGCAGTGGTGCAAAAATATGTGGGTAGTGTTTTTTTAATTTTTGCATTTTGTTAAGGCTAGGGTTTAGGATTAGATTTTTCCTTTTTCCTTTTTATTTTTCTTATTTCTCTTTCCTGGTTGGGTGATTAGTACTTCCTTAATGCTGTGATTAGGAGGTTAATTACGTGATTGGCCTAAGATCGTGACATGGGATGTCACAATGTGGGTCACCTTCCCACGGGTGTAACTCGAGGCGGGCGTGGCTGTCCGAGTGCTTGGGACAAGCATTGTGGGCTGCTGAGCCTGCCGGCTTAACCGCCGAGTTGGTGGGTGTTTTGATTCGCACGTTCTTGTAGGGGCACATGGCAATCCTGTGGGTGAATTCCGTACAGTTGTAGCAACCCTTGTTGACGTTGTTTTGCGCTTGGCTGACGGTAGCGTTGCTGCTCCGAGTGGGGGCGTAGCTTTGGCTTGGGGCCTAGCGGGGTGCGGATCGCCGGCTATTTCCACCGGTGTGATATCGCATCACGGGGCGAGGTGGGTACCTCTGGTTATTACCGGTGCGCTGCCTCCGAGATCTTTCCCGACACTCATGGAACTTGCGCTTACGGTCATTGTTTTCCATGTTGATGGCTTCCTTCATCGGTATGCAGCATTTCATCGGGGTGTTGAAGTCCGGGTAGATGTTCCCCAATGCATGAGTTCCGAGGGTTCCACGTAGGCCTTTGTTGAAGCGTGCCTTCTTCTTCTTATCGTCACTTACTTCTCCTGGGGCATAGCGAGCTAGATGGGTGAACTTCTTGAGATACTGGTTTATGGTCATGGAGCCTTGGTGTAGCTTTTTGAATTCCTCATTCTTCATGTCCATAATTCCTTTAGGAATGTGATTTTCTTTGAAGACTTGGTGGAATTCCTTCCAGCTAATCTGCGGTGATGTCGGGAATGACATGACCGTAGTTATCCCACCATTCTGCAGCGGGTCCAACTAGCTGATGGGCAGCTAGGGCTACCTTCTCTTGATCTCCTGCACCAACTATTATCAGCTTCTTGGAGATCTCCCCGAGCCGATCATCGGTAGCGATGGGGTCCTCTACATTCCCTTCATAGGTGGGTGGCTTGAGCCTCATAAATTCTGCCATCTTGGAGGGAGTATGTCCGCGGTTTGCAGCATGGATTGCCCGGAACCGAGTTTGCACGAAATCTCCTATCGTGATTGGTGATGGTGGCGGTGGGTTCTGTCCATCTCCTTGGTTGCTGACTTCAACTCCATTCTCGCCATTGCTCTCGCTGTGACGGCTGCGGCTGGCCATGGGTGAGGGCGTTGATTACCTTTAAGAAGAAGGGAGGGGTGCGAGTTAGGTTTATGGCCTTAATGTTTGTTTTAACGTTCTGTGGGTTAGTCACAAAACTTCACTCACTCAAAGATCCAATTAAGAAGCAAACACACAAGCACCATGCATTTATTATATTATACAACGATACATGGTACCCGACACATGATACAAGATACATAACACAAGGTACATCGTACATGACCCATGGTACATACTCATGACTCATGATACGTAACATGATACATGGTACATAAAACAAGATACATGATACAAGTACTTGGCATATAGGATGAAATCACATGGCTCACGGTACACATGCCTAGTACTAAAGTTATAGATTCTAAGAGTCTTAGGTCTACTCGTCATTGACCACTATAGGGTCCTCCCGAGCGCCTCGGGTAGCAAGCTGCGTCCTGGTAGGCCTTGCAGTCGGTGCAGTCTCCACATCCAAACTCTAGTGCATGAGGAACGTAGGGACTAGTGTCTCCACTCGAGAATCCTCCGTAGCCGTGAGCTTAGTCGGGCTCGGCTCCGATCGGGTCTCTCTCGCGCTTAACCGCAGTGCGCGGGGCTGAGCGCTATCTAGAGGTGGTGCCTATGATGATATGACGTCCGCTGCGCAGCTTGATCAAAGTAGGGGTGTCGGCGGGTAGCGGCTGAGTGAATCCTGGCTCATTGTGGGAGTGTGGTGGGGCGTACCACACGAAGTTCACTCCACATGTGCTCGTAGAGCTGCGCGGACGGGAGATGTTGGATGGTCCATCCTCCTAGGGCTTCTTGCCCCTAGTCTTGGCTAGCCTCTTCGATAGGGTCGTGATCCGATCATTCTTCCTCTTGAGGTCTGCTTCCAGTGCTGAATATCTTGTCTTCCTTAGCCTCGGACCCGGCAAGTGAGCTCCTCATTCCGGGTAGCCAAGTCTTCATTTTTGACCTTGGTCTCACGGGCGCTCTCCTTTCTACCGCAGCGGTGTGGATGAGACTCTCCGTGAGCTGGTTAAGTGCCACAAGGTACTGAGCTGTAGCGGCTAGGGTGGGGTCCGTTACCACACAAGTGGGTCCGTCGAGGGAACAGACACGGTGTTGCCAAATAGAATGGTCCCTCTTGTCTATTGGGAAGAACCGTACGGGGGTGTTCCCGGTTGTGTTGATGCCTTCAAGCACGATAGTGGAGTAGTACGTCTCGAGCTACCAACCGGATCGTGTCATCGAAGGTTGTACCGGTCTAGATTGTGGTGACGTTGAGTGGCTCTTCCGGTCCTCCATAAATATTCCTCATGCGTACCTCCACTATGCACCTTGTGACTCCATCCTCAACGTAGGTCCGCCAACGGTATCGGGGTTTTCCACGTACCCCATGCATATGTAGCACCCTTCGGAGGATCTTAGGGAATCCTTCCACGTCCGCAGCGGTGGTGTCTTTCCATGCGGCCTCGTGTTCCATCTGCAGGAACAGTCAATTCCGTATAGGTGAGAGAGTTATAGAAGAATTTTAATTTTCCGAGTATCGAGTAAGGCAGGAGAAGATATATATGTGGGGGAGGATATAGATAGTGCGGTGTATCATACGTCAAGTAACACCCCGATTTTTGGCCAAATTAAAAATCGCTAAATACATCATTTTATTTTAGTGAGGAAAAATGTTTAGGAAAATTAACTAGGAATTTAAAACCCAATTATATACATAGGAAAACAACACATAGAATTTTTAAAATAAAAACCTAACTCTTGCAAACTTGGTTGTTTCTACTTTATTTCCTTTACTTTTATGTTTTCTTCATTTTATTTTGACTCGTTAGGATTTATTTGATTGGATTTCATTTATTTATTTATTTGTTATTTTGACTTAAGGAGTAAAGAAAGGAAAATAGAAAAGGAAAACTATTCCTATCGGGCCGCCCAACTCTTTATTCCCTCCCCGGCCTAGCCTCTCTCTATCTCTCCCCGCTCGGCCCAGCCCAACTCCCCCGGCCCCCGTTCTTCCTCCCCTCGCGCATGACGCGGGCATGCCACGTGTCGCCCACGCCGTCACCGCTACCCCGTCCCCCACCGCACTACCGCCACCCCCTCCGAAACTCCGCGCGGCCGGACAAGCCCGCACCACGCTCAAGCCGCCGCAGCCCCTCCCATGGATGGACGCGCCGACCCGACGCCGAGCCACGCGTCGCCCGTCCGTCACCGCCGTGCCCGGATCCCCCGTCGTCTCCACCTCCGGCCAACCGCGCCGCCCGCTCGTTGGGAAGCGCCGAACCGACGCCTCTCCCGGCGCGCCGCGCCCTCTACCCGCTCCCGTACCAGGCCCCCTCCTTTTCCCCGCACGCCCGGGCAGGTCGCCACGGCCATGGCGCCACCGTCGCTACCCACCCTCCTCCTCACCACTATAAAAGCCTCCCCGCCCCTACCTTACTCGCCACCACCTCCCGGAGAACCCTAGGCAAGCCCCGCGCCCCTTAGCTCCTCACCTCCCTCCCCTCTCCGCTCCGCCACCGCCCGCCGCCCGCCTTTCCCCTTCCGTCGTCGCCGCTTGACCGCCCCGGCTCCTCCTCCACCCGAGCTCTAGCACCTCCTAGCTCCGCCACGACACCGCGCACCTCCCCGAGCCCCTTCCCCCCTCCAAGCAAGGCCCCGGGCCGTTTCCCCTTTCACCGCCGCCACCACAAGCTCTAGCAGGGCAGCTCATCCCCGTCGGGCGCCGCCCCGCGTCGTCACCCTCCCCACACCTCCGCCACTACCTCCCGAACCCCAACGTACTCTCCCCTCCTCCTCCGGCCGCCTCCAGCCGCCGGAAGTCCCAATTCCTGCGAGCCTCCCCTGCCGCGCCGCCCCGGCCCCCGTCGAGCCTCACCGCCGAAAAGGCATTTTGCATTTTAGCCCCTCTACTTCCCCAAAATTACTAAAATTTATTTATTCTTTTATAGAAACCCTAGCTGATTTTTACAAAAATACCCCCGGACTTCCCACAACCATAACTTTTCAACCGTAGCTCCGTTTTTGACGATTCCGACGCCGTTGGAATCATCATGACAAACCCTAGCCCCCGAGACCTTCCTCTTCACTCTATTTTATTTGTTTTTTCCTCGTTATTAGTTTTTCCTTTCATTATTGTATGTGACGTAGCTTACGCACTCTAATTCCGTCTCGTATAGACGAGGAGAACCAGGAGCAGGAGCCCGAAGACCCCGACTACGAGGAAAACTTTGAGGACGCGTTAGGAGGCAAGCTCTATCAATTCCGTGATCATAATTGATCTTAATTTCTCTTCTTATTCTCGCACCTATATAGGAAGCTACTCTTATATGCATGATCCTTGTAAATATTTTGCTAGAGCCCAATTATTGTATGATAATGTTCAAATCACTATAGATGTGAACATTATACCCTTGATTGCCATTAGATCACTAGAAACAACCTAGTTGTATTGTTAACTATGTTAATGATATAGTAGTATCATGCTTAGGAACCGTTACTATCTATCATCATACACCTAGTTTATGAAAATGGGTGAAAATATGTTTGGTGGTGTGTGTTGATGGGTGGGTGATTAGACCAACTGTCTCAAGGTGAAGTTGGGTGGGAAATGATACCGATCGTGGGCGAAACTCCTAGTATTGGTGTAGAGTACTTGATGTTAGGTGATGTCCATTTGTGATGGACGAGTGTTTGCTCCTGCCATATCGAGGAACGGTTGTTCGGACCCCAAATTGGTGATTTAGTGTACAAGCACGGAACCTGTTATAGGCAGGATCGTGCACCAAACCACGGGTTACGCAGCACGAAGTTCTTCCGAGTGTAGTAGATGACGGAGGTCCAGGGATCGTTTATTTGGTGAAGTCCGAGTACTTGGCACGTATATGGTAGATGGTATGCTTGTGTCATACGCGTCGGATCCCCGGGCATTCGAGGTGGACTTGTGAGCGTGCCTAGTTGTGGTGGTAGCATTAAAGTGTACCAACCTCTTTAGAGTGTATATAACTACTCGGATGTCCGTTGTCACGGTATATTGGCACACCAAATCTTGAGCTCACGTTGATTAACCACAAATATTAAACCCGTGACGTGTGAGTCGGCAGCCTTGTGCCCGTGTGTTTTGGAAATGGTGTTGGCCCGGTGTGCCGGAGCTGTTATGACCTTCGGTCGGAAGGCTGATCTAAAAAGAATGGGAAGCTGTCAGGATTGATGAATATCTCCCCCAGGTCCTACCAACTTAAATTATAAAATTTACTTTCCTCTTCAAGAACCTCTTTGCTTCGTAGTAAGCCTCGCATCCGCACCTTTTGCTAAAACTCTAACCCTACCTTGACCACAACCAGATTGCATAAATAATATCCCATGCTAGTGGTAGAGCTTGTTAAGTACCTTATGTACTCACCCGTTGCTTATTTGTTCGGACGAAGATGCAGAATACCACGAGGATGAGTAGGTCGTGTCCTTCGCTCGATGTTGCCGGTGGAGTTTATGATGCTTTCCAGTGTGTTTTCTTTTATGTGAGGTTGGCTTATCCGCCTCTTTGAATGTAATCCAGACCATGTATCCCCTAGCTAGTTCCCTGTGAGGAATCAATAAAGTTTGTTGTATCGGATTTATATCATCTACGTGTGTACCAATTACTCGTTCCAGGAAAGTGTACGTATACACGAGTGTAGTCCCAAGAACGGGTCGCCGCACGTCTTAATTCCTTAATCGCGTCCTATCGGTCGAGTATAGGCTATGTACCATCTGCGGCGCCCCACTCTCGAGACTACATCGTGTATACGTACCAATCCCTGGAGCAGTAGTTGGTACACATGTAGATGATACAAATCCAATATAACAACCTTTATTGATTCCTCACACGGAAGTAGCTAGGTGATACATGGTATGGATTACATTCAAAGAGGCGGATGAGCCGACTCACATAAAAGAAAACACACTGGAAAGCTCATAAACTCCACGAGCAACATCGTGTGAAGGACACGACCTACTCCTCATCCTCGTGGTATTCTCCATCTTCGTCCGAACAAATAAGCAACAGTGAGTACATAAGGTACTCAACAAGCTCTATCACTAGCAAGGGATATTATTTATGCAATCTGGTTATGGTCAAGCTAGAGTCGAGTTTTAGTAGAAAGGCGCAGATGCAGGGCTTACTACGAAGAAGATGTTCTTGAAGAGGAGAGCAAAATTTTATAATTTATTTCGTCGGAGTCTGGGGAGATATTCACCAATCCCGACAGCTTCCGTTCTTTTTAGATGAGTCTTCCGACCATAGGTCATAACAACTCGGCACACCGGGCCAACACCATTTCCAAAACACATGGGCATAGGGCTGCCCACTCACACAACAAGGTATTAATATTTGTGGCTAATCAACGAGAGCTCAAGGTTTGGCGTGTCAATATACCGTGACAACGAGCATTCGGATAGTTTTATACACTCTGCAGAGTTTGGTACACTTTACCCACAAGCTATATGTTCTTAGCTACGGAACACATAACGCTGTCACCGCAACGAGGCACGCCCACAAGTCCACCCCGAATGCTCGGGGATCCGACGCGTATGACACAAGCATACCGTCCACCATATATGTGCCAAGTTCCGGACTTCACCAAATAAACGATCCCCGGACCTCCGTCATCTACTACACCGGTGGAACTTCTTGCTGCGTAACCCATGGTTTGGTGCAGAATCCTGCCCATAACAGGTTTTGTGGTTGTACACTAAATCACCAATTTGGGGTCCGAAGAGCCGGTCCTTATATGGCAGGGCAAACACTTGTCCATCACAAATGGAGCACCTAATCATCAAATACTCTACACCAGTACTAGGAGTTTCGCCCACGACCGATAACATTTCCCGTCCAACTTCACCTTAACACGGTTGGTCTATTCACCTACTCATCACACACACCACGAAACACATTTTCACAAATAGGATGTATGATGGTAGATAGTAACAGTTCCTAAGCATGATACTAATATATCATTTACGTAGTTAACAATACAGACTAAGTTGATTCTCGTGTTCTAATGGCAATCAAGGGCATAATGTCAATATCTATAGTGATTTCGACATTATCACATAACAATTAGGCTCTAGCAAAATAGTTGCAAGCAATAATGCATAATAAGAGTAGCTTCCTAAATAGGTGCGAGAATAAGCAGAGTATTAGGATCAATTATTATCAAGGAATTGATAGAGCTTGCCTCCTAACACGTCCTCGAAGTCTTCCTCGTAGTCGGGGTCTCCGGGCTCCTGCTCCTAGTTCTCCTCGTCTACGGACGGCGTTAGAGTACGTAAGCTACGTCACATAAAATAACGAAGGCAAAAAGTAATAACAAGAAAAATCCAAATAAAATGGAGTGAATACGAAGGCTCCAGGGGCTAGGGTTTGTCACGATGATTCCAACGGTGTCGAATCGCCTAAAACAGAGCTACGATTGAAAAGTTATGGCCGCCGTAAGTCCGGGGGTGTTTTTGTAAAAATCAGCTTGGGTTTCTATAAAAGGATAAAGAAATTTTGGTAATTTCTTGAAAAGGGAGGGGCTAAAATGCAGAAATGTATTTTCGGTCTTGTCGGGGACCTATTTGTCATTTTGGAAAACTTGGGGGCTTCGTGTAAAAATCTAACGGCTCTTAACTAATATTGGAAAAGGCCGGTGGGCTTTTTGTAAAAGTAGCTTTTCATGGGAATAGAGGTTTATTTTTCTAAAGAAAAAAGCGTGAAATAGGTCCACGGGACCGTGGACCACGCTCGGGAGCCGGTCCACTGGTCCATTGTGGACCCGGGAGCAGGCGCGGCCGGGGTTGGCCGGAGATGGCGATCTCGACGGCCCGGGGGCCGGAGGAGGGGCTGGGGAGGCACCGATGGCCTCTATGCCATGGCGGAGCTGGTGGTTGGGGCGAGGGTGTGTGGCGGCGGTCGAGCTGGACAGGATGGCCGATCGGGGGTCCGAGCGGCGGTGGCGGAAGGGGGAGAGAGCCGGGCGGCCGGGTTTAGGAGGGGCTAGGGGGTCGTGAGGTGCGCGCAGGCTCGGTAGAGCTAAGCTGCGCTTGGGCTTGGGCGGAGGGAGGCCGAGGCGGCCGGACGGTGACGGTGAACAGAGGGCAAGACCGGCGGCCGGTGGCGGAGCACGGGAGGGAGGGGAGAGGCGAGCTAGGGGGCGAGATTGCCTTGGTTGCTGTGGTTGGTGGTGCGGTGAGCGAAGGGAAGACGGGGCGGAATTTATAGGTGGGGGAGCTCTAGTGCGGCCATGGCTACGCGGCGGGCGAGGCGACGTGATGCGAGGCGAGGCGGGGGAGGGGACCATGTACGGTCGGAGGTGAGCAGGAGGAGGGGGAAGCAATGGCGGTTAGGTCGGCACAAGCGACGACCGGCCCGGCCACTTGGCCGGCGCGACGGGGAAGGGGGGTACGGGTGGAGCTCGGGCGTGCGGCGCGGGGCACGAGGGGTTGAGGACGAGGACGAGGAGGCGACGGCCTCGGCGCTCGTCGTCTTGGCGGCTTGCGCGTGGCTGCGGGAAGGCCGGCGGGAGCGACGGTGGCACAGGGCGACACGCGGCGCGCCCGTGTCGTGGTTGGGAGGTGGAAGAAGGGGGGGGGGCAGGGGGTGTTGGGTTGGGCCAGAGAGGGTGGGAGAGTTGGGCCGGGTGAAGGAGAAAGGGGTAGGGGCGGCCCGATAGGGAATTAATTCCCTTTTATTTTCTCTATTCTTTCTCCTTCACTCCGTAATTCAAAATAAAATTTAATAAAACCAAATAAATTTGAATAAACCAAAAATGAGATGAAACAAAATAAAAGTAAGGCAATTAAATAGAAATAAACAAGTTTGCAAGCTTTACGGTTTTACTTAAAAATTCTAGGTGTTATGTTCCGTATAGCTATAATTAGGTTTTAATTCCTAGTTATTTTCGAAAATTGTTTTTCCTGAATAAAATAAATTGATTTATTTAGTGGGTATTATTCTGGCCAAAAATCGGGGTGTTACGATCAATCCCGCCACGTTCCGTGAAGGAAGTTTCGATCGTATCCGTTGATCGTGCTTTGAAAGCAGCGCCGGATTTCGGATCGGATTCATCGGATGTAGCTTTCCGGCAGAATTAGCTTCGAAGTCGAGAGACCCGAAGCAGATCATGAAGCCAGGTGCGAAGTCGACGTCAAACGAAGAAGCCATCGAACTCACCATGAACTCGCCGGGACTCCTACCTAGCGCGCCAAATGCCGAGTCTTAAACTCGGCACTAGAACAATCCGGTCCCTCACGAGCCCGGAATTCGATGGTGCAACACACGAAACACACAAGAACACATGATTTTAGACAGGTTCGGGCCCCTCAATGGAGACTAATACCCTACGTCCTGTGTGTTATGTATTGCTCTTAGCAGATTGCTAATTCGAAGTTGTGCGAGAGAGTTTTCGGGGGTCCCTGCTCCGCCTTATATATCCGGGGAGCTAGGGTTACATAAAGAGCCCTAGTCGATTACATGGATTACATATTCGGAAGCTCTTTCTCTAAGCTTTCCTTATTGATTCAGAGTCCTCGGAGACTACAAATTGCTCCTTTACTTGTCAATGAAGTCATCATATGTCGGTCTTTATGCCCGCCTTATTTCCATACCGGTATATGGAATCTTCTGTTATTCCATATTGGTTAGGCACCACTTTGTGGGCCCTCTAATCCAGTCTTATCTTCATTGATTTGCCACCATATCTTTAATTATCCATTCTTTTGACGATTGTATACCCATAAGGTAAGTATACGACACTCTCTTTGTCAAAAGGTTTAACAAGATCATGATGAAGAGAAGCTTCAAGAAAAATGATCAAGACAAGTGCAAGACAAGAAAAGTGAAGAACAAATGCGACATATGTGGAGACAAAGGTCACTTCATGGCGGAGTGTCCGAAAAATTACAAGAACAAGCAAAACAAAAAGGATGACAAGCGACACAAGAAGCATAGAAGATATCGCCGGGGTGAAGCTCACATTGGGCAAGAGTGGAACTCCGATGGATCATCTTCCTCCTTCGAATCGAAATATGAAAATGAGAAAGGAGGCATTGCATCACTTGCCATTGGGATCGCACCCACCAACACCACCTTGTTTGGAACGTTGACCGATGATGAAGATGACACCGAGCGAAGTGCACCATGACCAAAGGTTCCAAGGTAAATGCTAATGGAAGTTCTCAAATTCCTAATATGTTGAATTGTTGGACATAAATGAACAGGAGAAGGAGGCCAATGAGAGGCAAGGGGAGATTCTTGAGAAACAAGAGGAAATGCTTGTTGAAGAAAAGAAAAGAGTTCTTGAACTTGAGAAACTCCTAGAAATTTAGAGGAAGAAAAATGAGGATTTGGTGGAGTCCATCAAAGCTGTGGAGAATAATAGTGACACACTTAAAGGCACAAATGTGTCACTTCAAGAGAAGTGTGATGACATGCAAAAGACTCACAACTCTCTGAAAGTGCAATTTGAGGCACTTAAGTGTAACACTACTTCCTTTCAAGCTTCGTCTTTCCCCTCATCTAGCAATGGTTGTGCTAGGTGCTACAAGACAGATAATGAAGCATTTGCTACAAACATCAAGATCATTGATGACTTGAAGAAGCAAGTACAAGTACTTGAAGGGCAAGTACCTAACAAGAAGAAGGCCAATGAAGACGCCAAGGTCGAGTATGCAAGAGGTGCATACACAAATGCAAGACGGCCACAAGTGAAGGATGGCATAGGTTACGACCGTAGCACCAAGAACAATGCAAGAATGAACAAGAATGAGACGAAACTCATCAAGTTTACCATGGAGGGGTTTACAATTGAAATAAATGCTAATATTGACTAATTAATCACTTGAACATATTGATCATGAATTGATAATGCTTTTTAGCAACATGGAACTTAGGTGATCCCGGCAGGAGGATTGTCAATGATGGTGCCGGTGCACACTGTTAGTTGTGGTGGTACCTTTTTGGGATCATAAGGACCGGTTCTTCGAGCGGCAACCCAGGACTTCCGCCCAAAGCACAGGGCTGATAATGGGTAGGCAAGGTCATGTGTCGAGATCACTTCCCGGTTCTGCAGGCGTCGAGGAAGGATGAAGGAAGAAGGTCTTCCGGATTCGGGTGAGGGAAGGAATACTTGAAGTCACAAGGCAAGACGGGGCCTCCGGGGTGATGAGTCACTTGATACGGAGGTGAAACCTTAGCGTGGGCATTCTGCAAGCTGGGAAGTCCTTTGAAAGATCTTGCGGTGATCTCCTGGTCACACACCTTAGGTAGTGTGTTTGTCCTTGGTCGGCACGGCGGAATGGAGACTTTAGTCCACCTGGCAACAGGGGATGGAATCACCGATCTATTGGTAAAGTTGTGCCACCTCTGCAGAGCGTAAAACTGTTATAACAGCCATGCTCACGGTCACGAGCGGTCCGGATCCTCACTCGAACTACGAGGCTGGGTCACCTGTAGTGTGGTTTTGCTGCAAGTGAGGTAGCTTGCAGTGGTTGATAGGAGGGGTAACCTGTAGTGTGGTTTTGCTGCAAGTGGGGTAGCTTGCGGTGGTTGACAGGTGGGGTAACTCTGTTGGATCATTTACATATAGTAAATAGGTTGCTTTAATTTAATTTGAATAGTGTAGGTGGTTTCTATTGCAAACCATATGTTAGCCTTCCTTTTATTCAGCTTGCATGTCACTTATTTCCCCCACTTCCTGAGTACTCCATGTACTCACCCTTGCTATTTTCCTTTGTGCTACAATGAACTGTTGTTCAGAAGATGGAGAAGGTTTGGACTACACCAGAGAAAGGCCTAGGCATGCGAATCCCGCGGTCGATTGCCTGTGGTGAGTCTTCCGCTAACGTGTATTCTATTCAGCTCGTTGAGACAATATTATTTTAAGTTATTCGATTTAGTAAAGACTTTATTCTTTTATCACATTAATTGTCCTGTGTGCGTGAAAACTTGTTCCCGGGCACACATACTGATGCATTCGATTTTGGTTGTTAAAACCGGGTGTGACACGGTGGTTGGATTAAGGTTTAGAGCAGAAGCGAGTGAGAACCGTAGTCTCTGTATACCATGAAGGAAGAGAGAATTGGAGAGAATGTCCACGATGGGGCTTGCATTGCTATTCACGTTACATATATAATACAGAAACCCTAGGGGGTTGACTTGTTACACAAGGAATACATATATGACATATATACAGTTTCCAACAATTCATTTGGAAATGGACATCCTCAGGGCAATTCTTAGTAGCCAACACTTATGCTGCTTTCTTCTATGGGCAAAGTAAACATATATGGCTGGAGGGAAAGAACTTTGGAAAGCTAAAGCGCCCCTCAAGTGCAAGTTCTTCTTCTGGCTAGCACTACCGTCGATGTTGGACCTCGGGATGTCGCAAGGGACGTGGACTCCAAGACAGCGATGACTACACACTATGTGATCAGCATAGTGAGACCATTGATCACCTTCTGCTGGGATGTCTTTACAACCATGGGTGCTGGTTCAGGTTGCTTTGATCCATGGGGCTGCAACACCTCACACCAAAGCACAATGATCTCCAAGAGCATTGGTGGTTGACCTCAAGAAAACAGGTCCCGGAAGTCCAGTGCAAGGGTTTTGATGCCATGGTGATCCTTATTACATGGAGTATTTGGACGGAGCGCAACGCTTGGATCTTTCACAATAAACAAAGTTTTGCGCACATACTAGCTCAGCAAATCAAGTTGGATCTTAAGCTTTAGCATCGGGTTGGAAATGCCACTTGGTCGCCTCTTATTGCATTAGATGGGCCACTAGTGTTTCTTTTTGTCTATGTAGCCTAGCTAGTAGCTCAGATCGTTTAGCTTTGGTTTTATGTAATAAACCTCAATGATGGTGGTGTGCTAGGGTTGGCTTTGTATTCAAGAGACAAGGCATCCCCTAATTTGAACCTCCCACTTCTTTTTAATGAAAAGGGTGCGTTCTAGTAAAAAATAGAAGGATAAGTATGAGATCTTGTCTGTAGCATTAGTGGGAATCAGGGGTGGAGTTGCACAAGAATACCACAGTTTATGGTTTTGGAGATAAGCGATATTTGTTACATCTATTGTTCTATAAATGGTTTGGTAAAGGCATAATTTGGATATAAAGTCATATTTACTGAATCTCCCGAAATACTTTGTAGGGCCTTTAGATCTTTTTGGTGGGAATTTGTGCCCGTTAAGAAACATAATTCAACCAGTATCTAAACCAATAAAGAATGAGTTCCTGCGACCTATTTTGTCATCCAAAATATTCTATACCCATCAATCTGGAGCTTTAAAGCAAAAATAAGATCATCCCTCACAGCCATTAGATCGTATATGGACCCACCTAGAGTAACCTCAGATGTTACACCTGAACCAAAATTAGTTCAAAACGTTCACTCACCCCTTCCGAAATCCATTACTTTTACCACCCGATACGGTACCCACCATAATCCCACGACCCCAATACTCGCAATCCCACGTCCCCAATACTCGCAACCTGCCCCTTTAGTTGATTGCCTTCCAAGTTTGTGGGACAAATCTTGCGCAACTTTCTACAGGCGCAACAGGAGGGGCTCCACGTTGGCGTCGGATCGGAGTTGCGCAGTGACAAAAGGTTGCCAAACAGCGGCACCGACGGCGGGCTCGGCGGCAGTCAATCGCAACTCTTGTGGCCGCGAAGGAGAACGAGAAGGGAGTACAGAGCGGCGCCGGCGAGGATGAACACATCCATTGGAATCTTCGATGTGTTGGTGTTGGTCAAGTATTGAGCTTCCCTTCTGTCTCATGGAGGTTTGCATTCACGTTCCAATTCTAGGTTCATGTTTCCTCAGTGCTAGCACTGTTGCTGAGGGCGACATTCAACCACTTCGCTTGCAGCCACTTCCGTAGTGACCGGCATCGACTGCCTATTGTGGAGGAAGCCAAGGTTGTGGCTGATCCTGTTGTGTCCCACGTGCGCAAGGTCGCGGCTGATCGGTGTGCGCACTGCCGGTTTCGCCGGTCATCTTACTCACCTACATCAGCTGTCGCGACGACCTTTGTAGAGATCGCCATCGACTCTGCACGCACACCCTGTTCGACGGTGCAGTTCGACGCCATCACTCAGTACCCATATGTGGTATGTCTTAACTATCATTAGTAGATAGACACACTATTATTTGTTTAAATCAAGCCCAGTTTGAAAATTGTTTCCTCCTAGGCATGGCAGGACGTAGTTTAATGCCATTTGGCTTACGGGATATTACCACCGCTATTGGTAACACGCTGTAACAACCCTACCAAATAAAAGTGCATTTTATGTCATTCATGAGCATGTCATCATGATGCAATTGTAAAACTATTTAATTTGGTATCAAATGTGCACATAAAATATAAATTTAACCTAAGATTAAATTAAGATCCTAAAAGAAGAATTTAAATAAAAGCAAATTGTGGTGTTTAACATTTTCTACTGATTAAACATGCAAATAAAAGATTTATGAAGTTGCTAAGAAATTATTTTATTTTGTACAAAGGTCTACAAGAAATAATGAAACCTTCTCTTTTTAATTTTGACTTGAATTTTTAATCCAAAATTTATTTGGAATTTGAACTCCGGCCAATAAAGAAAAAGGTTCAAATGATTTCATTTCCATCCCTGATTTTTCGCGGAATTTTTCGAGTACTCGGAAGTAGGATTTCCAATTAAAACAAAACCGGAGGGGTTTTACGTAAAATGTCCGAGTCAGGCAGCCGCGCTGGCAACGGCCCGGCCGCGCGCCTCGTCCTCCGGGCGCCACGCAGGAGCTCACCTCTCCACCTCACCCTTTGCCGTTGGAGATAAAAGGGCAGGCCCTCGCGTTTTTCCCTTTTTCCCCTTTCGCGCCGAGCACCGACGCCATCCGCCTCTCCTGCTCTCCGCCGTCCGGCCGCCTCCGGCCATCCCCGCCCGAGCCGCTTCAGCAAAAAGCTCCGCAAGGACGTGCTCGCATGGCCTCAATTCCCATGTAAGCGCCCCAAGCTGTGAGATCGAAGCCACTTTTCCTCAACCGAAGATCATCGACGTCCGCAGCCGCGCCCCGAAATTCCCTCGCTCCGGTGCATGGCTTCCTCCGATTCTTTCCCCCAAAGGTGCACAAAACACTACTCTATCATCGAGCTAACTCGCGCTGTCAGCCTATCCACAAGCTCGACGGCAATTGGTCAATTTTTTGGAGTTTCGTCGCCGCCGCATGCCCTCGCCGATGCGCATCACCTTCCGGCCACCCCATCGGTAAATCTTCACCGTGCCGGTCGTTGCCATGCTCTTGTGAAGCTTCCACACCAAGTCATTCCTTGTTTGGGCAAGCGAGGCGAGCTCCAGCCGCCGTCGAAGGCTCCTCAAGGCCTTTGCTCGCCGCCGGTATCCTTTCCGGTCACCACCGCCGCCGTGGACCCCACTACGCGTTTCCCCATGTCGCGTAGAGTCGCCCGAGCCACGTCACCAGCTGCCCCACCCCTTCCGCACTCCTCCGGCGAGCCGCCGCTGTCCTCCGGCCGCCACCCACCATGGTTGACGAGCTCAAGCTCGGGTGGGCCGCGAGCACGTCATGGGCCGCCTGCCCATGGGCCCAATCAGATTTGTCCCAAGTGAGCTCCCCTGTTCCTTTTTGAATTTATTCAATTTCCAGATTTATTCAAACTTCAAAAATTCATAGAAAATTCCACAAAAATCAGAAAAATGTCAAACAGGGTTCATTAGACTCATAAAATTATTCTTTATTTATTTATGTATTCAAATACCTATTTTGAGAAATTATAATTTCATAGTTTAATTAATTACCTTTCTTTAGTTAATATAACCTATTATTTTATGCTAATTATTAATTGTTTTTGAAAAATAAATTTCTTTAAAAATTAGAGATACTGTAGGACGAAAGTTTTCGTTAAGTTTGTTTTCCAAAATTAAACATAAACACCGTCATTTTATGTGATCCCAAATTAATAGCTTAAGTGTTATCACATGTCGTTAAGCATTTATAATTGTTGTTTAAAGGCATGATTAATTATTAATGAGTGAACCTGATTAATTATTAATTAATGAACATGATTAATAATTAATTTTTAAGTAATGACCTTGATTAAGCAATATTTAATGAGCATGATCAATTGTTACTTATTGCTTAACGAACGAGATTAATTGTTAATCAATAATTAATGAACTTGGTTAATGAATAATTGCTAGTTAACGATCTTGGTTAATACAATCATTGCACATCATGTCATATCCATTCATGCATGCATGGTTGTGATTCGCGACGTATTGTTGGTCGACCTAGGTTCCGGCGTGATCGAAGTTCCGTCCGAGGTCGAGGCGAGAGACGGAAACTTCGCGATCGACCAAGCACACCAAGGAAGCTAACCCCGACTCGAATCAAGGCAAGCCCCGGTGCATCCTACCTATGTTTTTAAATATTTTACTTTATCACATAGTACAGTTATGCTTGTGCATTAGGTGTTAGGGAATGGTTGACACCCTAGATGCATTATGGTAGGTTTCCGTTTGTTTATTCTATACTTGGTACGAGTAGCTCAATAGAGGCTAAGCTTAGTTCATAGTGGCAACGGTAGATGGTTATGGCACTTAAAGCATGGGTGCTTTAAGAGTTTTGTGTTGACACTAAAGATGATGAGAGTGTTAATGAAGTTGAGACCGGACGAGCCCCGTAGGGAAAGGGCAAGACGGAGATGAGGTCTTGCAAGGTGGTAGCCCCGTCCGTGTCGGTCAAGGACCGTACCGTTGTCGACTTAGTTGAACAAGTTTGAACGTACCGCACTACATGCTCGGTATCATGGGCCCAGCAAGCTGATGTACCCTATCACCCCGGAGATGTAGCGTAGCCAGCTCTCTTTGCCATACTCCCGGGAGCGTTTGGAAATGGCTAGTCCGTCGTCAGTGCTAGCGGGAAAGGTTCCCGTATACGATCGGTGTGATGCGTATACGTCCTGTAGTTGGGTTTTGCCAGCTGGTATAAAATCGATTCGAATTGTCTGTCCCTCGCGAGTAATGAGTACCGCTTGTTTAGCTCGTCACATCGTAGTAAATTTTATGGAAGATGAAGATGAGAGATGAAAGGATTAAGATCTATTTTATCATGATTGAGAACTTGATTGCAATAGTGATAGGTTGCAAACACCAAGGCTAATGAACTTAACCTCGAACTAAAATATTGAAAGTAAGGACCCAACCTTTAATGCTGTTTTTCGCAAAGGAGTAAACCCCACGATCAGAAAGCCTTTCCATACTAGGCGTCGGCCTTAGCGTGCCATGTTGACGGGTCGGTCTTGCTGAGTATTAGAATACTCAAGGTTTGTTCGTAACCTTTCGAGGAACGAGTCGTACTACCACGACTTGTATGGCAGCTTCCCGAAGAGGAGCAATGTCCGGAGGGAGGTTCCCTTCGGTGGGAACGTATCCCCACGCCTTGAAGAGAGAGGACCGTGATGTACGAAGGGCTCGGTGCATCACGTTGTTTCGTTTGAAGTCTTTCGAGTTGTACAATAGAACAAGCTTCCGCTGAATACTCGTAGGATGTTAAACTTCAATAATGTTATATTCCGCTGCAAGAATGTTTGTTTTTTTCGAAAACCTGGTTGTATTATACCATGATGTATATACTCCGGCTTGTATGAGATGATGAACTGTTGTAACTCGCTTCGTCGAGTGTTCCCCTGTACCGATTCCTGGGTGTCCCGGAGGGGATGTCACTGCTGGTCTCGGAGCGGTTCGGAGGCAACGAGTACATTGTTTACAAGCTTGTTTTCAAAACTTAACACGTTAGTGCGCTTAGAGCACGAGAGAATACGGAGCCTATAAGGATGTAGAATAGTTAGATTTTTACTAACCGTTCGACGTTCGGGTTTTGGGAAGTGCTAACTATTCGTTGTAGTTTTACATACTATAGTACGTATAGTTAGTCTGCACGAGCATGCATCATGTCATGTTGAGTGCTATATTAAAAAGATGGGGTTATACTTAGTTAGTATCGTAGTATAGAGTTAGTTTCCTACGGATGGCACAAGAAGAAGTTTATGCTAGTGAAATAGAAGGCAAGCGGAACTCTCACACGGAGGCAATGGAGTGGGGAATTCAAGATCTTCATCTACCGATGATCAACGTCAATCAAAGACAGGGGATGATCATGTGTAGTTATCATGGAGCCCCATATGGGAGCTACGGATTTAAAGGGGTAGATTAAAGATGCCGAGTACGAAAAGGGACCTATAGGTGAACCTTGGAATGCACAACTAACAGCTGCCAAAGAAATAGATAAACTAGGTGCAGCTCGGTAAAGACATGTGATGAGGTACTTGGATCTTGAACAAGACCATAACTTTCCAAGGAAGAGCGAGAAGGATGGAATGTATGAGCAGAAGAATCCACGAGCTAGCCACCGATGCCACTTCGATCGCTCTAGGCCTCATCTAGGCGAGATGATCGATTAACTACCACTTGTAGCTACCAAAAGTTCTTCTTCCCCCTCCAGCAATAGCCATTTTAATTTCTGTTCGGACTCGCATCTCGATAGAACCTTCCGGATGATAAGATATCGGTATTATGAGATGACTATTCCTAGTCCGAAAGTCATTCTCCTTCTTTCACTCAATTACATCATGAACTTATCTTTCCTTGAAGTTCTTGAGTGACTTCCATCGAAGAAATAATCATTCCCTTTTTGACTAGACTAAGTTGTACCAAGAGCTAGTTTGGAAATGGGTGTTTTGCACTTCTAAATTGCCATTTTGCCTTTGAATTGTGCCGGTTCGCCCGGGCGCTTCTCAAAGTCAAACATGAGCGGTATGGAAATGCATACTCTATTTTGAGACTAGAAGAGAAATCCAAATATAATGTTCTTCCGAACGGATGACGTATAACCTATGGTACGCAACCGGAAAGAAGAGTACTATCTTGGAAACTCATCGGTGCAATTATCCTTGAAATGATCTTAAGCCTATATTTCCTTCAACACCAAGACAGAGCGAATGCACTATCACATCTCTTAGTAATCCATGTTGTTTCATAAGCTCAACCATTCCAGTTAAATCTTTTCCTCCATCATTGACTTTCACCAACCCCTTATAAATCTCGTGACTCCTGAATAAGTGCAGATTCCCGATCACGGCATGAAAGTGATAGATATTGACATCAAACACCTTGACACTCTAAATTTGGACCAAGGAGTTAGTTTCAATGAGTTTGTAAGTGATGCTATACTCATGGAGGATGCTCTTCGTGCTCATTAAGAAGAGAAGACTAAGAAGAGAGCAGCCAATGAACAAGGAAGTGAGGTACCTTCCAAGTATCATCTAGTCTACACTTACGCAGCAGATCGGAGGTTCGAGTCTCGACCACCAAATTCCATTTCTTACCGGCCACCTCTGCATCAGCAACGGATGTTCTCCTGTTCAGCGGTCCACCAATCAGATCTATCAAGTATACGCCCTTATCTCAACCTCCACAATCCGCTGACCATTCATGCTATAACGGTGGTTGTCTTGGACAATTGGCTCAAGAGTGTGTGGCACCAAGAAAGCAGAATTCTTCAACGCGTCCTCAAAGGAAAGCAGTTGGTCCACAAAATCATACAAGTCAAAATGATAAGATGAAAACTGGTCGTGTCAACTTTACCACGTCCGAGGAGATTCCGAAAGGATCACAAGTCATGACTGGTTTGTTCTCTATCAACCGTCATGCTGCCAGTATTTTATTTGACTCGGGTGCAACCCGCAACTTCCCAGACAAGAGGATATGTTCAAGATATAACCCTCCGTCATGCAAGATAATTATCCACATCTCATATTATCACCTGGGGTAACAGACTTGTAGATCAAAGTACTACGGAGATATCATTGAAGTCGAGTCGTAAAGATCATCCCAACTCCTTTATAGTCTTAGACGGGCAAGGATTTGATGCGATTCTTGGCATGAGATGGATGAAGTATTATAAGGCAGATCTGGATATAGATGCTTTTGCAGCTCATCTGAACTCTCCTCTTCAGGGACAAGATTGTCTTCAGTTGAATTCTTCCCAAACTATTTTTCTAGTGATCTATAAACTATTGGTAAAAGTTTGGAAGACATTCCTGTAGTTTGCAAATACCCCGATGTTCTTCGGAAGACTTACCAGGTTTACCACCTGATCCGGCAGTAGAGCCCAAGAGAGAATTTCAACCAAGGACTGCACCCATGTCAAGAAGATCGTATCGGATACCACCCAATGAGCTGACGAAGTAAAGGTGCAACTAAAGGAATTACTTGGATAAAAGATATATCTGCCCAAGTTCATCACCTTGGGGATGACAACATTGTTCGTCGGGAAGAACGATCAAACGCTGAGGTTATGTGCAGGTTATCAAATTTTGAATGCAATGACCGTTAAGCACAAGTATCCACTTCCTCGGATTGACATCCTGTTTGATCGGTTGATGGGAGCAAAAGTGCTACCAAGATATATTTTCGCTCCGGATAGCATCGGATCGAGATTAGAGCGGAAGATATACCAAGGACAGCCTTCTCTACCGGATATGGACTTTATGAATACCTGGTGATGTCCTTTGGTCTAACCAAGGCACCGAGCACACTTCGGGTATCTCATGAACTGGATGTTTATGCCAGAATTGGACAAGTTTGTCGTGGTATTCATAGACGTCATTCTGATCTGCTCCAAGTCGGAAGAGGAATATGTAAATCACGTAAGGATTTTGCTACAACATCTAAGGGAACGCCGGTTAGAGGCCAAATTCGAGTAAGTGCGAGTTTTGGCTCAAGGAAGTACCATTCCTATGAAATGTGATATCAGCAGAAGAAGTGATTGTTGATCCTGGTAAAGTTAAAGAAGTATTGGATTGGAAACCACCTAAATCAGTCACACGGATCCGAAGCTTCTTAGGGTTGGCGAGGCTACTATAGAAGGTTTATTCCAAACTTCTCAAAGATTTCCAAGCCAATGACCAAAGTGCTGGAGAAGGATCCGAAGTATGAAGCTTTTCGGACATTGAAAAAGTTACTCACAACAGCACCGAGTGTTAGCTCAACCAGATCCGACAAAGCCTTTTGAGGAGCACCGTGATGCAACAGGAACATGACTCGGATGTGTGCTAAAACAGGAAGGGCGAGTGATTGCCTACATGTTTCGACAGTTTAAGCGACATAAGGAACACTACCCGACACATGATTTGGAATTAGCGATTGCGGTTCTAGCATTGCAGAGCTGGAGACATTATCTCTTGGAAAATTTGGTACATCTATACACGGACCACAAGAGTCTCAAATAAATCTTCACTCAAACGGATCTGAACATGTGCCAACAAAGATGGTTAGAGCTGATCAAGGATTATGAGATCGAAATCCATTACCATTCCGGAAAGCCAAAGTCGCAGCTGATGCCTTGAGTCGGAAAGCTCATTGCAACAATTTCACGACTCAATCATCAACTGAAGCACTTGGAAGAGGAAATTAGCGACCTAGTCTTCGGATTCGTCCACATGGAGTATTGAGCAATTGGCTCTTATTCCTACCATTCGCGAAGAAGTGGTAGCAACTCAAAAGAAGGACGTTGGTAAGAGTCACATTAAAAGACGAATTGAGAAGGGTAAAGTGAAGTGCTTTTGGAAAGATAGTGAGGGTGTGATTTGGTTCAAGAACAGATTGGTAGTGCCCAAGAAACCGGAACTTCGCCGAGAAAATAATGGATGAAGCACACACCTCTAAGTATTCTATTCATCCCGGAACCAACAAAATGTATCAAGGTCTAAAGCCAAGACTTTAGTGGTCAAGAATGAAACAAGAAATAGCACGGTATGTCAATGAGTGTGACACTTGTCGACGAGTAAAGGCGAGATCAATTGAAGCAAGCAGGACCACTCCAATCCATGAGTGTTCCGGAAGGGAAATGGAAAGATCTTAGTATGGATGTCATTATCGGCTTACCATTAACTCCACAGAAGCATAAACCCGTTTGGGTCATTGTCGACGGGTTAACTAGGTCCGCTCATTTCACCACTCGTACGTACTACGTACACGTCAAAGCAATACGTAGATTTACACATTGCTCGTGTATTCTGTCTACGTGGTGTACCCAAGACCATCATCTCGGTTCAAGGAGCTCGGTTTGTATCCAGATTCGGAAGCGGTTACATGAGTCATTGGGAACGAGGTTGATTCGCAGCTCGGTGTATCACCCTCAACGGATGGACGAGATAGAGGGAATCAACCAATATCCGGAAGGGGTGCTTCGAGCTTGTATCTTGACATACCCCCGGATTTGGAAAGATGCCTACCGTCGACAACATTCTCCTATAGCAACCGCTACCAAGAGAGCGTCGGAATGTGACCATTCCAAGCTCTATACTTGGAAGGTACATGGAGAGAGAATAATATTGGTACCAGATCTAGTAAAGGATGCTCGAATAGCAAATACGCCTCATTCAACGGAACCTCAAGAGAGCTAAATCTCGATAGATCAGTTATACGGATAAAAGACGTCGAGAATTAGTGTTCAAAGGTGGAGATTGAGTATATCTTCGAGTATCCCCTACCAAAGCTGTCCGAGCGACCTAGAATCAAAGGCAAGTCAGCTCCACGATATAGCGGACCCTTTCTAATTCCGAGAAAGAGGTGGAGTAGTTGCATATCGTTGAGAGTTACCAAGCACAATTATCGGGAATTCACAAGGTATTCCACATATCTCAAACGAAGACGTGCCTGGAACCACCAGCGAGACATAACCACAGCGAGATGTGGAACAACTACGACCGGATTTGACACATGACGAACGTCCGAGCGAAGTTCTCAACACCAAGGATTGAGTGACTCGACATCGAACAATTAAGTTCTACAAAATTCAGCGGAGCAATCACTCGAAGCTGAAACTACTTGGGAACAAGAAGAGTTTCTTCAATCAAACTACCCCGAGTTCTTTAGTACCATCGCCTAGTCGCTTCGATCGTGAATCTCGGGACGAGATTCCTGTAAGGGGGAAGGCTGTAACAACCCTACCAAATAAAAGTGCATTTCATGTCATTCATGAGCATGTCATCATGATGCAATTGTAAAACTATTTAATTTGGTGTCAAATATGCACATAAAATATAAATTTAACCTAAGATTAAATTAAGATCCTAAAAGAAGAATTTAAATAAAAGCAAATTGTGGTGTTTAACATTTTCTACTGATTAAACATGCAAATAAAAGATTTATGAAGTTGCTAAGAAATTATTTTATTTTGTACAAAGGTCTACAAGAAATAATGAAACCTTCTCTTTTTAATTTCGACTTGAATTTTTAGTCCAAAATTTATTTGGAATTTGAACTCTGGCCAATAAAGAAAAAGGTTCAAAATGATTTCGTTTCCATCCCTGATTTTTCGCGGAATTTTTCGAGTACTGGAAGTAGGATTTCCAATTAAAACAAAACAGGAGGGGTTTTCCGTAAAATGTCCGAGTCGGGCCGGTTGCCTTTATCTTCTTCTCTTTCCCGTCGAACCGCCGGACCACCGCCTCCCGCCTGAGCCGCGCTGGCAACGGCCCGGCCGCGCGCCTCGTCCTCCGGGCGCCACGCAGAGCTCGCCTCTCCACCTCACCCTTTGCCGTTGGAGATAAAAGGGCGGGCCCCTGCGTTTTTCCCTTTTCCCCTTTCGCGCCGGAGCACCGACGCCATCCGCCTCTCCTGCTCTCCGCCGTCCGGCCGCCTCCAGCCATCCCCGCCCGAGCCGCTTCAGCAAAAAGCTCCGCAAGGACGTGCCGGAGCCTCACATGGCCTCAATTCCCATCTAGGCGCCCCAAGTCGTGAGATCGAAGCCACTTTTCCTCAACCGGAGATCATCGACGTCCGCGGCCGCGCCCCTAAAATTCCCTCGCTCCGGTGCATGGCTTCCTCCGATTCTTTCCCCCAAAGATGCACAAAACACTACTCTATCATCGAGCTAACTCGCGCCGTCGGCTATCCACAAGCTCGACGGCAATTGGTCAATGTTCCGGAGTTTCGTCCGCCGCCGCATGCCCCTCGCTGGTGCGCATCACCTTCCGGCCTAACCATCGGTAAATCTTCACCGTGCCGGTCGTTGCCATGTTCTTGTGAAGCTTCCACACCAAGTCGTTCCTTGTTTGGGCAAGCGAGGCGAGCTCCGGCCGCCGCCGAAGGCTCCACAAGGCCTTTGCTCGCCGCTGGTATCCTTTCCGGTCACCACTGCCGCCGTGGACCCCACCGCATGTTTCCCCATGTCGCGTAGAGTCGCCCGAGCCGCATCACCAGCTGCCCCACCCCTTCCGCACTCCTCCGGCAGGCCGTAGGGGAAAGGGCAAGACGGAGATGAGGTCTTGCAAAGTGGTAGCCCCGTCCGTGTCGGTCAAGGACCGTACCGTTGTCGACTTAGTTGAATAAGTTTGAATGTATCGCACTACATGCTGGTATCATGGGCCCAGCAAGCTGATGTACCCTATCACCCCGGAGATGTAGCGTAGCCAGCTCTCTTTTGCCGGCTGTTAGTGAGAGGATAGTCTCACGGGAGGGAGATGGGTCGATCACGAGGGAAGTCGTGGCTTCGCCATACTCCCGGGAGCGTTTGGAAATGGCTAGTCAGCTGTCGGTGCTAGCGGGAAAAGTTGTCGTATACGATCGGTGTGATGCGTATACGTCGTGTAGTCGGGTTTTGCCAGCTGGTATAAAATCGATTCGAATCGCTGTCCCTCGCAGTAATGAGTACCGCTTGTTTAGCTCGTCACATCGTAGTAAATTTTATGGAAGATGAAGATGAGAGATGGAAGTATTAAGATCTATTTTATCTTGATTGAGAACTTGATTGCAATAGTGATAGGTTGCAAACACCAAGGCTAATGAACTTAACTCGAGCTAAAATATTGAAAGTAAGGACCCAACCTTTAATGCTGTTTTTCGCAAAGGAGTAAACCCCACAGCCAGAAAGCCTTTGCATACTAGGCGTCGGCCTTAGCGTGCCATGTTGACGGGTCGGTCTTGCTGAGTATTAGAATACTCAAGGTTTGTTCGTTACCTTTCAGGGAACGAGTCGTACTACCACGACTTGTATGGCAGCTTCCCCGAAGAGGAGCAATGTCCGGAGGAGGTTCCCTTCGGTGGGAACGTATCCCCACGCCTTGAAGAGAGAGGACCGTGATGTACAAAGGGCTCGGTGCATCATGTTGTTTCGTTTGAAGTCTTTCGAGTTGTACAATAGAACAAGCTTCCGCTGAATACTCGTAGGATGTTAAACTTCAATAATGTTATATTCCGCTGCAAGAATGTTTGTTTTTTTTTCGAAAACCTGGTTGTATTATACCATGATGTATATACTCTGGCTTGTATGAGATGATGAACTGTTGTAACTCGCTTCGTCGAGTGTTCCCCTGTACCGATTCCTGGGTGTCTCGGAGGGGATGTCACACACGCTTGAAGCTTTAGTTTTTTTTTATGTACTAGTTACATGCCCGTGCGTTGCAACGAGAGATACAAAATTTAGTATCCTACCAAGAGAATGCACTTTACATCATATTCAGAATGGAGAATTCAATTTCTGACAAATGATTCGTGGACAAATAAAACAACACCATAGATTAAATATTAACCGATTATATTGCTCATAATACCGTGATGGAAGCATATCACTGATTGCTACTCATTAACTCATAATTGTTACACAGATTTTCTTCACACATGTTGACAAAACACCACAAAATAGTCTCTAATTACTTATACACCTCTTATATTCCACGCTGCCAATAGCTCATGTACATGCCTCTTACATTGTCATAACAAACCCATTCCAATATTCAATTTTACAATTCCTAAATGACAAAAAAAGAATCAAGAGTTACAAAAGCATGTATAACTGTATATGATTCAAGGAATTGAACTCCCAAAACAACCATCCTGTTAAATTTTAGTTAACTTCATGTATCTAAGAAACCTGGAGGCCCACTTACGTAGACCCTGATCCAATATTTCCACTCTGCAATCAAACCAAATGATGAAACCAACTCATCAGAGGAAAGATGGATAGACCACAAGTTGGCTAACAATTTTATTTTAATGCACTGAAATATGGATAAGCCATTAGTTATTATATTAGTTAAAAACTTCAATGCATTAAAATATGGATAGGCCATCAGCTAGATCAGATTCATGCTCCTGGCCTCAGTCAGTCTGGACTATATTCATACACTGATTGTATTAATGAACAAAATGATGCGCTACACTCCGACATTCCAAAAATTAATATTCGCTGTTCAGAAATTGTAAACGATGAAAACAATGTTGAAAAATAATAACATGTTCACATAAGGATGCATATATTTAGTGGTATGGAAGGACAGCTAGCCCAAATGAGAATCTGTTTGAGAATTGCATGGGTAACAATGTACGTATTGTTACAGATACAAGAAAGGGATTTCATTGGTTCCCGAGCTCTTTTCCTCTTTTGGATCAGTGACTTGTGTTTGTTCTTGCTCATATGTGGATAAACCAACCAGACAAATTATTAATTTTACTCCAATCTTCAAAAAGAAAGGATATATAACAATAGTTTGAACATTACCTGTGTTTAACATCCCCCTTGAAACTGCCTACACATGAAATGTTGTTAGGACTCTTTGATTTGAGCTTGTCAAATATTTACTTTCTAAAAACACAAGCCATGCAGCAAGGATAAAATAATGTAGCATTATTGCTAGCTCTTTTTGACTAAATTCATTTACATGATAGAATGTACCTAATTGTTACTACTAACCATCTAATAATTTACCATACATATTCATAAATAGAATGTGTACTGCAAAACGGTAATAAGACAGCACAATATTCCTTGCTATGAGCAGAATTGGAGTTTACGGAAAATTCGGAAAAGTCAAATAATAATAGTTAGCTGTCGCATGCAAAAGAATACATAATACCAAGTGAGTCACAAGTAACATATTGTGTAGATCTGCAGCATCTTGTGTTGATCATCTCTTTACACAAACTGGAAGCATAGAAACAGATGGACGAGGGATCTTCCCTTCAAGCTTCAGCCTTATGTATGCTTTTCCCTGATGTGGCAAGGCCTGATGGGTCCAGAATTCTTCCGCTCGATAAGACAACCAAAAATTATAACTATGCTTCAATATTTAAACAACAATGATATTACCATACTTTTACACTTTACCTGTGTTCACAATGTTGGTAATGTCCCTAAACGGATTCCGACCACTACCTCCTCTCGAAGCTGCCATCTACACACATAAAATGATTTTGTTAAAGTTTCATTACAGCTTGTCAAAAAAAATTCACTCTATGAAAACACAAAACATGCTGTAAGGAGTGGACTATTGCATACCCAGTAGAAGAGATTAAAGTTAGTAATTTTGAAGTTTTTGCTACAATGAATAAAATATTTGTGTCAGTCTGTAAGTGATCCACTGAAATTTTCTCACATGCATGTTATCAGCAAGAAAAAATGAGGTGCTGAACAAAGAAAACCTAGAAGAGCTACAGCTTGAAAAGAATATGTTGAATGATAGGATAATCAAGGCTAGCTGACTATTTACATCAGCACAAGTTCATAGTAAAACACTTGGCCAGACAGCTAGCTCAAGCTCTTCTGTATCCCCCAAAAAGATATACTTTTTCTAAGAAAGCAAAAAAGGGCAGACTACAACATAGTTAGGTTTCTTCCATCAAAGCAGCAGGTGTTATTATGGCTATACATTAATTCCAATGTAAACCTCCTAGCAAAGTAGATAGTACTGTGATGAATATACTTCTCAAAATCACACAAATTACTCTCATATTCTTGGCACAGTAAACCCAAGGAGTTCACTTTCATGAACATGACTACCATGAATAAATATCACCAACAAAAGCATTTTCTTGAACTGCTTCTCAGATGGGAGTAACGCTCCGATGGGAGTCAGGATTCATCAAGATCACATAGCCCATTTACTAACTAAATAGTGGTTATTCTTGCACATTGAATTAAAACCTTATTCATTCGAAGGTTGACAGACCACGAGCAAGTGGAACAAACATTAACACCAAGCAAGGGAAATATACTTTTAAAATGAAAAACAACAAAAGAAACTCTAGTTCCCATACAACGCAATGAATGGAACCGGTAATGAACCCCAATAATAACAGGGTAACAATATTTAGCCATCTCAGTTAGAATAGCTTACTTTGTTCCCAAAGCACAGATAGTGAAGTAATCAGAAAGGTTCAAAATTTGCTGGAGCTGGATTTCATCAACCGATAGGGCCTACAAATACATGAAAAATAGAAGCAGGTAATTATCAAATCAGCACTGGCATGCTAATAGTAAAAATAGAAATCTAGACAAGAAATATGAACCAATGCAGTAAGCTCTACATCCATGTCATATTGAGGGGCACCATCAACTTTTTCCGCTTTATTAGCCTATGATACACAGGACTATTGCATCAGATCAGTCTGATCACATCTAGCAAAAAGATAATTGTGTAAATATGAAAGAGTCAGAAAGCTTTTGAAAATGGAATGCTGTATAGAGTGAAAAGTGCACTTACAAGCACAGATACAGTCACACAAAATGGATTGATAAGATAATTATCTCTTTATCTCTTGAATAGCCATTTTCTTCATTTTCAGCAGACAAGCTTATTAATGGATAGACTGTAATAGCATACACGGTTGAAAGTAAATGATTGATGAAACCCTTGGAGCATATTGTTATAATGTGTTTTTTTCTTTTTCTTCCTATTTTTTTCCTAATCATCAATATACAGAGTTATACGGAGGAACAAATCGACCAAATAAATTATTTCCATTTTGTGCACTTCGGTACCGCAGCAAAATGAGCTGCACCTCATATGCACAACATAGTGCAAGCAATTGTCCTCTGCACCAGTTGAGACACATATGCATGCTCTAGATGCAGATAAAGAAAATTGTGATAAATTTATTTTGAGTGATACGAAGGTTAGGTAAACCATAGGATCAACATTTAAACTTTTAAACCGGTTTGGTTTCTTTTTTGTAAATTTTTGAATTAATGTCCTGAATTAGTGCACTTAAAAAACTTATTTTGATTGATCACTAATAATGAAAATTTTCTAATATTGCATTTACATACAAATCAAAGCTGGCTCATAGTAGCATAGTATAACGATGATGAATGCGATGGGTAAACAACATGATATAATCATATATACGGTAATAGTATACCATGATTTAGAAGAGCATAATGCAAAAATGCTTGTGATTTAGCAGTGAGATATTAAAGTTATAAGATTACTATGGAAATAAACTGTTGCATTGGGTACACCATGATTCAGAAAAAGCATGGCGACGATTCATACCTCAATATTGTTCCATATTTCTCTTAGTTTCTGGTCATACTTCCCCAAATCAGCGCCTAATAGAGTATATGCAAAAAATTTTGGAGCACAAAAAAAGTTCCTGAAACCAAAATTCAGAGAGAGAGAGAGAGCTAACCTGCAATGACGACCAGGGATCACAGGCGTGGCGGCCGGAAGACGGGGAGGGAGGTCGAAGGCTCGCTGGTGGTGCTGGGGTCGCGGCGGGACAGGGCGTCCGGAGTCGCCGGCGGGGAGGGAGGTTGCAGGCTCGGTGGTGGCTCGAGGCTCGCGGCTGGACGGGGCGTCCGGGGTCGCCGGCGACGGGGAGGCTGGTGGCGCGGCGGCCGGGGATCGCAGGCGGCGGCGGAGGTCGCAGGCTCGGTGGTGGCTCGGGGGTCGCGGCCGGACGGGGCATCCGGGGTCGCCGGCGACGGGGAGGCTGGTGGCGCGGCGGCCGGGGGTCGCAGGCTCGGTGGTGGCTCGGGGGTCGCGGCCGGACGGGGCGTCCGTGGTCGCCGGCGACGGGGAGGCTGGTGGCGGCGGCGGCTGGGGTCGCAGGGGCAGTTTGGGAACGGGAACGGGGATGGAGGGAGTTACGGAGAACGGAATGGGGTGTTGGCGTGTGACCGTGTGGGGCGGTTCGGGAACGGCAGCCGGGTGTGGTGCGGGAAGGGGATGGCGCGGGGTATTAATTTTCGGAGGCTATTTTGTTTCGCACGTACTGACGAAGATCGCGGGTGTCGGACGAAACTCACAGACAGATGGAAACAGTAGGATTTTTAAGTAGTAGAGATATTGCGTCCATGATTGACTTGAAGCCACAATCTCGTTCTTGTTTTCATAGGGGCTGGTGGCACGGTCACCCCATCTTCCATGATTGATGGCATCTCTTCAGTACGTGGTGTTGAAGTAACTCGGGGGCAAGTCAGACGGGATGTACGTGGTGGTATAGAAAATCTTTATCCAAACATGCAGAATTCGTCAGCCGGAGGAAATCGTAAAAGAAACGTGTTCGCTGATATACCCGTCCATGATGTAACTACAGGTATATAGGTCATAGTAGAATATAATTTGTTCTCCTTTTGTCATGGTTTCATTGTTGATTATTTAATGATGTGTGATGTGACTCATATACTATCTAACCAATGGACATACATCAGATGGTGGAACACAGCAGCCAAACGGAACATCGTGAGTGCTACACCTGCAGAGGTGAAAAGGCTAAAGAGAAACAAGTACATGCGCGAGTACCGCAAGCGAAAAGCAGAAGAATTAACAGCAACTACCCAGGTGCAGACGACCAACTCTCAAGGTACTCACAACGACGATATCTCCTAGAGTTAGACAAGTGCATTGTGATATGATTTTTGGTAGATAATGTGCCTTTTTGTTAACATATCGGTTTGATGATTTGACTCATGCATGGACCTTTTGTGCATATATCCTTTAATCACTTAGATTAACAATCACATATCAATTTATGCAGATATCCTTGATTTGACTGTTGAATCTTATGCCACACCCGTTGATCTTCAAGAAGGATGCTAACTCTACTACATGCGGGGGTAAACATAAACGGATTCGGGATGTGGGAACAAGTGTTGTGTGGAAGGAAGCACATGATCTGGGAGGTATCTATACTTATTCAAAAACTGAATGATGTATGTGAGGTTAATTAAATTTTGGCTGAGTAATAACATTGTTATCGATACCCATCATTTGTTAATTATGGTTAATTAATTTGTTTTGAACATGGGATGCTCCCCGGTTGATATATGTTTGTCTTCTTAACAAAATTTCAAGTGTTTCTTTGGGATGAGAAATATTTAATAGCTGGTTCCATGCTGATTATGTTTGGGGCTTTGTCCATGACAGCCGTAGTGATGACTCAACTGTCAACAGTTACATCCGAAACACAATGTCGAATAAACTCACGGAATCCACCTAGACCAGGTAATTAGTGCAACATCTATTTTAATTGTGGAATACAAGTAGACTGTGACACCACTACCACACTGACGCACTGTAGCGGCGGGCCAAATGGGCATGTAGCGGGGGCTAGGCCGGGCCGCCGCTACGCCTCCGCAGTTAGAAATGGAGGTTTGTAGCGGCGGCCCGTCACCAACCGCCGTTACAAAAGGCCTTAGTAATGGCGGTTGGAATAGCCAACCGCCGTTAATAATAACCTTATTAACGGCGGTTGTATATGCCAACCGCCGTTAATACGGTTATTATTAACGGTGCGCGGCAATATAGACCGTCGTTACTAAGGCCTTTGTAACGGCGGATTATATTGCCAACCGCCGTTAATATTTGAATACCGCAAAAAAGAATTAAATTACCGCCAACAGTGGAGAAGCTCACTGTGCTGTCCGAACCCGTGTATTTATACCGGGAATTTGTACCGGCGGTTGGAATTGTCCACCACCTCTAAAAAAACTTTAGTAACGGCGGATGATAATGTCAACCGCCGGTATAAATGCTGGCCCATTTTAGTGGCGGTTGGAAAAGACAACCGCCGCTATAAGTCCTCTATAGCGGCGGCTGGCATTTCCGGGTGGCCGGCCCAGCACTGTAGCGGCCGGCCGCTTTTGGCCACGCTACTAGGCCGATTTCGGCCCCGCCGCTACAGTGCTGTTTTGCTGTAGTGCACCCCGTGTCACAAATTCATAATCACACTGTACTAATGAAGGATTTGCATGTGCAAAAATATTAATCAATGGGCCATTTCACATAAAATAACATATTGGGGTTTTATTAGGGTTCTTATTGACCAAAACCCTAGCTATTGAGATCTCCAAAATTTTCCATGATAGTAACCACATAATTTTACATATTCTGGTAGAGCACCTCAAACCAAGATTTTAGGACATTTTTCCTGAATTTTTGGAGTGGCACAAATTTCTAGAAAAATCCAAACTAGGTTTCAAACAGCACCTGTTCATGAATTTTTGTAAATTTTTACAAGCAAAATACAAACTTTTGCCTATAACGAAAGTTACTCATCACAACTCACTGAACCCACAAAAAATTTGGTTTCAAAAACTACCAGGCAGAATAATTTTTATGGCCCAAAGAAGAACCAGCCGCTCAATGGCAAAGTTGTAGATTTGGGAAACCTCCAGACAACAGGACTCGCACAGGGAACGGGGCCACCGCCAGCTAGTTCGCGCCCATTCCGGCCGGACGAGGCACCGTCCTCCTGCACAACGCTGCCCCACGCGTCGTCCATCGCCGTGGTCGCGTCATTTTCACGCAGGAACTCCCACCGTCCATGGCCGCCATAAGAGGAGCTCGACGCCGCCGCCGCGCACAAACCCTAACCGCTGCCCCACTCGTCCGGACCAGCTCCCTCTTCACTTGCCTCCACTCGCCGCGCTCCAACACTTAAACAAAGATCGGACGCGCTGGCACAAGTGTAAAACCGTGAGCTTCAAGCATTTTAAAAATTGCACAACTTGAATTCTAGACCTCGGATTTGAACGATTCAAGATATTTTGGAAAGTTTGAGAATTTTACTTTAAAATGAAACGCGTGTACACATATGTTTATATGTCACAAATGAATGATTGAGCAACCTCAAGTTGCTATCACGACCAAGCAGTTTAACAGGATTGAGTTTTGAAAATTGCGTAACTTTCATATCCTAGATCCAAAATACTTGAACAAACACTTGTTCGAAAGTAGAGAATGTGTTCTCTGCCATAGTAGGATAATGCAAGTACTTTCTTTGGGAAAAACAAAAGATCCAAGTACTTTAAAGTGCTAATCCGTTAAGGGCCGTGAAAACTTTGCATTTTGAAAATTTCATAACTTTTGATATGCAAATCCAAATGAGGCAAATGAACATCCATTGGAATCCTGGGAAAACACACTTTACATGACCCTTCTTGGTTCACCCAAGTTCTATAGCAAAAATTTGAATTTAAGGCTCCTTAAGAAGGCCTCCCGTTAAGGACTTTTGAAATCGACTAAATTCAAATTTGAACCTTCTCTTTCTTATGGCTGATTAAGCATTATTGCACATATTTATGGTACATTTGATCATGTCATAATCATGTTTGTATTTTTGGGTAAGTACAGTCATATATTATGTAAGTTTAATCATAGAAAATCCACAAAATGTTAATTGCTTATGGTGCTCAATGTATAAAACTAATAAAACTCCTGAGAAAATGTTGTGGCAACCTATTATATAATGATTAGCCGTAAAAGTCATAACCCTGATATAGGTTAAGATGTGCTCGAAAATAAAATTTTCCAAATCATGTTTATTAATATTTTGTTAAGTGCATAATTGTAGTATGGCAGCCACCTAACCATGTGGTTGTTTCATTTGGCTCATGTCAACAATCAATCCTGCCCTACCTTCTTGATCATGGGCATTTATGCTAAGTAATGGATGTTTCTTATAATTAGAAGGTTGTCCCCATGAAATAACCTACATGTCTCATCATCATAACAAATCATCTCATCCTATGAGCATGTTTATTTTATGCAAACATTTCATTGCATCTTGTTATTGAGAAAGTTCCATGAGCTATGTAATTATGATTTCGCTCATGCTCATGCACTGCATTTGCATTCATATAGGAACCCCGACCGGAACTGAAGATCAAGGAAGGCACCAGCTGGAAGTGAGTGAGTTCGAGTGTGCTAACTGCGAACCCAACCAAGGCAAGCCCGGAGCATAATCCTATGTTTTTAAATTTCTATTGTGCATTTACGTTCAGGAGTTGATCGGAACTTAGTCGCATTAAATCCCTGTTCCCGTGGTTTTTGGTTAGGTATAAATCCTGATCGCTAGATGCTATGCTTAATAAATTCATCGGTAGCAACACCGAGTGATTTGGAGATCACCCAGTCTAGGGATGAATTATGGTTACTTTCACATGAATAATTGAAGACCGTACGGGGAAGTGCATGTGTAGGATGCGGTGACAAGGTTGGCCCTTGTGCGCCATAGCCCCGTACGTGTCGGTCAAGGACCGCTCGCTGTGACTCTGCGAGCAAGTATTGAGTTGTGTACCAAATGCATACCTTTTTATGGGAGTTGGTAAACTGATGTAACTTGAGAGTCGTAGTGTTGGACGGTCACTCCACCCTTTGTGCAAAGTGTTGGTCATGGTAGATGCACGGGTTTGTGAGTAGACGGAGGGTGTGTTATTACCCTTGGACCCGACGCTACTATGGTTGCATGTGGAATGCACACTCGGAGGGCGGACCCGGCTCATATCTACGATAATCTGGTGAAAGGTGGCCATGCGTGTTCTTAAATGATGCGTATGTCGTGCATTTGGGTTTCCCTGCAGGGTGTAAATCGATATATATCGCCGTCCCTCGCGGTGATGAGTACCACTTGTCTCGAGCAGATTGCTTCGTAGTAATAAAGAGAAGATGAAATGAAGCTTGCTATTTTTATAGAAATAAATTACGTATTGCAACCATGTTTGTTAGAATTGCTCACTAAATTTATGATTATGTTTCCACCCTTTTAACTTGGCTAAAACATGAAAGGTTTAAACTATATAGTGTTGTTTTCGCAAATTTCAGCAAGCCGAGTCAAGCCCCCTGCATGCTAGTGTCGGTTCTTAGAACCATTTTGACGGGTAAGCCTTGCAGAGTATATTAGATACTCAGGGTTTGCGTTTAAATTCATTTTCAGGAATCCCGCAGCCCGATTATTGTGATTGCTGCGGGAAGTTTGTGTGTCAAGGTGAGGAACCTCGGGAGTGGACCGTGGAGTGGATTCCCGCTTCACCGACTCAAGAGTGAGGCCACGCCATATGGACTGGTGTGGTTCTCCTAACTAAGTTGTATATATGTATCGTCGAGATGTTTACGCTTCCGCACAATGTTCATTAAATAATGTAAACTCGACAATTGCACTCTATGGTATTGTACTTAAAGTTATGGATTGTAATAACTACTTTATTAAATGCAAAAGTTGCTACTGGCACACTTTATATGATTATGTAATTGGTAAATGTATTGTTAATGTATGTGCAATGTACGTTCGCTTAGTCAAATGTCTCTCGATATGATCCTGTTTGACAATTCCCCTTGCTTTGCAAGGTAGGGGTGTCACATAGACGATTTTGTTTTATTATTAATTTGTTAAATTTTATACAGAATTATTGGACCTCACCATTGAGCCCTGTAACTTATCAGGTAAATTTTTGAACTTAACATTGTCAGGACATTTGTAGAAAAGGTGTAAATGGTGTGTTTATACATTAGTCTGTTATCATATATTTTATTTGCATTTTGATGAAGATATCCTTTATTTAACAATCAATTGTATAATTTGATAACCTTTATTCAGGTATCCTTGACCTGACAGTTGAGTCTTGTAACATAACAGGTAAAATATGAACAATATGTGTTTTGACTTTGGACAATATACATTTGTCTACATGTTAACATGCTACCTTTCACAGAGAATGACTGGGGAAGTGCAACACCTGAAGACTTGCAAAGGATTAAGAATAGCAAATACAAACAAGATAGCCATAGGCGTAAGAGGGAGGAAATGGCACAAGCTACTGAAAGGGAGTCTGCAGAACAGAAACGTATGTATACATGATATTGCTATTGAATTACTATGTACATGGACCCTACTTGTTAACCCTATCAGTCATGCACATAGTAAAGGTCTTGTTTGTGCAGGCGAACAACTTGATAAAAGAAATAGATATCAGAATGAGTATCGAAAAAGAAAAATGTCTGACGTACAGCTGGTAGTTGCAAATGCCAGTCAAGGGATAGAAGCTGTGGTACTTTTCACATCGCAGTTTACATCAGTGTAATAAATGATAGCTATGATCTTTTTAATGTCAGGTAATGTTTGTGATGATCATGTTAATGATCGTGGTAACTGGGAACCTAATGACTCGGCCCATATGAAATGTGGTATGAAGTTTTTACACCATAGTTGTTCACCAATAAATCTGTTTATGATTCTCTATGGCACTGACATAGATGAGGAGGACTTGGATACTGCGAATCTAGATGAGGAGTTATGTTTTGATGATGAGGAGGATGATGAGTTGAGGATGTTTAGAAGACCTGGTATGTACTGTATTCGGGTATATCATGTTTTTTACATCCAGAACTGAAATTTTATTAATCTTATGTTATTTTAGTCGCATGTGTTATGTTATTCATTTTTATTTTTCTTAGTAATATTTAACCGGTTATCTTATAATATGTTATTTTTGTTGTGTTTCTTTTCATGAGCAGATGTTCAATACAAATCCTATATAGTGGATAGTGGCATTAATGAAAATCATCCAGATCCTTATCACCATGTTTACAATAATCTACCGAGTAAACATGATGTTTTGAGGAAAGTCCGAAATTGTCTGTATTGTAATGCTAAAAGGATCACTGGCGAGGGGCCTTCATTCTGTTGTAGGAAGGGGAAGGTTAAGATACATATTCCTTCTGTACCTGATGAGCTGAGGAGGCTTTTCACCAGCCAAACCGACATAGATGCAAAATATTTTCAGAAGAACATCAGATATTACAATTCACATTTGTCTTTCACAAACCTCGGTGCCACCCTCGGTCGGCGTTATGCATCTGCTGCTGGAACTGGTATTTACACCTTCCCGGTTCAGGTCCAGGTGTACCACAAGCTTGATACATTGTCGCATGGAGAACATGGCCCAAGACATATGCAACTTTATTTCTATGACCCGGATGCTAATAACAAATTCGTTAGTGCGAGAGAATACTATTGTTACAAGGTGCAAATTAGAGAGGGGGAATTCAATGTTCTTTTCCATGGAGGTCGCCTATTCCAACAATACCTTGTTGATACTTACATTAAGATAGAGACAATGCATCTCGACTGGTATTCAAAACCGGCACATCAGAAAATAATTAGAGCTGACCTTTATCAGGTATTCCATATTGGACCATAATATGCTTCTCATTTTGGTTGTTTTGTTTTTAATAAAAATATTTTTTCTACTATTTCACATATTTATTATGCATGATAATTGATATCAGTGTTGTTGTTTTTTAGGGAATTCTTGACACTCTTGCAGCGTGGGAAACACGAGCATCAGAAACTGGACGTCGAATTGTTCTTCCAAGAACATTTCCTGGTGGTGATCGAGATGTTAAAGCAAGATTTCTTGATGCAATGACTTTAGTGCAGCATTTTGGCAAGCCAGACTTCTTTGTGACAATGACATGTAACCCATACTGGGAGGAGATAGTACAACAGTTTCTACCAGGACAAACACCTCAAGACCGTCCTGATATTGTGGTTAGGGTATATAAGGCAAAGCTTCGAGGCCTGGAGGATTTTCTAATCAAGAAGAAGCACTTTGGTGAGGTAGCAGCATATGCTCATGTCACTGAGTTTCAGAAGAGGGGGCTACCTCACGAGCACTTTTTACTAATTATGAAGAAAGGTAGCAAGTTGAGTAGCCCAGATGAGTATGACAAGTATATCTCAGCTGAGATCCTGGACAAAAATAAGTACCCAATATTGCATGACCTTGTGATTAAGCACATGTTGCATGGCCCATGCGGTGCTCTTGACCCAAAATGCCCATGCATGATTGATAATCAATGTCGTTTTCGTTATCCTCGGCAGTTTTTTGAAGCAACTCAGCAAGGTAAGGATTCATACCCTTTGTACCGTAGGAGAGAAGATGGACAGAAAGTGGAAATAAGGAAGAACACCTTGGATAATCGATGGGTGGTTTCATATAACCCTATTCTCCTAATGCGCTACAACTGTCATATTAATGTCGAGATCTGTTCCAGCATCAAAGCTGTTAAATACTTATACAAGTACATATATAAAGGGCACGATCGTGCATCATTCATGCTGGACAAATCAGAAAAATAGTGACACTATCATCAATGAGATTAAACAATACAGGGACGCAAGGTGCATAACTCCACCAGAGGCTGTGTATCGGCTATTAAACAATACAGGGACGCAAGGTGCATAACTCCTATTGTTCCACGTGGAACTAGGGCTCAAATAACTGATGCAACTTTACTACGGTCATCTATATGGGGAAAAGTGCACAAGATCATGCTAACTAAAAATATGAGGGCACAGATTGATCCTTGGTTCTCTGAATATCTTCTCAGAAGCTTAGTGGACCATGAGTGTTTGCCACAACATTTTTTTTGTTGAATAACTGAGATTTGTGCTTACGATATTTTTTTTGCGATCAAGAATAAGTTTTTATACTAGTGACTATAAACAAAATAAATTTGACTTTAGAGGATTTATTAACCCATGAGTGTTTACCGTAACTTTTTATAATTTTTTTTGCAAAAATAACTTTTTATAATCGACTACAAGATTTCTGCTTACAACATTTTCTTGAGATCTAGAATATCCTTTGTACAACAGACCATAAAATCTATTACAATTTTCTATAACAAGATTAGTAGCCCACGAGTCCTCGCTACAACTTTTCATGATTTTACAGCAGTGATTTCTGCTGGCGGCAATTTTTGTGATCTAGAATAACATGTGTACAATAGCCCGCAAAAACTACTGCGATTTTCCGAATTGACGTCCACCGCTTATTTCCCATGGTGACCTATTTATACTCTACCATGTAAGGAATCAACAAACAATTTCTTTATGCTAGGCATTGATCCATTTGTGATCACATCTCTTTTTGCCATTAAAGAATGTGGAAATGGTATGGGAATTGCCATAGAGCCAACCCGAATGTCCAACTTTCGTCCAACCGGATGAATATATGACAATTAAGTGTTTTAAATTTTCAAATGATGATATATAATTTCTATAATAACATGAGTTGTACATGAGTAGGACGATCGGATTGGACCTATAGCAGTACTCAAATGGTATATCTTCGCTTGGTCCTGTTCGGTACTGGTCAACTTGTGTCATATTTTCCCTCATATCAATCTGCGGACCATAAAAGCAAAACAGAAGGAACCCTGCCATAGAAGAAAATACTATTAGCCCCAACGACAGATTTTTTGTATTCTAGAAGATTTGTGATCATACATACTCACATTTTTCCCACTAAAGTAAGGCTGATTTCTCACATGTACTTCCTGTGACTTTCGATCATGCGCCTGCCATTTTTTAATGCTCGAATCCCAAATCGATTGCTTAATCAGTAGACCATTAACCTGTGCTAATTAATTGCTGAAACGGTGGAAGAAAAAAGCCAGCCGAATACGTAGCTCAGGAAAGAAAAACGGTTAGCTTTAATTGTCTAGTAGGTGGCGCACCCATCAGGAGACACATAGGCCTGTTGGTGCTTAGGTGGCAGTGGGGAGTGATATAATATATATCACACTCTGGATGTGATTTAGCGCTTCCCTATATATATATAAGTATTAAATCTCCCTGGCGATGTACCCTGATTCTGCCTCTTCAACATCAAAAGTCACATCCAATTGTGTTTGAATTCACTAGGATCAACAAAGAGCACTTTGCTGAGTGCTTTCCATCGACGAACTCGACATAGCGTTTGCCGAGTGAAAAAAAAATACTCGCCAACCATTGCTCAGTGCTTTCCATGCAATGGTGGCGGCGGCTCTGGCCAGGACCGTGGCGGCAGTGGCTCCGGCGAGGGACACGACGGCTGTGGCGGCTCCGTGAGCGCGGGAGGGGAGGAGGGACCAATGGCTGTCCATGTGCCTCCAGCCTGTCCAGGTCGCGTCGTCTCCGCCATCCCTCACCAAGACCTCGAGCCGGCCAGGGAGGTCGCGCCTCCTCCGCCGCTGCTCCCCGGGCCCTCGCTGGGGATCTGAGCCCCTTGTTGGGGCTCCCAGCTGGCCACATCTCGATGTCGCGCCGCCTCCACCGCCCTCATAGGGACCTTGAGCCGCTCGAGGCCGCCGTAGCCGCGCCGCTGCTCCACTTGGGTGACGCCATCCCCTTCCGCGCTCGAGAGAGAGAGACAGAGAGCGCGGGAGGGGAGGAGGGACCAATATGAGACCGGCATTTTAGAGCCTTGGATTAGGGACCTGGTTTTTTTTTTTTTTGTAGAGTGTCCATATTATACAGCAAAGAGCTGTTTTGCCGAGTGTTAACTTAAACACTCGACAAATAAATTTTCTAATAATTCAATAAATTAAAATTATCAAACAAATTCTAAATTAATTAAATCTTAACATGATTCAATTTATATGATGTATTACCTATATAAAATGATTTAAAGTCAAATTCAAAATCAACCATCAATTTGACTTCAAATCTTAAGGACTCATTCTCAACTATAAGGTTCTTCTTTAGAGATTATTAGTTTTATAAGCCACGTATGTGCCAACTTCTACCAAACTTTCTCCACTTTTTATCGTAGCTTCCAGGTATCATGCCATCACATCAAAACAAGTTTCATGAATTTTAGACTTTATTTGTTTTTTAGAATTTTAAAATCATTTGGAGACACGTAAATGACCATATTTCTTAAATGAGGTATGCAAAAAAAATTCATTTCATAGGTATAGGTATCAAAATGGGCTAATAACATGAATATAATTTTTATACTCATTTTACTTTATTATTTGAATGACTTGTAGTTCAAATTTGATTTTATTCAAAAAATTGCCTGAAATGTAATTATTTAACTAAATATAGCAAACAATGAAAAAAATACTAAATTTTAACACGGAGTAACACTTGTTGTATGTTGAGAGCATTAAAAATTTTGAAGCAAGAAGAGAAAAACTATTTATAAATACATTTGATAAACCCTCAACTTTACCGACTGCCATAAAAAATACACTTGCTGAGTACCACAAAACATTCTAGGCAAAGACTCATCTTTGCCGAATGTTCCGGAGTCAAGTTTTCCCGTAGCGCACGTGCTAGCACCTAATTGGTGGGCACGATTTTGTTTTGACTTCGTAGTTTCAAAATAGTACTTCTCTATTGGAAATTCATTTTCAAATCCGTTTACCATTATGTGCTTCAAAATTAATTCAATAAAAATGAGATCCCACATGCATATTTTTCTTAAATCAAAATTTAAACTTTGAATTTGAATTATTCTAGCATTGAGATTCTAATTGTTGAAATTGAATGTTCCAATAGCTCAAATTATTTGTTCCAATAGTAGAAGTCAATTGTTCCACTATTTTTAATTTTTAAATTATATTTCTAAAAAAATTGAATTATTCTAACAGTGAAAATAAATTATTCCAGTAGTAAAAATCAGTTGTTCTAGTAATAATAGTACCTATTGTTCTAGTCGTGATATTAATTTGTTCTTGTATTTTTCATTTTTTATTTTTGAAAATATATTTTTATTTCCTTTTCAATTGTTTGAGCTGTGAAAATAAGTATAGTACATGTTACTAATAAATATATTTTTTTGAATATTAAGCATAAAGGTATAAATATTATATTTTGACCCATGGGCATAATGGGTCATATTACCTGCAAGCTATACGGCTATATGTAGCACGACCTGAATATATGGTCGCGACCATGCATGGGCTCCCATACTCGAATAAGCCTGGGAGCTCATTATCCACTTATAAGATATCACACTAATCGGAGTGGAAATTGAGCATGCATGCAGCGCCTCGCTTACTCGAGTAAGCATCGGGACTCATTATCCACTTATAAGATATCACAGTAGTCAGTGTGGAAATTGACTATGCATGGTGCGGCTCCCTTACTCGAGTAAGCTTGGGAACTGTTGGGGGCTCGAACTAGTGCCCACCTCGCAAGGAGGTTTCACGCACCTCGCCCCTTCCTTTTGACTAACCCTAACCGGGTTTCTCGCTAAGCGTGCATGGAGTAGAGCCGCCGGCCCGACGAAGTGGGGCATGAAGCGGCCAAGGCGGAAGTGGCGCGAGGCAAAGCGACCTCAAGGGGTGAAGCGACCTGGGGAACTTCGTCCCACGATGCTTCTAGGTCGAACACTTAGCTGGCGCGGAGCTGGACGTAGCGAGCGCCGAGACTAGAATGCCCTTTGAACTGACCTAGGGTTGCCGCCTTTTAGTTGTACCGAGAGTAGTTGGCGAGGGGTAAAACAGTCATATAAAGTTGTGGTTCCCCATGACTATAAAAGAAGACCAAGAGTCACCTCAAAACATACGTGTAATCTATGAGTTAACTTCGTTATTAGGAGTTGGTACCTTGCCCCTTTTTCCACTGTTTTCCTAGTATTGTATTCGATTGTGTTCGGTGGGCTAAGCGCAATCGTTCTTCAGCGCTTAGCACACCAACATTGGCGCCTACGGTGTGTGAGCCTGAAGTACAAGCTCGCGATGGCCACATCCACGAGCACCTCGGCAGCCGCTCAACCACTTCGAGAGCTGTAGGCCGTACCACTAAGGACTACTTCGACGCAACCAGAGCAAAGAAATAGACTAGCTTCGTAGTTAACACAACTCTAGATAGAGCAATCACCACATGCAGAGCAAGGCGACAGCAGAAGCAGAGCCGTCAAGACCAAAATCCAGGCTAGTTGCCAGCCATTCAAGAGGAAAATGATTCTAAATGCAGCAAAAGTTCAGCCAACAGCCCCGCAGTCATGCAACAGTTTGAAAAGCTACGAAGAGACAACTCATCCTTGCAAGAAATGAAAGGAAAGCTAATGCAAGAGCTAGCCTTGAGAGTGTAGCTGGTGCAAGAAAGAGACCCAATGTTCCAAGAAAGGCGCAAGCACCCAAAACTAACAAGCAAAGTCAGGCGCCTGCAAGCAAGGGCGAAGCAACAATGTTCCGCAAAACAAACAAGAGTTACAATTGACTGTGACCCCGAACAAGACCCAGAAACATGCAACGAAATAGCAACAAACCTAGACTTTGAGGACGAAGTATTGCCCATCAGAAGGCCCGGAGCGGTAACAGTCGATAGGGACTCGTCGCTATCAGGGGACTCCAAAGAGCACCGTACCCCCAACAATTCAGAATGGGAACCATCCCAAGTACAGAGGAGAAAGGGACCCGAGGCAATTCATCATCAGTTATAAAGCAGCAATAACCTCGACAGCAGGAGACAAAGTAGCACTGGCAAAAGTATTTGCATGCGCCTTGGAAGGGCCAAGAGCCAACTGATACTTCAACTTACAGCCGAGGTCAATCTAAAGTAGGGAGAACCTCAGAGACAAAGTAATAGCCTATTTCAGAGGATTTCTAGGAGCATCAGAAGCACTCAAGCCTCAAACACATATCGCTGTAGCCAAGCAAGTTACTCTCATATTACTACAAAAGGTTCCTTAGACAGAAGTGCTCGAAGAGCTGATGATAGAATATGCCATCCAAGGACTTCGAGCAAGCCCCCTAAGCTCAAAGTTCACGAAGAAACAGCTGCTCACACTACAACATATGTGCAACAAGTTTGAAGAATATTGCCGATCAAGGACATACTACAAAAGAAGAATTTCGAAGCTAAAATAGCTTCACGATCCACAGAACAACAACTATACGCATAGAAAGAAGGCAAAGCCACAAGAAAACATGCAAGACGACGTCAACAACATATAGAACAAAAACAACGAAGACAATACTCTGCAAAACCAGTGAAGTTAGCAGAAAGAGGTAGGGAACAGCCGCACAAAAGGGGAAAGTTTCAATAACCACGACGACTAGCAATCTCACAAAAAGCCATACTACATCTACTGCGAGGGCCATGTGGGGCCCAAAACTTTGGACTATCTGAAGACAAAGGAAATAATGTGAATATTGGAGCTAGATAAAAAGCAAAACGAGAGGCCCGCGGTGATAAACCACACAACAACAGGACACTAGGCTCAACAGTTGAACCAACAACCAAACGTTCAGAACCACTACTACCCACACCAACCATATTATCCAACCCCTTACATCGGAAAGAACCACCATTTGCAACATCCACAGATTCAAGCACCACCAGCCCAAAACCATGCGAAGCAAGATAACAGGACACCGTACTCAGAACCACTGATGCTGCCACCGCCGAAGATTGAAGTGCTCAGCAAACATGTCACCGACCGCAACCGCTGGCTGCGAAGGATTTATCGGCATGATGTCTGGAGTTTCCAACATCGACTTCAAAAACAAGAGACAATGAAGGGGCCCGATAAAGAAGTCAAAGTGGTCGCATATCCCAATAACATCCACAGAAGCTGATCTCGAGTTGAAAAGTTACCCTCACGTAGATGCCTTCGTGACCGAAGTTTTGCTAGGCAACGAGCCAGGTAGACATAATCTTCTATGCAACTCTCCTCAGAATGGGATACACAGATTAATACTTGGAGCCATCTAGCGTACCTTTGTATGGATTCAGGGGTAAAATGGTGGAACGAGCCGAAAAAATAAAGCTACGAGTTTCCTTTGGCGGCGCTAGCAATCCAAGAACAGAATTCATCATATTAGATGTGGCGAGGCTAAACTATCCATACTTCGCAATCCTGGGAAGAGCTACAATAAACACATTCGAGGCAGTAATTCACAACACATATCTCCGCATGAAGATACGAGCCGCAAACGGAGTAATAACAGTGAAAGGAGATCAGCAGATAGCAAGAAACATTGAAAAGGGCTACACGCCGGGGATATCAAAGATCCACAACATCGAAGTATTCACCAAAGAGTACCTAGAAGAAGAAGCCAAAGCCAGCAGCGAAGCAGCACTAGCAGAGAAAGCAAAAAGGCAAAAATAGTATCAAGTGAAGCAGCCCTGGAAAGCATCCAACCAACACTACACCAGCCAAAAAGCTCAGCAACCCAAGCGCCACCAGATGGGTTCCGAAATTCAAGCAGGGCAAGAACGAACCCGAAGGGCTAGAAAGAACGGCAAGCACATAGACAAGGGCGAAGCCCTCCTATGACAAAATATCAAAACAAACTTCGCAAGCGATGTGGCATAATGCAACAACAAAAAGTAAAAGACCGCAATGACAAGCAGCAGCAGCGCCCGCGGATTGCGGATGGCCTTCAAAAGCGCATCTAAATCAACATTGTAATCGCATGACCTCACATAATCAGAAGCGGAGTCACGTGCTAGTAGCTAGTAGCACGTATTTCTTTTAGAATTTGAGCAAAAACATCAAAATGACTGTACTCTTTTCCTCGTAGGGGAAGCGCCACTACGGGCGCGAGGTTTTTAATCAGGCGGTGTATGTAGTAGCAACACTATGAAGTACAATGTTGCGCCTTTCCCCAAAAAAGCAAAAGTAGATGAAGTGACTTCCAAAAGTATCGAATGTCTATGTCGTATACTTACCTTTCGGGTATACAGATGATAAAGGAATGGTTAATTAGAGACACGGTGACAAATCAATGAAGATAAGACTAGCGGAGAGGGCCCATCGAGTGGTCCCTGACCAGTATGGAATAACACAAGATTCCATATACCGGTATGGAAATAAGGCGGGCGTCAAGACCGACGTATGATGACTTGAGCAATAACTAAAGGAGCAATTTGTAGTCTGTTAGGACTCTGAATTAATAAGGAAAGCTTAGAGATAGAGCTTCCGAATATGTCATCCATGTAATCGACTAGGACTCTGTATGTAACCCTAGCTCCTCCGGATGTGTAAGGCGGAGCAGGGATCCCCGAAAAACTCTCCGACAACTCGCAATTAGCAATCTGCTAAAGGAAATACATTTACGTAGGGTATTACTTTACATCGAGAGGCCTGAACCTGTCTAAAATCTCGTGTTCTTGTATGTTCCGTGTGTTGCACCATCGAATTCCACGCTCGTGAGGGACCGGGTAGTACTAGTGCCGAGTTTAAGACTCGACAGTTTAGACATTCGACACCGAGGAAGACCTCAAAATATAGCTGCACTCTGCTGGGCACAAACAATATACTCCGGAGCGTTGGCTAGAAAAACGTTCTCACTTCGCTCCCAACGACTGAGAGACGGGTATGGCGTTTTCCTTAAACAAACGAATCGTCGAGCTGCAAAGGGGCTCGCATTTATCATTCAAAATGTTCTCACTTCGCCCCTAGCGACTGAGAGAGGGAAGTGGCGTTTTCCTTAAACAAAACGAATCGTGGAGCGGCAAAGGGGCTCGCGTTTATCGGTTCAAATGTTCTCACTTCGCCCCTAGCGACTGAGAGGGGAAGTGGAGTTTTTCTTAAACAAAACGAATCATTGAACCGCAATGGGGCTCGCGTTTATCGTTCGAAACATTCTCATTTTGCCCCCAGCGAGTGAGAGGGGGAGTGGCATTTTTCTTCAACAAAATGAATCATTGAGCCGCAAAGGAGCTCGCGATTATTGTTCAAAACATTTTTGCTTCACCCACAAAAAGCACAGCACTACGGTGCGACAGCCATGAAAATCGATTCTTCAGCAGCAAAGCAAAAACAATCAATTTTTGACGTGGACAAAAGGATGCTCCAGAAAAATTAAAACGACATTTACAGGGACCATGCGCAACATTTCGCCCTCGTACGAAGGCCATAAAAAAATGCAAACGCAACACCTGTCCTTGGTGAGGTAACATCACTCGGCCCAAGCGACACGTTCTTGTACCATCGCTGCAGGATAAAGATGGCGACGGAAGTACGAAAACGCTCATCCATCCAAGGCCCAAGCACGCCGAAATGTTGCGAGACCTCCCCTCCGGCGAGATCGCCTAGCCAGCGTGTTAACAAGACCTCCGTGCAAAGGCTAGTACCACGGCGAAGTGCGCCAAAACCTCCAACTCTCTTTCATTGAGCAGCTGTGTCTCGAGGACAAGAGCAGAAGCGAGACGCCGCATGAACGAAATCACTTGTAGAAGAGTGCAGCAGACCTCTTGAAGCCGATTGATGAAGCATGAACAATGCAAAAGCACAGAATTCAAGAGTACAATGAAGGTCTCTGAGACATCCTCTACTAGAGACCCCGCTTAGGCCGCAACACTGATGCGACCACTTAGAGGGCTCCTAGGGTCGCGAAGTGCGCCGAAACCTCCCAAGTCCCAGCTTTTCGTCTGTCTGCCCAAGGCAAAAGGCTGAAGTAGAACCCCAGTGCATGCGCAATCGTGTAGAGGAGCGCAACTCCGCACACTGAAGTCGATTAGAGAAGCGCGAGCGAGCCAGCCAAAACTACAATCCTGGAACGGCAAATTCCGAGGGTGTAGCATAACAACACACATAAGCAGAGAACAAGAGGCACAGAAAGCGTGGAGTGTGGAAACAATGACAAAAACCGCACGGTTAAACACACAATCAAGAGTGCCCCAAGACAACGACGCAATCGGAGAAATTTAGCGCAAACAAATGACGAAGCGACATGTATGCTTTCCCTCATCCACAAAGCTGGGATGTTATAGTTTAAAACAGTTTGGCAGTTACAAAAATCAAAATACAAGGCCCTATTCAAAAAATCTCCACTACTCCGCCAATATTGCCCCCTTCATAGCGGGGTACATCATAAGCCAAAAAACATATCCGCTGGGTCGCACAAAGGGATTTCAACCTTAACACTCACTTCCCCAAAATCGACCGTTGGCGAAGTAGTGGGCCAGTCCTGAAAAAATTTCCTTAGGTTGCACTTTCCCTTGGCATACCGAATGCTAACGTCATTCCAAAACTCAGGAAAAATTACCTCGATGGTGTAAGGCACGATAACGCTCATAGCAACCTCAGGTAATCCGAAGGTAGCTTCGCTACAAAACGAGAGGCGTAACCGCCAACACGAAGCTTGGCTACGACTCATTCGCCACAGAGGCTGATTCGTGCGAAGTAACCATAAAAAAAAACGTTATAAGAGTTCATTCCTTCTTTATGACAACGCTCGATTTTCAAAACGTGGGCTTTACAATATATCCTACTCGGCCTAGGAAAAAGACTTAGGGTGATCCCCCAAGTCAACAACAGGAGCCTATGTAGGCCACCCTGTGAGGCTACCCCTGCGACATCGTCAAGAACATCTAAATCCCTAAGGCTCGTATGACGGGGAGGTCGATGTACGGCGCTAGTAACAACCTCACGAGCCGAAGAAGCACCAGCAGGAGTGCTCGACTCGGGGACTTCGCGCCTGATGCATATCTTGCACTACGCCCGTCGTAGCACCCAAAGGCCCTCTGCCAAGGAACTCTCAGTGTCGTCCCTGCCAGCAACCAAAGCCGCAAAATAGCTCAGATGAACACTAGAGCTTGACCCACAAATGTCACTTTGCGAGGAATTAGCAGGAAGACCCAAAGTTTGGGTCAACCCGAATACGTCACTATCAGATTCCTGTGTAGGCCCTTCACGCGGAACCTGCGTAGGTTAAAAGCTATTACAAAATATTGTTCCACATAAAAGAGGCAACTGCGCCTCCACAAAAATCAGCCTAAACAACCTCGTCAATCGAGTGGGAAGCAGTGGGCAAAATCGAGCCCTCTCAATCATGGCGCGAAGTGGAGCTCGGGTTTCGCCGTTCTTCAGACATCGTCACGGCGAACGCTTGCCCCACCGAGAACCCAGCATCGTGCTGGTGCCGCCTTTCCGCCCTGCTCCACCGCCCTCGCCTTCTCAGCATCAAGAGCTTGTGAAGTTAAAAAACAATCAGAAACGAATTCAGAAAAAACAAGGGACACCTAAAACATGCAAATAGACTATGCACCGTGTTCAGGCGGGTCACAGCTTCTGAGCGGGTTTCTTCGCGATCGTGAGCAAGTCAGTAGTCATACACAATGCATCGAGCAGGAGCATGCGCCGTCTTGCTCATGGCTTCGCGACAGTCACGATCGGTGGAGACTTCGACCGGATTGGCCAAATCGGTGACATGTTGGCAATCGCGCCCGTCTAGCAAGTTAAGCGCAGCCTCCGCGGTGAAAAGTGAAGCATATTTGCATCTCTTTTCAAAAACGCTTGGCACGGCGGGAAGTTGCGCCTCCAGCCAATTGAAAAAGTTGGCCTCCGGATCAGCACCCTATGCGGCCACAAAAGGACGAACATGAGCGCCAACCTCGCCAAGCGAAGTGCTCAGAAGGGAGCTTATCCTCACCCCCTCGCGGCAAAAGCCTTGTTGTGACACGCGAACCTCAACAACAGCGAGGTCATCTCTAGCTTCACAGTCTTCAGCTCTTGCCTCATGGCCCCTAGATTTCATTGCGAAGCCGCCAAGGCATCCATGATCTTCATCGCATCCTCTTTGAGCTGCTCAATATCTAGCTCAAGCTAGGAGTACGCCTCCTTGTCGGTCGCAAGCTCCTTCGTCACCTCAGATAAAGCATGGCTAGCACGAATGGCGGCAACATCTTGGCTCTTGCGAAGTGAGGTTTGCAACTCCGCGGCTAGTGCCTCCTCCGACAAGCTTGGACGTTGCTATGCCAAGTGACAGAGCAGCAGAGATGGCCCACTAGCCAGCAGCAGCAACCGCAGCGGAATAGGGAACAACAGCTGAAACAAACAAAGATGAGAGCGAAGAGTGAAACGTCAACCGGCGAAATAAAAACAAGACACAAGTTACCTCATTCAGAAACAGTGGCGACAGAGCCAACAAGGCGGCTAGGATCGCCAGAGCCCTCTGTAAAACTAAAGAAGTTAAAAAAAAAAAGAAAGAGGAAACAGGGAACATGCAAATCCAAAGCATTAAGATCTTACCTCGCTCGGAAGTGTCCTAGTATAAATACTAGTTGTATCAAAGCCAAACTCAGACTATAATGAATTAAGAAATCCACCTTATGGTATTCCAACCAAGATTTGAGTGACTTGATCCAAATTTCTTGCGAATTCAACATCGATTTGTGAGAGACGGATTCACCCGTATATGTGAAGGTTTCTCTGGGACCCCGTAATGTGAGCTCTACTGTTTCCAATTCGGCTGCACTGTTTTGTGTGGATTAGTCCTGGTTGTGGTTTTGCGGTTGTTCGGAGATCGAGTCAAACTCCACAAGGTTTCGGTGCCTCTCTCCCCGTCTCTTGGTGACATCCAACCTTGGCCAGTTCTAAAGCTATCCGGATTGTGTTCGAAGTTCGTGAGATCGAGTCAAGTTCAAGGATTCGGTGCCTCTCTCACGTTGCTTTACACATGTCCAACCTTTGTCAGGTATAAAGCTATTTATCCCGGCTGATTTTCAGCTAGTAATCATCCATTGTACCTACTGTCGTGAAGATCGAGCCAGCCGTCAGGTTTTCCCCTATCAATATTGATGTCGGGATCGCCGCCGTAGCTGACCATGGCCGGATAAAATTGCTCAAGTGAGCTAAGGCAGTCAGCGTCAGCTTGTACAACTAAATGTGGTAATGGTTCAAGACAACTAGCACAAACTGATGGCAGAGAATCACAAGCCCTATGACAAAGTTGTCACGGAAAACAACAACTTTGTCCTCTCTCGGCAGCAATTCCTCTCTGCCAACCAAGTGTCGGTACCATGATATCAGGACAACGTAGACCAGCTCCATAATATGTTCAGAGGTCATAAGCAAAGGCTCAATTAGAAAAGTGCGGGGATTGGAAACCTTTTTAGGCTTTGAATGGTGGTGGCGCGGGTAGCACCTACAGCTTCAACCTCGGTCCCATCAGCTTCTATGGAGGCATCATCGAAGGCAGCTTTCTCTTCGCCGTTGGCACTAGCCTCACCAATCCGATCACCCTTCTCATCATCCGCATCACCACTATCACTGGAGGTGCCCAATTCGTCATTCCAAACACTGGAACCGCCGCTCTCATCTTTGGAGTAAGTCGCCTCCGAGCGGGAAGTGCGGAGCTGCCACTTTTGGGACCTAGCGACGCCAGCACTAACCTCGCCAGGCGCACCTTCACAACTAGCCGAAGTCTCTTCACTCACTGGTGTGGTTGCCTCCCCGTAGAGCACCATCTGGAGAGACCAAACAACACCAAGTGAACCAAGTTAGAAGCACGCACGAGGCCATGGAACGAACAAGCGTGAGCTAATGCAAAAACACAAGACACGAAGTAACTGAAAGATTACGTGAGCAAAGCGAAGGAGACTGAACTGCAAACGAAGCAACCAAGCGAGCTGATGAAGGCAGGAGGTCGAAGAAGGTCTAGGTTAAAAAGACCTTTCACCGGGAGGAGTCTCGTCCTATCACTACGGAGCGTTTATATAGGCACCAGGTAAAATCTAGGGCACTCGGGATAGCAAGGCGGCGGCGTAGCCGGTAAAAGGCCAACTCGTTGCGCCACCAAGCCGAAGCGGGCCACTCGGAAAGAACGACAAAGAAGCGCGAAGGGTAAAAAGGCCTAGACAAAGCCAACAGAACAAAAATCAGTGAAAGATCCGCAAACAAAAATCTCATCAAGATTCGCTTCCGAAAAATTGCGCAAAGCGAAATTCTCGGAGACAAACCCGGGGAGTGGTGAAACTTTATCGACAAGAATTGTTGCCAAACACCGAGCAAAATAGAGGGTTCAGCAACAAACCCGGGGAGTGGTGTTTTCCTCCCTCCGCTCGGTGGCTCATCCGGGCTCAAGCGAAGTTTGAGCGACTTCCCTCGTTTGAGGGCGAGCTCGTCCCTCAAGGGGTTAATGTTGGGGGCTCAAATTGGGGCCCACCTCACAGGGAGGTTTCGCACCCTCCCTCCTTCCTTTTGACTAACTCTCACCAGGTTTCTCGCTAAGCGTGCAGGGAGCCGAGCCGCAGGCCCGACGAGGTGGGGGCGCGAAGCGACCCTCTGGAATTTTGCCCCATGACGCTTCCAAGCCGAGCGCTTAGCTGGGGCAGAGCTGGACGTAGCGAGCGCGAAGACTGAAATGCCCTTTGAACAGACCTGGGGTTGACGCCTTTTAGTTGTACCGGGAGCAATTGGCCAGGGGTAAAATGGTCATGTAAAGTTATGGTTCCCCATGACTATAAAAGGAGACCAAGAGTCATCTCAAAACACACATGTAATCTATGAGTTAAGTTTGCTATTAAGAGTTGTTACCTCGGCCCTTGTTCCAATGCTTTCCTAGTATTGTGTTCGATTGTGTTCAGTGGGCTAAGCGCAATTGTTCTTCGGCGCTTAGCACACCAACAGGGACTCATTACCCACTTATAAGATATCACTCTAGTAGGAGTGGAAATTTGTCCTCTGTTCATAGTGCTTTGAATGCACTATGAAAAAAATGTTCGCATCAAATCACTATGAACATTGTTATTTTTCACTGGTCTTCAAGTTGCAACATTGTTGTGGGGTTGCAACTTGTGGCCACCATAAGAAATTCGGTTAATTTCATAGGCTTCATAGAGTTGAATGTATTAACGGTTGAATAGCACTTTGATCAAACTATAAGACATAAAGTGGCAAGAGAAAGAATATTTGTCATTGATTTAATTTGCATAAGATTGTTTAAATGATGCATTCACTTGACCTGTAGTTCCCCCTCAGCCATCCCCAAGCAATGTTTAGGATCTGGAATATTATATGTACTTTGACAGATCGAAAAGCAGAAGCAGGGTACTTTATATTTTTTTGACAGAAGCATGATTCTCATTGATAAGATAAGTTAAAGACGTCCTTGTGTGGCGTGATCCAACTTGCTAATTGTATACCGCCGTCTATAAAGTGACCGTACACATTTTGGAAGTACATACACATTCATTTCGTGGTTTATTCCATTCTGTTTTGCTTCATCGATCTTTGTGAGTTGGCAGCTTGTTCCAATGTAATTGGACATAGTCAGCAACAACTGTCCTCATTCACAGCGTACTGGAGGAGAATCAAAAGAAGAACAATACAATTTAAATAAGACAAAAATATAGTAATTAAATTATATAATCAGTGGAGGATGGTGTACTCTCCATGTCTTTCTGATCGCACTTACTATATATTATGATTATTTTGGGATAATGCTGATGTGCAACCACTAGTTCATAAAGTTAATGGCGACAGTTTTCATGACCTTATACTATTATTGGGCCAACAAATACACTTTGCATTGATTCGTCCATAAACGAAGCATAAAATATTAAAAAAATTTGGACTTAACTTGATTTGATGTGATAATGCCCCTTTTATCACAGAGATATGTTAGGTGATCGAGAGGCATTAATAATTAACGGATAATAAGTTATTCACGAGGCAAAATATCAAGCAAAATAAGATAGGGTACATTTTATAGTAACTGAGTCCAGCACAGTAAGTACGTTGTCATAATACTTTCCCCGGAAAGTAAGAGCGATTAACAGTTTGGACGGCAACATGTGTACAACTTAACATCAGACTTCCAATCTTCCGTCTTCCTCGATGACGTTAATGCTCATAATTCCTAATTTATCTTCTTGCATATACTAAGGGAGATGGGAGGAGCAGTCATTCAAAGACTTCAGTAACATTTTGAACTCTACTAAATATTCGAAATCATTTCGTGTGCTGCTCAGGACCTAAAACATGGAGCCATAATTACTCCTATTATGTCACTACAGGATATCCGCTCTTTAGAGACAACATTGTAATTCACATAGCGGCAGGTTTAAAGAAGTCCGCTGCTATAGTGGCAAGATGACTTTTAGCGGCGGATGGTCCATCTCCAAAAATCAATTTTCAGAAGCGGACTATGTTATGACCCCACTCTATGCATAGCCATTATTTGTAGAAGCGGACCATATAGCATAGTACGCCTCTAAAAATAAATTTTTAGGTCGATGTAACCTGTCCGCCGCTAAAAATCTGAGGGTTCTTCTCTCTAAGATCTATAGACTGTTTTATTTTTTTTCATTGGCCCATTTGACTGAACTGAAGTGGAGAGGGCGTAGGATGTAGGAGGGCCGGCTGGTAGCGGTAAGGGAACCCTAATCGCTCCTCTCACCAGCTGCTAGCAGCTAGGCGTGGCCTCCTCCGCCGTCGGACTTGGGGCGGGCGGATGCGTCAGAAGGCGGGACTTCCTCAACCAGTCAGTCAGCCTTGGGGCATTAGATCCGTCGACGGGGAGCTCTTCTCCACGCACCGGTCACGTCGATCCTCCATGGTAGTGTGTCAATAAAGAGTTTCACTCATTTTTGTGAGCAAAACCAGCACCCGTTGGCCTAGTTGACGACCATACTATCAGAATTTGCTACTCTCATGCTTCTATATTTCACGAGTTTCCTCCATGGTAGTGTTGTCACCCTCTAGAAGTTTTTTTCCCAGGATGTGTAAGCCACTTCGAGGAGTAAGTCAGGGAAATCGGGGAAGGAGTAGTCATTCAAAGACTTAGTAAATTTAGGACTCTTAATATATTCAAAGTCACTTCATGTGCTGCTCGGGACCTGAACACATGGAGCACTGTTTTCTTGCCTATGCTCTGCCTTTACTGTGGCATCACATGTTTTTGCTTTTTTGCATCATCATCTCTCTCTCTCTCTCTCTCTCTCTCTCTCCTCATTAGCCGGCGGCCCCGGCCACTCCTACACGCAAGGATACAATGGGGTGAAGTCCTCTTCTCTCCTGCCGTGGCAGGCCGGCTATGAGTCGGCAGATTCAGCCAGAGGGAGGCGAGAGCTTGTATTAGAATGGCAGGCTGAAACGATTTTTCTTATTTCGTTACTTTTTTCTAGTGCCGGTCGAGGATGCTACAGTGATATTTCTGGTGTGGGTGGCTGCACCCGTCGTTATTGACATCGATTTGTAGCCTTGGAAACATAGTGGTGGGTTGCCACCGCGATAGCATCTTTTTGTCGATAGTATCTTTTTTTACCGCCACTTGAGATTTTCGTCTCGCCACCTTTTCTCCGTCACCACACGCCGCTGGGGCTGCTATATCACCAGCCACAAACAATAGATTGTGAAGTTTCTGTTAGAAAACCAGCCGCGGAAGCAATTCCCCAGGATCATCAAGCCAAGAACACAAGATCACGAAAAGAGAGAGACGCCGAAACACGATGTTTTTGTACGAGGTTCAGCGTGTGCCTACATCCTCGGGGCATGACTACGGGCGCTCCTCCCCATAATAACTGTAGCTATACGGACATCCAGGAGTATACCGACACACGACCTGGCCGCCTCTAGGGCACGCCTCTCCCGGCCGCCGTCACCCCTTGTCTACTACATCTGTTGTCTCTTGCGGTTACAACGGTGGTGCCCCCACGTATATATGAGCCCGGGAATACAAGTCCGACACAAACTCTATCCCTATCCACCTAATACGACTCAAGTCTAATTTGTAACCGACTCGTGTACACATATTCGACACAAATCCAACAGTTTCAGTTCTATAATAGTTCACGGACCCTCGCTTGGCTCTAGAGCACCACCGTCATTTTGTCGAGTTTACTGTTCAAGGTATAGAGCTAGATTGAATTTACTAGGGCTTGGAAACGGTTGCTAGGGTTGAAGATTGGTTGTTTTAGGAGTGAGGATATGTTGTTCCATGGGTAGAAACCAATTCCAGTGATGGAACTCATTTGTTCTAGGCGAGGAAGACCAGCAGCCATGGCTGTGCTCATGGAGATGAACACACACACACACACACACACACACACACACGAGAGAGAGAGAGAGAGAGAGAGAGAGAGAGAGAGATTATCATTTGCCATAGAACAATTGGTAGCACAAATCGACCACCATGTCATTGGCCACAGAACAACAAACTAGGATAGGATATCAATGAGAGAGAGAGAGAGAGAGAAGAAGAAGAAGAAGAAGAAGAAGACGAGGTAGATCATGGGCCCGGGTGTGAGGAATACTACGGGAAACAATCACCGTAGCGGTAGACCAAACTGCTCTCTAGCGGCATACACGGTTACCGCCACTTCGACTCCATACCTAAATATACATAGCTATAGCGGGTCCACAACCACGCTGCTAGCTCCGCAGCCGCCTATGAGGGCACCAGATTTGCCCACGCATCGACAAGATCCATGACACTAAGGCCGGATCTGGTCTCGTTCGTGCAAGATCCGATCGATCCGGCCTCGTCCCGCTAGAGAGGGCCTCGCCGGCCGCCGCTGCCGTGCACTCACCCGGGCCATGTGGTCATTGGGGTTGCGCGCTCGCGGTTGAGGGAGGGGAGGCCAGCAGAGCACGAACCCGCATTGGATTCGGCATCACCGCCTCGTGGAGTGTGAATCCCGCGCTCGAGGTCACCGGAGCTGGGAATGAGGGGCGTAGTTTGAGCATCACGGGGAAGCCGACAGGAGAGGAGGTGCACCGCTCGTACGTTGGAGAAGCCAGCCGGGAGGAGGGGAGCCTGCTGCAGAGGAGGTGCGCTGCCCACGCGCTGGAGGAGGAGGCCGGGGAGGATTGGCGCCGCTAACGCGCCGTAGAAGCCAGCCAAGGTGAAGGGGCGTTGTCCGACCGTGTGGATGGGAGCATGCTTAGGAGGTGGTTGTGGCAGTTGAGATTCCGAGAAGAGAGAAAGAAGAACCCGTGAGCATGCTTGGGGGCTGGCGGGCCGATTAGTAACGGCGAATCACCCCACGGGCCACCACTACAAATTAGGTGTGACAGACCCGCCTTACGAAGAGGCGTTTCCGTCTCCGGGATCATCATGGGTGGCATCACGCGCTGTGATACCCGATATTACAACATACAAACATAAGCATAATGCAATGAATATAAGTACAAGTCTTACATTCATCCCAGTACAAATGTACATCGAGTCTCGAAAGCATCGAAGCTAATAAGTTTGGAAAACAACTAAACAAGCGGAAGCAAATAAGATACAATCGCTCTCTCGGCGATACATCACGGGCACCCGGCAGAGACAGATGTTCCTGCCCTAAAACATCTTACCGGCACATCAACTCCTCTATTCATCCGGGCCGCACCACTCCCAAGTGTAGTGGCCGTCACCCGGAGTCTCCTCCCGCGGACGTCATCGCCGACGTCGAAGTCCTGTCCCATGGGGTCCTCTCGAAAACCACATAGAGCAAAGCCCTGAGCAACTAGAGCTCAGCAAGACCGACCCGTCAACGTGGCCATCTACAGCCGACTCCTAGACATGCAAAGGCCGGGGGTAGGATAAAAATTAAGCACTAAGCTGGCCTACAAGCGAATCCTTACTTTCAACTTTTAGCAGTTTAATTAAGTTGCTCAAAAGAATAAATTTAATTTGCACTAAGCTACTGCATTACATGTTTCCAAACAAGTAATTAAGCAAAACAGTAAATTAATCGTATTCATCATCATCAATGTTTCTCTTCTTACTACGTTCCGGCGGACGAGATAAGTGGTACTCGTTCATCGTGAGGGGCAGCGATTCGAATCGATTTACATCCTGCAGGAGAAACCTGATTGCACGTCACATACGCGCTTCCCGGAAGCCGCACGAGACAACCTTTCGCTTCGATCACCACTCAGCCGACTCAAATCCACCTCCTACGAGCAAGGGTCCCTCAACGCGAAGCCGTCCCGGACGTCAACCGTGAGCGGATGGCTCCCTTCCCGCACTCTCCCGGCCTCCACCTGGAGATGGGTATTGTTCGACCTTGCAGCTCCCGTCGCTACATCGGTTCACTGGGCCCATAAACACCAGCATGCAAACAGTACGTTCAAACTTATCCACATGGGCCGGACACGACGCGGTCCTTGTGTGCACGAGACGGGGCTACAACCTTGAAGACTCTTTCGGTCCTTCACTTTCCACCTAAGTTGCCCGTCCGGCCTCCAATTTTCCATTCTCATCTTGATACTCAGCATCGTGTCCCAAAAAGGTGATTCCTATCTACGAGTGGTCTCCATACCACTCGACGAATCATCGCCCTAATTAAGCAAGCATCTAGCGTAGGGTGATCGAACCAGGGTAAATAGAATCCTACCGCAAGCTAGGGTTTTCATCACAACTCCTGTAGACCTAATGCACAATACAGACCTACAAGCATAGTGATGAAAATAAAATACTTAAACTAAAAGGTTGTGCACCGGGGCTTGCCTTGAGCTTGGCCTGGGTCAACAATAGCAGCAGCTTCGACTCCTCCTCGCCGGTTACCGCGTTCACCACCGCAGCTACATGATGCAAAGGTGATGTGTAAATTTTGATGAAAACATGATATGGAATATTTTTCGGAATACGTACGGATTTCATCAACTACATGTAATTCATGAGTATAAATTAACTTGGTGTCCAGCGAGGTGAAAAGATTTAATTGTGATTAACCAATTTAATTCACTTCATTAACTCCCATGAAGCATTTAAATCATTATCACATGTGCAAAGGAAATAATTCAATAATCCTAGCAAAACTAGATAAAATAGCAATTAAATTGCCTCTGGTCCTTAAGCACATGATATGGATAATAATTAAACCAAGCTTCATAATTTGAGACAATCCAATAATTAATTAAGCCATATTCTTGAATCTCCAAAAAAGAAATTAAGCTAAATAATTTGCTTCTGATTATGCCAAACTAAATGCACTATAAAATAGTACATGTCTCAAGGAGTCAAACAAAATTTAGTTTGCATGATTTCGAGTTCGGGAGCAAAAGGTATGAATTTTTAAGTTTAATATAAAGTTCTGTTTATTCACGAAATTGCCATCGCATTATTTTAAATCAAAACTGTGGGGAGCCACACGGGAGGCCACAGGAGACAGCACCACAGAGGATCCCACCTAGCAGCAACCCAAGCTCGGGATGGAGTCCGCTCATGGCGAACGGAGTGGCCGGAGCTGCGGCGGCCCGTCGGAACTCGGTCAATGGTGCACCTAAAATCCAAAAAAAAATACCAATATGTAGAGGAGCTCGGTGCACACTCACTACCAACGATTGGGGTCGACGGGGATCACCGGAAATGGTTGGCGACGAGGCACGCGTTGACGGCAACTTCGGCGTTGGTTGGAGCTAGCTGCAGTGCTCCGTTTCTTGGGGTTCTTCGGCTGCGAGCTTCGCAGGTCCAAGGAGATCACCGTCTTCTACCTCATGTTCCCTGGGGAGCTCTAGGTGAGGCTGTCGACATGGAGACTGCAGCGGCCGGTGGTGGGTAGTTGGGGAAAAAATGGATGACGGCCACCTCGAGGAAGAAAACAGGGGAGAAGAACATCAGCAAGGTAGACTAGAGGGCCGGGCACGCACTAGTTCAGAGAGAGAAGGTTGAGGCTCACCAAGCGCGAGGAATTTGTGGCGAAATCGGAGGTGGTCACCGGCGAGGTTGTCGGGGAAAACCGATTAATCCGCGACGTATTGTGGTCTTCGGGGAAAATTGCTAGCACCAGGAGGTAGAGCAAGAGCTTGTGCGCCGGTTTGTGCCTCGATCCAATCGGGAGAGGCGGCGAAACGGCCGGGCACTGAGCTGCTAGAGGCGACAACAATGGTGCTCGGTGGGGAAGAAGAATGGGGCAGGAAGAGAAGGAGAAGTCGTTCCCACCGAGTTTTGGACTGGAGAAAGAGCTCCCGACCGGGTTGGGCGAGGCGCCGAGGGTGCTGGCCACGCGGCGACGGCGTGCGAGCGCGCTGTCGCGCGGCGACGCGCCGTGTGTGGCTGACCAGCGGGCCCCGTGAAGGATATGCCAGGCATCTTTTCTTTTTCCCGAATTACAACTTGTGGCTTTTCCTCCAATAGAAAAAATCCAAAATAAATGCTTCCCGAGCTCGAAACTGAGATCTGAAAAATCCTATGGGTAGAAGAACGCAAGAAAGTGACATGCACGTTGAGTTTACGCAAAAACGCCTTCCGGATTAATTCTGAAAATTCAGCGAAAGTGCTTAAAAGTTAAGTTTCTTTGATTTATTTGAGGTATCAAACCTTGATGAAATCCAGTGGGTTTTGTCCTAGATTTTTCTTTTGACATTCCCTACAACATATATTTTTGGTTGACCACACTTGTGTTGTAGGAATTTGAGTTGTAGTTCAAACCAAAGTGTTTTTGAATTTATTTACTGTCCAAAACACTTTGCATGTCAATGAATTTTCTTGGGTCGGCTAATCCAGACCTGAGGTTAGTTTTAAAATTGCTAACTTGTAAAAAATAGGACACGGAGTGTCACAGCCCTCCCCTTAAGGAAATCTCGTCCCGAGATTAAGTTAAGCAAGGAGGAGTTGATTTGCGTACCTCTAGGTTGGAGCGAAAACTTCGGGTAGTGAGTGCGAAGAAAATCTTCAGACTCCCACGTAGCTTCCCTCGCGGAGTGATGACTCCACTGGACCTTGAAGAATTTCCGAGTGCCATGCCGAGTAACTCTCTCTTTCGTATCGACAATCTTGATTGGCCGCTCGGAATAGGTCAAATCGGGCTGCAAGGGTACCACTTCATCCAGCACTCGGTCAACGGGTGCTTTGAGACACTTCTTCAGCTGCAAGACATGGAAGACGTCATGCACACCGGCGAGAGTGTCGAGGCAGATCAAGCTTGTAAGCAACCACACCACATCCGGCCACTATGGGGTAGGGTCCGATGTAGCGCGGTGAGAGCTTGCCTCTCACGCCAAACCTTTGTACACCCTTGGTTGGTGAGACTCGAAGGTACACAAGGTCACCCACTTTGAACTCAAGTGGTCGGCGCCTTTTATCCGCATAGCTCTTTTGTCTTGATTTCGCTGCCTTGAGGTTTGCTTGTATTTCCAATACTCGCTCCTCGGCTTGTTGCACAAGTTCTGGCCCAAATATTGTTCTCTCTCCGGACTCGGACCAAGCCGAGTGGAGTACGGCATCGGCGACCATAGAGAGCCTCAAACGGTGCCATCTTAATGCTCTCTTGGTAGCTATTGTTGTAAGCAAACTCGGCCAGGGGTAAGCATTCATCCCATTTCTTGTCATGATCCGGAACATATGCTCTCAACATGTCCTCCAATATCTGATTTACTCTCTCCGTTTGCCCATCGATCTGTGGGTGGTAAGCTGAGCTTCGAATCAATTTCGTTCCTAGGGAAGCATGAAGTTGCTCCCGAAACGTCCCACAAATTGTGATCCTCGATCGGAAATGATTGTCCTGGGTACACCATGCAAACACAAGATCCGCTCAATGTACAAGCTGGGCATACTTAGGTGTTCGGTAGCGTGTGCTCACCGGTATGAAATGTGCCACTTTGGTCAATCGATCGACGATCACCCAAATAGAATCAAACTTCCGCACTTGTGGTGGGTAAGCCAACAATGAAATCCATGCTAATATCATCCCACTTCCATGCTGGAACACTAAGTGGCTGCAACGGTCCGGCTGGTCTCAAATGGTCAGCCTTGACCCGTCGGCAAGTGTCACACTCGGCGACGTAACGAGCAATTTCCCTTTTCATCCTTGTCCACCAATACCTCGTCCGAAGATCATGGTACATCTTATTGCTGCCGGGATGCATAGCATATTTGGCTAGGTGAGCCTCATCCAATATCTTCTTACGTAGCTCGGGAACTTTCGGCACCACGATGCGGTCTTTGAACCAAACAACTCCCGCATCGTCCTCACGAAAACATGCCACTTGCCTATCTCCCTCTTTCATCCTCCTCTTGAGATGGGCAATGCAAGTATCAGCTTTCTGCGCTTCTACCACTTCATCGCGCAAGGTGGGTATCAATGCCAAGTTGTAGAGCGACCCGTGGGGTACAACTTGGATGTAATGCCCATCCGCGATCGACTGAGTGGCCTCGAAGGAGGTTGCAATGTGCCTTCCTGCTGAGTGTATCCGCCACGACATTTGCCTTGCCAGGGTGGTAGTGCACTTCCAACTCATAGTCCTTAATCAATTCCAACCAACGGCGCTGCCTCATGTTCAGATCATCCTGAGTGAAAATGTACTTCAAGCTCTTGTGATCGGTGTAGATGCGAACGAGATTGCCCAACAAATAATGTCTCCACACCTTCGGAGCGAGTACCACTGCTGCTAACTCAAGATCGTGAGTAGGATAATTCTGCTCGTGCTTCTGAGCTGCCCGGAAGTGTAAGCAACTACTCGGCCTTCCTGCATGAGAACTCCACCCAAACCTCTGCCCGATGCGTCACGAGAAAACATCGAAGGGCTTCTCAAGGTTCGGCTGTGCTAGCACCGGGGCGAGATGTCAACAATTTCTTCAAACTCTCAAAGGCTTCCTGACAAGCCTGACTCCACTCAAACTTCTTTTCTTTCTTCGAAGCTCGGTCATAGGTTTGGCAATCTTGGAGAAGTTCGGGATGAACCTCCGATAATAGCCTGCCAAGCCTAGGAAGCTGCGAACCTGTGGTACTGATTTCGGAGCTTTCCAATTAAGCACGTCCTGCACTTTGCTTGGATCAACGGATATGCCCTCCTCGGAAATGATGTGACCCAAGAATGGAACTTTCTTAAGCCGAATTCGCACTTGCTAAATTTCGCGTACAAGCTGGTGATCTCTCAATCTCTGGAGCACAATGCGAAGATGCTCGGCATGCTCTTTCTCGGACTTGGAGTACACCAGGATGTCATCAATAAAGACCACCACAAACTTGTCAAGCTCGGGCATGAATACCGAATTCATAAGATACATGAAGTGTGCCGGTGCATTGGTCAACCCAAAAGACATCACCAAATACTCATACAGGCCATACCGTGTAGAGAAGGCTGTCTTAGGCACATCTTCCGCCTCGATCTTGATCTGGTGATAACCTGAGCGTAAATCAATTTTTGAGAATATCTTAGCTCCCATCAATCGATCAAACAAGATATCAATGCGAGGCAATGGATACTTGTTCTTGATAGTGACTGCATTGAGAGGTCGGTAATCTACACATAAGCGCAATGATTTGTCCTTCTTCTTGACAAAGAGAGCTGGACAGCCCCAAGGTGAAGAACTAGGTCTAATGTAACCTTTGTCCAATAGTTCCTTCAACTGTTCCTTCAACTCTGCTAATTCCTTGGGTGCCATTTTGTAAGGTCTTTTTGAGATCGGAGCCGTGCCTGGCTGCAACTCAATCTTGAACTCAATATCCCTGTCCGGAGGCATTCCGGGAGATCCTCGGGGAACACATCGAGGAATTCCGGACAATTGGAATATCACTTAAGCCCTCAACAATAACTTGATGTACTGCTAGAGTACAATTCTTAGGATAGGAAAGCTTTAAGTCTGTCCGGACCGTGCGAGAGGAGAATTCAGATTCACCGTGAAAGCATCAATGTCAAGCACAGCTCGATGATACTTCATCCGGAACATTCCTAAAATTATGTCGATGTTCTCGCTTTCCGAGTTCCATACAACTTATCGGGTATGTCTTCGCATTTAAGGATAACTGAACACCCTTGACTTGGTATTGTGCATGAGTCCGCCCATTTGCTGACTTAATAACATACTCGTGACCTCATAACACTCCGTTGAAGCCCACATCTCTCAACAAAAGGTGTACTTGATAAAGTTATGTGAAGCCCGGAGTCAAATAACACAAGTGTTGAATGATCTCGAACAGAAAACATGCCAGCCATCACAGGTGCACCATCCGGAATCTCCTCCATGGACATGTAGTTCACACGCGCTGTCTTCGCTAGGACCCTGTTGTTGTTCCCGTGCTGCTGGTTAGGGGCATTACCCCTCTGCTGATAGGGGCAATCCCTAACGAAGTGTCCGGAACAGCCACAACCGTAGCAAGGAGCTCCGGGTGGCGGCGGACGGTTCCTTGCAGCATTTTGAGCAGGGCGAGATGCTTGGAGCACGCTGTCCCGTCTCGCTGCTGCTGCGGGGGACTCTGCTGTTGTGGGGGCCTCTGTGGGGTTGTCGATTGGCGCGGCGCCACCATAGGCTGAGAGCGGTAGCGCTGACCGGATGGGTCGGTGTAGATCATGCGGTACTTAGCCGGGGGCGGGTTGGATGGCCCCGTAGCACTCGCGGATCTCTTCTTCTCCGCCTGGACCCTGCGGTAGCCCTCCTCGACGAGGATGGCGTTGTTCACGAACTCCGAGAAAGTACCCCCCATGTTGAGGGTAAGGCGGTCCTGCCACTCGGCGCCGAGTCCCTCCATGAAGCGGTCCTTGCGCTTCGATCCGTGTCCACCAGCTCGGGGGCATAGAGCGCCGGTCGGTTAAACTGCTGAGTGTACTCATGTACACTACGGCCTTCCTGGGTGAGAGCCATGAACTCCCTAGCCTTCCGGCGCATCACACCCGCCGGTATGAAGTGAGCGCGGAAGACCCTCTTGAAGTCCTCCCGGGTGGTCTGCGTGCCGGCGGCCGGAGTGGCCAGGTGTGTAGCCCACCAAGCACTAGCAGTGCCCTCCAGCTGCTGCGCAGCAAAGAGCGTCTTCTGCACGTCGGTGCGGTGGAGCAGTCCAAATTTGGACTCGGTGAGGCGGATGAAGTCCTCCGCCCTCATCGGCTCGCCGGAGCCGTCATACCTCGGGGGCTGAGTGCCCAGGAACTCCTGGTACGAGGCCTCCCTCGGCGCCGCATCGTGATTCCGGCGCCCGCGGTTGCCGTCCCCTGCGGGTGCCTGCTGACGTAATTCCCGCAAAAACTCATTCTGCTGCTGCTGGTTGTCCCACATCGCTGCGAGAAACTGAGCCATCATGTCCATGGGATTGGGGACAGGTGGTGGCGGCGGCGGTGGTGCGTTATTCCTAGCATCCTCGGCCGCGCTCTCGGGCCCATCACCACGAAGATCATTGGTGTTGCGGGTCCTCACCATTCTGTTATGCAAAAATTTGTGAAACCCGTTAATCAATTGATCATAGAAGAAAAATCGACTTGGGAAAAATAATTGAGCGTAAGCAGCAACAATTTCATGACAGTGCGATTGCAGGTTCAGCATCATAAGGCAAACTATCATGGCGAGGGGAAACAAATGACCAGCAACATATCCGACCCTAATTCATATTCTGCACCGGGCTGTCTTTCCGATACAGTCAACAAAACCATGGATTTCGTCCTGGAATCGATAGAATTGGTCCTTCGAATGAATACCAAAGTTTCGGTATAAAATCTAAGCTTTCCAAAAAGTTCTCATTCAACCCCATACGATGGACGAGCTGAAAGTTATGACCAAAACACGACGGACTGTCAAATTTGACAGCATATGTGTCTCCTTGTTCGGTTCGATCAGCTGGCAATTCGACCTAGAAAATATTTAAATTGGGTTTCCAAAATCATATAAAAGGTTTCTCTCTGGGTTTTACCTTTCCAACAAGTACGTATACGCTCTCATCTGACAAACGAGCTAGGGTTTATGGCCAAAATGAAACCGACAGTCGGTTCTGCAAACAGCAACCGTGCATTGTGGTTCAGTCAGATGGAACATACAATTTCACCCTGAAAACACCAGAGATGAATCTCCAAACGAATACCAAAGTCGTAGCTCGTATTGCTGTCTTCCCAACAAGTACTCATTCAGCTCATTCCGACGCACGAGCTAGAAACTATGCTCAAAACTTTACAGACTGCCAATTCTGAAATAGCAACTCGGACAGTGCACAAAACTGACAAAATGGACCTTGTAGACTCAAAACTGGTCCTCCAAATGAATACCAAAGTTGTATCTCATGTTTCACCCTTTCCATCAAGTACTAGAACAGATTTATCTGATGCACGAGCTAGAAGATATGAGCAAAAAGGCACAGGAATAAGTTTCTGAAACGGCACAGAGGACCTCTCAGTTTCAAATGGTGAACTTGAAATTTTCGACCCTGTAAAACTCAAAATCAACCTTTCCTTAGACTACCAAAGTTGGAGCTCGTGACTCAAGCTTTCCAGAAAGTGCTCATTTGCCTCATTCCGACAATCGAGCTGAGAGTTATGGGGAAAATCAACCGTGCTGTCAATTCTGAAAAACAGAATCGACACCTCTCATAAAACAGAGCATAACTCTCTCATTCTGGCTTCAAACATCACAAAACTAAATCGACAATTTAGTTGACTTCCTTAGGTTTCCAGAACATTTGAAATCACTCAAATCCAAGATTCGAGCAAAAAGTTATGAATTTTCTTTGCTTAGCGAGTTTCTGGAATTTTTCAGGTTATAAAGTTCAGACTTTTATGGTTGTCATTTTTATCATGAATGCACCTTATTTATCCTATACGTCCTTACCACGAAAGAAACAAATAATTATACCGTCTCAACGGTGTACGAATTTCGGGGTGGCAACCCGCACTCAATCACGTAAGTCAGTCTAAATTATCGACTCACACCTACTAGCGTTGTTATGTACCTGCAGAAGATTCATTCCAGAAACAGTACATCAAATTCAAAAGGAACTACAAAAATAAGCACAGTTCTACAAGTAACGATCCATAGAAAGGATCGCCCCGTGGTATGCCACGAGCCAACATTGTCCCGTATTCTCCGTCCGCGGGCACGGACCGCTAATTTAAATGCAGACATACCCGAGCCACAGCCGTAGATGCAAGTAATTAAACAATCATAACCCAGGGTTAGCTTTGCCACTCATTACGACTAATATAGTCCTTACGGGCACGTCCTCACACGGTAACGTCCTAGTTTTCGAAAATAGGCTGCTTAAGGTGTTGTAATATCCCCATGACGGCTCGATACCACGCCGTGACGGACCCGCCTTACGAAGAGGCGTTTCCGTCTCCAGGATCATCATGGGTGGCATCACGCGCTGTGATACCCGATATTACAACATACAAACATAAGCATAATGCAATGAATATAAGTACAAGTCTTACATTCATCCCAAGTACAAATGTACATCGAGTCTCGAAAGCATCGGAAGCTAATAAGTTTGGAAAACAACTAAACAGCGGAAGCAAATAAGATACAATCGCTCTCTCGGCGATACATCACGGGCATCCGGCAGAGACAGATGTTCCTGCCCTAAAACATCTTACCGGCACATCAACTCCTCTATTCATCCGGGCCGCACCACTCCCAAGTGTAGTGGCCGTCACCCGGAGTCTCCTCCTGCCGGACGTCATCGCCGACGTCGAAGTCCTGTCCCATGGGGTCCTCTCGAAAACCACATAGAGCAAAGCCCTGAGCAACTAGAGCTCGGCAAGACCGACCCGTCAACGTGGCCATCTACAGCCGACTCCTAGACATGCAAAGGCCAGGGGTAGGATAAAAATTAAGCACTAAGCTGGCCTACAAGCGAATCCTTACTTTCAACTTTTAGCAGTTTAATTAAGTTGCTCAAAAGAATAAATTTAATTTGCACTAAGCTACTGCATTACATGTTTCCAAACAAGTAATTAAGCAAAACAGTAAATTAATCGTATTCATCATCATCAATGTTTCTCTTCTTACTACGTTCCGGCGGACGAGATAAGTGGTACTCGTTATCGTGAGGGGCAGCGATTCGAATCGATTTACATCCTGCGAGAGAAACCTGATTGCACGTCACATACGCGCTTCCCGAAGCCGCACGAGACAACCTTTCGCTTCGGTCACCACTCAGCCGACTCAAATCCACCTCCTACGAGCAAGGGTCCCTCAACGCGAAGCCGTCCCGGACGTCAACCGTGAGCGGATGGCTCCTTTCCCGCACTCTCCCGGCCTCCACCGGAGATGGGTATTGTTCGACCTTGCAGCTCCCGTCGCTACATCGGTTCATCGGGCCCATAAACACCAGCATGCAAACGAGTACGTTCAAACTTATCCACATGGGCCGGACACGACGCGGTCCTTGTGTGCACGAGACGGGGCTACAACCTTGAAGACTCTTTCGGTCCTTCACTTTCCACCTAAGTTGCCCGTCCGGCCTCCAATTTTCCATTCTCATCTTGATACTCAGCATCGTGTCCCAAAAAGGTGATTCCTATCTACGAGTGGTCTCCATACCACTCGACGAATCATCGCCCTAATTAAGCAAGCATCTAGCGTAGGGTGATCGAACCAGGGTAAATAGAATCCTATCGCAAGCTAGGGTTTTCATCACAACTCCTGTAGACCTAATGCACAATACGAGACCTACAAGCATAGTGATGAAAATAAAATACTTAAACTAAAAGGTTGTGCACCGGGGCTTGCCTTGAGCTTGGCCTCGGGTCAACAATAGCAGCAGCTTCCGACTCCTCCTCGCCGGTTACCGCGTTCACCACCGCAGCTACATGATACAAAGGTGATGTGTAAATTTTGATGAAAACATGATATGGAATATTTTTCGGAATACGTACGGATTTCATCAACTACATGTAATTCATGAGTATAAATTAACTTGGTGTCCAGCGAGGTGAAAAGATTTAATTGTGATTAACCAATTTAATTCACTTCATCAACTCCCATGAAGCATTTAAATCATTATCACATGTGCAAAGGAAATAATTCAATAATCCTAGCAAAACTAGATAAAATAGCAATTAAATTGCCTCTGGTCCTTAAGCACATGATATGGATAATAATTAAACCAAGCTTCATAATTTGAGACAATCCAATAATTAATTAAGCCATATTCTTGAATCTCCAAAAAGAAATTAAGCTAAATAATTTGCTTCTGATTACGCCAAACTAAATGCACTATAAAATAGTACATGTCTCAAGGAGTCAAACAAAATTTAGTTTGCATGATTTCGAGTTCGGGAGCAAAAGGTATGAATTTTTAAGTTTAATATAAAGTTCTGTTTATTCACGAAATTGCCATCGCATTATTTTAAATCAAAACTGTGGGGAGCCACACGGGAGGCCACAGGAGACAGCACCACAGAGGATCCCACCTAGCAGCAACCCAAGCTCGGGATGGAGTCCGCTCATGGCGAACGGAGTGGCCGGAGCTGCGGCGGCCCGTCGGAACTCGGTCAATGGTGCACCTAAAATCCAAAAAAAATACCAATATGTAGAGGAGCTCGGTGCACACTCACTACCAGCGATTGGGGTCGACGGGGATCACCGGAAATGGTTGGCGACGAGGCACGCGTTGACGGCAACTTCGGCGTTGGTTGGAGCTAGCTGCAGTGCTCCGTTTCTTGGGGTTCTTCGGCTGCGAGCTTCGCAGGTCCAAGGAGATCACCGTCTTCTACCTCATGTTCCCTGGGGAGCTCTAGGTGAGGCTGTCGACATGGAGACTGCAGCGGCCGGTGGTGGGTAGTTGGGGAAAAAAATGGATGACGGCCACCTCGAGGAAGAAAACAGGGGAGAAGAACATCAGCAAGGTAGACTAGAGGGCCGGGCACGCACTAGTTCAGAGAGAGAAGGTTGAGGCTCACCAAGCGCGAGGAATTTGTGGCGAAATCGGAGGTGGTCACTGGCGAGGTTGTCGGGGAAAACCGATTAATCCGCGACGTATTGTGGTCTTCGGGGAAAATTGCTAGCACCAGGAGGTAGAGCAAGAGCTTGTGCGCCGGTTTGTGCCTCGATCCAATCGGGAGAGGCGGCGAAACGGCCGGGCACTGAGCTGCTAGAGGCGACAACAATGGTGCTCGGTGGGGAAGAAGAATGGGGCAGGAAGAGAAGGAGAAGTCGTTCCCACCGAGTTTTGGACTGGAGAAAGAGCTCCCGACCGGGTTGGGCGAGGCGCCAGAGGGTGCTGGCCACGCGGCGACGGCGTGCGAGCGCGCTGTCGCGCGGCGACGCGCCGTGTGTGGCTGACCAGCGGGCCCCGTGAAGGATATGCCAGGCATCTTTTCTTTTTCCCGAATTACAACTTGTGGCTTTTCCTCCAATAGAAAAAATCCAAAATAAATGCTTCCCGAGCTCGAAACTGAGATCTGAAAAATCCTATGGGTAGAAGAACGCAAGAAAGTGACATGCACGTTGAGTTTACGCAAAAACGCCTTCCGGATTAATTCTGAAAATTCAGCGAAAGTGCTTAAAAGTTAAGTTTCTTTGATTTATTTGAGGTATCAAACCTTGATGAAATCCAGTGGGTTTTGTCCTAGATTTTTCTTTTGACATTCCCTACAACATATATTTTTGGTTGACCACACTTGTGTTGTAGGAATTTGAGTTGTAGTTCAAACCAAAGTGTTTTTGAATTTATTTACTGTCCAAAACACTTTGCATGTCAATGAATTTTCTTGGGTCGGCTAATCCAGACCTGAGGTTAGTTTTAAAATTGCTAACTTGTAAAAAATAGGACACGGAGTGTCACATTAGGTTTTATTTCCAGCAGCGGACCATGGGATGATTTGCCGCTACTAACTGATTTTTAGCGGCGGTTTAGCTTTGGATCACGGTTTGAGCATTGTAACGGTGGTGAACATTTAGCCCGCTGCTGTTTAGTTTAGGCTGCGCCGTTGCATGCGCCGTTGCAGTGCTCATTTCTTGTAGTGAAAAAAGAAGAGAAAGTTGCGCGATATGGCCCGAGCGGAAGAAAGAACGGCCAACTAACAGCCTTCTTGCGAGTTCAACCGCGCACACGGTAGATACAGTCTACCACGCTCGTGGTGTGTATAGTGTTTCAACGTCTACTGTCTCAGTGGGAATATATACTTCGATTTGCCTGTGGGATTCTGTCTTCTGTCTCATTATTGCACATGTATGTTATCTCTTCCTCTGCTAATACTATATAATGGTATGCCTACTGAAATTTAACACTACATATGCAAAATTCCTTAATATATGTATTTTGAAACAACAATTACTTGCTTACAGCTGTGTAAAACTGGCAACATCCACATATGGGTTCCTAGAAAGGACAGTAGCATGTGGGCCATTGGGAATTGAGCTCATGTGCCGAATCCTAAAAGCGAGTGAAAATGACCATGTCTGACGCTGATGGGTTTCTTACCACAGCCCAGCATATGTTGTAGACATATATAAATCAGTGATGCAGGAACCCAGAGAGCCAGAGGTACAGGCAAGACTAGGAAAGCAGCCTGAACCTTGCCCGGTGGCTTCATGATCAACCAGAGCTCCCGCATGACTTTTAGTTGATCAAAGGGGCGGATTAGAAATCTAGGCTAAGGTTTGTTTGGCAATTTTTATTATTTCTCAAGCACGTTATAAATGCGTTCATAAATATTTCTAAAGGTGGCTATGACATGTACATAAATCTGTTTTTGTTTTCTCCAATCCAAAATATGGAGTTGGATAAAGCATCACAGTGTGTGTATAACTTTCGGTTGTAAGTTGTAAAGTGACACTGTTGCTCTATTCATGCAGGACTCAACTGGCAGCTGAGGAATGGAGGCGCACAGCGGCAAGCTCGACGCCGTGCCGGAGAGCGAGGTCTCAGAGGTTACCGGCTCTGATGCCACGCCAAATCCACGCCCGCAGCTCAGCACCAGGCCGCCATCACACCCCGGTGTGAGTACCCGTACACCCGGCACGCACGATTGATACTATTCGACTATGGCGGACGAGCTCAGCATAATTGATCGTTCCTTCACCATCATCTACAACGCAGGTTCTTACCCTGCCGCAACGCCCGCCACTGGACCCGACCACGTTCCACCACCCTGGCTTGCGCTCCGTGCATCCCGTATCAATAAGCATGCCGGCCTCGCCCGGAAGCTTGGGCGTGCCAACGCCCACTGCCATGTCCGCCGATTCTGCCGATCTCCGGCGGCAGGCCATGGCCAATAACGTCGCCGCGCGCGGCCCCCACCGCCTGGCAGCGCACGACAAGGGCAGCAACAGCGTCCGGTTCGCGCCGCCGGAGAGGAGGAGATGATGTTCCGGTCCCAGCCGATCCCGCGCCCGCAGCCCGTCCGGGCCAGGAGCCGGATAAGCAGAGCCGCCGCGATGATGAACTGGCCTGACCGGCGGTACGACTCGTTCAAGACGTGGTCAGGGAAGCTTGAGCGTCAGATCAACCACCTTGCTGGTGGCCCGGATTTCCTGGACGACGACGACATTGACCACGCCGATGATTTCACTGCCAGCCACCGCACCGCGGCAACCTCGGTGCCCGAGGTTGATCGCTTCTACGCCGCATTGGAAGGCCCTGAGCTGGACCAGCTCAAGGTATCTCTGTCCTAAGCCAATCCTGAACACATAAAACTTTTTGTTGTTGCGTCCCCATTTCGTCAGAGTTAATAGTATTTTTGGGCACGATATATATATTTCTTCAGTTGGGAGCATAATTATTCTTGTGTGTTCAGCCCTCGGAGGACCTGGTTCTCCCATCGGACACGCTTTGGCCGTTCCTGCTCCGGTTCCCGATATCTGCATTCGGTATCTGCATGGGCCTGAGCAGCCAGGCCATCCTATGGAAGACGGTCGCGACGTCAGTACCCACCACGTTCCTGCACGTGACCACAAAGGTGAACGTCGTGCTCTGGTGCATCTCAGTTGCGGTCATGTGCGCCGTCTCGGCCACCTACGCCTGCAAGACGGTCTTCTTCTTCGAGGCCGTGCGCCGCGAGTACTACCACCCTATCCGGGTCAACTTCTTCTTCGCGCCATGGATCACCTGCCTCTTCCTCACGACCGGCGTGCCGCACTCGATCGCGTCGACGGCGGATCTGCCCCACTGGCTATGGTACGCGCTCATGGCCCCCTTCCTCTGCCTGGGGCTCAAGATCTACGGCCAGTGGATGTCCGGTGGCCAGCGGCGGCTGTCCAAGGTTGCCAACCCGTCCAACCACCTCACTGTGCTCGGCACCTTCGTCGGAGCGCAGCTCGGAGCCTCCATGGGGCTCCGGGAAGGGCCCATCTTCTTCTTCGCCGTCGGGCTTGCCCACTACCTCGTGCTGTTTGTCACGCTGTACCAGCAGCTTCCCACAAACGAGACGCTGCCCAAGGAGCTCCACCCGGTGTTCTTCCTCTTCGTCGCCGGGCCCAGCGTCTCGTGCATGGCGTGGGCCAAGATCACCGGCCAGTTCGGCGACCCGTCGCGGTTGGCCTACTTCGTGGCCATGTTCCTCTACGCGTCGCTCGCGGTTCGGGTTAATTTCTTCAGGGGTTCAGGTTTTCGCTCGCATGGTGGGCCTACACATCCCCAATGACAGGAGCGGCGGTCGCCACCATCAGGTACCCTTTTTTTTCTTTTTTGCCAAAAACGTGTTTGAGCATTTATTTCATGAAAAATAGAACCAAAATGTGAATTGCCAAGAGACCAGGTACTCGACGGAGGTAGACAATGGATTCACCAAGGCGATGTGTGTGGTTTTGTCCGCCCTCGCCACGTTCACGGTGGTTGCCTTGTTTGCCACCACCATGGTTCACGCCTTCCTTCTCCGAAACTTGTTCCCAAACGACATCTGCATCGCCATCACGGACCGCAAGGTGAAGCCCATCATGGAGCTGCAGGAGAGCACCAGGGGAAAGGATATCGAGTCCGATGGCTCTGCTGCCTCACGAACACAATGTTGAGCTGATGAGTAACACCCCAGTGGATCAACTGGGAGAGAGACTATCTCGTGTGTCTGCTTTCCTTTTCTCGCATTAAGGATGATGTAGTCGAGTTGTTGTTGGTTTGCTTGGCACCGTGTGTTGTACTTGTACGTGGGTGGACTGGGTATTCTTTTTCAGAATTGTAAACTGTCTGATACAAATGAAACCCGTTTGAGTCAGGATCATTCTCGCACATGTGACGTATTTTGCGAAAAAGTAATGTAGCATAGTCTTCTGAAAAAGACTCTTGCATTATTTGTGATATTCAAATGATATAAGAGTCGGGGGCTATACCTAATTAGGGGCACCTGACTAGGTGCACCATGTTCAAGAGCGGTCTGCAGAGATCGCAAGAAGAGGAAAGTAATGAAAATTGAAAGGAGCGGTCTGTAGAGATCGTATATTAAAAGAAATTGTGACACCCCCAGTGTCACGAACATATAAACGCAAAATCCTACCATTATCTTCTAACCATGTAGAACCCCAATATAATATTTTTGGTGGCATGCATAGTGATTTGAATTGCAAATTCAAATAAATTAATATTCGGTTGAACTACAAGTCAAAATTTTCCTATAACAATTGCCCCTGGCAAAAATATATGCTGTAGAGGAAGACAAAAGAAAAATCTGGGAACAAATTCCATCTCATTTGGATCAGCAGAACTCCCTATAAAAATTTGAGAATCTTAACTTTTACCCCTTTTAGTTGAATTATAGGAATTCAACCAGACGGAGTTTGGACCCAAACTTTTCATGCGTGTCCCTTCCAAACTGAGTACTACACGCTAGTATTTTTGTTTGTAATTTTATGATGATAGAATTATTTTATTTAAGCCCCTACTTTTACAAGGAAACCACAAACCAGAAATTGAGAAAATGCCTTGGAATATTCCTCTGGTCCCACATGTCATCCTCTTCCTCCCATTTCTTTTTCCCTCCTGACCGGCAACGGCAGAACCATGCCGCCACCTTGTCCGTACGTGGCGCCTCTCATCTGTGCTTCGCCCCCATGTCGACCCGCGTCTTACCCCGCTCTCCTCCCACACTCTGCCTCTCATTCTCTGCCTTCTCCCTCTCTCTCTCTCAAGCGCCAAGCAGACAGGAGAAGCCGCCCGCCATTGCCGCGCCCCAACGTCACGAGATTTTTGCAATTATATCACTGGATACGATGGGCTTCTCACATTTACCATTACAATATTGGGCTTCTCATTTTTACCATCAAACTGTTATCCCAACTCTTCCTTTGCCATTGGTTAGTATTTCAGCATATTAACCTCCATGAAGGGACATGAAAAGACAAAAATAGTCCTCAAACTACATAGAACTAATTTTTTTTACTGTGCACAAAAATACTAAGCCCCAAATAATATTAAAAATTTATCAATAACATAAGCAAAGATCTAGATGCACATGGTACGTCTAAAATAATGTAAAAAAATAGAAATAACATGAGCGGACAATCACAAGAGAAAACATGCACAAACACACAGACATGTGAACCATAATCGTTCCCACAATACACTAGCACATTTAATAACTGTCTTCCAACCACTTAAGTAACATGAGAAGGCATAATAGAAGTGTTTTATGTCTTCTCTTCTCATTAAAGTTTACAAAATATAAGACTACAACATCATATTCATGAAATACATCATTCAAGCTCTCTTTGCTTTGTTTTTCTTGGCGTAATCTTCTTAACGAGACGCTTGGGAGTTGCTTGTTTGGTAGGAGTTGAAGCAACCATATCATGCACCTGTGAAGAAGTTGCTTCTCCCGGGAATGTTGGACTCTCTTGATTTGGGACTATTGCATTGGCGCCCATATCCATGCTGTTGGCAGCCATAGTAGGTGTTGGGGAACCAACCTTTAGTGGTATTTTTTCTTGATTTCCTTTTCCTGCAAGGTAAAAGTACAAAGCAATTAAAATCTGCACTACAAGAGGTACAAGATATTAAAAAAGATGATAATAGTAGTACTGAAACTTGCCTGTTTTTTGTGCCATTCAAGTGACACTTTGAACTGTTTTGCCTATGTCCTTCCTTACCACATTTAGGGCAGGTCACTTGACCTTTAATCCTTTTCTTTGCTTTCTCAGTTTCTTCACTAGGCTTCTTACTACTACCACCTTCAAGGCAACTTTTGAACCTTTTCTTTCTTTGTCGGCCAACACTCCTCTTATCAAGTGGTGCACCCAAATCAACTGGAATGTCCACTCGTGGCCATTGTGACCTATCTGGAAGTGGTTCTACTAATCTCCTATAAGCATTTTTGAACATCTCCACAGAGTAATAGTGATGAACAAAGTCCTCCATCCTAACATCTCTAAATGGTTGTGCTGTTATTACACATAAGGCATGTGGACAAGGCTTACCAGTGTGTTGCCATTCCTCACATGTGCACTCATGGTGGTATGCCTTGACAACATGTCGAACAAAGCAATTGGTATTGTCTCGCACTTCTGCAGCATAGTGGTCACCTTGCACAACAGATAAGTGTTGCAATCCTCTAGTTCTTGCTCTCAAAATATGCAAGACAGCCGGTAGGATATTCCCTGTGAGCCTCTCTCCAATTCGTCTCCTCTTGAAAAACAGCACCATAATCATCTCTCTGAGCTTGTCAGCTAGCTCACACACAGGCAGGTCCTTGATCTTTTCAATCCAATTATTGAAACTCTCAGCAATGTTGTTGGTTATATAGTCACATTTGATGGCTGGATTGAATTTACATCTTGTCCACTTTAAGTTATGGTGTTGCTCAAACCACTCAGACACTCCAGAATCAGTCAAAATGGTAGACATAAGCTTGTCATGGACTTCCTTCTTGTATGCTCTTGCTACAGGATATAGCAGCTCTTGACATGTAAAGCCATTCTGATTTTTCACATAATTCTTCACTAGATGAACAAAGCACTCTCTATGTTCTGCATTTGGAAATATGGTCTTCACAGCATTGATTAAGGCCTTACCAGGCATGGACAAATCTAGCGGCGACGTGCTCCATGGTGCCACACACGGCAGCGTGCCCTGTTGCGCGCCTGCGGGAGGAGGATCTGGGGCAGGAGGAAGCTTCGTTCTGCAGGTTGCTGGCCCAGGAACCTCCATCCTCGAGCTCGACCTGCAGCTAGGGTTCCGTGCAGTGCAGCCCCCAGTGCACGCCGACGGGGGCGCCGACGGGAGCGCGCGCCGACGGGAGCGTCTTGCTGCGCACTGATTCGTGGGGAGCCTGGCTGCGCACTGATTAGAGAAGCAGGCCATCAGCGGAAGCAATGGCGGCGGCAGCTGCGTAGCTTTTTTTTTTTAACCAGGTGTACTACGAACAGAGAAGAAAGGCAAAAGAACGACTCCATCTATTCAGTCCGTGGTGACATGGAAAAAGAGAAGGGTATTTTTGTCTTTGCATGTTTCCTTTTACTGTTAACTTAAGAATTAACCAATGGCAAAGGAAGAGTTGGGATAACAGTTTGATGGTAAAAATGAGAAGCCCAATATTGTGATGGTAAATGTGAGAAGCCCATCGTATCCAGTAGTATAATTGCAAAAATCTCCTGCGTCACGAGCGTCTAGCCGCCTCGCTGCTCTCCAAACCAAGTCGGGCACCCCGAAGGAAGCGACGTGACTTGCTCCAGCTCCAGGCCGCAAGCACTCCCCGTTCCTTCAAACACACACGACGAATCGAAGGATTTTTCGTCGGGTCGCCATTACCGGCCCGCCTCCGACCTCGAGCCCAAATTGGCACGGCCTGGTAAGCCTCTACCCCTTCCCCTACTTCCAAGGCGTGTGCATCCCCATTGTGAATGACTTTGACACTCATTTCCATCATTCCCCACACCGAGCGAGGCCGGACTCAAGGTTTTCCCCAACCGTCATCGTCGGCCGCCGCCATGCGCGCGATGAGGGGCTACCTCGGGCCGTTTTCACCGATGAGGAACCCCAAGCCGGTGTTCTCCGTGTTTCACCGAAGCTAGCAGCCCAAGAAGCGAGTCATCTCCCCCACCACCACGAGCCCGCAACAGCTCGCCGGACCTCCTCTCCCGCCACCGTCCGCCGTTGATCCAACTCTAGTGAGCTCCGAGTCCTCGGGACCAACCCCACTTGGTTCTCCAGCTCGTGAGCTACGTCGAGCTTTTGCAATCTCCGGCGACCTCCTCCGCCGTGCGCCGCCCGCCTACGGTGAGGCACACCCCGAGCCACCCGGCCCTAGATCTAAAATGACCATGGCCACGTGTGATTCGCAATTTTGTGGCCCCCTTGTGTTTACCGAATGCACGAATTAATTTTTAAAATGGGAATCGCATTTTTGTAATTTGTGTAGAATTTTGAATTTATTTAGAAAATTCATAACTTAAGATTTAGAGGTCCACATTGAGCAAATCCAATTTTGTTGGATTCCTTGCAAAAATACCTATTTAATCGTGAAGATGAACTCCATGTTTGCTGCATATTATTTTTCTAGAATAATTACAAGTTTGTAAACCCTAATTAATTCATATCTTTTTATCTAGAAATGCAAATGATGCAAAGTAAAATGTTTTGGACTCCTCTGGACATGCTCTTTATTATGGTGCATCATATTGATCATGTCATGCATGTATATCATTGTATGCTTAATTCGTGGTTTAGCATATTTAAATTCCAAAAATTAATTTATGCATCAAATAAATGTTCTACCAGAGCCTAAATATCACTAATAGCATGTAGTATCACCATGTTTTAAGATATGTTCATATCTGCACCTAATGTTACCTGAACAATTAAGTTAGTAGAAAGTCTTGTTTTAATTCCCAAATTAAACCCTTTCTTCATAAAATGGTAAAACTTGCTTATCATTTTGTTATTTCATGCTCATATCATCTATATAATGCATAAGTACAGAAATCATGCAAAAGTGCACATGTGAATTAAAATGGCTTTAACATGCTAAGTTAAGTAGCTAAACCCTAATTCTTTATTAATCAATCATATGTGCATGATAAAATTGCAAACTAAGTTCTGTCAACCTCCTTTTGATCTGCTCTTTCACTTAGTGTAGGTTGTTCATCATGGTTCTGCATGTTTAGTGCTGAATGAATGATTCTTTGAAAAAACACGTCTAATTTATAGTATTTATTCTATCCATGCATAAATCCTAAACCTGAGCATGCATGTTACTCTCTACATCGTGCATGACCATGAATTTCCACAATATCATATTTCCCTCGTATATTTCTGTAGAATTTATTTTTGACAGCAACAATGTTTTATTGTTCAAATAAAACTACTCATGCTAAATTAGTATTTTGTTCATGCCTTTGCAACTCAGTTGTAAGTTTCTCATGTCCATGAAGTTTGCACATGTCTTCGGATCGAATTTAGTAGCTTATAGTTGAGGGATTAGTTAATTGCTAATAAGAGGCAATGCATTAAAATAAATTTACGTTTCTTGCATATGTCTTCAAGAACCATCTTATGTAACAAATAATTCTGTTTTTGAGTGAATCATTTATACATCGACATCATACATATTGCATGCATGTCTTTGTATTCTCTATTGTTGACATAACGCTTCAATATAGGTAACGATGAAAATCTATTTGAAGAGGATCATCGAAGGAACTCTCCAATCTCGAAGGCTTGATAGCCGATGATACTAACTCCCACTATAACAATAACTCACTCGTAGCCACGCAGCCCAAAATCCTATAGCCACGACAAGCAAAATCGACCGTGGCTATAGTTGGGTGCGGGCTATCGTGCCATTGGACCGTGGCTATAGAGGCCAAGTATAGCCACGGTTGGCTTTGTGAACCGTGGCTATAGTGGCCTCCACCAATAGCCACGGTCCACATCACCAACTATGGTTATAGTTTCTTCTATAGCCACGGTTGAAGAAGTGGACCGTGGCTATTGTTTTGCACAGATATAAAAGGCCGCGTTCGGACCGAACAGAGCTCGATCCAAGTGTGGCGGCTCGAAAATTGAGGAAAAAATGAAAACCGAGGGGGAAGGTTTTGATCTTGTTTTTTTGCAGAAATTTGTTCTCCATGGTAAGGGAAACTCATTCCATGTATTATCTTTTGCCATAATGTTGTAATCATGGAGAATTTTGGATTACCATTTGACCTAGATTTTGATTTCGATTTGTCAAATTCATCCATGTTTGTAGGTTTGTTGTTGGTTTGAATTGTGTATAATAAGCTCATATATCATGTGCTTGTGTTGCATACAAAAAAATTATGTCTTACAAGCCTTTTTCATGTCAATCAATTTAAGATCTACTTTATGCTCTCTTGAGAAAGACCCCTAGAGCACGCTTTAATTATTAAAAAAATTCAAGTCAATTAATAATAATTTGTATAGTGAGTTTTTATATATGATAGCACATTGTCTTATGCAATATATTAGTTCCCTTATATTTTCTATAAATATATAATATTCATAATGGTAAATAGATTATTTAGTAATTATTTAATAGTTATTAATTCTAGCACATTATGTTATGTAATATATTAGTTTCCTTATATTTTTTATAAATACTCAATATTTATACTGGTTATTATTTGATTTAGTAATTAATTTATTATAATTTATAATCGTATAATGCTTGTCTAGATGGACAAAACATGGATGTACGAAGAGTCAAGATTAAGTCCATATTCCCGAGGTAAAGTCGATGTATTTCTCAAGAGGGCTGCCGAACATGCTAAGCGTCTAGGAAGACAAGAAATATACTCGTCCAGCGTGGAATGCAAGAATCAAAAATTCTGGACAGATACACTTGTAATCAAATCTCACTTAGTGAGGAGGGGTTTCCTGGAGAATTATACAAGGTGGACAAAGCATGAAGAAGACGAGCCGGTCGAAGTTTAGTTGCAGCCGATTGAAGTTGAAGAAGAACAGTTTGTCCAAGTTGATGAGACTTTTGATTTTCATGTCGAAGAAGAACAATGTACTGATTTTGATGTTGAGAAATTGTTATGTCATGTTGAGCCGCAAGTTTTACTTAATGCAGGGACAACAAGAGGGCTTGATAACTTTCCAACAATAGAGAAGGCATCAAAGGATTTATTGTTTGAGGAGTCTAAGGGATGTTATAAAGAGAATACTGTGTTACATACAGTTTTGGAACTCATGAAACCGAAGGCCATCCATGGGTGGTCGGATGCCGTTTCACCGAATTGTTGGATCTTCTTTCGGATACACCGCCGAAGCCAAACTTGTTACCAAAAAACACGTACTATGCTAAGAAACCGATATCTCCAATGTCGCTGGGTGTGCGAAAAATCCACGCATGTCCAAATCATAGTATATTATACCGGGAGGAGAAGTTCAAGGACCTCGTGAGATGCCCAAGGTGCAAAGGAAGTCGTTACAAGATGAATGAGGAGTATGATGTAGACACAACTAATAAGAGGGGGAAGAATGACAGGAAGAGGAAGAAAAACAAGTATCGTCAATGGTAGCCACGATGATAGTAAGGTTCCAGCCTTGGTCATATGGTACCTACCCGTGGTCGATCGCATAAGACGGATATTTGCCAACCCAAGAGATGCTAACCGATGACAAAGCATACACGTAAGAGGGACACTAATAAGGTGAGTCATCCATCGGATGGAACCCAGTGGAAAAACTTCGATCGTAACCACCCGACTTCTCGCACGAGCCAAGAATATACGGTTTACATTGAGTACGGATGGAATGAACACTTTTGGTATGACGAGGAACGTCCGCAACGTTTGACCTGTGCTGCTAACAATGTTCAACCTCCCGCCATGGTTGTGCCACAAGTAGAAGTACATATTATTGTTCATTCTTATATCCGGACCGAAAGATCCCGGGAACGACATAGATGTCTTCCCGGAACCATTGTTTGAAGACATGCGAAACTATGGTTGGAAGGTGTGCGTATGTGGGATGAGCACCGAAGAGACTACTTCACGTTGAAAGCGATCATTTTCGTGACCGTAATCGATTCCTCGGCGTTAAGGGCGCTTTCGGGCCGAGTGAAAGGAAAGGAGGCATGCTTTATTTATGTTGATGATACATCACACGTGTATCTTCCATCATCGAAGAAGACAAGTGTACACTCGAAATCTACATCGGAGCCACCCGTATCGACGGATGGCCAAACAATTTGATGGTACGATTGAAACCGGCGAAGAACCTCGATGTTGGACCTCTAAGGATGTCTTTGATAAGACAAAAAACATTAAAGCTACATTTGGAAAGACCGTGAAGGGAGTTGCAAAGTCAAAAGCTGCAACGCCGTATAAGAAGCTTTCTATATTCTACGGATATCTCGAGTACTGGGAAGAATTGGAAGTGACTCATGCATTTGACTCGATGCACATTGGAAAAGGTGTATTTGACAAGCACTACCGGCCTTATACTTGACCTACCCGGTAAGATAAATGTATGGATTGAACGCACGTAGAGATCTTGTAGAGATGAATATTAGGCTAGAGCTCCATCGGCAAGAAAGAGTGAACGGAAAGTACTACCTCCCGCCGACCTGCTATACCCTAACGCGTGAGGAGAAAATAACGTTCTTGAAGTCTCTACACGGGATTAAAGCACCGACCGGTTTCTCATCGAATGTCCAAAATCTCGTGGACATGAAAGACTTAAAGATAAGTGGTTACAACACTCACGACTGTCACACACTATTTTCGGTGTTTCGGCTATCGCCATTAGAGTCGTGAAATTTGAATGGTTGAAGTTGACTATAACTCGTTTGTGCTACTTCCGGAACGTAGTCTCAAAGAAGGTGATCAATAAAGACGAGTTGGATAACCTACGAACCCACGTAAACGAAACAATGTGCATGCTCGAGATGTGCTTCCCGCCATCCCATTTTGATACTATGGAACACTTCATGCTTCATATTGTTGACTAGATATCCGCTTTGGGCCCCGTCTACGTGCATCATATGTTCGCCTACGAGAGGTTCATGTATGTTATAAAACGCTATGTACGTACTCGTTGTCATCCGGAGGGTTCAATGATTGAGGGCTACACCACCGAGGAGATTATTGAGTGTTGTGCAGATTATATTAAGGATGGTCGAACTATTGGTGTACCTGTGTCTCGTCATGAGGGAAGGTTAAGTGGAGAAGGTATACGAGGACGAAAATCATTCACCAACTGTAACATCCTGTTTTTTTTAAAACATAAAAATGTCAAGTAAGAATTATCATTTCTTGTGATAGTCTAGATTAAGTATATTTTTTTCTCTCTCTCTAAATAAAATATTAATTCAGGTTGCATTTTGCATATCATGTGCATTTATTTTATTTCCCAAACCGTAGTTTAAACCTTTGTTTTTATTTGGTGTTTAAATCTTGAAAAAAAAACAAACTAAGAACATCTTGTTTTTTTTTATATACGGCCGAGTCAACCTAGTGGGCCATAAGCATCGTATCCCTCTCATTTTTCTTTTTTTTTCTTTCCATTCTTTCTCCCTCAAAATCACGTGGGCCACTTAATTTCTTTATCACAAACCTTGTGCTCAGCAAGGGCGCGGCCCAGGAAGCCCAGCAGGCAAGCCAGCTTCGTCTTCCTCTAGACAAACGAAGCGACACCGCTGCCGCCGCCTGGAGAAGCAACCGCCGTCGCTGCTGCTTCCTCTCCCCATTCCCGCATCTCTTCGCGAACCGACGCCGTCAGTGCTTGTCACCCGCATACCCTTCCCCAATCTCGGGCCTCAGTGGCAAAAAAAACGGAGCACATGGTGCGCCGTTGATCCCGGCAACCATTAATTCCCGGTGAGCTTGTGCCTCTCCGAATCCGTCGCGTTTCCGCCTATAAAATCGACCCGCAGGACCTGCCGTGCCGTCCCCTCCCCTCGCCACGACGAGAAGCGACTCAAAATCTCAGCCTAGCAATTGTCGCCCCATCATTTTTTTTCCCATTTTCTCCGGTGAAGTACCACCCCCTCGATCTCCCGTTACGAGCTCCTCCGCCCTCTGATCTTTTTCTTTGTGGATGCACAGAAACTCCACGGTGCTTCGAGGAGCAGCCCCGTCATCTCTAAGCCACGGAAACCAGGCTCCCGACAAGCTTCATCCACCGCCGCCGCCTCTTTTCATCGCCGGCCATCTCCGAGCTCTTATCCTCGTTGACTTTCAGGTGAGCGCAGTGTTGTCCCCTCTGTCTCTCGAGCTCTTCGCGGCAAGGATCCGTGCACCAGAGTGTTTTGCACGCACTGCTCCGGCAGCTCTACACACTGGCACCGCCCGTTCACAGCAACCGGTCCATGGTGGATCGATGGACCAGCCCCTGTTCCTGGTCTACGGGCTGTAGACCCAGTCCACGGGATTTCCCGTTTAAAATTAATTTATAGAAAACCTTTCTCAGCATGTTTTACAAAATAGCCCTCCAGTCAGTGCGTAATATAACCCGCAGTCCACTCATTCTGTTTTTCTTTCACTTAAGTCCCTGTATTTTTTTTGTTTAATTAAACCACAGCCTTAGCAAAGAATTAAATTTTTACCTGCTAGCCCCTGGTAGTTAGGTTTAATTGAAATCTGGCCCCTAGAACCTTTAAACTTTAATATCTTTTAAATCGTAACTCCGATTTAGTTGATTTTTGAACCAAAATTCTTGTAGCGACGAAACCTATTCAACCATTGCATAATCATACTGTTTTATCTCTGTTTATTATGCTGTTTTTCTTATGTTTGTTGTTTTGGGCTTATGTTTCCGATGTAACGGTCGATTAGAGAGCGAGCCGGTGGAGAATTTTCAAGATTATCAGTTTGAAGAATCTGAGCAGCAGCAGCAGCATCACGCGGATAGAGGCAAGTGTCCTTGATGCACATTGCTCCTATTTCTCTATCTATCTGAATTTAAATTTCATGCATGCTTGTCTAATTTGAATCCTATGCTAGGGTTTACTAGAACTTGTTGTGATCCGTTTCCTTGTCGCTCTGTTTTGGGTGTAGTTGACTAGTTAAGGGTAGGTCCTGCTTAGCCTAGCTTAATCTTGGGAAAATAACTTGACTAATAATTTTGACTAATTATATACTTTAACCTAATTAACCTTGGGTTAATCTCTTTTTAGCAAACATGGAACTTAGGTAATCCCAACAGGAGGATGTTGATGATGGTGCGGGTATGCACGGGTACTTGGTATAGTACCATTTGGTTGTGGTAGTGCTTGTTTGGGATTCTAAGGACCGGTTCGTGGAACGCGTAACCATGACAACAGCGCAAAGCACGGGGCGATATGGGTAGGCTTGGTTAAGTAGGAGACCACTTCCCGGTTCTGCGGACGTCGAGGAAGGATGAAGGAAGGGTGTACTTCCGGATTCGAGGCGAGGAAGGGTGTACTTCAAGCCACGGCGCCGGAGGGGGCTTCGTGGGAAGGGTGTACTTCCGCAGCGGTGAAACCTTAGCGGGGGCGTTTTGCAAGTCGGGAGCTCTCCGAAAGATCATGTGGTGATCTCTTGGCCTTACACCTACGGAAGTGTTTTGGCTACATGGAGAATTTAGTCACTGAATAGTGATGGAATCACCAACCTATGGGTAAAGTTGTGCAACCTCTGCAGAGTGTAAAGCTGTTATAACAGCCGTGCTCACGGTTACGAGCGGCTTGGACCTTTCACATGGACTAGAGGGGTCGGGTTGGATCCGGTGGGGTAACCGATTCGGGTGGTGTAACTCGTAGATTACTACAGGTGGGGTAACCTGTAGTGGTTGTTCGGGTGGTGTAACCCAAGATGTTGGTACGAGTGGGGTAACTCGTACTCTCCAACAGGTGGGGTAACCTTGTTGGTATTTTAACTTAGTAAATAGGTTGTTTTAATTAAAATGAACTTAGACATAGGTGCTTTCTCTGCAATAAACTTTATGTTAGCCTTTCCTTCTATAAGCTTGCATGTCATAATTTTCCCCACTTGCTGAGTACGTTATGTACTCACGCGTGCTACTTTCCTGTTTTTGCTACATCTACTGCTGCTCGGATGATGAAGACTTGGACTTCTTTGACGAGGATTACTACTAGGTGTGCGACTCCCCGGTTGACTTGCTCGTGGAGTGATGGCGTGCCACTGCGTTGTGTTTTTGCCTTATGAGGCATGTAATAATTCGGGTATTGTAATTTACTTATGATATAATAATAACATGGTTTTTACTTGTTACTTCACTTTTGTCTCTATGTGTGTGAAAAATTGATCCTGGCACACACATAGTTATGCATTCAGTTTTGTTCTTAAAGCTGGGTGTGACAAAGTGGTATCGAGCCATGTCGACCGTAGGACGCAGACCTAGTTAGAGGTGGTCATTTTTCAAAACATATTTTTGGTAAAAAAAATCATTCCCTATAAATTCCTTGGGTGTTAATTTTTTCTTAACCTATTCCTTCCTCTTTCCTTGTACTCAAAGTAAAATTTGTGTTAAACGACTCGTTACGAGAAATTAGGATATAAGTTTCCCATATCCTAGAATAGTTTTTACGGTGTAGTCACGATTGTTTGCTTGTGTAATGCTTGCTTCTTGTTGTGGATTGCTTTCTTAATTACTCTTTCTTTAAAATACATATCTTTGATGCATATAGTTGGGGATCTCTTTTTCTTTATCATTGTCATATAAATCTTGTGCAATCATCGGATGGCGAGGCACGAGGAGGAGCAATAACAACAACAATGAGAATCCACCTCCACCTCCGCCTCCATCAATAGAGCAAGTTCTAGCCATGCAGGCTCAAATTCTTCGGACTATGCAGCAAAGTATGGTCCAGATGCAACAAGGAATCCAGAATGCACCCGCACCGCCACCGAGAGACAAGCTTGGTGAATTCCAGAGAACTAAGCCTATTCCTTTCTCTCATTCGGTGGAACCAATGGCTGCAGATGATTGGCTAAGGACTATTGAGAAGAAGCTAGAGGTGGTGCAATGTACCAACAGGGAGAAGGTTTTGTTCACTTCTCACCTTCTTGAGGGCCTCTGTGACTGATTGGTGGGATGCTTATGTTGCAGCCCATGAGGAGCCGAAAGTATCAAGCTGGAATGAGTTCAAGGCAAACTTCAGGTCACACCATGTGCCTCACGGTGTGATGAAATTGAAGAAAAAGGAATTTCAAGATCTAAGGCAGGGATCTATGTCTCGTCAATGAGTATGTCACTCGCTTCACCCAGCTTTCTCGCTATGCTCCGGGTGAAGTGGATACCGATGAGAAGAAGCGAGACTGCTTTCCGAATGGTCTCAATGATGGTCCGGCTTATGCTCTAGAAGCACGTGATTTTGTGAATTTCCAAGATATGGTGGACAAGGCTCTTGTTACGGAGAACAGGAGGGGAATGATTGACCGCAAGCGCAAGATGGTGCGTCAAGGGCAACAAGGAAGCAGCTCTAGACCTCGCTTCGGTTCTTCTTCAGCTGGACCTGCTTTCCGTCTAGGGCCACGGAATACTCGAGCAGAGGACTCAGCCTGTCGGACGAGGGATATAATACTCCTCAGCGGCAGATTCAACGCCCTAATGTCCGGACTCCTCGTATCGCACCTCCAGCCCGACGAGAGGGCTAATGTCTGGACAGAACGGTGGTGGTTCGAGTCCTTGTTTCAGCTGTGGAGAGACAGGACACTTTGCTAACGAGATGTCCTCAAAGACGTCCAAATCAGGCACCATCACATGGCTCAACTCCTAGCCGCAATGCAAATTCTGCAGCAACTCCGGCAAGGCGAGAATCAAGCTCGTGCTCGTGTCAACCATGTGGCAATCGAGGATGCTCGGGAGGCGCCGGATGTCGCCATTGGTATGTTCCTTGTCAATGATAATTATGCGGTTGTATTGTTTGATTCCGGAGCATCACATTCTTTCATAGCTGCTGCATATGTTCAAAAATACAACCCACCTATTTCCATGCTAAAGAATAGAATGGTTGTTAGTTCTCCTGGAGGAGATATGCATGCAAGTCGTGTTTGCCCTAAAGTAAATCTGATCATAACGGGGGTAGACTTCACGGCAAATCTCATTATTCTTGAGTCCAAAGGAATTGATGTCATCCTTGGTATGGACTGGTTAAGCAAGCATAAGGGACTTATTGATTGTGCTAAGAAAGCAATCAAGCTAACAGCCAGTAATGGGAAAGAATTGGAGTATGTAGCAGAGGCACTCATCTCAAACAAGGGGGCAACCAATCGTATTGTCTTGAACCAACTGGATATCATCTCAACCGACGACATCAAAGTTGTCCGTGAATTCCCGGATGTTTTTCCGGAAGAGTTACCGGGTATGCCACCTGATCGTGAAATCGAGTTTGTTATTGAATTAGTGCCCGGTACTGCACCCATTTCTAAAAGGCCGTATAGAATGACTACTGACCAGCTAGCAGAACTTAAAGAACAACTTCAAGAGTTGTTAGAGAAGGGTTATATCCGTCCTAGTGCATCGCCATGGGGAGCCCCGGTTATCTTTGTTCCTAAAAAGGATGGTACCCAAAGGATGTGTGTTGATTACCGTTCTCTCAATGAGGTAACCATCAAGAACAAGTACCCCCTGCCTAGGATTGATGACTTGTTCGATCAACTTCAAGGAGCATGTGTCTTCTCTAAAATTGACCTCCGGTCCGGATATCATCAACTCAAGATCAGAGCCAGTGACATACCCAAAACAGCTTTCACTACTCGATATGGTTTATACGAGTATACTGTTATGTCATTTGGACTAACCAATGCTCCTGCGTACTTCATGTATCTAATGAACAAAGCCCTCCCTGGTAAGCTTGCTCTCCCCTTGCCCCTCTCTGATGGCAGCACTCCGTGGCTGCTGCTATGTTGCCAATTTACTAAGCTTGAATTGATCTGAAATGGTATGTGAATGTTGTTAGGGTTGATCAAAAATGTTGATCAAACATGTTCTGTGATGTATTATGCTGCTGCTGCTATGTTCTGTGATGTATATGCTACTGCTGCTATGTGATGTATATGCTATACTAGTTTGAGGCTTCTCCACAATCCTATTTTTGGTTAGTGAAAGCTCGTACTGTTATCTGGATGTTAGGGTGTTCATTTGGTACTGTTATCTGATTGCAGTATAACTTGATCAATGATTGATCATTTAGCTCGTCGAACTGAGGCACATACCTAGTTGCAGTCTAAATTAGTCATGCTGGTTTATATTGTCGATGATCTTGCTGGTTTATGTTGCTGGTCTAAATTAGCCATGCTGCTTTATAATTGGTTCTGTTCTGTCATGTTCTGTAAAAAAAAGAAAATCCTCTTTTTCATTCTGTTGTGTCATGTTCTGTAAAAAAAAATTAATCCTGTTCTATTATCTTGTTCTGTCATGTCCTCTTCTGTTCTGTCATGTTTAAGACAAGGCCATTATCAGCACATCTTCCTTTGAGTAAAGCACATTATCTGTTGATGATTGCTCTGAATTTGTCGTTGGTTCTCATCTAATCGCAACAGTATAAGTTGATCGATGATTGACCATTTTGCTTGTCGAACTGAGGTACATACCTTTTGGTATGAGTGCGATCATTTTGCTGGTTTATATTGTCGATTATCACCAACAATCATCTTGTTCTGTTGTGTTGTCTTGTTCTGTTATGTTATCCTGTCAGCTATTTCTACTAGCTTGCTTCAGCTATTGCTACAGAACATGACAGAACAGAACAACTTGTTTTAGCTATTTCAGCTAGCTGTCAACCAGCTTGTCTCATGATAGCTATTATCAGCACATATTCTTTCTCCTCTCTTTCCTCCTCTCTTTCTCTCTTTCCTCCTCTCTATCTCTCTCTTTTCTCCTGTCTTTCCTCTCCTTGGTCCGAATTTGTCCACATATTATAGAACTTGTTCCCTGGTTGCCACATATGACTGCTTGCAGTCATGTCTCGCTTGTATTTATGTACATTGCTGTTTGATGATTTATTGATGTAAGAAATATATAACTGCCTCTATATTTCATAAGCCCCCTCTGTTTCCTCTATTTCCTCTCTTTTCTCCTCTCTTTCATGGCTAGACCATTGTTTTTAAATAAAAACTATTTCCTCCTATCTTTTCTCTTTTTTCACCTCTCTTTCCTCTCTTTTCATGGTCTAGCCATACTCGATGATGAAAGCGGGCAAAGTGAGATTAGTGTGGCAGCATGGACCGTATCCTCGGATATTGGAAACATGCTCGACATACGAGTCGATGACCTTAACGATAGCGTTGGATGGCCGTTGATTCGGCAACCCGCACCGAGAGCAAAAAATCCAAACTTTTTGGCAGATGATGATTGTTGATAGAAGAGGAGGTAGTTGTGGGGGATCAATATAGAATGTAGGGTGTCTTTCATTAGGAAGGTTGGTCAAACAATATGCAAGGCATACCGCAACTCGTACGACCTTAGGTAGACATGGTCGGATGCTTGGGTATTCTCCGGATCATCTTTGTGATGTGTATGGCACATTATATTTGATTTTCCGGAGGATACCCAAGTATCCCGACAGATGACATCCCCTTCGGGACACCCAGGAATCGGTACAGAGGGACACTCGACGAAGCAAGTTACAACGAAACATCATCTCATACAAGCCGGAATATATACATCATGGTATAATACAACCAGGTTTTTGAAATACAAACATTCGTGCAGCGGAAATATAACATTATTGAAGTTTAACATCCTACGAGTACTCAGCGGAAACTTGTTCTATATACGACCCAAAAGACTTAAAACGATCAACGTGATGCACTCGAGCCCTTCGTGGCGTAGGGATACGTTCCCATTGAAGGGAACCTCCCTCCGGGCATTGCTCCTCTTCGGGAAGTTGCCATACAAGTCGTGGTAGCACGACTCGTTCCCCGAAAGGTAACGAACAAATCCCGAGTATTCTAATACTCGGCAAGACCGACCCGTCAACATGGCACGCTAAGGCCGACGCCTAGTATGCAAAGGCTTTTTGGTCGTGGGGGTTTACTCCTTTGCGAAAACAGACATTAAAGAGTGGGTCCTTACTTTCAATATTTTAGCTCACGTTAAGTTCATTAACCTTGGTGTTTGCAGCCTATCTCTATTGCAATCAAGTTTGGAAGACAAGATAAAACAGATCTTTAATCCTTTCATCTCTCATCTTCATCTTCCATATAACTTACTACGATGTGACGAGTTAAACAAGCGGTAGTCATTACTGCGAGGGACAACGATTCTAATCGATTTTATACCAGCTGGCAAAACCCGATCGCACGACGCATACGCACCGCCACATTGGTCGTATACGACAACTTTTCCCGCTAGCACCTGACAGCGAGACTAGCCATTTCCAACTCCCCGGGAGTATGGCGACTCCACGACTTCCCTCGTGGCCGACCCATCTCCCTCCCGTGAGACTATCCTCTCGATAATGACCCGGTAAAAGAGAGCTGGCTACACTACATCTCTCGGGGCGATAGGGTACATCAGCTTGTCGGGCCCATGATACCAGCATGTAGTACGTTACGTTCAAACTTGTTCAACTAAGCCGACAACGGTACGGTCTTTGACCGACTCGGACGGGGCTACCACCTTGCAAGACCTCATCTCCGTCTTGCCCTTTCTCCTACGGGGCCCGTCCGGTCTCAACTTCATTAACACTCTTCTTCATCTTAGTGTCAACACAACAACCCTTAAAGCCTCCATGCTCTAAGATTCCCTAAAACATCTACCGTTGCGACTATGAATTAAGCTTAGCCTCTATTGAGCTACCTGTACCGAGTATAGAATAAACATACGGAAACCTACCGTAATGCAACTAGGGTGTCAACCATTCCCTAACACCTAATGCACAAACATAATTGTACTATGTGATAAAATAAAATATTTAAAAACATAGGTAGGATGCACCGAGGCTTGCCTTGATACGGTTCGGAGTTAGCTTCCTGGCGGTCGGGTCGACTTCGAGATTCCCGTCTCTCGACTCAACCTCCGGTGGAACCTCGATCACTTCAAAACCTAGGTCGACCAACGAATGCGTTGCGAATCACAATCATGTATGCATGAATGCTCATGATAAAATTATGCAAGGTTTCATTAATTAAGTCCAATAATTAACAATTAATGATTAATGCTTCATCACCTTGGTTAATTAATAAATTAGGAATCAAGCATGTTCATTAAGCAATAATTAACAATTGATTATGTTGATTAATAAATGCTTAATCAAGGTCATTAAGTATTAATTAGTCTTGTTCCTTAATTACTTAATTAAGTTCACTAATTACTTAGGTTTAATAATTAATAGTTATTCTTGTTTATTAAGCAATAAATAAATCATGTGATAAAAGGCTAATAAATTAGAATCACATAAAATAAAAAAGTTTAAGTTTAATTTTTGGAAAATAATTTTTATAATTAATTTCGTCTGCAGATATCTCCTTCATCTACTTAAATTATTGTTCTTCATTACACACTTAATTAACATAAAATAATAGCTTTTCTTTAAACAAAGAAAGTGATTAAATACTATCTATGAAATAAATTTACTCAAAACAAATATTTGATTTCACAATTAAATAGATCTTATTTTTCCGAGTCTAACAAACTTGGTTTGGCATTTTTCTGATTTTTAATGAATTTTCGACGAATTTTCGAAATTTGAATTGAATGTCGGGCCACACACTCGGCCATAGGGTGGGCCACACCAGATCCGCTCTGTGGCCACACGCGATCCAGCGCGTGTGGCCCGCGGTGTGGCGCCACCGCGGCGCACGAGAGACGGTGGCGCGGCCGCCGGACTTGGCCGGCGCCGGCCCAAGGCTCGCGCGCGAGACTCCCTACGAACTCTACTCGATGCCGGAATACATTGGTGCGAAAGGTGGAGCATGAGCTCGGCTGGAAGCTTGCCGGCGGCAAGGGATGGCCATGGCAGAGGCTTCGGCACGGCGGAGAGCTCGCCCGAGCACCCAACAATTGGGGAAACCGCTACGGACAGCATCTATAGACCCTAAACAAGCTCGTACGAGGACCATAGGAGCATGAGCACGGTTGGAGGGTAGAGCTCACCGTGGATGTGCGGGCGGCGGCGGACCTCCGGGAAGAACAGCGATTGCTCGTCCTCTGCGAATTAACTCGATGATGAGTTGTCCAAGAGAAAGAACATGTAGTTGCGCATCACTTGGTAAAAAACGGAGGACAACGGCTCACCGAGACAGCACCAATTTCGGTGCGTGGCGGAGAAACGACGTTGAGGTCGTAGTGAGGGAATCGACCTCGTCACGACGGAGCGGGGATGCTCAAGTTGTTTGGACGGTCGGGGAAGCTTCACGGGGTCTTGGCGGAGCTTCGGCGGTGGTGGTGTGGACGAGGAGTGACCGAGGCGGCCGGACGACGAGCTCCGGGGGCTTTCGGCAATGGTGAGAGATGGAGAGGAAATGAGAGCAGGGAGGGGAGAGGATAGGGCCGAGCGGGGCCTTTATCCGGGCCGAGGCGGTAGCGGAGCACGCGAGCAGTCGTGCAACCAGCTGCGGGGCTGCTGCGTGGCAGCTCGACGGGGAGGCGGTGCTCGCGAGGCGGCGCCGAGAGCGCGGTGAGAGAGGAGAGGAAGAAGAGAGATCGGCGCCGGGGCCGGGCCCGACAATTTTACAAAAAACCCCTCGCCTTTCGGAAAATTAAAAAGCAACCTTCCGGTGCTCCAAAAATTCCCAAATTTTTCAGGGGTGTTAATGAAAGTGTTTTAGGCATTTTTCCTATTAAGTCCAGGTTAAGATTCCAAATCATTTTCGGATTAAAAATTCATAGCTAAATTAATAAAAGAGACTTTGTTAATTTCTTGCAAATATTTCCACAAGGCAAAAATAATTTCAGGGGATTTTTATAAATCTTTATTTATGACATTTGAGCCAAAGAAAATGTTAAACATATATTTTATTCTTATTTCATTTCTTTTTAAGCATTTCCTTTATTCTTTAGCTATTTTGATATTTTATGTGCATTTTCTTAATACAACTTTGATAACTTTATAAAGGTAATATGATGCAATGCTCATGATGACATGAAATGCATTTATTTCCGAGAGTTGTTACACTAACCTATTTACCTTGAGGTCTTATAAATTGTGTTATGCATTGCATAGTGTGCACTGCCTTTCCTATGAAAGCGTTCTACATTATATGTCCATCCTCCTCGACTGCATCCTCTTGTATCCCCATTCCGATGCCATGGAATATACTCCTTTTCTTGGAAAAATATATTTTCTACTAAGTCTTCCAAAATATTCTAACTTTTTGGCGGATGAGGATGACTCTTGATAAGCATCCGTATATATAGGAGAACGGGAAGATGGGGTGAAACAATGTAGAATGTAGGGTGTCTTTCATTAGGAAGGTTGGTACAACAAAATGCAAGACATACCGCAACTCGTATGACCTTAGGTAGACATGATCGGATGCTTGGGTATTTTCCGGATCATCTTTGTGATGTGTATGGCACATTATATTTGATTTTCTAGAGGATACCCAAGTATCCTGATCTATTTACCTCGAGGTCGTATAAATTGTGGTATGCATTGCATAGTGTGCACCTGCCTTTCTTATAAAAGTGTTCTACATTGTATGTCCTTCTATCTCGTCTTCCTCTTCTTCTATTTGATTCTGATGCTATCCATGTTACGATGCCAATGCTAAATAACCCTTTTCTGTCATCTTTTCTCTATTTTAACTCTTTCCTCTAATTATTTGCTACTAAATCTTTTCATTGTTACGCTAAAGGTATCAAATCCTATAATGACGGACAAGATACCGTTACAAGATAATCCGGAAGACAGCCCCCGATCCAGTATACACAAGAGGATGTTGTGAATATGAACCATGAAAGCTCCGTATCAAGTGGAGAATGGGAAGAACCGAGAGGATCCTAACCCCCAGCGTCGTGAACCTAGGGGTATTAATGAGGACCCAGATTACATGCCCTCGGGAGAGGTATCACGTCAAATGTGATTCTTTCTTTAAATTTTTTAAATTTCCCGTATTAGCATATTACTGAGCTTCAATGATTCTTTATATGGTAGGTTCCTCGACGAAGTATTCGTCGTGCCTTGGCCGCACAAGCGACACATTCCATGGCTTGCGAAGACACACCTCATGAGGAGCAAACGGAAAACATAGCGGCCCATGAGTCTCCCAAAAAGCGCAAGCGTGGGGGTAAGCGGTCCGCGAACAAGGCTAAGGGCACATATGAGGTGACAACACTGGACCCAGCCGATCGGGAGCCTGTTGTACCAATGGGTGTCCATGCAAAATGGCGGAACCGTTGTGGTGTTGTTGTTAGGGAGAAATGCAAAATAACCTGGACCGAATGGAAGGTTATTCCTCAAGAGCGCAAAGAGGAAATGTGGAATGTCATTAGATCATACATCCTCTTCCCACCAGCGGACCTCGAGAAAGCCAAGAAGGCAACGCCGACCGTAATGTCACATATCTCGGCATTATGTGAAACGTGGCATAACACCCTTTGACGATTATGATCAAATAAGTCCATAGGACTGGGAACTATTTGTTCAGCAGAAGACAGACTAGACCTGCCAAGGACCTTAGTGCAAAGACGTTACAGCTGAACGGGAAAAATAAGTACAAGCCACACTTGGGCCCGGCGGCTACAAGAAAAAGATTCCGAAGTGGAAGGCGACGGAAGAAAAGCTCTGTGTAGAAGGGAAGCCTGATCCACTAGAGGGCCTTGAGCTACGTGCCAAAAATTGGGTCCGTGCGCACTCTAAGATGGATCTAAATGGGGAGATTATTCCGATAGATTCGGAATCGGCGCAAGTTATCCAGCAATTGACGGGTGATATCAAGTCGCAGACGCGAGTCTGGTGTTATTCAATCCGAATATCATAGATACCAACTCTCTCTTGCTATGGGGACCAAAGAGCATGGCGGGCGGGTGCGAGCGGTGTCCTCCAAGGCAACTTGGAAAGAGGGTTTCTCCTCTAGCTCTTCCGCCTCGTTGTACAAAAAACATAAATTTCACAAGAAAGATAAGGAGGAGAGGGACAAGGAAGAGTGGAGGAGACAGCTGGAGATGTACCAAGTCGACATGCGAAGTGGAAGTATCCCCGATACGACTAATACGAGTCCCAACCACTTCGCCTAGCTTTACCTCCCCGTTGGAAGGGGAAGTGATAACACAAGAATGTCCTTGTGAGCTGCATGTGCCATTTGGTTACAAGGGAAAGACCATGAAGGTTGCAACCGGTAGAGCACTTCCGGGACGAACAATTCACAACATGGATATTCCACCCAGGTACGTCCGTGTCACCGTCGAGGAGGTCAACCAAGGATGTGAGGAGCACGAGATTGATTGCCCCATACCCGACGCGGGGATTATTACTCTAAATGATTCTATCGGTTCGTTCATCATGTGGAAACGGCGTGAGGTTGTGCTCTCGGAATCACGAGTTTCCCCTCCCCTTTGTCCGGACACGGATTAGCTCATGAGAGTCAACAATTCACGGGGGATGAAGGCTGGAGCAGGAGAACCGTCTCCTTTGTCGGGTGCTTGCTTCAGCCGCTAAGGAACAGGATGACTAAGGACAGGAAGAGGTTATGAGTCCTATACTCGCAGACAGCCCGCAGCAAGAAACCGCCACGAGTACATGGCTATGAGGAGCCTCGGCAACAAATAGTCCCCCTTGTCGAGCCCGAAGGGCAATGTATCCCCTCCGTCGAGCCGGAAGGTGAAACCCTAGCCTTGGATGAAGAGCCCCGGTTTATCGAGCCTCTTCGGAAGGAGTTTACTCCTCTAATCCCTAGGATGATTATGCCTCCGGGGGTGGATCCGTCAAAGCCGCAACCTGAACATATCACGAAATACTTGGAGCGAATGAGGAAGGGACCCGTGCAACCAATCACGAAACCTCGTCAATTGGTACATTATGATGATGACATATTTGAGGGTCGTGACGAGAATGAGAACTTCCCAAATTTCAGCTTTGGCAAACCCCTCGTATCTAAAAACATGTTGTCAAACCTACCGTGGGAGATGTGGAAGCTGCATGAGCTGGTACGTAGCGGCAGCGAAAGAAGGAGTGGATGTGATCACCTGTAAGCTTCCGAAGGACGTGTTCAACGATACCGGTGACTCAACCCTTGGACTATATTTCAATGATATCCACACTATGTTTCACCTTGGCGAGATGGACACGACCTTCGTAACCTTGTGGTGCATGTAAGTGCCTCCATCCATCTTTTTCTTCTTTCCTACTTTTTGCAGTACATGTTACACACTTGCCTTTTGCTTTTAATGTAGCTTGAATTCAACATTTCAAAAGAAGAGATACGACAGACCCGATTGGAAGGTTGGGTACCTCAATCCGAGCTTGATCAATCAAAGTGCGATCAACCCCGGATAAATGAGAAAGACAAGATATATAAGGACGAGACACCACAAGAGTTACAAGAGCCGAAGGACACCATGAGGACAAAAGCTAGGGGTCGAGCTGCAGGTTATATTTATGGGTGCTTCGGGGAATGGCAGGATTGTCACGCCATTTACGCGTCTTACCACTTCGAGTAAGTTCGACCACTACCTTCCTCTCGTCGAGTCATAAAGATAGATGATATACTAACTAATACGATCTTTTGTTACGGTGGTCATTGGATTTGTTTCCTGATCATGCCAAAAATTGGATATCTATTAGTCTTGGATAGCCTTGACTACGACTCCAATCGCTACGTAAATATCGTGAGCGTTATAAATTGGTAAGTACGGACGTACAATTAAATAGCGATAATTTCATGCAATAATACCTTTTTCTCAATACTATAGTGCTTATTGAACTACGTAAAGAACCCTACGGTGGCGCGTTATAGAATTTGGAAACAAATATACTTTCGTCACCAATTTCCGAGTAAGACACTCGTCAAATCTAATTTTTTTATCCTGCTATCATTAAAATAGAGTGATATTTTTTACTTCACTATATTTAACAATGCATTAAACAAGTAAAAGGTAGTGTACATCTGTGGATACTACGCATGTGCGTATTCGAGCTCCGCTGCATCCTACTTGAATGTCATCACCCATGAGACCACCGAGGAGGTACGTTAAGATTGCATCTATTTAATTTGCATTCTTTCTGTTTTTGTGTCTATCATGTACCAACTTTTATGTTTTTATTGACGAGAGAACAAAAAGTCTAGAAAATGCATTGATAACGGACAGAAAGATATTGAATGAAATCTCCAAGAAAGGATTCCCGACGGTGCGAAAACATTAAGTACAAACGCCATGTACTACATTGTCGTTAGGATGTGTCGTTTCTTGCTTAGGGAGGTCATGAGTCCTCGTAGTCGGTTCTTTGACGACCAAAGTGAAGTGACGAAGGAGCATCGTGCACTTTTTGAGTGGTGCGGCTCGAAACGACCGTACGAGCCCGATGTCGTTGAAGATTCGTATAGTGTAGACTTAGTTTGAAAAAATATTGTCATGTGCACTTTATTAAACCTTTGATGGATTTTGTGAATATTTGTAAATATTAATGTGATGTAATACTTTAATGTTAATGTGATGTAATTATGGTTAATGTTATGTAATTGTAATTTATTATTTCTAATGCATATTCGTTTTTTTTATTGATAAAAAGTAAGTAGCCACGGTTCACTTTGTCAACCGTGGCTATAGTGGTGTCCTATAGCCACGGTTAGATTAGTGAACCGTGGCTATAATATGGCACTATAGCCATGGTTAGGTTATTGAACCGTGGCTATAGTATGGCACTATAGCCACGGTTCACTATGTCACCAGGCCACGGTTGACAAAGTGAACCTTGGCTATAGTGTCATACTATAGCCACGGGTGACCTGTTTTCCGAGGCTACGAGATGATTTTCCGTAGTCTCGAAAACATAGCCATGGTTGGGCTCGACCGTGGCTGTAGAGCCCCCCCCCACCCCCAGACGTGGCTACGGTGAGTTTTTGCTATAGTGTCCATAGTTGTTGTTCAACAAGGCAAGCTCCGGTGCATCCCACCCTATTTTAAATATTTTCTTGTGAACAATATGACTGCCTTGGTGTCTAGGATGAATGTGCATTATGTTTAGGTGTTGTATGGAACTCCACCTGCATTTGTTGCCCTATAAATCCCATTATGTCTTGTAGGTTGGTACTAGAATCTCGGTAGAATACTTGCTATGCTTAAAGTTAGATACAACGGTCTTATGCTTAATCGTTGTTGGTCTCACATGATACTTGTTGTTGGTTAATTAAATTGGTGACCGGACGGGGGTGATGTTGTAGGTACGACACGCATGGATCTTGACTGTGGTAGCCCTGTCCGTGAAGGTTGAGGACCGTACCATCATTGGCCCTATGGAGCAAGTATTGAACGTACGGAGCTGCATGCTAGTGTTATGGGCACTAGTAAGCTGATGTAACCTAATGATTGTAACATACGGACGAGTATCCCATCTCTTTTGTTCTTGGAACCCTGTGGGAGTAGGCATGATACCCACGAAGTCATTGTTGGGAATGGCCTGCTCGAGGAGGTGAGCCCGGACGGGTGTTACAAGGAATTAGCATGAAAGGTTGAGACATATGGCCTGTGTGGCGTATGCGTCGTGCAATCGGGTTTTCCCAGCTGGTGTAAAACGATTCGAATCGTTGTCCCTCGCAGTAATGAGCACTTGCTTGTTCAGTGCGTCGTATCGTAGTAAGAACTGAAACTTATGATAAAAATGTTGATGGACTATGGACTTATTATACTGTTGAATTATGTATATTTTCATATGCTATTGATGTATGTTATTTCTAGTTTATGCTCACACTTATATTTATTGTATAACTGTTAACTTGGCTAAAATGTTGAAAGCAAGGATACACTACTTAGCTGCTGATTTTATTATCCCAAAATCAGTCCACACTCCGAGCCTATGCATGTCTAGGAGTCGGTTCCGTGAACCACTTTGACGGATTAGTCTTGTTGAGCTTTAGTTGCTCGGGCTTTTTGCCTTCGTTGTTTTTCGGGAGATGCTTAGATTGTGATCTACATGTCACTTGGAGCCTTGAACGCCGCAGTTTGTGCTTGGCTAGAGGATGATCCGTATGGGCTCGGATTCGTCCCTTCACTTGTATCGTCGAGTTATAATTATATTATCGCTTCCGCTTAACGTTTCCGCATTTTGAAAACTTATTGAACTACTTGAACTTCCGCTGCAATTTGAACTCTGTTGTATCTCAAAGACTTATATCTTTATTATCCTTGTGACCTACTTGTTGTATTATCTAGTGTCCGCTTAAACAGAACCTCGGGATAAAGATCCGTGGGTCGGTCTGTTATAGAAATAATCAAGAATCAACTAGTAGACTCTTGCATTATTTGAAAGAAGTTTAGATGATTCAAGAGTCGGGGCTATACCCAATTGGGTGCACCTGATCGGACCGGAAGGAAAATACAGGAATTTGCATCACCTAATTAGGTGGTATGGAGGATAAAATATCAATTTTTAGCTTTTTGAAGCCGTCTCGAAGGAGGAAGAAACATTTCAGATATTATATTTCTTTTTAATTTCACACTAGAATCGACCAACATGCGGAAGACTGGTCGGTCTTATTCAAGGTAAAATAAAAAATTACTCGGGAGTTGATGTCGTATACTTGCCTTATGGGTATACAACTTTCGAATCAATGATTAGTCAGATATATGGTGGCATATTGATGAACATAAGACTAGTCGGGAGAGCCCACGAGTGGTGCTCGACCGGTATGGAATAACAGGAGGTTCCATATACCGGTATGGACGCAAGGCGGATTGCAATACCGGCATATGATGACTTGATTGACAAGTAAAAGGCGCAATAATAGTCCGATAGGATTCTGATTCAATAAGGAAAGAATAGAGATAGAGCTTTCGAGCATGTAATATTTGTAACCGACTAGGACTCTACATGTAACCCTGTCTCTGCGGATATATAAGGCAAAACAAGGACCCCCCCCCCCGTCCCCCGTCCCAAAGGATCCGACAACTCGCATTTAGCAATCTGCTAAAGGCAAAACATAACATACGTGAACGTAGGGTTTCACTCTCAATTGAGGGGTTTGGACCTGTCTAAAATCTCGTGTCCTTGTGTGTTCTATGTATTGCACCATCGAATTTCACGCTCATGAGGGACCAGGTAGTTCTAGTGCCGAGATTAAGACTCGACAACGTGCACATATACGCACACTAAACATGATATCGGGCCTAGATGCACAAAGGTAAAGCAAGGAGCTGATCATAGAATGACATACCTTTTTGGTCGACCGACTTGTCTTTCTTAGTGAGATCGAGATGACAATTTGTGGCCATGGGAGTCTTGGCGGGTTTTTCCTTGTCCATGTCAAACTTCTTCAATATGTCTTGAGTGTACTTGGATTGACATAGGAAGGTGCCCTCCTTGAGTTGCTTCACTTGAAAACCTAGAAAGAATGTCAATTCTCCCATCATAGACATCTCTAATCTATTGGACATTATCTTGCTATAATCATCACAAAATGTTTGGTTAGTAGAACCAAATATTATGTCATCGACATAAATTTGGCACACAAAGGTATCATTGTCGGAGCGCCTTATGGAGTTTGTAAACATGGTTAGGATACGAGGTGTCTTCAAAGCCCGGTGGTTGCTCCATATAGCCTTGCCACGAGGCAGATGTTTCATCAAAATCCAATCCTTCTACTTGTGAGTATCCTTTTGCCACAAACCTTGCCTTGTTCCTTGTCACAACACCATTTTTATTTTGTTTATTGCGAACACCCATTTGGTGCCCACAACATTCTTGTCCTTTGTCCTTTCCACCAAAGTCCACACTTCATTTCTTGTGAAGTTGTTAAATTCTTCTTGCATAGCCATCACCCAATCTGAATCTCTGAGTGCATCTTCAACTCTAAATGGCTCCAAAGAAGAGACAAAAGAGTAATTTTTACAAAAATTGCAAACTTGAGATCTATTGATTACCCCCTTATCAATGTCACCAAGAATTTGTTCCACAGGGTGACCACATTGCACACATTGGTACACTCTTGGATGTGGTGGACGTGAGCTTACTTGACCACCATCTTTATCAACGTCTGGATCATGGCTTGTAGTATCATCATCTTGTGCTTGAGCATGATCTTCATTGCCAACTTCTTGATCTTGATCATCTTGATCCTGATTTGTGCATGGTTAGTCTTGACTAGAGGGAGAGGATTGATCTTTATCATCATTTAGCTCTTGTGGTCTCACGTCACCAATGGCCACCCTCTTGATTCCATGTATAGGAGCTTCAACATCTACATTTCCAATAATAACTTGCTCCCCTTGAGAGCCATAAGATTCATCAAACGTCACGTCCCATGCAATTTCAACAAAACCGATGGTTTTGTCGAATAGACGATAGGCGTGACGGTTTGATCCATACCCAAGCAAGAAACCTTCATCGACTTTAGGTGAGAACTTTGAGGCCTTGGTTTCTTGTTGAGCATAAAGCACTTGCTCCCAAAAACACGGAAATACAAGATATTAGGCTTTCTACCGGTTAGTAGCTCATATGAAGTTTTCCTCAAGTCGGTGGAGATACAACCAGGGTGGCGTGGCATGCGTTGTTGATGGCTTTGGCCCAAAAGCAATCGAATATCTTGTACTCATCAAGCATGGTTCTTGCCATCTCTTGAGAGTGCGGTTCATCCTTTCGGCCACCCCATTTTGTTAAGGGGAGTAGGGTGCCGAAAACTAATGCTTGATGCCTTCCTCTCTCGCAAAATGCTGCCTTTGGTTGTGCCTAGTGCAAGAGGCGCCGCGTATAAATCTAGGTCGGAGGCAGGTGAACGTGTCCCCAGCGACGAGAGACTCACTGATTGCTGTGGCTATGGTTTTTGTGGGAAAACGTGGGTGGGGTTCACTTTCACGCGGCAACCCTGCAACTGGCAGCTGCTAAAGTTAGTGAGTCCTCACAAATCACGCAGCGCTGCAGAGATAATCTTGGCCGAATCAATTGTCCCATCAAGAGTGTGTGAGCTCCACTCTTCCCAACTGTGATAAAGCCTCAAAACGCACTACTTGCTCTGGGTTCAAGCAAGTGAGTTTGAGCAGCGATTAACATGGAACATGCATGGTACTCAGGAAGAACACAAGCTCGGCTTTCGTTTGGGTCAAAACTTAAATGACGTCCATGAGTAGACTACTTATTAGTTTCGGAGCAACTTGCACAATTTCAGGTATTTGTGTCTTTGCATTATGATTTACTTCTATTTTTTCTCGAATACGCAGGAGAGCTGCATATCATTGCATTAAGAGAGAGAAAAACGGTCCCTTACAAACTTCACCTTCTCACTCCGGACCGAGCTGTGAGGGGTTGTGATACAAATTTTGTTTTGCTGAAACTAAAAAAACTGACACAAGAGAGACCTGACCTATCAAACCCCCACAACGACTCCACACACTAAGAAATCACTACCAAGTGTCGAGGGCTCGAAGTCCTTGAGCACCTGCCAAACACCAAAGGTGGGCCTCTTCTTTGAAACTGCGGATTAGGGAGTTGATGTTTGGAGTTGCTTGTTCAAAAATTATGTCATTTCGATGTTTCCACAACATCCAAGCTCCCAACACAACCACAGAATTGAAACCTTTCCTTTTGTCTTTCGGTGTTCTTTTGCTGGCTTTTCTCCACCACTTGGCAAATGTGAAGTCATGTATTCCGAGCGCCTTGCTCTCAAGACCAACTAATTCCAGGAGCTCATACCAGAATTGTCGGGCAAACACACAGGAAGTGAGAAGGTGCTGGACCGTCTCCTCTTCTTGGTCGCACAAGACACATTTATCAGGATTATTTAGACCACGCTTTTCCAAGCGATCTGCTGTCCAACACCTGCTGTGAATAGCTAACCAGAGGAAAATCTTGCACTTCCCTGGTGCCCATGTCTTCCAGATTAGCCTCCAAGGCTCAAATGTGGTGGAACCATTAAAGAAAGCACGGTAGGCAGATTTGGAAGTAAAAATACCAGAGGCTTCAAATTTCCATGTGTGAGTATCTTCCACGGTGGTTAAGGCTATATATTGGAGGAAATCTGACAGCAGGAGGACATCATATTGGCCAACCATGGTTAAGCCACCTTGAATGTCCGCTGGCCAACTGTTATTAAGGTGTGCCTCTGCTACTGTTCTGGACTTGCGTATTCTCGCTGGTACAGCCTCAAATACCTCTGGTGATATATCTGCAATGCAGCTACCCATAAGCCATCTATCCCACCAGAACAAGGTGTTTGAGCCATTGCCAACCTGTGTATTCAGAGCAATATTAAAAAGGGCTATCGCATTCGGCTGCACATCAAATTGGATACCTTGCCAAGGTCGATTGGGGTCAGTTTTTTCTAGCCATAGCCACCTAATTTGCAAGGACCAGCTCATCAGTTCCAGGTTGAGGACTCCGAGACCACCAAGATCAAGAGGTCACTGCACTTTATCCCATGCTACTAAACAAGAGCCTCCATTGACATGATCACGCCCTTTCCAAATGAATGCGGCGGATTTTGTACACTGCCGTGATGAACCACTTCGGGACCTTGATGGCGATCAGAACTTGAATTGGAATTGCGGATAGAACAAAACGTACCCAAGTTGTTCTCCCTGCCATGTTCATCAACGATGCCTGCCATCCCGGTAATCTCTCCCCCACTTTTTCGACCCATGGCATTAGGTCTGCTTTCCTCAACTTTCTATCTGAAATAGGAAGACCCAAATAAGTTGTTGGGAATTCCGTCCGATTGCAAGGAAGCTTCTGATCAATTAAATCCAGATTTGGTTGATCACATCAGATTGGGATGACAAACTCTTTTGTAAATTAGTGTGAAGTCCAGATGCAAGCCCAAGCTGTCCCAGAATTGAGAGTGTGAGATTCATATCCTCCTCGTTCGGTCGAATAAATAATGCAACATCATCTGCATATAGAGATATCCGTTGTTCCGGATCCCGCCCTTCTATTGGCTGCAATAATCCCAAGTTGCTTGCTTTCGTGAACAGGCTGTTTAGAACGTCAATTAGCAAGATAAAGAGCATTGGGGACAGCGGGTCACATTGCCGCAGTCCTCTCTGAGGCCTTATCTCATTCCCATGCTGACCATTCACAAGAACCCTTGTAGATGCCGTGCGTAGCAGATTTGAGACAAGATTGCATCAGCTCGGGTAAAAACCCAAATGATTGAGGATTTCCAGCAAGAACCCCCAAGATACCGAGTCAAATGCTTTAGAGATGTCTAGTTTCAGGAAAATGGTACGTACCTTGCGCCTAAAGAGCAGCCAGATTGTTTGTTGCACAAGCATGTAGTTATCATCAATGCACCGTCCACGAACAAAAGCACTTTGATTGGTACTCACCGTAGAATCCAGATATGGGGCAAGTCTGTTAGCTAGAATTTTTGCGATGAGCTTGGCAAAACTATGTATGAGACTTATGGGCCTGAAATTTTTTGCTAACAATGCTTCAATCTTCTTCGGAATGAGAGTTAAATAGGCTGAGTTGAGCAGCCACAATTTTCTGGCATCCCCTTGTTGTAGCATGATGATGGGAGCCATGAAATCCCATTTAATAACCAACCAACATGACTTGTAGAACCGACCCGTAAAACCATCCGGCCCGGGCGCACGATCCGCCTGCATGGTTTTTATAGTCGCCCAAACTTCCTCGTCGGTAATTGGGGTGTGACACTCCGTGTCCCCGTTTTTGCAAAGTTAGCAACTTTAAAACTAACCTCAGGTCTGGATGAACCTCACCAAGAATTTTCATTGACATGCATTATGGTTTGAGTGGAAAATAAATTCAAATACACTTTGAATTGAACTACAATTCAAATTTCTACAACAGAAGTATGGTCAACTAAAAATATATGTTGTAGGGCATGTCAAAAGAAAAATCTAGGACAAAACCCCACTGGATTTCATCAAGTTTGGTACCCCAAATAAATCAGAGAAACTTAACTTTTAAGCATTTTCTCTGAATTTTCAGAATCAATGTAGAAAGAATTTCGGGACAAGCTCAACGTGCATGTCACTTTCTAGAGTTGCACTATCCAGGAAAATTCTCTATTTTAATTTTTTGAGCTTGGGAAGGCCTTGAAGTTGAATTTTTAAAGTCGGATCAGACCACGTTTGGAAAATCGGGGAAAAAGAAAAGATGGTGGGGGAATATTCTCGTGGGACCCGCCTATCGGAGACCCGCGGCGACCCACGGGCGCACGCCGCGTGGCGCCCGCCTCCTGGCCGCGGCCCACCTGGTCGGGACGAGGAGGAGCGCCCCGAGTCCGCTCGGAACCACCCCTCCCACCTCCTATTTCTTCTCTCGCCCCGAGCTCACTCCCGTCCGCCATTGCCGCCGCCCACGAAGCCCCGTCGCCCCACCGCCTCCGGCCACCGCAGCTCGGACCGAGCACGCCACGAGAACCGCCGCACACCCACCTTGCTCCACAACCCCAAACCCCAAAAATGGCGAAATAAACCGACCCAATTTCAAAGCATTCCCCGACGAGCTCCACCCCGGCCGCCACCGACGCCGCGGCCAAATTCATCCTCTCCCGTGAGCCTCGCCACCTCTCCTTTTCACCAAGGGGTGCGCAACTTCCCCGTCCATCTCCCTAACCCTTCCTTTCCTTGTTTCGTGCGACGAGGAAGCCACGGTGAGGCACTTTCCGACCACGGAACTCCGACCCACCGCCACCTCCACGCCGACAACCCCCTCCCGGTTGTGCTCATCCTCAACCAAGGCCGTGCCGGCGAGCCCGTCACCCGGTGAAGCTCATGGGCCAAGCCGCCCCTCTTCCCGAGCACCCCCAAGCAAGCGCCGCCTTGCCGAAGCCCGCGCACCGCCTCCACTCGCCGTCGGGCCATCTCCGGTGAGCTTCGGTCCACGCCTCTACAACCACCCGCTTCGCCGCGTCACGCGGCGCCCTTGGGCCCCGTGCCGGGTCGCGCGCAAGCCGCCGGCGCCGTTCCGGCTAGCCGCTCCACCACCTCCAGGCCATGCGTCGGTGAGGCCACGAGGCGGGCCACACGGCCCAGGATCCCGTGTGGCCACGGTACACACGGATCCGGAACCCTGTGGTCCCCGGTGTGGCACTCGACGCGGATTTCAAATTTTAAAATCCGAATGGCATTTTTGTAATTAAGGCCGAATTTCATTTAAACTTAGAAAATTCATATCAAGAGCTCTATGTGGTTATCGAATACCCCGTCGAGCAGGAGCTAGATACTAGAGATGACGTCCGGCGGGATCGGTCCTCGGATGGAGGCCACTACACCGGGAGTGGTGCGGTCCGGAGGAGTAGTGATGATGATGTGCCGGCATGGTGTTTCGAGGCGAAACACTGTCTCTGCCGGGTGCCCCGTGATGTATCGCCAAGAGAGCGATTGTATCTTATTGCTTCCGTTGTTTAGTTAATTTCCAAACTTATTTGCTTCTGGTGCTTATGAGAATCGATGTACTATTGTACTTGGGATGAATGTAAGAGATTTGTACTTATATGCATTGTATCATACTTATGTTTGTATGTTGTAATATCGGACATCGGAGCGCGTGATGCCACCCGTGATGATCCTGGTGACGAAAACGACTCTTCGTGAGGCGGGTCCGTCACAGCGTGGTATTAGAGCCGTCTTGGGGATATTATAACACCTTAAGCAGCCTATTTTCAAAAACTAGGACGTTATCGTGTGAGGACGAGCCCGTAAGGACTATAGTAGTTGTAGCAGTGGCAATGCTATCCCTGGGTTATGATTGTTTAATTACTTGCATCAACGGCTGTGGCTCAGGTATGTCTTCATTGAAATTAGCGGTCCGTGCCCGTGGACGGAGAATACGGAACTATGTTGGCTCGTAGCTTACCACGGGGCGATTCTTTCCATGGGTCGTTACTAGTAGAACTGTGCTTATTTTCGTAGTTTCTTTTGAATTTGATGTATTATTTCTGGAATGAATTTTCGGTAGGTACATAACTACGCTAGTAGGTGTGTGTTGACAATTTAGACTGACTTATGTGGTTGAGTGTGGGTCACCACCCCGAAACTCGTACACCGTTGAGACGGTAATATAATTTTATTTTTGATTGGTGAGGACGAATAGGGTGAATATGATGCACTCATGATAAAACTCGCTAAGGAAAGAAAAATTCATAACTTTTTGCTCGAATCTTGGATTTGAGTAATTTCAAATGTTCTGGAAACCTAAGGAAGTCAACTAAATTGTTGATTTGGTTTTGTGATGTTTGAAGCCAGAATGAGAGAGTTATGCTCGGATTTATGAGAGGTGTTGATTCTGTTTTTCAGAATTGACAGCACGGTTGATTTTCCCCATAACTCTCAGCTCGATTGTCGGAATGAGGCAAATGAGCACTTTCTGGAAAGCTTGAATCACGAGCTACAACTTTGGCAGGCTGAGGAAGGACTCGTTCCGAGGTTGTAGGGTCCAAAATCCCAGATCCCTCCCTCTGAACTGAAAATGCCTCAGTGTTGTTTTCAGAATTATATGCGTGTACCTTTTCAGTCATAACTTTGTGCCCATGAGCTGGATACAGGTGATCTTGTACTCGTTGGAAAGGTTGAAATATGAGCTACAATTTTTGTATTCATTTGGAAGACCAGTTCCGGTGCTATCTGGCTCATTTTTTGTCAATCTTATTCACTGTACAAGTTGCCGTTTCAGAATGGAATTTATTTTTTGTACAAGTTGTCAATCTTATTCCCTGTACAAGTCTGTCAAGAAATGTGCATAACTTTTCTCTCGTGCAATAGAATAAGCTGATCAAATACTTGATGGAAAGCTTAGATGACGATCTAAAATGTTGTTAGTATGAGGAAAGACCAATTCTGTCATTTTGCAGGGTAAAATGCACAGTTATGTTGACTGTACGACATTGGACAGTCGGTACAGAATCTGAATTTTTGGGGGATATGTTGTTTTCGAAAAATTTTACCATACCATTGCTTATATGATGGTTCTTGGCTTAACGTCCATATTTTAGTGCGTCATACTCACTTGGTAAAGATATTTTTCTTGTACTTGACAGATGCCGTCCGACAGCGAATCTGATTACGGCCACGCCGACGTGACGTTGTCCGCTGGGGAGGACGCCTTGACGGAGACTCTCCCTAGCATCATGTAGGCACTGTTGGAGACCTTCGGATACACCCAGCCCCCGGTGTACTTTGTCCAGCGTACCAGGGTTTCTGGAGTCCTCCTTCACAAGGTGAAGGCGGAGATTGCTGACCACCCTAGCGAAGGGGCGGGGTACATGGATTACCGGTTGTTCGCCAAGAAGACGTACGAGGGCCGAGCCAAGCCGGCTCAGCACGTGATGGCGGAATTTGTGGGCTCCCACAAGGACTCCTTGTCGGGCACCCCATTTGAGCTGATCCCGACGCACGACTACTTCGACGAGGTGATCGAGCGACGCCTCGAGGAGGATCTCTCGCACTGAGCTGGGCTATAGCTGTGTCGCCCGCTACGATCGTGAGGCGTACTGGTGCACCGGGACACGGACGTGATGGCGTTGCGCCTCCGGGACCGTGTTACCCAGCTGTCCATAGACTATCGCCACCTGAGCGTGCGTATGACTACTCTCGCTCGGACTCACTCCAGCACTGTCCGGAGTCTGCAGAGCAAGACTCGGGAGGCTGCGAGAGTCACGGACGAACGTGACGACATTGACCGTGAGAGGGATGCCCTGCTGGTTCAGCGTAACCTCCTCCTAGAGGAGCGGGACGAGCTCCGACAGGAGAAGGACGACCGGAACCGGGAGCGCGATGAGGCACGCCAGCAGTTGGCGGGCCGTGACGCGCGAGTGGTTCAGCAAGAGCACTACATCCACCACCTCCGGACTAACTTGCTGGCCTCTCAGCAGATGGCGGAGGAGCAGCACCACAACATTCAGGCGTTGGAGGAGCAGGTCGCGCAGTTGCAGCAGCAGTTGCAGGCTGTCCTGGCACCTCCCCCGCCACACGACGACGCGTCCGACATCGAAGACCCGTAGGAGTGCCCTACCTTGACAGGATGGTAGTAGGTGTAGGTGACTAGCAGCTAGCAGCCAAGATTATTTTGATGCTCGATAGCTGGACTGAATCGAGTAGTACCCTAACTAGTGAGGGATGTATGGAGGTGTGATTATATTTGTATGGCTAGTCGATGATGGATGGATGAACTATGGATGTTATGGAAATTGTGGCATCTTGTGCTAGATTGTGAAATTTGCGTTGTATTTTATTTCCATACGAGGCATTCCTTTAAATGTTCATAACTATAATCGCAAGTCATTTATTGACTGTGGGAATCTTGTTTCCTTACTGATGGCTGATAACGTTGAGGTTTTGGACAACGGGTGGATGTGGTCCGATTGCTCGCACCGTGGTGGCCTACCTGCTATGCTATGGCAGGCTATGCAGACGTTGGGATACACCGAGCCCCCTGCCTACGTAGGGAAGGAGTTTGCGGATCGAGGCCTGATAACTTGTACCATGCACGTGGTTGTGCCGGGCAAGGCTATACCCCCACCCCAGGAGTCATGGATGGTGACCACGACGGGTCTCGCAATCCACAGTGCGCGGGACCGTGCAGCGTTGGAGGCTCTCACCAGGCTTTGTGAGGTTCAGGCACCTGACCTTGTAGGGACACCGTACCTGTACTTGCCGGTTGGTGATCCTACGACCGCCGTTGGAGACGCCGCATGGCAGTGTTGTGCGACCCCACTACACCTCACTTCAACCCCATGCTGGCGAACACCGCGTGCTACGCCGACATTCTGTACCGTCAGCACGAGTACCGCGACAGCGAGGTGAACATCCTCCTAGAGGCCATGCGAGGAACGACACCGAGTCGTTCGGAGGGACCAGCAGGTCACCTCGTTCACCGTGGAGAACGTGACACTCCGTGAGCAGCTCCAGCAGCAGCAGACCCTCGTAGCAAACCTGCAGCAGGGGGTGCAGATGACAGCTCAGGCCAGGGATGAGGCAGCTGCAGCACGAGACGCAGTCGATGCCCGTTACCCTCATTTCCTCACCACGTACGGCCCACATGGACCAGGTCCACATGTGACCCTGTTTCTCGGTCGGGGAGAACAGCTTGAGGATCCCGACGACACGAGAGGAGGACCGAGCGGCACAGTAGTGCGCGTCGTAGGGATTGTAGTCGACTCCCTTGCTTTATCTTGTGATGTAATCGGAACTTGTGTTAGCTGGATCGTATCCATACTATGGTGTTAGTGACTTATGTACTAAACTATGGTGCAACGTTAGAACTCTGTTAATGCAGTATGATGTGTGGGATGGTGATGTTTCTCATTCTATAATTTGCATTATGTTGTTTTTACTACTGTTGTTGGTTAATTAATTGTGCATCTGTTTACTCCCATGTCAAATTATTTTGCTGCGGATCAATTGAATTAATGGGCTTCACAATTTTGCTTGACAGAATGGTGAGAACCCGCAACACCAATGATCTCCATGGTGATGGGCCTAAGAGCTCGGCCCGGGGTGCTAGGAATAAGGCACCACCACCGGCGCCACCTGTACCCAACCCCATGGACATGATGGCCCAGTTTCTTGCGGCGTTGCGGGACAACCAGCAGCAGCAGAATGAGTTCCTACGGGAACTACGTCAGCAGGCACCCACCGGGGATGGCAACCGCGTGCGTCGGAACCGCGACGCAGCGCCGCGGGAGGCCACGTACCAGGAGTTCCTGGGTACCCAGCCCCCGAGGTACGACGGCTCCGGCGAGCCGATGAGGGCGGAGGACTTCATCCGCCTCACCGATCCAAGTTTGGACTGCTCCACTGCACCGACGTGCAGAAAACCCTCTTTGCTGCGCAGCAGCTGGAGGGCGCCGCTAGTGCTTGGTGGGCTACTCACCTAGCCACTCCGGCTGTCGGCACACAAACCGCCCGGGAGGACTTCAAGAGGGTCTTCCGCGCTCACTTCATACCTGCAGGTGTGATGCGCCGGAAGGCTAGGGAGTTCATGGCTCTCACCCGGGGAGGCCGTAGTGTACATGAGTACACCCAGCAGTTCAACCGGCCGGCGCTGTATGCCCCGAGCTGGTGGACATGGATCGAAGTGCAAGGACCGCTTCATGGAGGGACTCGGTGCTGAGTTGCAGGACCGTCTCACCCTCAACATGGGGGTAGCTTCTCGAGTTCGTGAACAATGCCATCCTCGCCGAGGAGGGCTATCGCAGGGTACAGTCGGAGAAGAAGAGATCCGCCGGTGCTATGGGGCCATCCAACCCGCCCCGGGCTAAGTACCACATGATCTACACCGACCCTTTCGGACAGCGCTATCGCTCTCAGCCTATGGTGGCCCCGTGCCGGTCGGTACCACCACGAGATGCCCCACAGCAGCAGAGGACCCCGCAGCGAGCAACAGACGGGACAGCGTGCCCCGAGCACCCCGCCCTGCTCGGAATGCTGCAGGGAATTGTCCACCACCACCTGGAGCCCCTTGCTACGGGCCGTGGCCGTCCCGGACACTTCGTTAGGGATTGCCCCTATGAGTAGAGGGGCAATGCTCCTAACCAGCAGCGCGGGAACAACAACAGGGCCCCAGCAAAGACAGGGCGTGTGAACTACACGTCCACCGAGGAGATCCAAGCCGACGCACTCTGTGATGGCTGGTATGTTTTCTGTTCGAGATCACCCTGCTCTCATATTGTTTGATTCTGGAGCATCGCATAACTTCATCGGTAGCATGTTTGTGGAGAAGTTTGGGTTATGCCGTAGCACGATGAGATCATCGTACTTGATTAAGTCAGCTAGTGACGATCACCGCTAGAGATGAGGTTAGATGGGCACCGGTTACCTTGCAAACTAGGGTATACCCCACAGATTGCATCATCCTTCCAGGAAGTAATATTGATGTGATATTGGGCATGATGTGGATGAAATACCACAAGGCAGTATTGGACATAGATGCTCTCACTGTCGGCTTGAATTCCCCATTGCATGGTCGGGACGTTCTCCGACCGACTTATCCTAAGAATTGTACTCCAGCGAGTACATCAAGCTATTGTTGAGGGTCTAAACGATATTCCAGTTGTCCGTGAGTTTCCTGATGTATTCCCGAGGATCTTCCTGGAATGCCTCCGGACAGGGATATTGAGTTCAAAATTGAATTGCAGCCAGTGCACGGCACCTATCTCAAAGAGACCATATAGGATGGCACCCAAGGAATTAGCAGAGTTGAAGGAGCAATTAAAGGAACTGTGGGACAAAGGTTACATTAGACCTAGTTCCTCACCTTGGGGTTGCCCAGCTCTCTTTGTCAAGAAGAAGGACAAGTTGTTGCGCTTATGTGTGGATTACCGACCTCTCAATGCAGTCACTATCAAGAACAAGTATCCATTGCCTCGCATTGATATCTTGTTTGATCAATTCATGGGAGCCAACATATTCTCAAAGATTGATTTGCGCTCGAGCTATCACCGGATCAAGATCGGGCGAGAGGATGTGCCTAAGACAGCATTTTCTACACGGTATGGCCTCGTATGAGTACTTGGTAATGTCTTTTGGGTCGACAAATGCACCGGCACACTTCATGTACCTCATGAATTCAGTATTCATGCCCGAGCTTGATAAGTTTGTGGTGGTCTTCATTGATGACATTCTGGTGTACTCCAAGTCCGAGGAAGAGCATGCCGAGCATCTTCGCATTGTTCTCCGGAGATTGCGAGATCATCAGCTGTATGCGAAATTTAGCAAGTGCGAATTCTGGCTTAAGGAAGTTCCATTCTTGGGTCACATCATTTCGAGAGGAGGGAATAGCCGTTGATCCAAGCAAAGTCAAGGAGGTACTTAATTGGAAGGCTCCGAAGTCGGTACCATAGATTCGCAGTTTCCTAGGCTTGGCAGGTTACTATCGGAGGTTCATTCCGAATTTCTCCAAGATTGCCAAACCTATGACCGAACTTCTGAAAAAGGAAAAGAAGTTTGAGTGAAATCAGGCTTGTCGGGAAGCCTTTGAGACTTTAAAGAAATTGATGACATCCGCCCGGTGCTAGCACAGCTGGACCTTGAGAAGCCCTTTGATGTTTTCACGTGACGCATCGGGCAAAGGTTTGGGTGGAGTTCTCATGCAAGAGGGCCGAGTTGTTGCTTATACCTCTAGGCAGCTCCGGAAGCATGAGCAGAATTATCCTACTCATGATCTTGATTTAACAGCAGCTTGTACTCGCTTCGAAGGTGTGGAGACATTATTTGTTGGGCAATCTCGTTCGCATATACACCGATCAAACGTCTACACCGATCACAAGAACTTGAAGTACATTTTCACTCGGGATGATCTGAATATGAGGCAGCGCCGTTGGTTGGAATTGATCAAGGACTATGAGTTGGAAGTGCACTACCACCCCAGGAAAGCCAATGTCATTGCAGATGCACTTAGCAGGAAGGCACATTGCAACCTCCTTCGAGCCACTCGGTCAGTCAAGGATGGGCACTACATCCAGGTTGTACCCCACGGGTTGCTCCACAACTTGGCCTTGATACCCACCTTACGAGAAGAAGTGGTAGAAGCGCGAGAGGGCGGATACATGCATTGCTCACCTCAAGAGGAGCATAAAAGAGGGAGATAAGCAAGTGGCATGTTTCCGTGAGGACGATGCGGCAGTCGTTTGGTTCAAAGACCGCATCGTGGTACCGAAAGTCCTTGAGCTACGTAAGAAAATACTAGATGAGGCTCACCTAGCCAAATATGCTATGCATCCCGGCAGCAATAAGATGTACCATGATCTTAGGACAAGGTACGGGTCGACAAGGATGAAAAGAGAAATTGCTTGCTATGTCGCCGAGTGTGACACTTGCCGTCGGGTAAAGGCTGATCATTTGAGACCCGCCGGACCATTGCAGCCACTCGGTGTTCCAGCATGGAAGTGGGATGATATTAGCATGGATTTCATTGTTGGCTTTCCCTCCACAGTTCGGAAATTCGACTCTATTTGGGTGATTGTGGACCGCTTGACCAAGGTGACACATTTCATACCCGTGAGCACCCGGTTCACGACTCGGAAGTATGCTCGGTTATACATCGAGCGGATCCTTTGTTTACATGGTGTGCCGAGGACAATCATTTCCGATCGAGGAACACGGTTTGTGGGACGTTTCGGGAGCAACTTCATGCGTCCCTGGGAACGAAATTAATTCGAAGCTCAGCTTACCACCCACAGATCGACGGTCAAACGGAGAGAGTAAATCAGATATTGGAGGACATGTTGAGAGCATATGTTCTGGATCATGATAAGAAATGGGATGAATGCTTATCCTTGGCAGAGTTTGCTTACAACAATAGTTACCAAGAGAGCATTAAGATGGCACCGCTTGAGGCTCTCTATGGACGCCGATGTCGTACTCCACTCAGCTGATCCGAGTCCGGAGAGAGAACTATCTTTGGGCTAGAAATGGGTGCAACAAGCTGAGCAACGAGTATTGGAAATCCAAGCAAACCTCAAAGCAGCGAAATCAAGGCAAAAGAGCTATGCGGATAAAAGGCGCCGACCACTTGGAGTTTAAAGTGGGTGACCTTGTGTACCTTCGAGTCTCACCGACCAAGGGTGTACAAAGGTTTGGCGTGAGAGGCAAGCTCTCACCGCGCTACATCGGACCCTACCCCATTGTGGCCGGATGTGGTATGGTTGCTTACAAGCTTGATCTGCTCGACACTCTCGTCGGTGTGCATGACTTCTTCCATGTCTCGCAGCCGAAGAAGTGTCTCAAAGCACCCGTGACCGAGTGATGGATGAAGTTGTACCATTGCAGCCCGATTTGACATACTCCGAGCGGCCGATCAAGATTGTGGATACAAAGGAGAGAGTTACCCGGCATAGCACTAAGAAGTTTTTCAAGGTTCAGTGGAGTCACCACTCCGCAAGGGAGGCTACGTGGGAGTCCGAAGATTTTCTTTGCACTCACTACCGAAGTTTCCGCTCGAGCCCGGAGGTATGTAAATCACCTCCTCCTTGCTTAATCTTAATCTCGAGGCGAGATTTTCTTAAGCGAGGAGGGCTGTGACACTCCGTGTCACGTTTTTGCAAAGTTAGCAACTTTAAAACTAACCTCAGGGCTGGATGAACCTCTCCATGAATTTTCATTGACATGCATTATGGTTTGAGTGGAAAATAAATTCAAATACACTTTGAACTGAACTACAACTCAAATTTCTACAACAGAAGTATGGTCAACCAAAAATATATGTTGTAGGGAATGTCAAAAGAAAAATCTAGGACAAAACCCCACTGGATTTCATCAAGGTTTGGTACCCCAAATAAATCAGAGAAACTTAACTTTTAAACATTTTCCCTGAATTTTCAGAATTAATCTAGAAAGAATTTTGGGACAAGCTCAACGTGCATGTCACTTTTGAGCTTGAGAAGGCCTTGAAGTTTAATTTCTAAATTCGGATCGGACCACGTTTGGAAAATCGGGGAAAAAGAAAAGATGCTTGGGGGAATATTCTCGTGGGGCCCACCTGTTACCCAACCGCGGTGACCCACGGGCGCGCGCCGCGCGTCAGCGCGTCCGTACGTCGGCGCCGCGTGGCGCTCGCCTCCTGGCCTCGGGCCACCTGGTCGGGATGAGGGTGAGCGCCCCAAGGTCCGGTCGGAACCCCCTCCCCCCCCCTCTCCTATTTCTCGCTCTTTTCCTTGAGCTCACTCCCGTCCGCCATTGCCACTCGCCCACGAAGCCCCGTCGCCCCACCGCCTCCGACCACCGCAGCTCGGACCGAGCACGCCACGAGAACCGCCGCACACCCACCTTGCTCCACAACCCCAAACCCCCAAAAATGGCGAGCTAAACCGACCCAATTTGGAAGCATTCCCCGGCGAGCTCCACCCCGGCCGCCATCAACGCCGCGGCCAAATTCATCCTCTCTCGGTGAGCCTTGCCACCTCTCCTTTTCACCAAGGGGTGCGCAACTTCCCCGTCCATCTCCCTAACCCTTTCTTTCCTTGTTTCGTGCGACGAGGAAGCCACGGTGAGGCACTTTTCGGTCGTGAAACTCCGACCCGCCGCCACCTCCACGTCGACGACCCCCTCCGGCGGTGCTCATCCTCAACCAAGGCCGTGCCGGCAAAGCCCGTCACCCGGTGAAGCTCGTGGGCCAAGCTGCCCCTCTTCCCGAGCACTCCCGAGCACGCGCCGCCTTGCCGAAGGCCGCGCACCGCCACGACTCGCCGTCGGCCATCTCCGGTGAGCCCCGATCCACGCCTCTACAACCCCCGCTTCGCCGCGTCACGCGGCGCCCTTGGGCCCCATGCCGGGTCGCGGATCCCCGTGGCACCTGGCCCAGGATCCCGTGTGGCCACAGCCACACGCGGATCCGGAACCCTGTTGTCCCCGGTGTGGCACCTGGCACGGATTTCAAATTTTAAAATCCGAATGGCATTTTTGTAATTAAGGCCGATTTTGTTTAAACTTAGAAAATTCATATCTAGAGTTCTAGACCTCAAAAAATTGCAAACTAAAATTTGTTGGAACCCTTGAGACATGTAGTATTTTATAGTGCATTTAGTTTGGCATAATAAGATGTAATTTATTTAGGTTAATTTCTTTTTAGGAAATTCAAGATTAGGGCTTAATTAATTATTTAATTGCCCCAAATTATGAAGCTTAATTTAATTATTATCCATAACATGTGCTTAAGGACCAGAAGTTTAATTGCTATTTTACCTAGTTTTACTAGGATTATTGGATTATTTCCCTTGCACATGTGATAATGAATTAAATGCTTCATAGGAGTTGATGAAGTAAATTAAATTGGTTAATCACATTTAAATCATTTTCACCTCGCTGGACACCAAGTTATTTTTATACTTACATATTACGTGTATTTGATGAAATTCACATGTATTCCATAAAATATTCAAAATTAGGTTTTCATCAATTTCACATATCACATTTGCATCATGTAGCTGCGGTGGTGAACGCGGTGACCGGCGAGGAGGAGCCGAAGCTGCTGCTGTTGCTGACCCAGCTGCTCGGGGTCAAGCCCAAGGCAAGCCCCGGTGCACAACCTATTTAATTAAGCCCCGACGTACCGATGGTTGCTTGTATGTTAGAGAGATACCCTAGTCCTTTGGTTACTTGGCAGGAATTTGGGAGAAGAGAAGGGAGCACTCTAGTCACGGATGACGTCCGGGATGGCATCGCGTGGGGGACCCTTCTCGGGGAGCTAGGCCCGACGAACACTACGAGTGCCGACTGGGAAAGGTTGTCTCATGCGGCTTCCGGGAAGCGCGTATGTGACGTGCAATCAGGTTTCTCCTGCAGGATGTAATTTGATTCGAATCACTGCCCCTCACGATGAACGAGTACCACTTGTCCCTGCGCCGGAACGTAGTAAGAAGAGAAAGATGATGATGATTATGATCAATTTGCTGTATTGCTTAATTACTTGTTTGGAAACATGTAATGAGGTAGCTTAGTCAAATTAAATTTATTCTTTTGAGCAACTTAATTAAACTGCTAAAAGTTGAATGTAAGGATTCACTTGTAGGCCAGCTTAGTGCTTAATTTCACCCTACCCCTGGCATTTGCATGTCTAGGAGTCGGCCGTAGATGGCCACTTTGACGGGTCGATCTTGCTGAGCTCTAGTTGCTCGAGCATTGCTTTATGTGGTTTTCGGAGGACCCCGTCGAGCAGGAGCTAGATGCTTGGAGATGACGTTTGGCATGATCAGTACTCGGACGGAGGCCACTACACCTAGGAGTGGTGCGGTCCGGAGGAGTAGTGACGATGATGTGCCGGCATGGTGTTTCAGGGCAGAAACACCTGTCTCTGCCGGGTGCCTCGTGATGTATCGCCGAGAGAGCGATTGTATCTTATTGCTTCCGCTGTTTAGTTAATTTCCAAACTTATTTGCTTCTGGTGCTTATGAGACTCGATGTACTATTCTATTTGGGATGAATGTAAGAGACTTGTACTTATATTCATTGTATCATGCTTATGTTTGTATGTTGTAATGTCGGGTATCACAGCGCGTGATGCCACCCATGATGATCCTGGTGACGGAAACGACTCTTCGTGAGGCGGGTCTGTCACATGGGCCTCTAGAGCCAAGAGATCAAGGCCCTCTTTGTGGAAAAAAACTAAGGTCCAACGTCGATTCTCTCGGCAAAGCTGTACCCAAAACCTCATTGAAATAGTTGAACAAGACCTCTTCCTTATCTGATTGTGCGGTGACCACCTGATCATCTACCATTAACTTTGATATGAAACTCTTTTTCTTGCGGAAGGAGGCTTGGTTGTGGAACAAAGCAGTATTTGCATCCCCATCTTTCAGATAGCGGATGCGTAATCGTAGGCGTGCTATATTGTTCGCTCCAGCGAGGCCATGACTAGGCAATGGCGCTTTGCTGTACACCGGAGCCAGTCCTCATAAGCAGTCAAGGGGCGGCTGTCCTGTGCGATTTCCAACCGATGGAGGATCTCTCGAGCGATGCTATGTTGTGTTTTTACATGGCCAATTTCTTTTTGACTCCATGACTGAAGAGCACGAACGAGGCGCTTCAGTTTAAGAGAAATCCGTTCCAGCGGGCATGTAGCAGTAATAGGTTGCTCCCAAGACTGTTGTACCACTTCTTGAAAGCCATCCAGATGATTTACTTCTAAAGGATTTTAGTTTATATCTAGCAATACCGGCGGCATATATACACTATACCACGGTTCACTTTATACAACTCACCGTGGGTCGGTAAAAGCGCCTTAAGCGACTTACAGTCGGTCGCTAAAGAGCTTTACCGACCTATAAGGATGGTCGATGTAAGTTGTGTCGGTAAAAGTATTACCGACCGACTTGCATTTAGCGACCCACCTTCAGTCAATATAGATGACTCTTTACCGACTGACAGTTGAACGCTACTAGTTGAATTACCGACCAATCGTAAGTCGCTACTAGGCACCCACTAATCACAAAAGAGAACCATCAGGTACACTAATTTAATCATTACCATTAATCAGTAATTCACAACTCATTATCCATCGATATTTGCTTTTTGCACAACCATTTAGCACTCATAATAACACAATATACCACGGTTTTCATTCAGCCCAAAGTAAATGATTTAGTTCAAATGACATTCATATGTATATAGTATAGAGAGAGAGACCACAAGTGTCACAAAGCACAAAGTTTGAACTTTCAAATTTTTGTCACATTCGAAATGGAACACCCAAATAGACCAGATGCTCATGATAGTAAATACCAACTTGGTTCTATTACAAAAGTGGAGCAACCATGTTGCACACCACATATCCGTTAATCATTTCTACAAAATCAACAGCCACTACAAAAGGATGCATGTACATGACAGTTAATTCTAGTCACACTAGCAGGTAGCTTCAAGTCACGGTGGGTTAAGTGTAGCTATCACCACCCAATAGTTCCTGAAAAAAATAGAAATCAGTTGACAAGCCTAAAGAGAAGCATACTCATGTCATAATCCATAGACTTACACAATCAGATTCTCCTGAAAGAGAAACACAATATGTGCATGTTGCAGTAAATGGATGGCACTATAGATGAAATGAAGAACTAAAGGTAAGAGCTTTTACATCACTGATATGGGTACTTTGTGGTTCTTGGTCACGAGGTATCTGATAACGCACAATTTGTTGCTAAATTGGTACTAGCTAGTTTTAGTTGCAGTAAAAAAACTCATCACTTATATTTGAGCAGTCTTTATTCATCTAGACTATTTTTATTCTAAAGTATTTTATTTAACTTTGAGCAGTGTTATACTTGTCTATCTCAATATTTGATATGCCTATTTCAGCCAAGGGAGAAGCAAGCATTGCTGTGTCACGGGAACATGTAAATAACTTGTTGCTTAACTTATCAATGAAGGTGAATAGCTATTGCTATCTCAATATTTGAGGTCTATTTCAGCCAAGAGTGAATTAAAAAAATAACATGAAAGCTTGCAATCTGAATTTTGGCTGCTTATCACGTTTGAAATCAACAAAAGAGAACCATCAGGTACACTAATCTTATCATTACCATTAATTAATAATACACAAATCATTATCCATCGATAATTGCATTTTTGCACAATAATTTAGCACTCATAAGAACACAATATACCACAGTTTTCATAGAGCTCAAAGTAAAAATGATTTAGTTCAAATGGCATTCATATAGACCACAAGTGTCATAAATCACAAAGCTTCAACTTTCAAGTTTTTGTCACGTTTTAAATGGAGCAACCAAATATACCACATGCTCATGATAGTAAATAGCACCGAGTTTCATCCAATATGTTACCATGTATGTAGCTAGCTAGGAATTGGATTTATCCAATATGTTTCGGCATAATTCGGTTTTCCTTTAACTTTGCAACACTAGCTAGCAAAGTATAAGACAGATAGTTGAACAAACTGAAATCTAGTGATGGACGTGCTACAGAAAGTAGAGATCATCTTGGACAATACTCAGTAGGACAATTTCTTACTAAATCCCAAATTAAGAACCAAGATCCGTGACTGAAATTGAGAAGTGCACTTGGATTACCTGTAGATCTTTCCATTGGACCTTGGTCATCCCAAACATCACGATTGGCATTGTAATCTGCTTATACCAAATGAGGAGAACAGAGCAGCGAGCTTAATAATCAAAAAATAAAGACTACCATGCACACAAAACTAATAATTTGCTGCTCCCCTTCGAAGGTACTCTGCTCCTGGTTTCAGGACGAGGCGCAGGCTGGCTTTGAGGGATGCAACGGTTTTAAAGGCGACGGCCGGCTGCGCGCTGAATCTCGAAGTCGAACCAGCCCAAAACTGACTGGATCTGAGGACCGGCGACTGGATCTCAGGGTAGGCTTCCATGGGTTATGGACTTGCAGAGCAGGGTGATTGTCCTTGAGGGGGCAGTGGCTTCTCATCTTGATTGGAGACGGTGGTGTCCTCCATGTCAAGGGCTGCGGCTTCTGATTGGTCCTGCTCAAGGCTGTAGTGCGCGGCGGCGGCGGCTAAGCGTTTGGGTGAGATGTGCAGCGGCAGCAGGTCGGTGCTTGCGCGTGGTGCATTGCAGTGGCAGCTGGTGGGCGCATGGGAGCGGTGCGACGATGCCGAAGCATGGTGGGGAAGAGGCTAGGACGGCGCAGTGGAGGAACGGCAGGAAGAGGAACAGAGCCACACAGGTGGTGAAGTGTGGTGAAGTGGTGGACGACGAGGCGTGGTGCGGAAACGATCGGACTCGCCTACGCGAGAATCCGACCCTCCTCGCTCACCCCCGCCAGCTGTTCGTTGGTTGCCGTGCTCTTTGCCGTGTACAGATCGAATAATGATTATTTTTGCGGATGTGTGTCTTGAATGATTTTTATTTTGCGAATGTACGGAACAATTCTCTCAAAAAGAAAAAAAAAGATGCCATTGGCTTGCGCCTTTTCTTCTGTTGTTACTATTCTCTAGCTCTCCTTGTTTGTTAAAACAAAATAAATTTCTTTTTAAATAATGATTTCTTTCCATTTAATTTTCATTTTTTGTTTCACGATATTTTCATTTTTTCACAAATTTAATAAGTTTATTCTAGATAAAAATTACTTTCATGATTTCTTTGTGTTCTGAATTGTTCTCGAACAAGACACCACCTCTTTGATAACAAAAATTAGTTGTTCTGAAACGGTATCCGGAGCAAACAGTTTTTGTTCTGAGTTATTTTTTCATTATTTGTAACAAAATAATAGATTTGTTCTTGAGCCTACTTTTTTCTTTTCGTTCCAAAAACTATTACACAATATACCTTATGTTCCGAAACAAAATAAATTTGTTCGAGAACACACCACATGTTGGAACAATGTTCCAGAGAAAACATGTTATTTTCTACTTTTTACTTTGTGTTCTGAATTGTTTCAGAACAATACACCACCTGTTCTGAAATATTGTTTCATAACAAATGGTTTTATTCTGAGTTTTTTTCATTGTTTTTACGAAGAATAGATTTTTTTTTGGTAGAACAATGTTCCATAACAAACATGTTTTGTTCCTAGTATTTCTTTCTTTGTGATTTGAATTGTTCCAGAACAATATAGCACATGTTCTTGTTCTGGAACAATGTTAACAAACAGGTTTTGGTCCTAGTAATTTGTTTCTTTATGTTCCGAATTGTTCGGAAAAATGCTTCTGTTCCAAAACAATGTTCTGGAACAAATATATTATGTTTCTAATTTTTTCCCATTATTTTTAACAAAAAATTAGATTTGTTCTGTAACCTTTCTTTTCGTTCCAAAAACTATTAAACAATACACTTGTGTTCACCTGTTCTGGAACATTGTTCCGGAACAAACATGTTTTGTTCATAGTTTTTTTTCTTTTGTGTTCGAAAAAATACACTATTTGTTCCAGAACAATAATTCGGTTTGTTCCGGAACAAATGGTCTTTGTTTCGAGTTTTCCTTTATTTTTTTACGAAAAATAATCTTTTTTCTGAAACAATGTTTGAGAACAAACAGGTTGTGTTTGTAGTATTTTTTTCTTTGTATTCTAAATTGTTCCGAACAAATGAAAAAATAGATTTATTCTCGAACAATGTTATGGAATAGATGTATTTTGTTCTGGAACAAACGAATTATGTTCCTTTTTTTTCTGTTCCAAGAACTATTAATTTTTTTTATTAAACAATACACCATGTATTCCGAAACAAATAAATTTATTCTAGAACACCAACTACTTTAGAAATAATTGTTCCAAAACATTCAATGGTTTTTGTTCAGTGTTTTTTGTCTTCATTTCTCTCGAAAAGCTACATTTGTTCTAAATCATAAGTCAGTTTATTCTGAAACAAAAATTAGATTTGTTCTTATAAAAATGTTCTGAAAAATATTCTTCACTTTAATTATTTTACATCGATTAATAATTACTGATCGCGCAAGCGCTGAAAAGTCGACGGAAGCGCGGTCGGTGGGCTCGTGGGCCAGGGGGTGCGCGAGAGCCGGATTATCCTCACTTGCGCGAGGCGGATCGCCCCCGGCGTGGTGTGCGTCTTGTGTTGATGGAGTCCACAATTTAGTGGGCTCCGTCCATAAACTTCTTTGAGATGTCGACCAACACATTTACCGACCGACAGTCAAACAAAAAATATCAATATAATTACCGACCCACCGTACGTTGGTATTAACAGATTTACCAATCGATCGTTTGTTGCTAAATTTTACCGACCAACCCTCGGTGACTACTATAGGTCGCTAAAAATCTACGGTGACTATTATACCGGCCAACTGCTAAAGCAAGAGAGTCCTCCGATCACCCAACGTGATTTTCTGCAGGAGGTTGCAGAGACGCAGAGACGTGATCTTGATCCAGTGGTGGTCTCGCGTGTTGGAATTATGTCTTTCAACATTATTCAGTCTATTTATACATTGTGGATATTTCTCTTTATATATACTCAATGTGGAATTAATATTATGTATATGTGACTGGGAATGTTTGATGTGGAATTTTAATCACTCGGGGGAATTATATACTCGAGGTGCCGAGAACGTTTATGTTGGAATAGTAGAGGAATTTATCGAGATTGACTCTACTGGAATTTTGCTCATGTACGTACATATTTAACCCGGGTACAACATAACGGAAAAGCTGGGTATGTCTTGTAGGATCGGCGCTACAGACTGTTAACCTACATGATCGGATTGGAACTAATCTCGAATAAACAATCTGATCATGGCACATGACTCACACATGTGTGCAAGGGACTGTGTATATTTTAGACTCAATAAAACTGCCGTGTTTGATCGTGGTTGGTGACACGGTTCAGGAGTCTCACGGTATTCCGGAATACGGACGGAATATGTAACGTCCGGAAGTGGAGTCTATAAATAGGTCCCTACCCTCTAGCCTCAATACACATTGTAAGCGGCACCACGGAAAAGGCAGAGGAATAGAGGGTAGACCGTTTAGCTCCCCCATTCCGTTCATCTCCCTGGAACTTCCAACATTGGCATCGGAGCCGGGCCGAGAATCAAATCTCACCGAAATACTTTGCCGATGCCACCACCAAATTGATTCCGCTGCAAACTAATCTGATGGGGCACGCCGTGGAGCCGATCCACCAATCAACTCGTTGTTTTCTCGAGCCGATCTGGATCTAGTACAAGTTTTCTGCGTTGTTTTTTGATCTGCTCTGAGATCGAGGAAGCGGTGGTGGCCTGCGCCACCGCTTAGGTGCTGGGCGTGGGTGCTGGCTTCGTGTTGCATCAAGGCAGCACTATTCTGACCATCGATCCAAGTCCAAGACAAGAGTCCAAAAGTGATTCACGTGGGTGATTTTTTTCTTCTCTCTCAAGGCTTGCACACGTGAATCAATTGTCTAAAGCATACTGCTGTCATATTTTCTGTGTTGACATCGGAAGATAGGAAGGCAGCAAGAATTGTTTCTTCGGACTACTATCTGCAGGGTAACGAAATTCTCTTCTCAATGGCATCCAGTAGCGTATTTTTTGAACTACTCAGATCATGCAAATTAGATGGCTCAAATTTCACGGTTTGGAAGAGGAAGATTATGTTTCTGCTATCTGCTGAGAACATAGATTATGTCATTGATGATAATGAACCGGAAAAGCCAACTGATGATGCTACTGCTGATGAGAAATCTAGTTATTCACTTGATCATGAAAGTTGGACCAAGGATAATAAAAGGGCTCGCATATTTATCTTGGGTTCAATGACTGATGCTCTAGCTGCTGAATATGAGGGAGAACGGATTGCCAAAATTATTATGAGCAATCTAGAAAAGGATTTTGGAGGTGTGTCTCTCATAAAAGTGCTCAGTCTCGTTAATCGTTTTCTTTCAACGAAAATGAGTGATGGTTCTTCTGTTAATGAGCATGTTAACAAACTCACTGTTCTTGCTGAGGAATTGAAGAATGCTGGTTATCCTTTCCAAGAGGAGGTGCAGGTTATGGTTGTCTTAAACTCTTTGCCTAATTCTTGGGAGCAATTTAAGATGAATTTCTATCATTCTGAGAAATCCTTGAATATGCGTACTCTAAGACATCATTTGGTTTTAGAGGAAGATAGAAAACTCTCTCTAGTGAAGGAAAGGAATACTAATCATTCTGAATTACACCTTGGAGAGGAAAGATATGGAAACAATAATAAGAAGAATTGGCAGAAAGGGAAGACTAAAGGTGACTTGAGAAACAAGCTTAATAGGAAACGTGATCGTGATGATCATGGAAACAACTACTCATCTCAAAGGAATGACAACAACAAAAAGAAGAACTTCTCTTGTCATAGTTGTGGTCAATATGGACATTTTAGAGCTGAATGTCCGAAGAAGAAGAAGATTAATAATGATCAAAAGAGACAAGATAATCATTATGATAACTCCAAAGGCCCTTCATCCGGAGGTATACACTATATTTCTGTATGCACTGAATCTTTATTTACTACAACTTTTCCAAATAGTTGGGTTATAGATTCTGGTTCTACAGCACATATTGCTAGAGATAATAAATCTTTTACTTCCATGCAAACAATTCCAATGGGAAATAGATATATTTATCTAGGAACAAATGCTAAAGCTGATATACTTGGAATTGGAACTTATGTTCTTGAACTCCCTGGGGAGGAAAATTACTGTTAGAGGACACTTTATATTCACCTAGCATGAGAAGGAATTTAATATCTGTTTCCCAATTGGAGTCAATTGGCTATGACTTACTATTTGGAAAAGGAAAAGTTAAAATTTTGCTAAATGGCAAGTTAGTGCATACTGGAATTCGAAAGATGGCTTATATTTTCTTGATGATATATTTGATGATAATATCAATTGCTTAGTTGGTGAAGATAACTCCGTAGTGAGGAATAATGATAATGGGAATACATGCTTAGAATCTTATTTATGGCATTTACGACTTGGTCACATATCTAAAAACAGAATTAAGAGGCTTATTAATTCTGGAATTCTAAATTTTAAGTGGGAGGATTTTGGTACTTGTGAAGCATACATAATGGGTAAAATGACTCGTGCGCCTTTTCCAAGGGCTGAAAGAGCTAGTGAACCTCTTGCTATTATTCATTCTGATATTTGTGGTGAAATATCCACTCCCACCATAGGAGGCCAAAAGGTTTATTTTATATCATTCATTGATGATTACTCTAGATATGGTTATATTTATCTTATCAAAAACAAGTCGGAAGGTTTTGATATGTTTAAGACATTTAAAACTGAAGTGGAAAATCAGTTAAATAAAACTATCAAAGTTTTAAGAACTGATCGTGGGGGGAATACACTTCAGGAATTTTAAATGACTTTTGTAAGGAGCGTGGAATTATTCATCATTATACTATGCCGTACACTCCGCAAAAAAATGGTGTAGCCGAGCGGAGGAATAGAACTCTTATGGATATGGTTAGGTCTATGATGTCATATTCTGATCTTCCATTATCTTTTTGGGGTGAAGCTTTACATACTGCTGTTTATTTATTGAATCATTCGCCATCTAAAGCAGTCACAGTCACTCCTTATGAGTTGTGGCCTGGAAGAAAACCTTCGCTTCAACATTTAGCTGTTTGGGGTTGCAATGCACAAATTAGAGTTCCAAATCAACTTCGTACAAAGTTGGAACCTAAAAGCACACCAGGAATTTTTATTGGCTATTCTGCAAATTCTAAAGGATATTGGTTTTATGATCCTGAAAATAATAAAATGGTGGAAAGTAGAGATGCAATTTTTCTTGATCAGGATACACCACGCCGTGTTAAACGGGCAATGGTGGAACTATTAGCAACTCCACAACAGACACAGATGGATGCATCTGAAACAAACTCACATGATGAGGAAAATGTAACCCCGTAAGAAGAAAATATAAATGAAACTCCCAACACTAACATGCTTAGTAAAAGTGGGAGGAAAAGGCAAAAACCATCATATCTTAAGGATTATTATTTATTTTTGGGGGAAGTGCACTCTAAAATTTCAGATTTAGAGGAAGATCCAAAGACTTACAAAGAGGCCATTACTTGTCCTCAATCTAAACTATGGGCGGAAGCAATGCAAGAAGAAATAAACTCAATGAGGAAGAATGAAGTTTGGGAATTGGTTTCTTTACCAAACAATCGTAGGCCCATAGGATGTAAATGGATTTTCAAAAGAAAACTTAACGCTACAGGTCAAGTGGAAAAATATAAGGCTAGACTTGTAGCTAAAGGGTTCACACAAAGGGAAGGGGTTGACTTTGTGGAAACTTTTTCTCCTGTTGCAAAGTTTACTTCTATTCGTATTATTAGTGCATTAACGGCTTATTTTGATCTTGAACTCCACCAAATGGATGTGAAAACTGCTTTTCTTAATGGTCATTTGGAGGAGGAAATATATATGTTACAGCCGGAAGGTTTTGGAGAAAAAGGAAATGAAACTAAGGTTTGCAAATTAAATAGATCAATTTATGGTCTTAAACAAGCTTCACGTCAATGGTATATTCTTTTTGACAATGCTATAACGTCATATGGTTTTTCAATGACCGAAGGTGATCATTGCATATATTCTAAAGTTATTGGTCAAAAGTTTGTATTGTTATCTTTATATGTTGATGATATCCTTATTGCTTCTAATGATAAAGTTACATTGACGGAAGTTAAAGCTTGGTTGTCTTCTAAATTTGATATGAAGGATATGGGTGAAGCTTCCTATGTGTTGGGAGTGGAAATACATAGAGATCGGAATAAGCGACTTCTTGGTTTATCCCAAAAGTCGTATCTTGAAAATGTTCTTAAACGATTCTCTATGGAAAATTGCGAACCTTTTAGTGTGCTTTTGTTAAAAGGAACAAAACTTAGTAGGAAGTTATGTCCACAAACACCTAAGGAAGGGGAAAAGATGAAAGGCGTTCCTTATGCTTCAGCATTAGGGTGTCTTATGTATGCTATGTTGTTCACACGACCTGACCTTTGTTACGCAGTTGGACTTCTTAGTAGACATCAAAAGGATCCTGGAGAAAAGCATTGGGATGAAATAAAAAATGTATTACGTTATGTCAGAGGAACTCTTGATTATTATCTATGTTTTAACGGTCATAACCTTCAGCTGCAGGGTTACACTGATGCTGATTGGGAAGGTGATTTGGATGACCGGAAATCTACGTCTGCATATTTATTTACTCTGGCAGGGGGTGCTATTTCTTGGTGTAGCCGAAAGCAAAGTTCCAATGCTCTTTCTACCATGGAAGCTGAATATATTGCTGCATCTGAAGCAGTAAAGGAAGCAGTAAGGCTAAGGGAATTTCTTTCATCACTTAAGGTCGTGGAAAGTATATCACAACCTATCACCGTATTTTGTGATAATCAGGCGGCGATTATGTTCTCCAAAGATCCTAAATTTCATAGTAAAAGCCACTTAGCCAGGAATTATTCGTGATGATAGTCAGGAAGGTATCACTATATTCGTGATGTTATAAATAGACTCAAGACCGTTCGTATGGTTTACTTGCCAAGTACTAATATGGTGGCAGATCCACTGACTAAGCCACTTAGTCAGGAATTATTTGCTAAGCATGTTAGAGACATGGGTCTTCAGGTTATTTCTTAATAATGTTTGGGACAAGTGGGAGATGTTGGAATTATGTCTTTCAACATTATTCAGTCTATTTATACATTGCGGATATTTCTCTTTATATATACTCAATGTGGAATTAATATTATGTATATGTGACTGGGAATGCTTGATGTGGAATTTTAATCACTCGGGGGAATTATATACTCGAGGTGCCGAGAACGTTTATGTTGGAACAGTAGAGGAATTTATCGAGATTGACTCTACTGGAATTTTGCTCATGTACGTACATATTTAACTCGGGTACAACATAACGGAAAAGCTGGGTTTGTCTTGTAGGATCGGCGCTACTGACTGTTAACCTACATGATCGGATTGGAACTAATCTCGAATAAACAATCTGATCATGGCACATGACTCACACATGTGTACTGTGTATATTTTAGACTCAATAAAATTGCCGTGTTTGATCGTGGTTGGTGACACGGTTCAGGAGTCTCACGGTATTCCGGAATACATACGGAATATGTAACGTCTGGAAGTGGAGTCTATAAATAGGTCCCTACCCTCTAGCCTCAATACGCATTGTGAGCGGCACCACGGAAAAGGCAGAGGAATAGAGGGTAGACCGTTTAGCTCCCCCATTCCGTTCATCTCCCTGGAACTTCCAACATCGCGCATCAAGAGTGTGTGAGCTCCTCTCATCCCAACAGTGAAAAGGCCGTACTAGCTCTCTGTTCAAGCAAGTAAGTTTGATCAGCTATTCATGCCCGGACACAGGGTTGTCAGTAGAAAGCAAGCATATCTTTCGTTTTAATCAAACTCAAAAGACGTTCGTGAGCAATTTGCACAATTTCAGATATTCTGCGTCAATTTTTTATGCTGGTTGTTTTAAAAGGTATTTCATTTTTATGGTTTAGTTTGAAAAGAGATTACCATGCTACATGGGATTCACTTGCACTTTACTAATCACTGCTCTCATGAAGGATGAACAACATAAAGCTACATATTAAAAAATACCCGTACATCTTGCTCCATGGTCCATTCGACAGGACAATTCATGCCTGATTATATTAGTCAGGTTCATTCATCAGTCCTCAAGAAGATCATGGAATTCTTTTTCTGTTGGAGACAAAAATGGAAAAAATTAAATTAATCTACCTCGCTCTGAGGCTCATTCTTCATAACTTTCAGGCTACACTCTCCTTGTTGATCAAGCGGCCGGACCCGGAATACTGGGCGTGTTGTAATGATGCAAACCACCACAAACCATTAGCTATTCATTATCGCCTGCAACAAAACACGGAACAATGAAAGCAACAGCATATTGTAGCAAGCACAATTAACCAACAACACCGGACACAGAAAATCAAATGAACTGATATCTTTTACTCCCTAATGCCATCATCCACGTTATTCTAGTATATATCTTGGCAAAATCCTCTCCTTTATTTTTCAAACCTTGTAAACCATGACAATAGTTGTTATTGCTTCGATATAACACGCGGGTATTTACCCTAGATGGGCAACGACTATACCATTTCTTCCATCATAGAGCTACTGTTTTAGTTAAAAGGAAAGTTGAAATAATATGAGTTCTGATTTTTCTTCTATTGTCAGTTTAACCCAGACATAACACGTTGACGGTATCAGCAGTTACACGATGTGACCTATTCCAGAAGAAAACATAAATAAAAGTTGGAACTTGATGAGTTTTATACCCTAGCTTTGGATGATAGCTTGCACTGCATCAACGAAAAAATTAGTACAGTAATCAAGAAGCCCGAGCTAGATACACAACGCGATATTTATGTGTTATGATAGGAAACGTGTTATTGGATATTCATGGCTATCCAAGTACTGAATCTTTTAAGTCAGCCTCTTTATTTTACATATACTAATGAAGGTGTTATTTAGAGTTTTAATTACCATGAAAAACTACTCAGATATTAAATGTGTTGGAAAATATTGCATTTCCTAAAAATAAAGTAGATGGTGTACGTCATGATTTATCCTAGTAGCACCATAAGAAATTAATTAGGTGTTAACATGTCACATGTATGTGGATATCACCACAAATGTTAAAGTAGGAGTTTATAATTGTATCATTAATGTTGGAGAGGAATTAGATCTAGCTATCCATGTAGTAGTTAGTTTCATGAGTTGCAACCTGGATACAACTGGGACCGATGTAGCTGGTCAAAAGGAGGGAATTAGGCGTTAAATGTGACAATAGTTGTACACTAGTATAGATAAAGTAATGCTCTTGATTGAGATAGATGACTTTAATTTACAATGAAAAATTTCATTTTCCTTGTTTTTGTAACTAGCCGCATCACATCCTACTCACGATCCTCTAAAGGCCAATTTTGGTCCCTGAAAATGAACCATTTTTCATAATTTAGATTCCTGGAATTGAATCAGCTGGCAATTTTCTTTTTTAACATTTTTATTTGGCTGCAGACCAGATTGAATTCATAAAATTAAAATCCAAATGATGTTTGGCTGTCTACAATCACATTATCAGAGAATCAATGCTCCTTATTCTGTCTGATTCAAAGGCACCACAATAATTCAAATATGAGAGATCAACATTCTTTCCATTGTTCAATTATAAGGCACAACAGCAAACAAAATCCAGAAATCAAGAACAATTATAGATGTTTCAGAAAGACAACTTCTTACAAATACACAAACTAGGCTGCTGCTGACAATTGATACACTAGTGTGATTAGTTTGCATACATGCAACAAACATAGAGGTCACTACAGATAGTTCTTGCAGCATCTCTATTGCTTGATCTTTTATTGCACTAGGCTGATGGACTCCCAATATTTGACAACTATCTTTTGCTTCTATGTTCCTCTGTGACAGACAAACGAAATAATTTGCAAGTGGACAAGTATAGTTCATAATAATTTTGAATTTAAAAAATAAGAACTAAGAACAATATTTTTTTAGTTGTAAATGAAAGATCGATGTGTCCCCCATGTATAGCCCGGTAAGCACTCCTAACAAACAAAACTCGATTAGCGGGAGAGACGTCCCACTAATTAAGAAGGGACCACTGAAACCTAACCGGGACGTGGTCAGAAATTCCACAATATGGGGTGCGTACACCAGGATTCAAGCTTTGGCGGGCAGCCTCCCAGGCGATGGACTTACCACCACAACGTGGATCGCGTAAGCACTCCTAACCATTATTTAAACAGTCTAAACATCTCTTGTAATCTTCTAGATGCAAGACGCAGTTTCAAAATCTAGAAAAAGAATGAGCAAGAATGAAGAGATGAGAGGAAAAACCTCAAGATCTCACAGGTAGAGATAACCAAATATAAAAACGCAGCTTCTTCTAGTGTCAAGAGATAAATTAAACCTGTATGTAACTCAACTAAGCTACAGAGGTTTCAAAATCATTTTGTTTTGAAATAGAAGATAGATAAGCGGCCATTATTATTTATTTTCTTATTTATATTTTTCTTCCTGCACTAGAAGACTCCAACTACAATCACATGTAAGCTGATTGGGCTACGACAAATTACAATGCATGAGAACAATAGTGAAAATGACGGGAACAGATAAACTAGTATGATGCTCAGCTAATTTGGAATTTTCATGGAGAACAAAAATATATTACTGTCCAGGGCAGTACGAAATTGTAACGCTAGACTTCAACATTTGTCGAGGGTATCAGCAGCGGCGAAGCTAGAGCTTCGAGGACCCGAGTTCACACTTCAATATACATATGACAATAATTGTTCGATAAATTGTACGATCACTAATTAAGAACAAGTAATATTTAAGCAGTTAGGCTTACCAAAATACATGATGCCATAATTCTTGTACAAATATGGAGTGTAGGTCGAAAACGAGAACTACATAAATATTGTAGACAATATAGCAAAATGCACCATCCAGCTTTGATGACCTAAAAAAAGTTCACAAAAATGACTTCAGATTTTTAAATTGAAATTGAATACAAAAATTGAACTAAGTAGATACATTACCTTTCAATATTTACGTTCCGCCATAGCCTTGAAGCGATGAACCACAACATCATTTGTGATTATCGCCATTAACTATTTCTCAACATAGCAAATGGGGCTATGACTCATATAATCATCAACCATGCGATTCCGCAAGTACGTTTTAACAATTTTTATGGCTGAGAAGATCCTCTCAACTGTGGCAGTAGCAACCGGCAATACCAATACTAGTTTCAAAAGCCGATAAACCAATGGATAACACTTGTCTTTCCCGGTCTCTACCATTTTTTGGGAAAGCTCGACAATAGTTTGCAATTTGGAGAATCTATCATCTCCCCTCACATCAGAAATGTAAAGGGAAAGAATATGGTTAAGTTCCCTTAAATCTTTGGAATCAAAATCTTTGGGATATAATTTAGTTAGGCTTACCAACCTTTCAGCATCAAAATCACGAAATGAATCTTTTGGATTTAGAGAAGCTGAACAAACAAGCAGTTGAGATGTAGTCTCATTGAAGCGAGTATCAAACTCTTGAAGTAGCCAATCAAGAACAACATTAAAGCACTCTACTTGGAAATGATGTTTGTTGGTGATTCCAGTTTTTTTCCTTGTGTTCTTTGGGTCAACATATGCCTCATCCATTTACATCTTGACAATGTCATGCTTCTCACAAAATGCATATGTTTCAGCTAGTACTTTATCCCACCCATCTCTTCTAGGCTCCTCCAAATGGTTTCTAGTTTCTTTCACACAGTTCATAGCATTCACAATGTCTTGATCTTTCCGTTGTAATGCAATGGACAAGGTATTTGTGGTTGCCAAAACAGTCAATATGAGATGCAAATAGAAAACAAATGCAAAAGATTGAAAGTACACCTGTAGACCCCATGCTTGTTCTCTATTTTTTTCATCCTTGTCTTCATTTTCTACAACAGCTAACACCTTCACAATTGTTGGGAACAGATTGACCAAACTTTGGAGAGACTTGTAGTGAGAACTCCAACGAGTATCTCCGGGTCTTTTAAGACATTGCTCTTGATTCAATCCTGTCCCGGTTTGAAGCAGCCCACGACCTAAGGCCTTGAGTGTTGGAACCGAGGAACGCACACACGCTCTCACTCTCTCGCTGGACGGAGGTAGAAGATGAACAATAGACACAGGATTTCAGGCGCCGAACGCCGCAGCCGCCGAACGGCTTGTATCTTGGCTATTGCTCAAACTAAAGGACTCGGAACCGCACTAACACCACGGCCACAGGTTGGCCTTATACTCAACGGCGTCGCAGCGCCCACGCAACCACACCCGTGCACTTCACGGGCACGAACACCATGAACCCAACGACTTGGCCACCTCGCGGTTCCAGAGCCACTCACTCCTCTGCGTGAATCGGTCGTCCACGTAGGCATCCGTTGCGCCTCCACGCTGCCCTCCGCTGCGGCCGCAACCACCTGTCACTTGGCTTTCCTTGACTTGAACCCGAGCACGAACGAACATTGCATCGGACTCACTCGCCACGCGACGCAGACTTGGACGCGCTCACGCCAGGCTCCTACCATGGCGCAGCTCACCTGTGTGCACAGCACACCAAGACTAGACCTATACGGTGAACGCCAACACGAGCACGTACTCAGGTGCCACCGGCGCACACACGCGCACATACGCGTTACATACTCCAGTACACGCACGCGCCTCACCGCACGGTACACACACAAACACCTACGCACACCATGGCCAACACGGCGTGGTTTATTTTCCTAACAATCTCCCCCTAAACCACGACGCCGCCGCACGTCCCGCCCTACAGGAGCGTTGGCTCGTCGTCGTCATCGGCGAGCAGCGCCTCCTCCTTCCACGGCTTGGAGCACTCCCGCGAGAAGTGGCCACGGACGCCGCAGTTGAAGCACTTGCCCTTGCCGGAGCTACGACGACGCCGACTTGCACCGGAACGAATGCTGCTCGCCCCGCCGTCGTCGTCGTTGCTGTCATCTTCACGGCCGCCCCTACGGCCTCCCTTCTTGTCACGCCCGATGTGGCGCGCCTCGCCGTTGCGTGCGCGCTCCTTGCCACGGCGTTCACGCCGGCGAGCCTCCCACTGCTCCTCGGAGAGCAGCAGCTGCCCGGCACGCTCCGTGATCACCTCCACGCCGGGTCAATCCTCCGCCGCACGGAGTCGCCCGACAAGCTCCTCGGTCGGCATCGCATTGAGATCGAGTAGGGTCTCGATCGACAACGCAATTTGGTGGTACCTCGGCGGCACGACGCGTAGGAACTTCTTGACGACGCGCAAGTCCTCCATCACCTCCCCCAGCTCGCCCAGCTTGGAGACGAGGTGTTCAGGCGATTGGCGAAGTCGTCGATCGATTCGCCCTCCTTGAACGCGATGAGCTCGAACTCTTGCAGCAGCTTCTGTGCGTTCGCCTCCTTCACGCGCTTGACGCCGAGCCGCGCCTTCTCCACCGTCTCCCATGCCTCCTTCACACTCTTCTTGGCGAGCCCAGAGTGCATGTCCGTCGGCACCGCGCGAAGGATGGCGGCCATGGCCAGCCTATCCTCGCGGCGCTCGACCTTCCCCGACTCCACCGCGTCCCGGAGGCCCATGGCCTCCAAGTTCACCTGCAGCACAAGCGCCCACTCGTGGTAGTTGGTGCGGGACAACATCGGGAACACCAGTGACGAACCGGCTTCCTTCACGACGCGCTCCACCACGACCTCACATGGCGAGCTCGTGTCACCGTTGCCGGGCTTCTTCCCGGCCTTGCTCGGAGACGACGGTGGGGTCGACATCGCCTAGTGCTCGAACACCGGCTCTGGTACCAATTGTTGGAACCGAGGAATGCACACACGCTCTCACTCTCTCGCCGGACGAAGGTAGAAGATGAACAGTAGACACAGGATTTCAGGCGCCGAACGGCTTGTATCTTGGCTATTGCTCAAACTAAAGGACTCGGAACCGCACTAACACCACCGCTACAGGTTGGCCTTATACTCAACGGCGTCGCAGTGCCCACGCAACCACACCCGCGCACTTCACGGGCACGAACACCATGAACCCAACGACTTGGCCACCTTGCGCTTCCAGAGCCACTCACTCCTCCGCGTGAATCGGTCGTCCATGCAGGCATCCGTTGTGCCTCCACGCTGCCCTCCGCTGCGGCCGCAACCACCTGTGACTTGACTTTCCTTGACTTGAACCCGAGCACGAACGAACATTGCATCGGACTCACTCGCCACGCGACGCAGACTTGGACGCCCTCACGCCAGGCTCCTACCATGGCGCAGCTCACCTGTGTGCACAGCACACCAAGACTAGACCTATACGGTGAACGCCAACACGAGCACGTACTCAGGCGCCACCGGCATACATACGCGCACATACGCATTACATACTCCAGTACACGCACGCCTCACCGCACGGTACACACACAAACACCTACACACACCATGGCCAACACGGTGTGGTTTATTTTCCTAACATTAAGCACTTCTTCAAGATTGATATCTCTAATCATGTCTCTTCTCTTTGCAGATCCACCAACCACATTCAATAAGGTAGAAATCTAACTAAAAAAATTACTAATCTCCTTATTCTTTCTAACAACAGCCACAACCACTAACTGAAGTTGATGAGCAAAGCAATGCACATAATATGCTGAACTGTTCTCTCGCATGATCAATGATTTCAAACCATTAAACTCACCTCTCATGTTGCTAGCGCCATCATATCCTTGGCCTCTTATTTGCTTCAAGCTTAGCTTAAATTTTGCAAATAGAGAATCAATACATGTCTTGAGGTTGGAAGATGTTGTTTCTGTCACATGAATAAGGCCTACAAAACTCTCTTTCACAAGTCCAAATTTATCAACATATCTCAACACCACTGCCATTTGCTCTTTGCAAGAGACATCTCTAGACTCATCAACTAGTAAGGCAAACACATCACCTCCGTTATCTTCAAGAATAGTGTGTAAAATCTGCTCTGCAAAACATCTAATAATGTCTTTCTGGATATCTGGAGATGTCATGAGGCTATTATCTGCTGCATCAATTAATATAACTAAGTCAGTAGATGTCATGTAATTTCCAGAGTGCAGTATGGCAACAAGTGAGGAGAGTAAGGATGGCCACATCAGAGGCGATGTCCGGCGTGAGGCCGGTTGCGAGGAGAAGGGAGATTGGGAGGGCAAGGTGGTGGACACGGGCCATCTCTCTCTTCTCAGAGTACGAGCAGTGGAAAGAGCTTAGCTTCTTCAGATAGAAATATAGCTTGGAAATAATTCCAGGGCATGCACTGGAACACACATAAGGTGTGTTTGGTAGGGTGGCTCAGCACGCGGCCAGGCTCGATTCGTGCAACCTGCGTATGTTTGGTTTCCTGGTAACCCCTCGCAGCCTGGCTCAACTGCTGCAAGATTCCTCTCCGGGCCAGGCTCTGCGGGTACGCACGAATCGAGCTTCGCTGCGGAGCCAGGCTCCAGCGATGCAACTTGCGGTCCACCTGCCCCTTCCCGTTACCGCGTTTCTGCCTCGTTGGTACACCTATCCGACTCTCTCTCTCTCTCTCTCTCTGAGTGGCACCTCCTCTGCTCTTGGATCTGTCCACTTATCTCCGGTGTCGCATGCTTGCTAACAGCCGCAGCTTGGTCGCAAATTAGTTTGATTTTAGCCATGGATCTTGGGCAGCACAAACTCAGGGAGCGGAGGAGATTCGATTTGACCATGTGCTCGATTGAATCGGCTATTAGAAATTGATTTGAGTGGCACGAGCTTCACTGAGCCAACAATGGAAATGAATATCTGGTGGAGCAAGCTCACTTCCAGCGGACGCCATTGGAGTCCAAATGGGGAAAGCGGTCAGCGGACCTCCACTTTTATGGCGTGAGCTCGAGCTTGAGCTACCACGATTTTCTAGCCGGGAGATGGACGGATTAGTTTATTTCCTCTGCTTATTTCTTAAATTACGGACTCCCTCTCTCTCTCTCTCGTTATTTCAGGTCTTAATTTAAAGAAAGTAGCATGCGACCTCTTCTCCTGGTTGTATCTCTTCAAATTTCAAAGCACTACTTTTGTAAGAACTTTTCAATTATTCAGATTTTAGTGTACCCGAATTTCACTTGTTCTGTGTTATGCCGATATTTTATAAAGTTATGTGTGAATTAGTGTCCTTAAATAATTCTCAAAGTCACCACATTCTGCTACATATGTTCATAATACCGAAAATAATATGAAACAAAACAGTACGATCTTTTGTTTAAAAAAAGAGTACGATCTTTTTGAGGTAACCTCACCAATCTAGAATCAGGGTAACTCTAACCAGTGCGGTACAGCCAACCAATCAACTGCACAACTCAGCCTGGATTCACTTGAAACAGGTAACCAATCACCTAGACCTGCATTTACGGATCCTGGCTCATGTGAGCCTGCATCTGACCGTCAGCCAGGCCCAAGGCCATTCAGCCAACAAACACACCCATAATATATGGAGAGACCAAACAAATATTGTGCGTAGTGTACAGCTACTGACTGCACACGGTCTGTGCCTTTCAACTTCCATAGGGTAGTACAAGCAGTGTGACTCCTCAGAAAAGTTTGTAGCAGAAGCAACACAGAGGGTACGCTGATGGCCTTTGACGGACTGCCTCTTGCCTGCCAGTGAGACATGTGGTGTTTGCTTAATTAATTGCCTAAAAGATTAATAAAACATGGATCCGGTTGGTGATGCTATATTTTTTTCATGGTCATTAAAAGACTAATAATCATCGCACTATACAGCTGCAGCTAATTAAATTCGTCAATTGAGAAAGTTTCTGGGGAAAACAGAATTGACTGAGAAATAGAAAAACCAGAACAGGTCATTCCTGCATGTTCCGATTGCTTTGTTAGCACGATGTAATTCCTACATGAACATAAATCGTATGTATAAAGCATCAGAAATCTCAGGCCATCTATGCAAGCTTTCGATAGGGTGCTTTAACGTACTCTCCAAAAACGTTTCACCCCGTGTGCCATATTTCACTCCAAATAAATTCCACCACGGGGCCAAGTCCTTTAATGGACATTCCAAATATTTTATTTGTGGGGTGAGTTGATTCGCGAAAGCATTCATTTCTGGGATCTAATGTGTCTGGGGAATGGGAGGAGAGCATGGTTTCTTTAGTTCAGGTTCAAGAGCAAGACGCCTGAGACTTTCTCGCAGAGGTAGTGAATAAAGCATCTATCGCATGACGATGACCTGACTCTAGTGGTCAGATTACGGGTAATTTGGCATATAAGAAGGGAATGCTGTTGACGATAACTCGTTCCAAATCCCTATCTCAATACATTGATTTGCTGATCGATTTCTTGTTGATATGGAACTGTTAGGGCCAGGACCAAAGGAGAAGAATGTGTGGTTCAGGTCCAAGCTCCCGAGTAGATAACCGGCAAATCTCTGCTAAATATTGTTAACTACCTTTAGTTTTGTTTATAAGGTTTGGGTATTCATAAATTAACACATTAATCGCATAGTACCTATGAGAGTTTTGTCAAACTATTTCATCTATTCATGAGCCCTTTGCACTTACCACACTTTTATATTTACGCAATAATTTACATTTGATCATCTCTCGAGGTTAAATTTGGTGGGACAAATCACATAAATTGTTGTACATAGAATTAATACCTCAAAGTAGGCGATTTTTCATATATTATAGATTTGTTTTGGAAAATATTTGTATAATATATTATTGTTTTGGATCGAAGTTGTACCTTGGCATGTCTAGGAAGCTCGAAAAAGGAACCCTAACCTGTATGTTGGAAACAAAAGGAATGAAATGACTCATAAGTTTTTTTTTCTCGAATATGCAGGAGAGCTGCGTATCATTGCATTAAAAGAGAGAAGAGTTCGGCCCCTTACATGATCAGCACCCCCCCCGCTCCGGGTCGAGCCGCGAGAGGGTTGCATAAAAAAATTACAAAAGGTAGGACTAAGACCCTAGGATATGCAAGGGTGAGGCCTGACCACTTCTACTGAACCTAGATAATCCTAGTCCCTAGACCGAGTGATGACAGATGCCGAGCACCTTCCAAACACCACACTTCTTGCTCATCCTTGAATGCTCGGATCAGTTGATTGATCCCTGGCTGAACACCGTCAGAAACACATGCATTCCTGTGTTTCCAAAGGGTCCATGCTCCAAGAATAATAACTGAATTCAATCCTTTCCTCTGATCTTTTTGTAGTTTCCTGACCGCCCTACGCCACCATTCAGCAAAGGAGAATCCTTGCATGCTAGGGCCACGGTCTTGCAACCCCAAGGCCGAGAAAGTTTTGTACCAAAACTCTCGAGCAAGCACACAAGTGGTCAGTAGGTGCTGGATGTTCTCTTCTTCCTGATCACGTAGGAGACAGCGATCTGGGTGTGGTAGTTGTCTTTTTGCAAGACGGTCTGCTGTCCAACACCTATTTCTTATGGCGAGCCATAGAAATACTTTACATTTTGGAGGTGCCCATGTCTTCCATAGCCTTCGCCATGGCTTGAAAGTTGTTGCACCAATATGGAAAGCTTGATATGCTGACTTAGAGGAGAAATGCCCAGATTTTCCTAATCTCCACACATGTATATCATTCTCTGTTGGAAGTGCGATCTCATGTAGTGTGTCCCATAGATGAAAATACTCAAACAGCCCAACCATAGATAACCCTCCTCTGATGTCCGTCGGCCAATCATGTGACTGCATTGCTTCAGTAACTGTTCGCTGTTTGCGGAGTTTCAGTGGTACTGCTGCCACTACTGTTGGTGCCAAATCTTCTAGGGAACAGCCCATAACCCAACGATCTTGCCAAAACAGTGTGCTAGTTCCATTGCCCACCTATGTTTTCAGAGCACTGTTGAAGAGGGCGGATGCGTTAGGATGTACCTGAATGTCCAATCCGGACCATGCTCGATTAGAGTCTGTCTTTTCGAACCAGAGCCACCTGATTTGTTATCAAGTAATGATATATGCACATACAAAGGCTGAAGGCCTACCACTACGTGGGTCCTCAACTGTCGGCTTATCTGAATCTTTTGTTGCAGGAATGATAAAGAGTCAGGAATGAGTGCACACCTTAGGAAGTCACCTGCTCAAAGCATTGATGTGACTCTCCTAGTATACAAAGCAGTTGGCTCACCATACAAAACCGTTGGGTCACAAATCAAAGCGACCAACAGAAATAAGCTTATGAATCTTTTGTTGCACTCATAGGATTGATCAATAACAGCCCATCTTTGCCGCAGGCCCAAATAGTTGAACATATATCTTCCTTTTCCAACAACCAAAGAAACGGTACAAAAGGAATTATAAGGTCAAATATCACCTGTCTTATTTGCTTCTCATCCACCAAATACTGCAAAGGAGAATGCAATCTGAAATATTGTCAAATTGTGTGGAGTCAAAGTCAAGAGTACATAATGCTTGTGCCATAGATCGTCTATAAAAGCAAAATCTCACTACTAATAAGTTTATTTGAATGGTGAATGTGTCCCTTAAGCAAAACTTATTTACTACATGAACCCCAATAAGTTTGATTTTTAGCATTGCCACTGTTTTGGACAATGTGCAGTTTCAAGTTAAATGGCAATGGTCTATTTGCGAGTGATTAATTATTTAGGGACACAACAGGTTCATGCAAGCAATAACAAATAAACATGAGAATTTCTGTGCAACTATTATACTTCTTTCAAAGTACACCAGCTGCATGGCAAAGGAAGTATTATATTCCTTGTACATAGCTCGTGATTTTTTAGAGCAAATGAAGACAATATCTATTTGCTTGATCTGCACATGCTACATGTAATAGTAACAAAGTTACTTTCAAGAACACTGAATATGCTAACTGCAATAGGTATAAGCATGGCTGAATTTTTTAAGACCAAGAAAATAGTGCTGTTGGAAGTTTGAGCGGTTGGTTTTCATTAGCAAACATGGGGATACAGAGAAACATTACCAGGTTAATAAAAACTGATGAATGCGACCATGATGTGACTCCTGGTTCGTGTACTTCATGTTACCTGGCAATGAAGTGTCTCAGAGAAAAGGGAACTTTTGCTAATTATGTTTGGGCATTTGCCTGGCATGGGACATGGAAAACTTACAGATCACATATGTTTGCTGATGGAGAACTTGGTATAGAGATCAGATGCTATACGGAAAACTTGATGGACGTTCTCAAACTGCAGATCATAGATGTTTGCTGGTGGTGAACTTTGGTATAGCAAGCAGATGCCTATGTTCATCCATGGCTCCATCCCGTTCGTGAAGTATAACAGATGTCCAGATTGTAAAGTACCGAATTCATGGTGTGTCCGTGGCAGATTTGGTAATTGGTGGCAGAATTGGACACGGATGTTCCAGTTGAAAGCATGGCTAGAATTCCTTCCATGAACGCTTGTGGATGCAAGTACTCCATTGCAGATGACATGATCCCTGATGTTTCACGTACGATCGCGGTGAGAGAGGCATGAGTTCTCACGGCTCTATGAAGCGTAGGACAGCGCATCTATGGGAGGGCTCACCAGCAGCGTAGGATAGCGCATCGATTAGAATAGGGATAATTGCGACAACCACCCCATAAGTCATTCTGAGTTTGAGATTCCCACCCATACATTATTTGGTTGCAAATACCTACCCACCCACTTGATTTTGTTGCAAAAACCACCTCAATTAACACATGTTGAATTTATACAACTCATTTTCGCTCATTTAGAATGGTGGATGGTGTATGTGTCAATCTTATGATATTTTGAGAATAAAATATTTTCGTACTTTCATATAATTTGAAAAAAAATAAATAGATTAGAGTGTTCATAGAGTCTCAAATCTAGAAACACTTATTAATGAAAAAAAGATGATTATAAATCATTCAACAATATTTTTTATAAAAAAATCATTCAAAACTTAAAAAGTGTTAAACTTAGTTAACTTATATATTTATTTTGAATTTATATCAGTCAAAACACATGAAATTGATTAAGCATGTGCATGTTGGGGTGGTTTTTGCAACAAAATTTGGTGGGTGAGTGTGGATTTGCAATAAAAAGACTTATGGGTGGGAATCTCAAACTCAATGTAAGATATGGGGTGGTTTTTGTAATTAACCCATTAGAATAGGATAATACAGGTAGCGTAGCATACAAAATGTCAAAGGGTATTTAGTATAAATTTTTTAATGGCAATGACAGGTAATTTACTAATATTTGTTTTTTTCTGCGGTAATTTCTAAGCCTTGAGAACACATATAATAAATTAAAGGCTTTAGAGCTTGCTTTTTTGAGCAATGGCATTCGGTGCTTTCTCTGCGTACGATACCCATATCCACTACAACAATGTTATTAATTTAGATGGTATTATATTATCAAGTCATGTTCCACATCGAAACATGAGAACTAATCTATACTAAAGAAGATATTGTTCTTGGAATACCATTTGCCCCCATCATATAGTTAACCTACCCTTGTCTTCTATTTATCTATGGCCCACTCTGACACCATGCATAGTCATTACTCATTAGATTAAGAACAGACGAGCCATTTAAACGAAAAAGCGTGTGCGCACTTCAAATATTTACAGTTTTTTACTGCATATGCCTTTATGCTCTCATCGCAAGGCTCATGTGCATGTCCGGCCGTGAAAGTTTTAAGATCCAGATGATAAAATATGCCATAATAGTTTATGGGCCTCAGTGCATTTCATTCTATTTTATAATTGATATGATAGATATCAGTAATTTAGAAAACAAATAAAAGTTTATTCGACGTTATTCTTATATAGTACTTTGATACTTCTTTAGGAACAGGATAGGTTGAATGGTTTATCAGTCTCATGAATTGATCGTCACTTCTTCACACTTTTTTACGGAAAGAATTCCGTACTTCTTTTCTGGTCCATGCATGTTTATTGAGCCTCCGATTGTAATAGAAAAATGACTGTTGTGGTTTATCTGATTATCCATTTGTTTACTTGCAGATTGAAGCACTAGACTAGCATCTAACACGGATTCAAGTAATGCAAAGAGTTGGCCGCCTATAAGTCACGGAAAAGACTCCTCAACCCTAACGTACTGTTTTCAACTGCTTGGGCCTGTTCTGCCTCTATCGTGGCTGGGCCGTATTAATTCTTCTTTTTGCATCCAATCATGACATTCGCCCGATAAAAGTGTTCAGAAAAAACATTATACTGCCAAAAATGTAAATTAATCTAAAAAGTACCAATGATTCCATACAAATATAATCATGCAGGTAATAGGAATAAGATTTCTGTAATTTGCTATAATTTCATAAATTTTACGTTCATTAAAAAACTTTGGTCAGGTTCATTGTTGTTGGACTAGTAACAAGGAATAAGATTTCACGTTGTTGTGAAAAAAAATCGGTACTCCTGCGCTGGTTTGGTTGCCGTTGCGATCCTGGTGGATTTAACTTTTAGCTGCATGGATAGCATGGTGATGCTTCTCAATCGATAGATAGGACAATGGTACTACTAATAAGTTACAGGCTGGCAGCATCACTGTTATAAACCCTTTCTTACCATCTGGCAGTGCCGCCTGCTGGCTGCTGGCCTGCTGCTACTAATTAAATTATTGTATCTCGAATTAATGAGTGCCAAACTATACTTGATTTGACCGTCGACCACAAGGATCTAAATTGATATGATTCATTTCTTTTTCTTGACCAAATCATGGTACAGATATCCTTCCATCAATATATACCATTTCACTCTACAAGAGTATATATGTCCGTCAATGTTATTATAGAGCTAGGTGCCATATATACAGATAACATATATGATCAAGGCCCTCCATCTGTGTTTAGATATGTTTGTCTTTGGATATAAATACAGATGTTGTGCCACCACCTAGCCCTATCAGATGTCTGTCAATGTGTTTAGATCCAAGCATATAACAATAAACATCTGATCGTTATTATCAGAAGAAGAAAAAAAGCATCTGATTGTTGCTCTTCTCGGAGCATATGGTATTGAAAACATGAGATTATATCAATCTAGTACTGTGCTATATCAACTATTCCTCCTGGTTGCATTCAAATTAATTGCGCACAGCTATATACAGCATACAATGCATGTTCAGTCAATTGGCCCTATGGTACAAGCATCTTTCATCATATATGACTATATGCAAATAAGATAGAAATGTTCGGATGATTTGGACCAAACTATGAGAACCGACTTGCTATGTGGGGGCGCACTGGTGACAAATGTAATGTGTAATCTATCTTTGGTGCAGAAAATAAATTGATCTGAGTCTAGACTTGCAGCAAAACTATCCTACAACTTCAGGGTGTCAGTGTATGGTTTGTATCCGGAGATCTTTATCGAGATGCACATGCAACAGTGTAGGAACGTAACTGAAATCGATTCATCCAGCAAATGGTCATATATAATCAATGTATCTGGCCTCAACAAATGAGTAATCGAGGATTTTCAGTAGGATATACTTGCATTAAGATGGGCAAAAGAAACTGTCTTTTTTTTTATTGGGTGATGATAACAACTGAATTTTAACCAAAAAAATTAAGTTGCAACATTGCTTAAAAAAACATGAGAGGTACATATATAGCTGAGATCTAATCGTCAGATCTAGCTTTGATTACAACAGAGTAACATCGTCTCACAGGGTACTGCTACAGAAATAATAACGAGGCTACTTATGAAAGTCTTGTTATTCAATCGATAAGATTAACCACGCTCTTCCGTCCTGTTACATTCCAGCGACAGGGTCAGGATGGATGAGCGTCCTTGTTGCCATTGCCATAACCCTCATTGATCTTCTGGTTAGAAGCAGAAATTTCATCTCGCCTGGTTGTAGTCCTCTTGATCTCATCAAGTAGTGCAGAGCAAGAAGATACCTCTGGAATGTTGCTTGTGACGATGTCGTCCTGTAACCCTGAGGACGAAGAAGATTCCAATGACAGTTTGTCGTTTAACTGGGTCATAAGACTGGTGATCTTAGCTTCTAGAACCCTAAGCTGCATATATAGATTCATGATTAAGTATATATAATCAACAAACAACAACCCTGCGTGTATCACAAATTGAAAAAAATGAGGACGAAAATGAATTTCTTACATGGCGTTTGGCGCAACGATTGTAGACTTTCAGATGGACTTCCGGAGCATCCGAGGACGGAAGCAGGCCTTCCTTCCCCTGACGTTGAGGCTTGGCCATGGCTTCCCTAGCTGATGAGTGGTGAAGGACCGACTGGGCTGGGTTGAGTTGAATGGGATGGAGGAAGGTGGGAGTTATATAGTGCTAGCGACCTAGGAGCGTATGCCTATCTGTCTTGGCAGGAATTAATATCTGCAGCTGTCATTACTCCACGGATGATGAGCGCCAGAAGGTAAACATGCATGTCTTGTAACTAAACAAGTTACGATTTTTGTTGCTTATTTCAATTCTAAATTTACCACATAGTGTGAACAAAAACGAGTTACAATTTTTCTTGCATAGTTCAAATCTATGTAAATCTGGCAGATTGAATTTTTTAAAGAAGAAATCGTATCATGCATGCATGATGCAGTCTTCATTGGAACAAAAATGGGCAACTTTTTATGAAGTAAAATAAATATATTTGGTTGTTTTTGACTGTCATTTGGTATTCCTAAACTTGTCAACTAGGCCCTTTTTTTCTTCAAAATCCGGAAATACTCTTTGTGTTGTTTACATGGATGCTGATTGGTGTCATTTGTCTTACACAAAGTTTATTTGGTGACCGTTCATGTGCAGGCCAGCCTGCATCATCCATGGGCCGGGCCTAGTAACTCCTGATTGTCAAATGAACAAAGAATGAGCGGAGCAACACAGTGGCGAGGTCGCCGATGGCCTCCGGAGGTGGAGAACATTAATGAGAGTGCGAGGTTAAGGTTTTCAGGTTGTTTGGGGGTCTAATCTATACTAATTCTATATTTACGGAGACGTCGTCAACAGTCGAGTACGTCGTCACCGCTCCAGATCTCCTAACCCGTCGCTCAATCGTGCGGTTGCGCCCCCTGCCCGCAAAACCGTCTGATTCTCGGCCCCATACGATGTATTTCGCCCGCAGCCGCACGGGCTAAGCCCTAAAACAAGCGCGGCCTTTTTCAAAACACGCACGCCGCCGCTCGGGCTTCTGAAAACACCGCACGCCGCCGCTTTTGCGCGCCGGTTTCGCCTCCGCAAGACGCAGCGCCGCCGCCAAGCCCGGTCGCCTCTGCGGGACGCAACGTCGCCGCCAAGCCGCCACTTTCACGCACGCCGCCGCGGGACGCAACACCGCCGGTCGCCTCTGCGGGACGCACACACGCACGCCGCCGCCAAGCCGCCGCTTTCACACGCACGTTGTCGAGCATGCCCGCCTCGCCCTGACCTCCCCGCTCCTCCACCTCTGCCTCCGCCTCCTTGCCCCGCGCGCTCCTCATCCCCAAGAGCGTGCCACCTTGCCTCGCCTCCTGTTCGCCTTCGCTGCGCCCTCCTCGCCCTTCTCTCTCAGCAGTGGCTACCGCTGCGCCCTCCTCCTTCTAGAAACCTAGCAGACACGACGAAGGTGACGCAATGTGTGCTCCCTGTAAACCCTAGCCGATCTGATGCGGTGGCGGCCAGATCTGCGAGCTCCAAGCTCGGTGGAAGGCGATGAGGCGGCGTCGTCCATGGGACCCGGATTTGTGCAATCTTAGGGGACAGAATCCATTGCTGATCGAGCTCATCGCGCCTCCTTGAGGGTGGGCGACAGTGGTGGCCGGGACCTGCACCGGCAGCAGGGTAAGCACTTTTTTGTATTCCCATTCTATATCGCAGCAGATCTTGTTGACCAAAGCCAGAGATCCCTGCATGTATTCTATTCCCATTCTTATTATTTGCTTCAATAAATATTCAATCCCTGCGTTGCTTTATATGCACTTCACTTTTGATTGATGGGCATCAATTTTTATGGCATTTGTAGCTTCATTTGCACATTTCATGCCTCACTCAAACACAAACACACTACAATTTTCATGGGTGTTTTCAGGTGTTGAGCCCCCTGAAGCCCATACCGGTTATCTTCATGTCGTCGGAAGAGGAGCCCCAACGGATCAGCAGGTGATTTTTTTTCTCTCACCCATTCAAGCATCAGTTTTCTTCTGATGCAGTTAAAAATGTAGAGCTGCCTTCGCTTGTTCTCCCTCTTTAGAGCATGTTCAGACATCAATAAATGGGTTTAAGACCTATAAAATGGCACTGTAATCACAAAGCCTGAGTAGAACATTCATCAACCAAACTTCTTTTGCACGTTTGAGAATATTTTTTGAAAATACTAATGGTTCGACACATTTGCCTTTTCTTTTTCAGAGTGTCTCCCATACTCTATTAGGATTTTTTATTCTTCTGGGGTGAGCAATATGTGGTTATTTTTAGGCCTACCGTGTCCTTCTGGTGATTTTCAGAAACTGTGGTGATTTACCTTTTTTTTAAAAAAATCCATTTATAGAGTTTAGGTGGTTAAAATAATTGTGAGCCCGAGATATTCGTGTTAACAGCTCTTGATGGCACACTCTTGGGACGTTTGAGAATATTTTTACTACCATGTAAACTAAAGCAACGTAGTTGTAAGCTATTGCTGCCCATGAATCCAATTCTGGTAGAGTTATCTTATAGCTCAGGGCTTAATGCAATTTCAAACTGCATGGTATGAGTTCTGCTAGCCCTATGTCAGTACTCATTTTTTTAGTTACATATATCTTCCTCATTTTTTTCTTAGTGTTGCCTTTTAAGCCCGAAAATAATAGGTTTTTAAAACATGGGAATTGTCATGGGTGGATAGTGGAAGAAAAAGGAGAAGAAAGCCTCAGGGCTGAGCCAAAAATGCTTCTACAAAAGCACAATTTCCACCTGCTGTAGAATATATGTCGTGGAAGAAAAGTAGTAAGAATCGCATATGCATTTTACTTTTGCATTTCTCTGGTTTATCAAATACCTGCTCTTCTATGTCTTCATAGAGTGATGCTATTATTGTCTGTTGCCACATTTTTTCCAGCATCAATATTACCATGGCAGCTTGTGGCAAGGTGGTGGTGCTGGAGATTAGTGAACTGTTGCAGTGCACGGATGACTGTCTGCAGCTCCAACAGTGGTGAGCATCTCAGGTTATTTTTTTGCAGCACTGGTTAGCGTATTAGCGAATCACCGTAAGCCACCAAGAAGGTAACAAATTGCTGATGATAGGATGTTTTGCTGTTGTACTTGCTCATCTACTTTTTTTTTCAATTTTTGGTATTTTCTATAATCGTGGAACAATTGCCTATAATTCCAAATAATAAATTGCTTATATATGCTTCTGCTGCATGCACTCCTGCACCAGCACATGCATTGTCACATATGAGACATGGCCTTTTCTCTTTTAGTCAAGTGGTGTGGATTGCTCCACTACTTAAATTTTCAACGGGTCACAACAGACTGCCGTGTTTACCCAATATCCTTGGCACTGATGTTCTTCATATTGAAATTTTAATAATTTATTAAAAATTTTGGTGACTTGGTATCATCAGTCCTATCGTATTGGCAGCACATAATTTTGTAGTATTATGGACACTTCAAATATGTACATCCTTATGCAAGAAAAAAATGTAACTGAATTTTATCTATGACAATCCAAATTAGGCAAAAGAAAGTTGTGGTTATATTCAGGTTATTTGGTTATTTCTTTTTCTAAAAGAGTATTTTTTGGCAAACAAATGTTTATGATTTAGCCGACAGGGTTGAAGATTCACAATTGTTCCCCTCTGTTCCGGCTTTAAACCAAGTTGCATCTTATCTTGCCCAGACAGCCTCATATCTCACCCAGTGCCTACCTGTACCTGCTTATGTTGGTTAGTTCCTTTACTTTAGCAAAGTTATTCCCTTATCTAAAATGCATAAGCAAAGTGGACCCTTATGGTACTTCAGTTTCAACTACTTGGTTATCTTTACTATCTTAAAGTTAATGTAGATTTAACTGAGGAGGACCAAGAATTAGTAACACTGCCACCTCCATCAGCTTCTGGCAGTTCTTCTGTTCAGACATCTTTCGTAGAGTTAATCCCTTGGCCACGCAAGGTTGTAGTAGAAGCTCTCCTCAAGAAACTGCAGGACAAATGGTGCCTTCAAGTGTTTTCCAGAATGGAACCTCACTGTTTCAAGGGTACTAATTGCTTCTGCAATCTTTATGCTATATTTTTCTCATTCATATGAACCCTACCTATGGATTTAGAACTAATAATGCATATATTCAAATTTTAACTTTCCACAACATTTACCTAGCAACAGGATGTGCCGTGGAATTACATTAAAATATACGAGTTAAAAATTCAAGTCATTCATATATTATATTGGGACAGGAAAATCAACGTGAGGTGTAGTAGTCTTTCTTAAAATGCTGCTCTGAACTCTGTTGATATGAATTGTCTTTGACTTCTTGTATGCAACCTTGTAGATATTTAGCATACCCATGCCCAAGTACAAGCATATATAGGCACTGCAGACTTCATTTCACATGCACTACAAAATATGGACTCTTATTGGAAGTACCACTGCTATAAGGTTCCAGAATGCATTGTTTATTGTAGGTGGAAGTCTGAGTGGTGTTGCCACTAAAACCTTTTCTCCCTAGGAAAAGGTTGCACCGGTGATCTTACACATACATTTGAGAGAAACGTCAAAGTTTTTTTTACCTGATCAAGAGTGTTTTTATCACTACTTTTTTTTGTGATTACATGATGCATATCTTAGCACGCTATATTTTGATGAAGAGTTTCCACTGCATCTTAGACCTTACGCAATCATCCGAGGTCAACAATGAATGTAAGAATTTAACAAGTTATATGATGCATTTCTTTAATCTAACAAGTTATATGGTGCTTTAATAGTTCCACCCTGGCTACAAAATGTATATGGTCTAGTCCCGCTGCTGATTATGCTCTAAGATTAGATAGGTATGAATTTGTTGCATATTTTCCAATACTGCATAACTACCCATGTTGGTATGCTAAAGTGTTAGTAGAAAACATAGAAAAAAAGATGAAAATAAAATGCACTTCTCACTTGCTATATCTCCGTATTTTCTTTTGCAATCCGACTCACATAATTGTGTGCTTATCTAGATTTTCTATTGGGCAAATAAGGAAGATATATCTAATATGCTAAATAGATAATAGATTCAGTTCAAGATTTATCTGCTAACATTGTTCGAAATAAGATTTATTTAAGCCTGATGAGTCTTTTCCTTTTTTTTTAATGGCACTGGTGGTCTACGGCTTTATGGTACTGAAAGAATTTTGCACTACTCAGCTGCTTAATGACATGCAAATCTTCTTACAGGTGTTTCTAAGAACTGGAATGATGTTTTAGAAATGACACAGTTGTAGCATGGCTTTATGGTATTGAAAGAATTTTGCACTACTCAGCTGCTTAATGACATATGCAAATCTTCTTACAGAGGTGTTTCTAAGAACAGGAATGATGTTTCAGAAATGACCAGTTGCAGTCTCTGCGAATCATGATGACAGCAAGGCTATGGTATTCATTTTTGTTCTCTAATGGCACTGATATTTGTCTGCAAGCATTTTGTTGAGCACCGACAGGGGCAACAGGGTAAGCAGTTTTTTTAGAACGTATCCTGCATTATGTGTGTTTACATGTTACAGGCTTCTTCCTTGATACACGTATCCTGCATGATATTTTGTATTTTTGAATGAACCTTGCATGATAAATGAAAAAACACATGCGTCTCACCATCAGCTTGTCCAATGCGTGCAGGTTCTCTTGACAACTGACAACAGACGGTTGGTCACACGTTACACGGAGTGGCAAGCAAAGGTGAAAAGTGATGCCAAGTTCGCACGTGCAAAGGTGGAGTGCTCGTCAGAGGCTGAGCGGGTGTACTAAGAAGTTTGTTGTAACGACAATGAACATCTTGTGCACTGGAATCATATTATACTTTGTCAATGGTGGGCATTTTTTTTTATACAAATGGTCAATTATTGAACTGCAGTTTATAAAGTGACTTGATGTTACTATGTCTTGTATCTTTGAACGAATTCTGCTTAAAGTGAAACGTATAAACTGATCATGGATAGCTAGGTTTGTAGAGCTTTTAAGCAAAAAGGAATAAATTTGTTCTTTTCTCTTTAGGGTAAATTGTTAGAAAATATTTTTGTGTATCTATATTTCTATGAATACTATGTATTAATAAAGTCACCCAACTTATGATTAAACTTTTTTATAGCCCGTAGCAACGCACGGGCAAACTGCTAGTATGCCTGATGGGCTTAGAGGGGCTTATGGGGCAGCGATGCTGCTGTAGCCTTGGGCATTAAATAGGTGGTGGGCGGGATAGATGATAGAGGCATTGTTGCCGATGAGACAGCGTGGGAGCCGCCTGGTGATGGCAGCGGCGTGTTGGGCTGTGCTGACGGGTGCGGGCGACGTGCAAAGGCATGAGAGATGGAGGTGGTATGGTGGAGAGGGAAGGCAAGGTAGAGATGGGGAGAGCTAAGCCAAGCCGATCTGTTGCCGAGTGCCGACACCTAGTGAGGCCACCGACAAACAACAAATCTTATACATGCAAAATTAATTTCAAAATGATCAAACTAATTTAAAAATAAAGAAAATTTGACATGACAAGATTTATATGATACAGGGAAATGTATTCTACTGATATTGAACCGGCATTTGAAGTGGTGGGTCGATCCGCACGAATCTCAATACTCAATGACCTGGATCTAACGAATGCATGTAGCATGGCATGAGCCCTGCGTGATAAAATTTACTTTCCGCTGTCCGTGCCCCTTTGGCACCCCTGGGCCGGGTAGACTACGAGTCGCATAGTGGCATAATAAATTCTGTCCGAGACTCAAAACGACCGGCCGTTTCGACCTGTTTCGAGTCGGATGTGCAGGCCGAACTCTCGGACCCATAAAAGGCACGGGAAGGCGGAACCCCCAACCACCTGCGACAGATTCACGATGCAAGAATGAGAGACAGTTCTTAGAGCAACTCCAGCAAGGGGCCCAAAATCAGGCCCCAAAATCGCATTTTAGGAGTTGGCCTGTAAAATTTCGGGGACCAAATTCTCTCCCAACTCCAGCAGAGCCCCCATAAATTGACTCCTAAATTCTGTCCCGACAGAGCTAGCCATTATTGTTACCGAAGGAGCGAGGCTGCCGATTCCAAATCTCTCCTCCTCCGCGTCCGTCCGCCCGCTCGGGCCGCTCCACCATCGGCCCGCCTCTTGCACCGGGGCTGTCGCGCCAGCCAACGGCAGCGACGAACGCCTTCCACCCGCATGCCGCACGGTGAGACGACGTCGAGCCACGGAAGCCGGGCGATGACCCTGCCGCCACGCGCTTCACCGGTTCTTCGCTCCGGTCCATCGAGTGGGCGCTCGTAGAGGTGGTCAACCACCCCGCCATGCAGCACCGAGTCCGTGACGAGATCGCCGCCACGCTCGCCGCCGACGAACCTTCCCGCCAGCCAGGAGCTATACTCGTCAACCTCGTCGGGTACATCCTGTTGTTCTTGTTCGTACCTAGATTGTGTTCTTTTTGCTAGGGATCGGTAGACGGCAGGATCATTTAGCTGGAAATTAGCTCCAATTTGTCAATCTCATGTACGGCCTTCAGACCTTGGCGACATCTAGTTTCTTGCGGGTATCTCTTGTGATAGATGCGAAAAAGATGATTCATTGATGATTTTGAGTTTCTTTTCTTTTCTGCCATGATCTAAATTTTGGTGTCTTGTACATGACTTCCACTCATCAAAAGTTATATAGTGCCAGCGACCTAGGAGCGTACGCCTCTCTGCCTTGGCAGGAATTAATATCTGCAGCTGTCGCTACTCCACGGATGATGAGCGCCGGAAGGTAAACATGCATGTCTTGTAACTAAACAAGTTACGATTTTTGTTGCTTATTTCAATTCTAAATTTATCACATAGTGTGAACAAAAACGAGTTACAATTTTTCTTGCATAGTTCAAATCTATACAAATCTGGCAGATGCAGAACGTTAACACCTTCCGAGTTTGTTTTGAATTTTTTAAAGAAGAAAGCGTATCATGCATGCATGCATGATGCATCGTCATTGGAACAAAAATGGGCAACTTTTTATGAAGTAAAATAAATATATTTGGTTGTTTCAGACTGTCATCTGGTATTGCTAAACTTGTCAACTAGGCCCTTTTTTTGTCCAAAATCTTAGAAATACCCTTTGTGTTGTTTACATGGGTGCTGATTGGTGTGATTTGTCTTACAGAAAGTTTATTCTGTGACCGGTCATGTGCAGGCCAGCATGCGTCATCCATGGGCCTGGCCTAGCAACTCCTGATTGTCGAACGAACAAAGAATGAGCGGTGCAACACGGCGGCGAGGTCCCCGGTGGCCTCTGGAGGTGGAAAACATTAGTGAGAGTGCGAGGTTAAGTTTCCAGGTTGTTTGGGGATCTAATATGCCTGGTGGGCTTAGAGGGACTTATGAGGCAGCGGTGCCGCCGTAGCCTTGTGGGCATTAAATAGGCGGTGGGCGGGACAGGTGTTAGGGGCATTGCTGCCAACGAGACAGTGTGGGGGCGGCTTGGTGATGGCAGCGGCGTGTTGGGGCTGTGCTAACGGGTGTGGGTGACGTGCAAAGGCATGAGAGGTCGAGGTGGTATGGTGGAGAGGGGAGGCAAGGTGCAGATGGGGAGAGCTAAGCCAGGCCGATCTGTTTGCCGAGTGCCGATATCTAGTGAGGCCACCGACAAGCATTAAATCTTACACATGCAAAATTAATTTCAAAATGATCAAACTAATTTAAAAAATAAAGATAATTTGACATGACAAGATTTATATGATATATTGCCTATACAAAAATATTTGAAGTAGAACTTAAATTTGATCATCAATTTGACTCCCAAATCTTAACGACTCATTCTTAACTCTAGGGTTCTTCTTCAGAAATTCTCCATTTTGAAAGCAAGGTACGTAACAACTTGTGTGAAATTTCTTTACTTTTCACCACTACCTCTAGGTATGATATCTTGATTTCATGACAACTTGTGTGAAAAATTGCTAGGACCAGCGGCAAGCCCGAGCCATCACTATTGGATATGTGCCCAGGAGACAATGCGATTGTGGTCGTGGGCCATATATGAATATTGATCCATCAGGGTTCGATCACTAATCAGCTTTATCTAATAGCCAATTAGCAGGTCCGTATAAAGTGAGGTGCGGCTAATCACACGCGACGACGTCACACCGAAAACCCAAGCCGCCACCTCTAGACCTCCCATGAAACCCAAGCTGTGCCGCCGGTGCTAGGATGCCACGCACGGCGTTCTTCCCCGTACGTGTGGATACCTTGAGGAGGTGCTGCTGTTGTGGTGCTGATCGGCTGGACTAGGAGGAGACGGTTGCTGCGAACCACTACTTCCTCTACCTCGACGCGCGACTACGTTAGGACCTCGCTGCTCCAAGTTGCTTCCGCTCCGCCTGCGCGTCTAGTGGTAACGATCCATGATCTCCCTCTTACAAGGTTTCCAGTGATTGAACGGTAGAGTTTTTGCTAGTGTATCCCCTCCCGTTTCCCTATAGTGATATCAGAGCCAACCTTGTTTAGATTAAGATTTGGATCGTGCATATGGTGTTATGCTGATGTAGTAGATGTGATCTATTGCATGTTTTATGTATGAGTTAATTAGATCAATCGTTCAATAGGAGGGTCACACAAGGTTATGAGATGATTGTGTTACATATGTCATTGATAAGTTCGTGCCCGATCTCCGTGCACGCGCAGCATGTCCCTACCGGTTGGAATCACCTTCGGGACTAACCGTGTGCGCCAGAGAGAAAGCCGACGAGATCATAACTTTGTGATGCGGTCGACTCACGTAAACCTAATGAAAATGTGAGACACCGTGAATGAGTCGAGTCAGCTAGATAAAATCTGCCCGATGAGATTTCATTGCGATTTCATAGATACGATCTATGTAATCCTGTGTGGCCGTATGGACTCGCACCTGGACTATCATACCTTGTTTATTCACACGTTAGTTTTCATTCTCGCCTAACTTGTTTTAGCAGAGAATGTATGTGAGGCATGTTTATGGTTTCATGGCCTCGCGAGTCATGGTTAAAACAACTTGGTTGAGGCTGTCCAATTATTGTATAACGGCCTGCTTGTCGACTTGTGATGCTCATGACTTCATGTAATTCAATTACAAGCTATTAGTTGTAGTAGCCTAGTATTTATTCATGGAGGCCGTATTGGAGCATGGTGGACACAAGAACAAGAGACATATGGCAATGTAGATGGAGATCACCATGTGAAAGGGCCATACTATTTCACAGATCAACATGATTTCCTGTGATGATGTTCCTGTCATCCTATTCTTTCATATATTATACGTTGGGTATAATCATTATGCTAGAATAGGTTCCCTCGAAAAATTAAGACTAAAATTGATGCCCTTCCAATAGTTACACCTATTAAAATTTTGATTGTTGAGTGGTCGGTCTGCCAAAGTAGAGTGCCCCAACTATCTTAATAAATAGGGTGAATGTCGGACATTTACATGCATAGTATTGATTTGCTTAACAAAGCTATCAAAATGGTTTTGGGCTTTCGGGCATGGTGTTGGGTGCCGCAGCATATGATGCCTTCCAACAAACAAGAGTCACATAGGATGTAATTAGCAAATGTTGCCTATCTAGGGACACTAGAATTCTAGCCGTGATGCCAAAGCTCACTTGAACCTAGCTGAACTTGGATCTTGGTCCACTATATTTCATTTTGAGGCAAAACGGTTTCAAGCATATAGTGATGAAACCTTTTATTAAATTGTTTGATAAGAGCTTTTATATTTACATAGTGCTTATTGTTGCATATGTTTCTATTATAGATCATGCCGTCCATTAATGCTTCCAGTTTTAATTTGTGCTTGATTCTTGAGAAAGAAAAGCTTAATGGAACAAACTTTATTGATTGGTATTCCAACTTGAGAATTGTTCTCAAGCAAGAGAAACATGAATATGTTCTAGAGCTTCCATATCTTGATGACCTTCTAGAAAATGCCACTGCCACTCAATGGAGGGAGTATGACAAGCATACTAATGATGCGCTTGATGTTAGTTGTCTCATGCTTGCCACAATGTCCTCCGAGCTTCAGCAACAATATGAGAACATAGATGTCCACAATATGATTGCTGGGCTTCGTGGCATGTTTGAGAACCAAGCAAGGACCGAGAGGTATAATACCTCGAAGTCCTTTTTTGCGTGCAAGCTAACTAAAGGTGCTCTAGTCGGTCCTCACGTGATCAAGATGATTGGCTACGTTGAGAGTTTGGAAAAGCTTGTATTCCTCTTGGGCTAGAGCTGGCTGTTGATGCCATCCTTTAGTATCTTCTAGATAGCTATGAATAGTTCATTATGAAATTCCACATAAATTGCTTGGATAAGACTTTGACTGAGTTGCATGGGATGCTGAAAACAACCGAGGATAGCATAAAGAAAACCGAGTGCAAATCATGTGATGGTTGTGCGAGAGGGATAAGAAGAGAAAGCGCAAGCCTAAGGCTAAGACTTCGGATGTTGTCTCCAACTCTAAGCCTAAGGTTGCGGCGGCTCCACCCAAGGCAAGGGTACCGAAAGGAGATCCTTGCCATTATTGCAAGAAGCCCGTGCATTGGAAGAGGAACTACAAGCTTTACCATGAAGAACTCAAGAAGAAGAAGGCTACCGACCTTTCTACTTCAGGTATCGATGTTATTGAAATTAATCTTGCTACTAGTCCCGACAATGCATGGGCATTTGATATTGGATCGATGATTTATACTTGCAAATCGTTGCAGGGACTTAAAGGGACAAGGAAGTGTACAAGAGGTGAGGTGGATGCTCGTGTTGGCAAAGGAGCAAATGTTGCTGCATTGGCCGTCGAGACGTATCCACTTTCATTGCCGTTAGGATTAGTGTTGGAATTAAATAATTGTTATTACATTCCGGCCTTGGGCAAAATCATTATACCCTCCTCATGTTTAGAGGAAGTTGATGGCTATGAGGTTGTAATAAGGAACAAGTGCTGCTCCATTTACATGAATGATATTCTCTATGTTAATTGTCCATTCGTTAATGGATTATATTATTTAGATATGGACAAGAAGCCAATTTATAACATTGATGCGAAAAGGCTCCGACCTAGTGATTTGAACCCCACCTACACATGACACTCGTTGTTTGGGTCATAATAATGAGAGGCGCATGGAGAAGTTCCATGAAGATGGCCTTCTGCACTCATTTGATTTTGAATCATTTGAGACATGCGAATCTTGTTTACTTGGCAAGATGACTAAAGCATCTTTCATAGGACATAGTGAGAGAGCAAGCGAATTATTGGTTCTTGTACATACTAATGTATATAGTCCAATGAGTTGCATGGCTAGAGGTGGTTTTCAGTACTTCATTACCTTTACCGATGATTTAAGTAGATATGGCTATATCTTTTTGATGAAGCATAAATCTGAATCTTTTGAAAACTTCAAGGAATTTCAGGATGAAGTACAAAATCAATCGGGCAAGACGAATAAAGCCCTACGATCTGATCGTAGAGGTGACTATTTGAGCCATGAATTTGGTGATCATCTTAAGCAACGTGCAATTGTTCCGCAATGGACTCCGCCGCGAATGTCTCGGTTGAATGGGGGTATCCGAATGGAGAAACCGAACCTTGTTGGACATGGTGCGGTCTATGATGAGCCATGCTCTAGAAACAGCCGCTTTCACTCTTAATAGAGTTCCATCTAAATTCATAGAGAAGACACCATATGAGATATGCATGGCGAAGCGTCTCGCGTTGTCTTTTCTAAAGATTTGGGGTTGTGAGGCTTATGTAAAGCTTATGACGTCCGATAAGCTTTCTCCCAAATTAGATAAATGCTTCTTTGTAGGATATCCCAGGGAAACCAACGGATATTATTTCTACAATCGGGATGAGGGCAAATTGTTTGTCGCTCGGAATGGTGTTTTTCTAGAGAAAGAGTTTCTCTCAAGAAACACTAGTTGGAGGACAGTGCAACTTGAAGAAGTTCAGGAAGCACTAGAAAATGTTTCTTCCTCCACTGAACCTCAATTAGAACAAGGTGGACAAAATGTTGAAGAACCTATTGTTGAGGCACTAGCCGCACGTGGGTTTGAACAGGCATGTCGCACACCGGAAAAGTTCACGCTCCTAACCACGGTGCAGCATAACATATTATTATTGGACAATGATGAGCCCAAGACATACACGGAAGCTATGACAGGTCCTGACTCCAAAAAATGGCTTGGAGCCATGAGATCCGAATTCAAATCTATGTGAGAAAATCAAGTTTGGAACTTGATCGATCCACCTAATGGTATTAAAACCATTGAGTGTAAGTGGGTTTTCTAGAAAAAGATAGACATGGATGGAAACGTTCACATCTATAAAGCACGACTAGTGGCGAAAGGGTTTAAGCAAATTCAAGGTGTTGATTATGATGAGACCTTTTCCCTCGTCGCTATGCTAAAGTCTATTCGGATTCTCATAGCAATTGTCGCATTCTATGATAATGAGATATGGCAAATGGATGTCAAAACAGCTTTCCTTAATGGAAATCTAAGCAAGGATGTGTACATGACATAACCCGAAGGTTTTGTCGATCCACAAAATGCTAGGAAGATATGCAAGCTTCAAAAGTCCATTTGTGGACAAAAGCAAGCATCTCGGAGTTGGAATATTCATTTCGATGAGGTAGTAAAAGTGTTTGGCTTCATCAAAAATGAAGAAGAGCCTTGTGTTTACAAAAAGGCAGGCGGGAGCGCACTTGTATTTCTGGTCCTTTATGTAGATGACATATTGTTGATCGGAAATAATATTCCAATGCGTGGCGGTGAGGTGGAGGCGACGCCTAAGGCCAGATCTCTCTCTCTCTCTCTCTCTCTCTCTCTCTCTCTCTCTCTCTCTCGCGGTAGCGGGCCAGCCCCTTCTCCGCGTGGCGGTGAGGTGGGGCGACGCCCAAGGCCAGATCTCTCTCTCTCCCCCCCTCTCCTCTCTCGTCTCTCCCTCTCCCTCTCCTCTCTCTCCCTCCCTCCCTCTCTCTCTCTCTCTCTCTCTCTCTCTCTCTCTCAACTAGGCACGCCGATAATTCCACCACAAAGTCCATGGGTCCGACGAATATGACACCAAGGCATATCATCCACCAAAATATTGCCAAGTACTTGGACTTCACCAAGAGTGACCCCCGGAGGTCCGTAAACTACTACACCCGATGGAACTTCTTGTTGCATACCTAAGGTTTGGTGTCGAGTCCTGCCCATAACATATTCTTTGGTTGTAAACTAAATCACCAATTTGGGGTCCGACGAACCGGTACTTATATGGCAGGGCAAACACTCCTGCACATTAAGTGGACCTACACCTAAACACCAAGTACTATGCACCGAGTATCGAGGAGTTTCACCCACGACTATTAATTTCCCACCCAACTTCACCTTAACACAGTTGATCTATCACCCACCCAAATAACACACACTACCAAACTCATTTTACATATTTTTGTGAAGGGGTTGTATGGTGATATAGTAATGAGGTTCCTAAGCATTTGCTATAATGTTACCATGAACTAGTTTTATAATAACATCTAGTTTTATCAAGGTGTAGGGTATAAATGTCCAATCAATGATCTAACATTCATATCTATAGTGATAGAACATTACTATAAAGCAAGTGGGTTTTCTACAAAAAATAATTGCAAGGAATGATGCATATAAGAATATGCTCTTAAGTAGGTTGGTTTTTTTTGCAAAATAATATCAGAGCGATCAATATCATGGAATAAGTAAAGCTTGCCTCCTAACACGTCCTCGAAGAAATCCTCATAGTCCGGGTCCTCGGGCTCATGCTCTTGGTTCTCCTCGTCTACGGACGGCGCCGCTATACGTAAGCTATCACCACATAAAATAATAGTGAAAATACAATAATAAAGAAAACCAAATAAAATGGAGTGGAGAGGAAGGCGTTAAGGGCTAAGGTTCGTTACGATGATTCCAACGGCGTAAGAATCATTAGAAACGGAGGTATGGTTGAAAAACTAGGGCTGGTAGAAGATAAGGGGGTTTGTAAAACTTGTAGGGGCTTAGATGTAAACTGGCTACGGGCTTTTCTGAAATTTACAGGGACCTATTTATGAATTTTCAGAAGGGCGGGGACTAAGTGTAAATCGGTAGGTTCCGGGTTTATGGGAATTATTTTTCTATTGCAAATTCATGGAATAGGTCCACAGGAGTCGTGGACCGGATCAATGGGGTTATTCTGTGGGTTAGGGGAACGTGGGGCGTTGATCTAAAATCTGATAGCTCGGATTTAAATTGGGCGAAGGGATACACCCATTTTGATCCTAGTCGTACCCTTGGATAAGGTAGCGGGGTGTTCCATGGCACGTGACGGCGGCCGGTGCGGCTGGCGCAGCAGGGGAGCATCGTCGGGCTGCTTTATCCACCGGAAATGAATTAGTGAGAGTGCAAGGTTAAGGTTTCCGAAGGTGGAGGACAATACTAAGAGTGTGAGGTTAAGGTTTCCGGGTTGTTTGGGGGTATAATATGCCTGTTGGGCTTAGAGGGTCTTCGGGGCAGCGGCACCACTGCAGCCGTGGACATTAAACAGGCAGTGGGCGGGATATGTGGTAGGGCCATTGCTGCCGACGAGAGAGCGTGGGGGCGGCCTGGCGATGGCAGAGGGCGTGGTAGGCTTTGGTGGCGGGTGCGGGCGATGCGAAAAGGCATGAGAGGTGGAGGTGGTGTGGTGGAGAGGGGGGGGTGGGGGCAAGGTGGAGATGGGGAGCGCTAAGCCAAGTTGATATGTTTGTCGAGTGCCGACGCAATAGGCAAAGTACCTATACCGAGTGCCGACACCTTGTCCGGCAACCGACAAACATTAAATCGTATACATGCAAAATTAATTTCAAAATGATCAAACAAATTTTAAAAATAATGAAAATTTGACATGAAAAGATTTATACGATATATTGCCTATACAAAAATATTTGAAGTAGAACTTAAATTCTATCATCAATTTGACTCCAAATCTTAACTACTCATTCTTAACTCTAGGGTTCTTCTTCGAAAATTCTTCATTTTGAAAGCAACGTACGTAGCGCGTTGTCGCGGAACATTATATAATATAAAGAAAAAAACACTTCACAAAACCCAGAAAAGAAATTAAAGTAAATAGAAACAGAAAAGACATAGGAAAAAAGGTGGAGTACTAATGGAGATATTTAGAGCCAGTAGTTTCTCTTCCTTAATTTGTAAAGTGACCGGACAACATGAAGTGACATGAGGATATTGATACATGGATGGATAGATGAGAGTCAGAGATGATAATCGGGAGTGTTAACTTTCTAGATGACGTGGCAGAGATTTCGAAAGTTTAAAATAGCTCCTAATTAATTGCCAACTCTCAATCTTTATCTAGTGGTTAAAATTATTTGAGATGATGTGGCGTAACGTGGAGCTAGAGAAATAGTAATGAATGACTCTTAGTGAGTTGTAGATGATGTGACGCAACGTGGAGCCAAAGAAATAACATTGAAAGGTTCTTAGTGGGTTGCATCTTTTATAATTATCTCTGTTTTTTACCACAACCTCTACGTATGATATCATGATTTCATGTCAATTTTCAGACTTTGTTTGCTTCTTATAAAATTAAAATATTCAAGCATGTAATCATGGTCATATTTCATGAATTGTTCATGCGTGAAATTTTCGTTGGTGTCCTTGAAACGGCTTCCCCATTAGACTCACTAACATGAATATCCAATTTCAATTCAATTTATTCTATTATTCCAATCACTTGCAGTTCAAATTTAATTTTTCATAAAAAGTATAATTAATGATAAAAATTAAATAAATATAGCAAACAATGAGATAAATATACCAAATTTCAATATGATGTGCCATCAAGTGTCTGTGGGCTGTAGAAAGAAATTGGTGGAAAGAAAAGGCAAAAAAAATGCCGGGTCTAGCGGCAAGCCCGAGCCATCACTTCCTCTAGCTCGTGTTGGGCGACTGCTGCTCAGTACCCGAGATTGTGTGTGTTTCAGTGTTCTCTCGCGAAATGCTGCCTGTGGTTGTGCCTAGTGCAAGAGGTGCCCCGTATATTGTAATCTCCAACTGTGGGAGGAAGCGGCGTCCCTGAGCGATTTCGCTACCGTGGATGCCCTCTTCGGTTGACGCGTGTCCTGTGTAGTGTTCGATCAGGCCGTTCGGAGCCGGTCATGTTCCGTCGCTGCGTCCGATGGCATCCGGGCCCAGTTTGTTTGAGGCGGTGCTCGCTTCGTTGCCGCGTTTGGCACGCGCCATGCCTCCGGGCCGCTTCGCAGCCCTTTTGACGGACGTTGGGCCTGGGTTTGCTGCATCGTCGTTCGCCGGCCCACCCGTGTCGCCGTTGGCCACGTCGTGTATGCCACGTTGCACGACGCTTGCGACGCGTGTGACCTCCGTCGTGCCGCCTGTCGCCCGTCGCCTGACGCCGGTACCGCAGCGTTCCCCTTCCCTTCCCTCCCCTATTCGCATCGCTACCGAGGGATCGCTCCTGCCTCCGTCGATTCGCCGCGCTGCCGCTCGGTTAGTTCTCCTCGCCCGTGATTGCCTCGCTCTTTTTGTTGTGTGTTCTGAATCGTCCTCCAGTATCCAATCTCCGCTTCGTGGTCGCAGCCGCCATCGCTCCTGCCGGCCTTGCATTGTCCTCTCCATCCCTCGCCGTGCCGTCTAGGGAGGAAGCGGCCGTAGGGCTGTCCGCTGGATCTGTTCGCCCCAGGAATCCAGGTTTGTCCATTTTCGTCTCCGCCGTTGTGTTGCCCATTCCCCTTCCTGATGCTTAACGCGCATTCACTACTATAAAAAAGGCCAGCAATATCAAGGGTACTTTGCAGTAATAGCGGACATATAAAAAACGCTATTGCTAGACCATGTTGCTGACGTCATCAGTAGGCAACGCTATTACAGGGGTCACTATTACAGGCTCGAAATGTAGTAATGATTGTCTCTTTTCAAGGTCCCTGTCTGCCCGGATGTCTGCCTCAACATAGCCAGCGTTGCTATTCTCTTCCGCGTCACTGCGTAGGTGAGCCTGCCTCTTCTGCTATGTTGGTCGTGCTTCTTCCGGTGTTTCTTTTGCCCACGGGCGAAGCTACGTTACATGTGCTGGGTGCGAATGCAACCACGGCAAAATTGAATTCCTGTTATACGTGATAATTTTTCACCATGTATGCACCCCTATCAGGCCAAAACTGTGCACCCCCAAGGCCTAGACGTCCCAGCAAAGAGCATTAACAGGCACAAGTATGTAGCCCATCCACAGCCGAACGTAGCAATACCAATGTATTGGGCCAACAATCAAAGTAGCAGAACCAGGAAGGAAACATCGATCCTAATTAGCTTTTTTAGATTATCGATCCTAATTAGTGTTGGCCTGTTCCCTGCCTACACGAAATTAATCTATAATTCCCAAAGTCGCTGCCGTACTCGCCGCGGCGACAGACAACATCTCCCCGGCCGCCGCCTTGCCGATCGTCGGGTGTCTCGACTAGTGAGTGACGAAGTCTCTCAAGCAGCGTTGAAGCTTCATTCAACAATACTGATTGGAGGATCAAGGAGCTGAGGCTGTCGCACACTCATACTAGTTGATAGTTGGTCGCCTGGTCATCTTGGGTCATTGTGCAACTGTTAGTCTCCAACCACTAGTTGCTTACAATCCGTGCTCACATTTGCAAAGATAACTAGTGTTTATTTATTTATTTTTGACAATCCTTATTTAGACATTACAATATATGATAGTTTCTCTTTCTACTAGTTCATCTAATTGACATGTTAATTGAATTAAATTATAGATAGATGGAGAAATTTTATAAAAGAAAAGCACCGGAGCCAGATAGTGTCAATAATGTGCAGAGTTCATATCAAGATGATTTCAATTGGGCAGAGGAGATTAAATATGATCCGGGATTGAGGAAATTAAAAAAAGAGAAAAGGTGAGAAGAAAGTACTTGGAGAATGGGCCAGCCCAACCTCGCACTTGCAATTTTCCATCCACCGAAATAGGAGGATGCCCAAGAAGATTTATTCCAGAATGGTTTGCTGAGTTTGGAAGTTGGCTTGAATACAGTGAATCTAAAGACAGGGCTTATTGTTTTTGTTGCTTCTTGTTTAGAGAGAAGAAGGATGATGGATATAAATCATTTGTTGTTAATGGTTGGAATGGGTATCACAGGAAAGAAAGGCTAAAATTACATGTGGGTAAAGTTGGAAGCTTACACAACACAGCCATGAAGAAGTGTGAGGATCTACTGAAAACAAAACAGCACATCGATGTTCAATTAAAAAGTCAAACTGAAGCTGGATTCCAGGCCTATATAACACGTTTAAATGGGTCCATTAATGTTGCTAGGATGCTAGTGAGGCAAGGCTTATCTTTTCGTGGTCATGATGAATCTGAGAAGTCCTACAACAAAGGAAATTTCAGGGAATTTCGTGATTACACAGCACAGCAAAATCCAGAGTTGCAGAAGGTAACAGGTAAAAATGGATCAGGTAACAGTCTTTTAGTGTCTCCTGAAATTCAGAGGGACATTGTTGAATGCTTTGCAAAGGAAATACTGCAATCTATTTTAGAAGAACATGGGGATGACGTTTTTTGCTTGCTAGTTGATGAGTCCAGAGATATTTCTTGCAAAGAACAAATGGTTGTTGTCTTGCGATATGTAGATAAATGTGGAATTGTGAAAGAGAGATTTGTTGGTCTTGTTCATGTGTCCGAAACAACTTCAGCATCCCTGAAGTCTTCTATTGATGCTCTATTTGCACGGCTAAAGCTAAGCTTAAAGCAAGTTAGAGGCCAAGGTTATGATGGTGCTAGTAACATGAGAGGTGAATTTAATGGATTGCAATCGTTAATCATGAGAGAAAGTCCCTCAGCTTATTATGTTCATTGCTTTGCTCACCAACTTCAATTGGTCCTTGTGGTGGTTGTGAGAAAGCATGAAGGTGTTAGCAATTTCTTTACAAAGATCCATGACTTGTTGAATGTTGTGGGTGGATCAGCTAAGAGAAGAGACTTGATCAGAGATATCAATCTTGAACATATGAGTAAAGCATTAGGTTGTGGACAACTTGAAACCGGGACAGGAGTGAACCAGGAGCAAAGTCTTCAAAGGCCTGGAGATACTCGTTGGAGTTCTCATAATAAAACTCTAAAAAGTTTATATGACATGTTTCCTACAATAGTCAAAGTACTGGAAATTGTGAGAAAGCATGAAAGAGATTGGAAAAATAGAGACAAAGCATCAAAATCTTCTAGACTACTTCCAGACTTTTGATTTTGTCTTTTATTTGCATCTCATGTTGACTACATTATCAATTACTAACAGCTTGTCTCAAACATTGCAAAGGAAAGACCAAGACATTGTGAATGTCATGAACTGTGTGAAATCAAATAGAAGCCATTTGGGTGAAGTGAGAAGAAATGGATGGGAAAAAGTATTAGAGGAAGCATATGAATTTTCTGACAAGCATGATATTATAAGGTTAGAAATGGAAGATACATATATTGATCCGAAGAAGCGTAGGAAAAAATCTGGCATTACAAATAAGCATCACTATCAAGTTGATTGTTTCAATGAAGTTTTTGATTGGATACTCCAAGAAATCGACGGACGCTTCAACGAGACTAGCACTCAGTTGCTTATTTATGCAACTGCATTTAGTCCAAGAGACTCATTTCATGATTTCAATGTGGATAATCTGATGAGTCTAGCAAAGCTTTATCCTGATGATTTTAGTTCTATGAATTTGAGGGACCTGAGCCATCAACTTTGCCTTTAGATCAATGACGTGAGAGGTGATGACAGATTCTCCAACATACAAACTATTGTCGAACTTTCTAAAAAAAGTTTTGCCTTTGTTCCTTTGTTGGAGTCTGCTTCCTGTTACTTTCCCCTCGCGTTGTGTCTTCCTGCTGTGTCTGCGCATTGCGTTTTTGCGTTGCCTTTGTTGCCTGATCAGTGTGCCTATTGCGTTTGTATTGTCTTCGTAGATCTAACTGCCTTGGCGCCGAGCTGTATCTGTCGGCTGCATTTTTACCTGTGCCTGCTTGTTCTGTGTGCCTTCTGTGTTCTCTGAGCATCATATTGCGTTATGTTTTGCTGCATTGCCGTACTTTCCGTAGATTTCCGGCCCTTTGCCTGTATGTTTCCCGTAGATTTCCACCCGCTAGCACAGAGGTCCTTCGATGCCTGCTCCTGCTCCACGTGGGCCCTGCCCGTTCGGGTTGCCTGATGCGTATTCAGAACTTCTTCCTGTCATGTTGCTATATTGTATTTCCAAATTTAAAAGCATCTGCGGTCAGGTCGCACGATGCCTACCTGCAAACGGTCTCCCGGTATAGGTGTCCAGACCGCCTGCACTCCACAAGAGAAAGCACTCCGCTTCTCTCTTATCCCCACCAGCCTGCGAACCGCCTGTCCGGACGGCCGAACCCCGACACGCAGCAAAAGCTGTGCGAGACGTGGAGCTGCTCCAAAAACATGCACCCCACATATGCGCGACCCGTTCGCCAACACCGCCCGAATCGCTTTTCCACACGGACAGACTATACGGCTACACGGAGGACCGATAAATAAACACTGATCTAAAAGTCGCGCGGCGGAGCGCGCCTCCCAGTCCTACTATATCTAGGTCGGAGGCAGGTGAATGTGTCCCCAGCTACAGAGACTCACTGATTGCTGTGGCTATGGTTTTTGTGGGAAAAAACGTGGGTGGGGTTCGCTTTCACGCGGCAACCCTGCAACTGGCAGTTGCTAAAGTTAGTGAGTCCTCACAAATCACGCAGCGCTGCAGAGATAATCTTGGCCGAATCAATTGTCCCGTCCAGAATGTGTGAGCTCCACTCTTCCCAACTGTGATAAAGTCTCAAAACGAACTACTAGCTCTGGTTCAAGCAACTGAGTTTGAGCAGCGATTAACGTGGAACATGCATGGTACTCAGGAAGAACACAGGCTCGGCTTTCGTTTGGGTCAAAACTTAAATGACGTTCATGAGCAGCCTACTTATTAGTTTTGGAGCAACTTGCACAGTTTCAGGTATTTGTGTCTTTGCATTATGATTTACTTCTAAAGGATTTTAATTTATATCTAGCAATAACCGGCGGCATATACCAGCCAACTGCTAAAGCAAGAGAGTCCTCCGATCACCCAGCGTTGTCAGTAGAAAGCAAGCATATCTTTCGTTTTAATCAAATTCAAAAGACGTTCGTGAGCAACTTGCACAATTTCAGATATTTTGCGTCAATTTTTTATGCTGGTTGTTTTAAAAGGTATCATTTTTATGGTTTAGTTTGAAAAGAGATTACCATGCTACATGGGAATTACTTGCACTTTACTAATCACTGCTCTCATGAAGGATGAACAACACAAAGCTACATATTAAAAAATATCCATACATCTTGCTCCATGGTCCATTCGACCGGACAATCCATGCCTGATTATATTATTCAGGTTCATTCATCAGTCCTTTTTCTGTTGGAGACAAGAATGGAAAAATTAAATTAATCTATCTCGCTCTGAGGCTCATTCTTCATAACTTTCAGGATACACTCTCCTTGTTGATCAAGCGGCCGGACCCGGAATACTGGGCGTGTGGTAATGATGCAAACCACCACAAACCATTAGCTATTCATTATGGCCTGCAACAAAACACGGGACAATGAAAGCAACAGCATATTGTAGCAAGCACAATTAATTAACCAACCACACCGGACACAGAAAATCAAATGAACTGATATCATTTACTCCCTAATGCCATCATCCACGTTATTCTAGTATATATATTGGCAAAATTCTCTCCTCTATTTTCCAAACCTTGTAAACCATGACAATAGTTGTTATTGCTTCGATATAACACGCGGGTATTTACCCTAGATGGGTGTAACGTCCCGCCACTCCGGGCCGGGCCCGCTTACACCTGACAGCCTTAATAGGCCCTCTAGACTTCCCTCACGCATCAACACTAGTCTTTTCTGCGCACTTTGTCCTCACTCATGCACACCCGAGAATCACTTCCCGGTCGGTCATCGATCCCTAAATTGCTCCAGGTCAAGCACACTTAACCTTAGAGTTCTTTAGAGATAAGCTTCCGGAAAAGAAGTTGCAACTTGTTGACATGTATTCTATCAATCCTATTAAGCACCGGCCAGGATGTTACACACTCACCCCTTAGAAGACCGACGTCCTCGTCGGTCAACCCCACGCCAGGAACTTCCTCTCTTGGCCACATCCATGTGTCCACCGCCAAGACATGTGCCATGCCGTGTGACCACTCCGGACCCACACCGATCATGCACACCATGCCCGCACACGTGCGACACATGCACCCGTGAAACCGCGAGAGTCGGCTCGATACCATCCGTAACATCCCGCCACTCCGGGCCGGGCCCGCTTACACTCGACAGCTTAATAGGCCCTCTAGACTTCCCTCACGGATCAACACTAGTCTTTTCTCGCGCACTTTGTCCTCACTCATGCACACCCGAGAATCACTTCCCGGTCGGTCATCGATCCCTAAATTGCTCCAGGTCAAGCACACTTAACCTTAGAGTTCTTTAGAGATAAGCTTCCGGAAAAGAAGTTGCAACTTGTTGACATGTATTCTATCAATCCTATTAAGCACCGGGCCAGGATGTTACACACTCACCTCCTTAGAAGACCGACGTCCTCGTCGGTCAACCCCACGCCAGGAACTTCCTCTCTTGGCCACATCCATGTGTCCACTCGCCGACACATGTGCCATGCTGTGTGACCACTCCGGACCCACACCGCTCATGCACACCATGCCTGCACACGTGCGACACATGCACCCGTGAAACCGCGAGAGTCGGCTCCGATACCATCCGTAACATCCCGCCACTCCGGGCCGGGCCCGCTTACACTCGACAGCTTAATAGGCCCTCTAGACTTCCCTCACGGATCAACACTAGTCTTTTCTCGCGCGCTCCAAGCCAAGCACGCTTAACCTTAGAGTTCTTTAGAGATGAGCTTCCGGAAAAGAAGTTGCAACTTGTTGACATGAGTATTCTATCAATCCTATTAAGCACTCGGGCCAGGATGTTACAATGGGCAACGACTATACCATTTCTTCCACCATAGAGCTATTGTTTTAGTTAAAAGATAAGTTGAAATAGTATGAGTTCTGATTTTTATTCTGTTGTCAGTTTAACCCGGACATAACACATTGACGGTATCAGCAGTTACACGATGTGACCTATTCCAGAAGAAAACATAAATAAAAGTCGAAACTTGATGAGGTTTATGCCCTAGCTTTGGATGAAAGCTTGCACTGCATCAACGAAAAAGTTAGTACAGCAATAAAGAAGCCCGAGCTAGATACACAACGTGATATTTATGTGTTATGATAGGAAACGTGTAATTGGATATTCACGGCTATCCAAGTACTGAATCTTTTAAGTCAGCATCTTTATTTTACATATATTAATGAAGGTGTTATTTAGAGTTTTAATTACCATGAAAAACTACTCAGATGTTAAATGTGTTGGAAAATGTAGCATTTCCTAAAAATAAAGTAGATGGTGTACGTCATGATTTATCCTAGAACTATAAGAAATTAATTAGGTGTTACATGTCACATGTATGTGGAGATCACCACAAATGTTAAAGTAGGAGTTTATAATTGTATGATTAATGTTGGAGAGGAATTAGATCTACATATCCATGTAGGAGTTAGTTTCATGAGTTGCAACCTGGATACAACTGGGACCGAGGTAGCTAGTCAAAAGGAGGGAATTAGGCGTTAAATGTGACAATAGTTGTAAACTAGTATAGATAAAGTAATGCTCTTGGTTGAGATAGATGACTTTAATATACAATGAATATTTTCATTTCCCTTGTTTTTGCAACTAGCCGCATTACATCCTACTCACGATCCTCTAAAGGCCCATTTTGGTCCCTGAAAATGAACCATTTTTCATGATTTAGATTCCTGGAATTGAATCAGCTGGCAATTTTCTTTTTTAACATTTTTATTTGGCTGCACACCAGATTGAATTCATAAAATTAAAATCCAAATGATGTTTGGCTGTCTACAATCACATTGTTAGCGAAGCAATGCTCCTTATTCTGTCTGATTCAAAGGCACCACAATAATTCAAATGTCAGAGATCAACAATCTTCAAATTAAATAGGCCCAACATTCTTTCTATTGTTCAGTTATAAGGCACAACAGCAAATAAAATCCAGAAATCAAGAACAATTATAGATGTTTCAGAAAGACAACTGCTTACAAATACACAAACTAGGCTGCTGCTAACAATAGATACACTAGTGTGATTAGTTTGCATACATGCAACAAACATAGAGGTCGCACAGCACTACAGATAGTTCTTGCAGCATCTCTATTGCTTGATCTTTTATTGCACTAGGCTGATTGACTCCCAATATTTGACAACTATCTTTTTCTTCTATGTTCCTCTGTGACAGACAGACGAAATAATTTGCAAACGACAAGTATAGTTCATAATAATTTTGAATTTAAAAAATAAGAACTAAGAACAATATTTTTGAGTTGTAAATGAAAGATAGATGTGTCCCCCATGTATAGCCCGGTAAGCACTCCTAACAAACAAAACTCGATTAGTGGGAGAGATATCCCACTAACTTTTATATTAAGAAGGGGACCACTGAAACCTAACCGGGACGTGGTCACAAATTCAACAATATGGGGTGCGTACACCAGGATTCAAACTTTGGCTTGCAGCCTCCCAGGCGATAGACTTACCACCACACTGTGGACCCCTTCGCGTAAGCACTGCTAACCATTATTTAAACAGTCTAAACATCTCTTTTAATCTTCTAGATGCAAGACACAGTTTCAAAATCTAGAAAAAGAGTGAGCAAGAATGAAGAGATGAGGGGAAAAACCTCAGGATCTCACAGGTACAGATAACCAAATATAAAAACGCAGCTTCTTCTAGTGTCAAGAGATAAATTAAACCTGTATGTAACTCAACTAAGCTACAGAGGTTTCAAAATCATTTGTTTTGAAACAGAAGATAGATAAGCGGCCATTATTATTTATTTTCTTATTTATATTTTTCTTCCTGCACCAGAAGACTCCAACTACAATCACATGTAAGCTAATTGGGCTACGACAAACTACAATGCATGAGAACAATAGTGAAAATGACGGGAACAGATAAACTAGTATGATGCTCAGCTAATTTGGATTTTTCATGGATCATAAAAATATATTACTGTCCAGGGCAGTACGAAATTGTAACGCTAGACTTAAACATTTGTCGAGGGTATCATCATAATTAATATAACTAAGTAGATGTCATGTAATTTCCAGAGTGCAGTATGGCAACAAGTGAGGAGAGTAGACTCAATCATAGAAACAAAGTCGATGTCATGTTTATAGATGTGTCCAGGGTGCATCAGTGGCATGTACATGTTCTGTACCTCCTGCTAGATGAAACATTTGTCCAGAATGTGTCAATACTTTTATTTGATACAAGGAGCGGATGACATCACGTTGATAGTTTCAGTCCCGGAACGTTTTGGCAAACTGTTTGTAATTTTTCAAGGAAATAAATTCTAGTATCGTAACTTGATCCTGTTTCTATGGCATTGTGCCAGAGGTCAGCCTGGGTGCCTTCGGAAAATGAATGAATCCCTGGATCAACTGACCGTTGCAAAAAAGAAATACTAGTGCGGTCAGCGTTGACTGGTGAATCACGGCTCATTGAAAAGCACCTGTTTTATGATCATTCTTTAATTCCAAAAATCTGTTCCACAGATTTGTTATTAATGTACAGGAAAAGCTGTCCTCTTAGTCCAGGAACGACGTACAGCAAGTCGTTGTCCTTCTGCTTATGAAATCCTCTCTCTGATTTTTATTTTTGTTTCCCTCTGTTCTAGTGAAGTTCAGGTTTCCATTCAGCATCTAATTTCCTAACCTTTATTTTGTTTGAAAGCTCAATTTCATAATCCATAACTCGGAAGCGATTCCAGGACACACCTACATAATGCCACTAACACGCCACAACACAACACAAGAACCAAGCTCATCAACAATCCTAACACGGTGCATTGGCATTAGCTGCGAACAGTAGACAACATACAACAGGAGCTCCATCACCACTCGCCACTGGTCAGGGAGCGGCGCCCTCTCCACTGTGATTGGTCACTGATCCTACAGCTGAAAGTGAAAAAAAAAACTAATTCAAAATCCGGTCAGGACACTAGAGCATCACACGTTCTGAAATGTATCCATCTGCAGGAAAAAACAGAATAGAGAATAAAAACTCGGCTGGCTGGGGAAAGATGCCCCCAACTTTATTGTCATAAGAAGAAACTTCTCGATGCCAGGCCGAGAAAACCCACCGAACCGTGGCCTCCTCCGAAGTTTGTCACGTGCGCTAGTTCGCAACAGAACAGAGAATAACTGGAGTAATACCTCAGCCCGATACGCTTTCTCCTCGTTGTGGACCGCCTCCAGGCTGGACACACACACAAGGTACTTCACGGCTTTGGCGAGCCGTGAAGAATCAGCAATTAAATAGAGCATTCATAAGGCGTCCGTTTGCCTAAAAGAAATCCCTGTGATGATGTGTGAAGGATTAGGACAGGAGGAGGAGGCTGCTGCCACTATAAGAATAAAGCCTATAGCCACGGTTGGAAGACCTCTATAACCACGGATCAATCCAACCGTGGTTATGTTTGCGAGGCTACAGATGGCTGTAGTGTACCAAGATTACCCATGGCTATAGTGTACCACTATAGTCACGGTCGACATCTCCAACCGTGGCTACCATAGAATTAAAAAAACAAAAAAAGAGTCGACGGGCTGAGCGGGCCTTCGTGACACGCCAGCCTGCGTCGCCGTCACCAGCCTGTCTCCGTGCCGCTCTAGCCGCCGTCAACACCCCACCTTTGCGCTGCCTGCTCCGGCCGGGAGTAGGCGCCCACGCTGTCTGCTCCGGCCGGGAGGAGGTTTCCGCGTCACTCGCTCCGCCCGCCGCGGAAGGGGCCGCCACCCCGGATCCACGCCGCGTGTCGGGAAAAGGGCCACCGCCCCCGGATTCGCGCGTTGAAGGGGCTGCCACGCCCGGATCCACGCCACCACCGGATCGACGCCGCGACGGGCCACCCGTCGCCCTCGGATCGATGCCACATCGGGCCACCCGCGCCGATTCCGGATCCGTGGGTGTGGACGAGGCAGCCGGCAGCGCACCATCTGCCCACGAGCGAGGTGACGAGGCCACCTCCACCCCACCGTCACGTCGATCGAGGCCGCGCGCACCTCCACCTTGCCGTCGTGCGAAGGAGGGTGACGGATTGGCTGCTCGCATGCCCGTCGGGAGGAGGGAACGGAGCCGCCGCCCTCGAGCCATGGCATGCTCGCCCGCTGCCGCCGGGGGCCGGAGAGGAAAAGGTGACGCGTGGGCTGGCCGGTTTGGATGTGGCCGGCCGACGTGGAGGAGGCCGGCGGGCATGGATGAGGCTGGCGTCCGTGTGGAGAGAGAGAGAGAGAGAGAGAGAGAGAGAGAGAGAGAGAGAGAGAGAGAGAGAGAGAGTCCGACGGGAATGAATGAGGCCAATGCTCGATTGAGTGGATAGAGAGAGCAAGGGAGGATGTGGCGACCGAGTGGAGAGAGAGAGGGGAAAGGAGAGTGAGGATTAGGGTTTGGAAGGGGTTGATTTAATACTGGGAGGAGAATCTGGATCACTTGGACCAAAAAAAGAAGATAGGCCTATATTTCTAGCAACGGGCCACAATATGAGTCGTGGCTATAAGCTGCTCATTAGCCACGGTTGATGCCTATTGATGTCTGGCTCAATAGTCACGATTCACAACATCAACCGTGGCTATTGAGGCTTCTATAGCCACGGTTTACGTGTACTGTAGCCCGTCCCCCACTATAGCCGCGACTTGTTTCACCTACCGTGGCTACAAAATTTTTGGAGACGTGGCTATATTGCGCGATTGTTATAGTGTGCATACTGATTGTCCTCGTAGGTGTCCATGCAGTGCTTGCTTCGTCTCCGGCTTCCTCGTCGATGTACTCCACCGTGATGCCGACCTTCTTCCCCGAGTCCTCAGCAGGGTGCCGCATGGAGATGGTCACCTTCTTCCCTCCCAGCGCGTTCACGGCCACATCAGAGGCGATGGCCGGCGTGAGGCCGGTGGCGAGGAGGAGAAGGGAGATTGGGAGGGCAAGGTGGTAGACACGGGCCATCTCTCTCTTCTCAGAGTACGAGCAGTGTTAAGAGGTTAGCTTCTTCTGATAAAAAAATGTAGCTTGGAAATATTCCAAGGCATGCACTGGAACACACATAATATATGGAGAGACCAAACAAATATTTTGCGTAGTGTACAGCTACTGACTGCACACGGTGTGTGCCTTTCAACTGCCACAGGGTAGTACAAGCAGTGTGACTCCTCAGAAAAGTTTGTAGCAGAAGCAACACTGAGGGTACGCTGATGGCCTTTGACTGACTGCCTCTTGCCTTCCAGTGAGACATGTGGTGTTTGCTTAATTAACTGCCTAAAAGATTAATAAAAACATGGATCCGGTTGGTGATGCTATATTTTTTCATGGTCATTAAAAGACTAATAATCATGACACTATACAGCTGCCAGCTAATTAAATTCGTCAATTGAGAAAGTTTCTGGGGAAAACAGAATTGACTGAGAAATAGAAAAACTAGAACAGGTCATTCCTACATGTTCCGATTGCTTTGTTAGCACGATGTAATTCCTACATGAACATAAATCGTATGTATAAAGCATCAGAAATATCAGCCCATCTATGCAAGCTTTCGATAGGGTGCTTTTACGTACTCTCCAAAAACGTTTCACCCCGTGTGCCATATTTCACTCCAAATAAATTCCACCACGGGGCCAAGTCCTTTAATGGACATTCCAAATATATTATTTGTGGGGTGAGTTGGTTCGTGAAAGCATTCATTTCTGGAATCTAATGTGTCTGGGGAAGTTAGGAGATGAGTTTGGCGATCGTGCACCAATTGGTGCCGCACACTTTGTTTATATATCAGACAATGTACAAGGATTAACATACACGTCAGCTGATACAACAGACTCAACAAACCCTAACTCTATCCGATATGAGTTAGTTCCTATTTATTAGCGTATTATTACTTACCTAGTCTATTTGGCTCATTGCCGTATCTGTGCATCCTTAGCATGCACGATACAGTTTAGGCTAGAGATTGACCTCCCTCCTATCTTTCCAAACGTGTTCTATAAGTTGGTTAAGATACGGACTGGAGTTGTCCCATATATATGATCGGTTCATTGATCAATACAACAATTTCTATCGTCTATCACTATTTACAGCTAGTTTATTACAATATGCAATACATTCGCTAACATTCCCCCGCAATGTCAACCTGTTGCCACAAGGTTGAGATTGGAATTGATCCGTTGTAGCATCTGTTTAGTGGCCGGCTTAGTAAAGACGTCAGCAATCTGATCCCTAGTTGACACAAAACGTACCTCCAACGCTCCCAGATTTACCTTCTCGCGAACGAAACGATAATCAACTTCAATGTGCTTCGTACGCGCATGAAATGCGGGATTTGCACTCAAGTAGGTTGCACCTAAATTATGACACCACAAAACCAGGGGTCGAGATTGAGGAATGTGTAATTATTTCAGCAAAGACTGCAACCATGATGCCTCAGCAGTTCCATTTGCCAAGGCTTCATATTCTGCTTCAGTAGAGGACCGTGACACAATTGGTTGTTTACGTGCACTCCATGATATAAGATTTGTTCCAAAATAGATTGCGAAACCTCCAGTCGATTGCCTGTCATCGACACAGCCTGCCTAGTCCGCGTCAGTGAAGATACTGATCAACGTGGATGATGAACGACGAAATCTCAAACCAGTGTGAACCGTTCCCTTGACAAAACGAGAATTCTCTTAACTGCCTCCCAATGAATGTCAGTCGGTTTGGATAAGAACTGAAATACTTTGTTTACAGCAAATGATAGGTCTGGTCGAGTGAGAGTGAGGTATTGTAGTGCTCCAACTGTACTCCTGTAAACAACGGCATCTTGATCTCCAAGTTGAGTCCCACTATGACGTGACAGTTTATCATGAACATTCATCGGTGTTGAGACAGGCTTGCAATTCTCCATCTGAGTACGAGAGAGGATGTCCAAGGCATACTTCTTCTCTGTAAGCGTCATTCCCCCGGAATTGGAAGCCACCTCAATACCGAGGAAGTAGGACAATGGACTGAGATCCTTGACAGGAAAGGATGCAGACAGCTGTTGAAGAAGACAATGAGTGGCAGTCCGAGAAGAGCTAGCAATGACAATGTCATCAACGTAAATAAGCATATAAACAGTAATGTCAGAGGTGTGAAGGACAAAGAGAGACATGTCAGCTGCGGATGCCTGAAACCCAAGCTGAAACAACTTGTCACTGAGGCGAGAATACCAGGCACGGGGAGGCTGCTTCAGTCCGTAGATGGCTTTGTTGAGCTTGCAAACATAATCAGGCCGGTGTGGATCTTGAAAACCAGGCGGCTGCTGCATGTATGCATCTTCAGAGAGAAACCCATGCAGAAAAGCATTGCTAATGTCAATCTGGCGAAAATCCCATCCTTTTGAAATCGCTATGGAGAGAACCAAATGAACAGTTGACGGTTTCACGACAGGACTGAACGTTTCCGAGTAGTCAATGCCATATTGCTGAGTGAAGCCTCGGGCAACTAGGCGGGCTTTGTACTTTTCTACAGAACCATCTGAATGTTGCCTAACCTTGAACACCCACTTGCAGCTGATAACATTCTGACCAGCTGGCTTCGGAACCAAGGACCAAGTCTTGTTTTGCTGCAAAGTGAGAAACTCAGCTTCCATGGCATGACACCAGTGATCAGTGGAGAGAGCATCCCGATGAGAAGAAGGAACTGCAAAGAACTCGCACCGAGACAGATTCTACCGAATGGTACCATCTGTCGGGATAAGAGGCTTGACAATGTTGTTGTGAGAACGAGTGATCACCGTGGACGAGGGTGCTGTGGAGCAGTAGGAGCTGGTGATGGCGGAACAGAATCAGATGGCGGGAGCACGGGGTGCTGAGGCAGCGCAGCGTCAAGCATGCTTGAAGACGAGCCAGCCCGTGGTGATACATGAGGCTTAGGCTGGGAGGCATCGCACGGCGAAGGGAGCCACGCAGAAACCACCGAGCCACCAGTTTCCGGACGAGGAACAGGCACCACGGTAGCAGACCCGGGAACTGCTGCCGGCGCTGTTGTCGGATTTCGTTCAGCCACACCTGAAACATGGGAGCTAGATAAGCCATTAGTATCAAGCAGCAACAACTCAAGGTTGTAATTTCAGATATGATCAAAGTGTGCAACTGGCTCAGATGTAGGAAAAGAGGCAGGTGTCGAAGATGAGACTGGAGTGGTGGGAGCTGTGGCAGAGAAAGGAAACACCGATTCGTCAAAAACGAAGTCCCGAAAAATGTAGACACGACCAGTCGAGCGATCTAAACATTTGTATCCTTTCTGCATGGAACTATAGCCGAGGAACACACATGGTTTAGAGAGAAAATCTAATTTGTGATTGTACGGCCGGAGATTGGGCCAACAAGCGCAACCGAAAGCACGAAGAAAAGAGTAGTTGGGATGTTCACGTAAGAGAGATTCAATAGGTGTGGAGTGTTGCAAAATGCGAGTGGTCATGTGATTGATCAGATAGCAAGCCGTGAGAAACGCCTCATCCCAGAAACGGACAGGCAGAAAGGAATGAGCAAGTAAGGAAATGTCGATTTCAACTATATGCCGATGCTTCCGTTCGGCAATGCCATTTTGTTGAGACGTGTGAGGACAAGTAACACGATGCTGAATACCTTGATCAGCAAGGTGGCGAGAGAGGCGACGATATTCGCCGCCCCAATCAGACTGAAAAATGCGGATCTTCTGTTTAACAGGCGTTCAACATGTTTTTGAAACATAAAGAAAGCATGCTCAACATCATATTTGCGCTTAAGTAAGTAGATCCAAGTGAAACGACTAAAATCATCTAGAAAACTAACATAGTATTTGAAACCACCAACGGACTTGACTGTAGGCCCCCATACATCGGAGTGAACAAGCTCCAGGGGTGCCGTGGTAACATGAGTGGAAGCAGGAAAAGGCAATTGGTGAACCTTGGCCTGTTGACATGCATCACAAACTAAAGACTCTAAACTAGAATCACAAACTAATTTATTTGACTTGACGATGGACTCATCGACACGAGGCGACGGATGTCCGAGCCTACGATGCCACAGCGCAAGAGAGGCCCGAATGCTGGAGTAGGCGCGGGGACTAGACCTTTTTTTTTTTTTTAGATAAGGGAACCGAAGTTCCTGCCTCTGTACCTCTAGAATAGAGGCACACACAGCACAATCCGTACAAAGTGAGCAGCTAGGCTCAATGTTCAACAAGATTACAAAGCAGATGAACCGGAGTGCATATGCACCATCAACGTCCGCACACTAGCTAAAGGAAGTCTAAAATGCCAAACACAACCGGCAACAATACCATCGGAAGGACCAAAAGAAGGAGATAGAACCAAAATTACATCCCGATTCTATTCCTAAACTTCCACCCAAATTTCGCAAATACTTGCATGATTGTTGTCTCCAACATGCGGCACCCATCCGCCATCTTAGGCCGATCGTCCTTCTTAAGCAACTGAGACCACCATCTGATCCAATAAGTTCCCCTGAATATCACCTGCATAAAAGTTGTAGAGTTAGCGCCATTGAACACCACATCATTTCTATTCAACCATATGGCCCAACATAGGGCTGTTGCTCCAACTAAAATTTGGTTCTTAAGCTTAGATGATATACCATTGAGCCAAGAGCCAAACATATTAGAGAAACTACTCGGAGGTTGAATTCCAAATGTGATATATACAGTGTTCCGGATAAATCGAGAAAAATGGCAATCAAAGAAAAGATGTTGTATAGTCTCCAAAGAACTACAAAAACAACATTTAGTATTCCCTTGCCAATTTCTCCTCGCAAGATTATCTTTTGTAAGTGTCACTCCTTTTAAGAGGAACCATAAAAAGATTTTGATTTTTAGCGGGACTTTTAACTTCCATAAATGACTTTTTTCCAGCACTATTCCCTCTCTCAAAAGGGCATCATACATGGAACGGACTGAGAAGGTACCACTTTTATGCAATTTCCAAACAAAACAATCCCTGGTAGAGTTGAGATTGATATTCACTGTTTTCGACACTAGTTCGTACCATAGTCTTAAGTTATCATCCACCAAGGCTCTACGAAAGGACACATTCGGAGGAGTAGTGCTTAGCACCTTTTGTACCGACACATGTTTCTTTCGTGTTATATTGAACGAGAGAAGGGTATTGTATTTTAAGGGGCTGCTCCCTAACCAAGTATCTTCCCAAAAGCTAGTTTGGGATCCATCTTGTACCTTAAAATACCCCTCTTGTAGGAATTGGTCCTTTACTTTCATCAGGCCGGACCAAAAATGGGAGTCCCCGTGTCTCTTTTGTACTTGTGAAAGAGTTTTGTTTGACAGGTATTTCCTCCTTAGGAGAGTCTGCCAAGTCCCTTCCTCATTTAGTAGTTTAAAAAGCCATTTGCTTAAGAGACACTTGTTTAGAGTATCCAAGTCCACAATTCCTAGGCCCCCAAAGTCTTTAGGCCGGCACACAATACTCCATTTAGTGAGTCTGTATTTCTTCTTCTGATCATCACTTTGCCAGAAAAATCTTGAGCGATAATAATCCAATTTTTGCACCACCCCCTTAGGGATCTCCAAAAAGGATAGCATGTACATAGCCAAACTGGTAAGGACAGAGTTAATCAGAACTAGTCTCCCCCTATTGAAAGTAGCTTGCCTTTCCAGCTACACAACTTTTTCTGGAATTTTTCTTCTATCGCCAACCAATCACTATTTGATAGTTTCCTATGATGCATTGGTATGCCAAGATACTTGAATGGCCAACTAGCCGCCTTACATCCAAATAGGTTTACATACTCCATTTCACACTCCTTTGTTCTGCCATAACAGAATAGTTCACTTTTGTGAAAATTGATCTTTAGACCCGATAATTTCTCAAAGGTACTCAACTAATGCAGGGCATTGGTGGGCACGGGGTAGAGGCCATTGTGACTCCTACCGTGAAGAAGTGTGGTCTTCGTGGCTCGGTCCTTGCCACAGAAGAAATCGGGATGATACTGGACAAAAGCATCATTATCAGAGACAATTTTGTGAACAGACAAAAGGTGTTTACTAAGGCAAGGAACACACAGAATATTGTGAAGGTGTAAAGGGCGAGATGAACCAGATAACACAGAATGACCAGTATGAGAAATCGGCAAACATGAGCCATTGGCGACCTGAACGTTGTTCTTGCCGGTGTAGCGCTCCTGGACATGGAGGCGATCAAGATCACTCGTCAAGTGACCCGTAGCGCTACTGTCTGCATACCATTTCGGATCAACATTGTAGGAGGAGGTGACAGCGTTGGCAGCACGATCAATGTGCTCATCCAGTGCCTGGTAGGCGTGGTTGAAGCGCCGACGGCAACGTAGAGCATCATGACCATACTTGTTGCAGACCTGGTAGGTAGGTTTGTTTCCGCTGCCACGGCCGTTGCCGCAGCCATAGCCACGACCGCATCCACGGCCACGATGTGGACCACCCCGGCCGTCGCCACGATGACCCTCAAAGTGGCGACCTGCGGCGTTGGCAGAAGACTGAATCTCAGCCGGAGCAGTGTTGCGCTCGTAGCGGATCCCAGCACTGATGAGCTGGCCATAGAAGCTGTGGAGGGAGATCGGTTCGTCGCGCCCCGTGACAGACACCACCAGGGACTCATATTCAGAGCCGAGCCCAGCAAGCATATAGCTAAGCACTTCTTCGTTCGTCAAGGGGTTGCCAATTGACGCCATGGTGTCGGACAGACCCTTCATCTTCTGGAAATATGTCGTGGCCATCAAATCCTTCTTGCGAGTGTTAGACAGCTGATAGCAAGATGCATGATCTCCGCACGATTCTTGGAGGAGAACATGCCCTCGAGCACCGATCAGACGGCTTCCGCAGTCTTGCACTACGTCATCTGCCCCAGCATATCCTCGTTCATGAAGGAAACGAGCGCGTTGAGGACAGCTTGATCCTGCCTGAACTAGCGCACAGGTAATCAGGGTTTGGGACCTGACTATAGAATCACCAGTGCCTTCGGTCACGAACTGGGCCGGCGCCTTGACGGAGCCGTCGACGTAGCCGAAGAGCTGCTGGGCACGCAGCATCGGGGACACCTAAGCCTTCCAGAGGATGTAGTTGTCACGCGAGAGGCGGACGGTGATAGTATTGCTGACCGACGGGGTGGTGGGCGATGCAGCGGGGACGATGGCGCCAATTGGTGCCGCACACTATGTTTATATATCAGACAATGTACGAGGAATAACATACATGCACTATAGCAAAAACTCACTATAGCCACGGTTGGGGGTGCTCTACAGCCACGGTCAGCCCCAACCGTGGCTATGTTTCCGAGACTACAGAAAACCATCCGTAGCCTCGGAAAGCAGAACACCCGTGGCTATAGTACGCCACTATAGCCACGGTTCACTATGTCAACCGTGGCTATAGTGGCATACTATAGCCACGGTTTACATAGCCAACCGTGGCCATAGAAGGACACTATAGCCACGGTTCGCCACGTAGACCGTGGCTATAGTGGAATACTATAGCCACGGTTCTTTAAATCAACCGTGGCTATAGTGGACACCACTATAGCCACGGTTGCCCAAGTGAACCGTGGCTATTTACTTTTTTAACAATAAAAAAAATAAATATGCATCAGAAATAATAAATTACAATTAACATAACATTAACCATAATTACATTAAATTAACATTAAAGTATTACATCACATTAATATTTACAAATATTTACAAATATTTACAAAATCGATCAAAGATTTAATAATGTGAACATGCAATGTTTTTCAAACTAAGTCTACACTATACGAATCTTCAACAACATCGGGCTCGTACGGTCGTTTCGAGCCGCACCACTCGAAAAGTGCCCGATGCTCCTTCGTCACTTCACTTTGGTCGTCAAAGAACCGACTACGAGGATTGATGACCTCCCTAAGCAAGAAACGGTACATCCTAGCGACAATGTAGTACATGTCGTTTGTACTTAGATGCTTTCGTACCGTTGAGAATCCTGTCTTGGAGATTTCATTCAATATCTTTTTATCCGTTATCATTGCCTTTTGTAGACTTTTTGTTCGCTGTCAATAAATACATAAAAGTTGGTACATGATAGACAAAAAAACAGAAAGAATGTAAATTAAACAGATGCAATATTAGCGTACCTCCTCGGTGGTCTCATGGGTGATGACATTCAAGTAGGATGCAGCGGAGCTCGAATACACACATGCTTAGTATCCACAGTGCACACTACCTTTTACTTGCTTAATGCACTCGTTAAATAGAGTGAAGTAAAAAATATCACTCTATTTCAATGATAGCAGCATAAAAAAATAGATGTGACGTGTGTCTTACCGGAAATTTATGACGAAAGTATATTTGTTTCCGAATTCTATAACGTGCCACCTTCGGGTTCTTTACGTAGTTCAAATAAGCACTACAAGTATTGAGAAAAGGGTATTATTGCATGAAATTATCGCTATTTAATTGTACGTCTGTACTTACCAATTTATAACGCTCACGATATCTACGTAGCGATTGGAGTCGTAGTCAAGGCTATCCAAGACTAATAGATATCCAATTTTTGGCATGATCAGGAAACAAATCCAATGACCACCGCAACAAAAGATCGTATTTGTTAGTATGTTATCTATCTTTACGACCGACGAGAGGAATGTAGTGGTCGAACTTACTCGAAGTGGTAAGGCACGTAAATGGCGTGACAATCCTGCCATTCCCTGAAGCACCTGTAAATATAACCTGCAGCTTGACTCCTAGCTTTTGTCCTCATGGTGTCCTTCAGTTCTTGTAACTCTTGTGGTGTCTTATCCTTATATATCTTGTCTTTCTCATTTATCCGGAGGTTGATCTCACTTTGATTGATGAAGCTCGGATTGAGATACCCAACCTTCCAATCGGGTCTGTCGTATCTCTTCTTTTGAAATGTTGAATTCAAGCTACATTAAAAGCAAAAGGGAGTATGTAACATATACTGCAAAAAGTATGAGACAAGAAAAAGATGGATGGAGGCACTTACATGCACCACAAGGTTACGAAGGTCGTCTCCATCTCGCCGAGGCGAAACATAGTGTGGATATCATTGAAATATAGTCCAAGGACCGAATCACCGGTATCGTTGAACACGTCCCTCGGAAGCTTAGAGGTGATCACATCCACTCCTTCTTTCGCTGCCGCTACGTACCAGCCATGCAGCTTCCGCATCTCCCATGGTAGGTTTGACAACATGTTTTTAGATACGAGGGGCTTGCCAAAGATGAAATTTGGGAAGTCCTCATTCTCGTCACGACCCTCAAATATGTCATCATCGTAATATACCAATTGACGAGGTTCCGTGATTGGCTGCACGGGTCCCTTCCTCATTCGCTCCAAGTATTTCGTGACATGTTCAGGTTGCGGCTTTGACGGATCCACCTCCGCAGGCGTAATCATCCTAGGAATTACAGGAGTAAACTCCTTCCGAAGAGGCTCGATAAACCGAGGCTCTTCATCCAAGGATAGGGTTTCACCTTCTCGGCTCGACAGAGGAGATACATTGCCCTTCCGGCTCGACAAGGGGCACTATTTGTTGCCGAGGGTCCTCATAGCCGTGTACTCGTGGCGGTTTCTTGCTGCGGGCTGTCCGCGAGTATAGAACTCATAACCGCTTCATGTCCTTGTTCATCTTGTTCCTTAGCGGCTGAAGCAACACCCGACAAAGGAGACGGTTCTCCCGCTCCAGCTTCATCCCCCGTGAATTGTTGACTCTCATGAACCGATCCGTGTCCAGTACAAGGGGGAGGGGAAACTCGTGGTTCTAAGAGCACAACCTCACGACGTTTCCACATGATGAACGAACCGATAGCATCATGTAGACTTATAATCCCCGCGTCGGTATGGAGCACTCAATCTCGTGCTCCTCACATCCTTGGTTGACCTCCTCGATGGTAACACGGACGTACCCGGTGGAATATCCATGTTGTGCGAGTGTTCGTCCCGGAAGTGCTCTACCAGCTTGCAACCTTCATGGTCTTTCCCTTGTAACCAAACGGCACATGCAGCTCACAAGGACATTCTTGCATTATCACTTCCCCTTCTAACGGGGAGGTAAAGCTAGGCGAAGTGGTTGGGACAGTAGGAGTCGCATCGGGGATACTTCCACTTCGCAGGTCAGCTTGGTACATCTCCATCCTGTCTCCTTCACTCTTCCTTGTCCCTCTCCTCCTTATCTTTCTTGTGAAATTTATGTTTTTTGTACAACGAGGCGGAAGAGCTAGAGGAGAAACCCTCTTTCCAAGTTGCCTTGGAGGACACCGCTCGCACCCGCCCGCCATGCTCTTTGGTGCCCACGAGAAGAGAGAGTTGGTCTCTCGTGATATTCGGATTGAATAACACCAGATCGCGTCTCGCGACTTGATGTCACCCGTCAATTGCTGGATAACTTGCGCCGATTCCGCGTCCATCGGAATAATCTCCCCATTTTCATCCATCTTAGAGTGCGCACGGACCCAATTTTTGGCACGCGGCTCGAGGCCCTCTAGTGGATCAGGCTTCCCTTCAACGACGGAGCTTTTCTTCCATCGCCTTCCACTCCGGAATCTTTTTCTTGTAGCCGCCGGGCCCAAGTGTGGCTTGTACTTATTTTTCCTGTTCAGCTCTAACATCTTTGCACTAAGGTCCTTGGCAGTGCCCAACTGTCTTCTCGCTGAACAAATTCTTCCCGATCCCGTGGACTTATTTGACCATAATCGTCAAAGGGTGTTATGCCACGTTTCACATAACGGCAGCTTAGTCGGGACCTCCATTCTCGAAAGATATGTGACATTGCGGTCAGCGTTGCCTTCTTGGCTTTCTCGAGGTCCGCCGGTGGGAAGAGGATGTGTGATCTAACGGCATTCCACATTTCCTCTTTACGCTCTTGAGGAACCAGCTTCCATTCGGTCCAGGTTATTTTGCATTTCTCCCCGACAACAACACCACAACGATTCCGCCATTTTGCATGGACACCCATTGGTTCAACAGGCTCCCGACCGGCGGGGTCCAAGTGTTGTCACCTCATATGTGCCCTCAGCCTTGTTCGCGGACCGTTTACCCCCACGCTTGCGCTTTCGGGGGACTCATGGGCCGGTATGTTTTCCGTTTGCTCCTCATGAGGTGTGTCTTCGCAAGCCATGGAATGTGTCGCTTGTGCGGCCAAGGCACGACGAACACTTCGTCGAGGAACCTACCATATAAAGAATCATTGAAGCTCGGTAATATGCTAATACGGGAAACTTGAAATATTTAAAGAAAGAATGACATTTCACGTGATACCTCTTCCGAGGGCACGTAATCTGGGTCCTCATTAATACCCCTAGGTTCACGACGCCGGGGGGTGAGGATCCTCTCGGTTCTTCCCATTCTCCACTTGATGAGGAGCTTTCATGGTTCATATTCACAACATCCTCCCGTGTATACTGGATCGGGGGCTATCCGCCATTATAGGATTTGATACCTTTAGCGTAACAATGAAAAGATTTAGTAGCAAATAATTAGAGGAAAGAGTTAAAATAGAGAAAAGATGACAGAAAAGGATTATTTAGCATTGGCATCGTAACATGGATAGCATCACAATCAAATAGAAGAAGAGGAAGACGAGATAGAAGGACATACAATGTAGAACACTTTCATAAGAAAGGCAGGTGCACACTATGCAATGCATACCACAATTTATACGACCTCGAGGTAAATAGGTCGAGATACTTGGGTATCCTCCGGAAAATCAAATATAATGTGCCATACACATCACAAAGATGATCCGAAGAATACCCAAGGATCCGACCATGTCTACCTAAGGTCGTACGAGTTGCGGTATGTCTTGCATTTTATTGTACCAACCTTCCTAATGAAAGACACCCTACATTCTACATTCTTCTACCCCATCTTCCCGTTCTCCTAAATATGCATATGCTTATCAAGAGTCATCATCATCTGCCAAAAAGTTAGAATTTTTTGAAGACTTAGTTGAAAATTTATTTTTCCAAGAAAAGGAGTATATTCCATGGCATCGAACGGGGAAGAAGAGGATGCAACTGAGGAGGAGGAACATACAATGTAGAACACTTTCATAAGAAAGGCAGGTGCACACTATGCAATGCATACCACAATTTATACGACCCCGGGATAGATAGATCAGGATACTTGGGTATGCTTCGGAAAATCAAATATAATGTGTCATACACATCACAAAGATAATCCGAAGAATACCCAAGCATCCGACCATGTCTACCCCAGGTCGTACGAGTTGCGGTATGTCTTGCATTTTATTGTACCAACCTTCCTAATGAAAGACACCCTACATTCTATATTGATCCCCCCAGCCTACCTCATCTTCTATCAACAATCATCATCCGCCAAAAAGATTGGATTTTTTGCTCTCAGTGCGGGTTGCCGAATCAACGGCCATCCAACGCTATCGTTAAGGTCATCGACTTGTATGTCAACATGTTTCCAACATCCGAGGATGTGGTCCATGCTGCCACACTCATCTCACTTTGCCCGCTTTCATCATCAAGCATGGCTAGACCATAAAAAGAGAGGAAAGAAAAGAGAGGAAGAGAGAAGAAAAGAGAGGAAATAGAGGAAGAAAGGAGAAAGAGAGAGAGAGAGAGGGAAAAGAGAGTAAGAGAGGAAAGACATGAGAAATCAGCACTTAAAATAAATACTTTGCCTTATAATCCATGTGCTGATTTAGCTAGAGAGAGAGAGAGAGGAAAAGAGAGGAAATAGAGGAGAAAAAAAGAGAAAAGAGAGGAGAAAATAGTTTTTATTTGAAAACAATGGTCTAGCCATGAAAGAGAGGAGAAAAGAGAGTAAGAGAGGAAAGAGATGAGAAAACAGGTGGGTAATGTATAATTCGGATAGCCACGATAGATAGGTGGCCAATTTTATACCATCAGTATAGCATGCAGAATATAGCAGGCAGTAGAAGGGCACTGCAACCAACGACAACTAGAGATAATATAGCAGGCAAGTGTACAACAGGGATAATATAGCAGGCAAAATAAGCACAAAAAGTGCTTCCAGCTTTTAACAGGGAGGCTCCTTTCGGATAACAGGGTAGCAGCAAGAGCATACGCAACAAGCAACAAAATATTATACCACTCAAAATAGATTCATGTAAAAAAACATTGATACTCAAATACAAATATAGCAGCGGAAGTAATGGACAAGACATAGGAAATCCAAAGCATATACAATGCGATGCAAACCCAAATTCCCACCTATTTATGCAAGTGTGTCAATTCTTTATTTATTTTTTTCCAAGGATCTAAAGCCTCGTTGTGATACCAACGGTAACATCCTACTTTTGATTATACAATATAATACATAAGGAGAGGTTAGAACTAAACAAGTAACAAAGATAAATAAAAACTCAGAAATAAACATTATGTTTGATCCAAACAGTTTTCATCATTATTACAAGAATAAAAGTCTCATACAAGAAGAAAGATAAATGCATGTCCGAAACAAAGTGTGAATGTGCATTTTAGCTACTCCTAGTACAGACATGCATGCTTTATTGATCAAGTACCTGGAGAGATGATTGGTGTGACTAAGAAAAATCATACAAGACTAAGAAAGAATTTTGTTCTAACTTCCCTGCCAAGTTCAAGACCAAATAATCATCTATACACGGTCTAACCCAAATTCTGCAAAATTACTGAAAAATTCAGAATGCACCTATAGGTTTGCCCAGTGATATCCTATTAATTTTATTAGAATCACGTAATGAGGAACACAGGGCTGATAGGCTAGTTAATGCAAATAGGGAGGTTCTATATAGGAGATTCAAATGAGATTATAATTCATTAAAGTTACTCAAGTAGATTATGTATTTACAAAACTAAACCTAACAAAGATGTGACTGCTACACATAACTTCTCAAAATTATCTTGCAATGAAAACATTTTATAAAACATCAGGAACAAAAATGGTTATGTATACATCAAATATGTTGAAAGAAAACAAATAAGAATGGAATACAGATTTGATAAATACACAAAATCATCCAATAATTTATTAGTTAAAGAATGTAGAAAAAACTCGGACACATCCGGATCATAGTACTTCATCATGCAGACATGAATACCCTAACGAGAAGTTCGTAGCACCCTAACATCCAGATAACGAGTATCAGAGCGAGCATCAATCATCAATCGTCAAGCTCTCACAACAATCATCAATCAATTCATAGCAATGCAGAGCACAAACGAGCTAGCAAGTGGAGGGGAGGGGTGGAAGGGGAGAGCGTACAGCATACCAGGAAGGGCTCACCATTGGGTGAGCGGGAACGAGAGGGGGAAGGGGGAAGGCATACCACGAGAGGAGGAGGGCCGTGTCGAGGAGGCCCGGCGTCAAGGCCGGGACGAGAGGAGGGTCGGCGCACGAGGAGGAGCTCGGGCGGGCTCGCAGAAGAGCTCGGGCCGGAGGTCCAGCGGGCGCGCGAGGAGGAGCTCGCGGCGCAGAGGTCCAGCGGGCGGACGAGGAGGAGCTCGGGCGGCGTAGAGGAGCAGCTCGTGGCGCAGAGGAGGAGCTCGGGCGGCGCAAAGGTCCGGTGGGCGCACGAGGTAGAGCCCCGACGGGCGTGGCGATGAGCTTGTGGCGGAGAGGAGGAGCTCGGGCGGCGCAAAGGAGGAGCTCCGGCGGCGCACGGAGGTGCCCCAACGCATGCGGCGAGGAGCTCGCGGGCGGAGAGGAGGACCTCGGGCGGCGGAGAGGAGGGAGCCCCGATGGGCGCCGCGAGGAGCTCGGGCGAGGCAGAGGACGAGGGCGGCGCAGCCGGCCGGGGAGGAGCTCGGGCGGGGCGGGGAGGAGCTCGAGCGGGGAGGAGCACGAGGGCGGCGCAGCCGGGCGGCCCGGCGGCGTCGGTTTGCAGCGCCAAGGGTTAGGGTTTGGGGACCGGCAGCCTCGCCCCTTTTATACGCCCGCATCAGCCACGGTTCGAGATTTGTGGGTGGGTCCCACATGTCGGTGGGACAACAACAATAGCCACGGCTAAAGTCAATTCCAACCGTGGCTATTGATCACCCATCGACAAGCGTGGCCCGCATGTCGATGACATGACCAATAGCCATGGTTGGTCCCGAAACCAACCGTGGCTATTGTTACCTCCGGCCCCACTTGTCATTGAGAGTTTATTTTTTTCTTGTGTAATTTTTCTTTTACTTCTTCAATTTTTATTCTAAAAACTATAATGACTTTGCACCTAATTTTTTGCATGTCACTTTTTTAGTTGTTTACAAACACATATGTATTTTTTGTTTTTTCTACACCATTACTTTTTAATATAATATTTCGTCTGTCTATACAATTGTTTTTCTTCACTTTTACATGACCCAAATATTTCAAAAAAGTTTAACAAAATTACAATAGATTTTAATTTGTATGACAGATGTGTGTGCCAATTTTCAATTCAAAACTAATAAAAATTGTGTAGATAAAAAAATCAAATGACACCATGTTTTTTCTATTATTTTGCACATTTATCATTTGCAAACTATAAGCCCGTTTGACCTACATTTTGGCATGCCATTGTTTCCCGAGCATTCGAACTCACTTATATTTTTTATAATTTTTTTTAAAGATTTTTACAAAAAAAGTAGTTCAAATGGGACTATGCGTCTCGAGTGAGTGGTGTTTTATACTCGAAACTCATGTTGTTTGGTACCAAACATATTTATATATTTTGAAAAATTGAACCAAAAATTTCACGTGTGTGTTTATTAATGGCATGCATACCGACTGAATGTTGAGGTCAAAATCGATACGGTTTATGAAATAAAAATGATTAAATAAATGTCAAAACGTACTCTAAGTAAATTTGAAGAAAATTCAATAAAATAGTTTGGAGATTCTAACAAAACAAAGTGGAAATGGATAGATTAGAATTTTATACAAATTTAGAAACAAGAATCAGTAAATTTGGACAATATTTGAATTCTATATACATGTTTCAAAATTTAAATAGAAATTAAAAAAAAACACAACCTAAATGAACTAGTGGATGGACTACTAATGGGCCTCATATTAATAGTGAGGCCCAAATCACAATTGTTTTTTTAAAAAATATTATTTAATTGATTTATATTGTCTAAAAATTTTAAAATTTAAACCTAAATGTATAAATAAATTTTAAAATTTAAACCTAAATGTATAAATAAATTTTAAAATTTAAACCTAAATTATACCTTGTTATTTTTTTGATTTCAAATAAAAATTGAATCTAAACATTATTTATTCAATATTTTAACTCAAGTATATATATACAAATTTTGAAATTTAAATCTAAATGTATAAATAAATTCTAAAATTTAAATCTAAAGAGTAAATGTTTTTTAAAATTTTAAATTATACCTTGCTATTTTTAGGATTTAAAATGAAAATTGAACCTAAACATTATTTACTCAATATTTTAAATCAGTATATATACAAATTTTAAAATTTAAAACTAAATGTATAAATAAATTTAAAAAATTTGACCCACTGGTCCGACCACATTGACAAACGCATTAGAACACGATCAAGGCCCAAGGCCCACGGGGTAGAGATCAAGGCCCGAAGATAAACAGACGGCCCAAATGGCAGAAGCGAGCCCGTAATATCGTAACGTCGACGCCTTGTGCGGAGTGGAGCTTATAAGTCGGCACGGCGACATTGAGCGGACGAGGTGGTACTAAACCCCGCCCGTCGCAAGACTGTATAGCGTAGCTATAGCCACGGTTGACTTCTTCAACCGTGGCTATAGCAGAGGTTGTAAAATTTAAAACTTGTTAAATTGTGAAATTATTTAATTGTTGATAATTTAATTTATGTGGTTCAAAATTATTAACAGATAGACTTATTAAATGTTTATTAGGAACTTTTAGATAATTGTTAAATGGGGTTATTTAAAAGAATATTAACAGTAGACTTAGATAATTATTAACAGGTAGACTTAGATAATTGATTTAAGTGGCAGTAAAAATAATTAACAATTTATTAAATCCATTAACGTTGCTGAAAATAAATAGAATATTATTAAATTAATTAAAGTAGATGAAAAATTATTTAAAACTTGTTAAATTGTGAAAAGTGACGAAAAAATGGAAAGGTTATTAAATTCATTTATTTTGCTCAAAATTCACTAAAATATTATTAAATTAATTACAGATTGTTGAAACATATATATCTCGAGTACATCATAGGTACATCGCAATGGAATAATAAAGGTACATTATCCTTGAACGATTTTTCCTTCGCAATCTGTGCGTAGGTATGGCATTCCTTGATACGATAGTTTTGCTTCAATGACTTTAAATTTTTTCGGATCCACGAATAATGGAACTTCATCATATTGATTGTATGCATCTTGATCGTCGAGCCCATCCACTCCAAGTATTCTTTGTTTACCGGGAATAACAATGTGCTTCTTCTCATCCTTTGGATCGAGTATATAGAACACTTGTTCTCGCTACCTTAGCAAGTATCCACGGGTCATCTTTATAACCTACATTCTTCGGATCGACGACGCTTAACCCGTATTCATCGACCTCCACCCCACCTGGGTGTTTGACCCATTTGCATTTGAAGACAGGAACTTGTAAATCTGGTCCATAGTTCAGCTCCCAAATTTCCTCTATGTACCCATAATATGAGGTGTAATTGTTATCGTCATCAAGGGCTTCAACTCGAACTCCGTTGTTTTGACACTTACTTTTCGTGTCCTTCTTTGAAGTGTGAAAAGTAAAACCATTAATGTCGTACGCCCGATAAGTCACCACAGTCTTTGAAGGTCGGGCAGCTAAAATTCTCAACATTTTCTCATCCATCGAGTCTCCACGTGGAAGGTCTTGACTCTCGAACCATGATGTGAAAGTTTTCTTGTGCTCCTGTACTAACCATGCACCGCTTTTGCCCCGAACATTGTTTAGTTCAAGCTCCTCAATGTGTTTTGCGAATACGGGGCAACAATACGAGATTGTTGCAATGACGAAGAAATGGGCTTTGTCAACTCGTTTATATTCGCGGTCGGTGAATGATTTTCGTCCTCGTATACCTTTTCCACTTAACCTTCCCTCATGACGAGACACGGGTACACCAATAGATCGACCGTCTTTAATATAATCTGCACAACACTCAATAATCTCCTCGGTGGTGTAGCCCTCAATCATTGAACCCTCTCGGATGACAACGAGTACGTACATAGCGTTTCATAACATACATGAACCTCTCGTAGGGAAACATATGATGCATGTACACAGGACCCAAAGCAGATATCTCGGTCAACAATATGAAGCATGAAGTGTTCCATAGTATCAAAATAGGATGGCGAAAGCACATCTCGAGCATGCACATTGTTTCCTTTATGTGGGTTCGTAGGTTATCCAACTCGTGTTTATTGATCACCTTCTTTGAGACTGCGTTCTGAAGTAGCACAAACGAGTTATAGTCAACTTCAACCATTCGGATTTCACAGCTTCGATGGCGATAGCCGAAACACCGAAAATAGTGTGTGACAATCATGAGTGTTGTAACCACTTATCTTTAAGTCTTTCATGTCTACGAGATTTTGGACATTCGATGAGAAACCGGTCGGTGCTTTAATCCCGTGTAGACACTTCAAGAACGCTATTTTCTCCTCACGCGTTAGGGTGTAGCAGTCGGCGGGAGGTAGTACTTTCCGTTCGCTCTTTCTTGCGGATGGAGCTCCGGCCTAATATTCATCTCTACAAGGTCTCTACGTGCGTTCAGTCCATCCTTTGTCTTACCAGGTAGGTCAAGTATAAGGCCGGTAGTGCTGTCAAATACACCTTTTCCAATGTGCATCCAATCAAATGCATGAGTCACTTCCAATTCTTCCCAGCATCCGAGATATCCGTAGAATATAGAAAGCTTCTTATACGGCGTTGCAGCTTTTGACTTTGCAACTCCCTTCACGGCCTTTCCAAATGTTGCTTTAATGTTTTTTGTCTCATCAAAGACATCCCTAGAGGTCCAACGTCGAGGTTCTTCGCCGGTCTCAATCGTACCATCAAATTGTTTGGCCATCCGTCGATACGGGTGGTTCCGATGTAAGAATCGACGATTTTGAGTGTACACTGTCTTCTTGGATGATGGAAGATACACGTGTGATGTATCGTCAACACAAACAAAGCATGCCTCCTTTCCTTTCACCTGGCCCGAAAGCGCCCTTAACGCCGGGAATCGCTACGGTCACGAAAATGATCGCTTTCAACGTGAAGTAGTCTCTTCGGTGCTCATCCCACATACGCACACCTTCCAACCATAGTTTCCGCATGTCTTCAAACAAGTGGTTCCAGGAAGACATCTATGTCGTTCCCGTGTTCTTTCGGTCCGGATATAAGAATGGACAATAATATGTACTTCCTCTTGTGGCACAACCATGGGGGGAGGTTGAACATTGTTAGCAGCACAGAGCCAAACGCTGCGAACGTTCCTCGTCATACCAAAAGGGTTCATTCCATCCGTACTCAATGCAAACCGTATATTTCTTGGCTCGTGCAATAAGTCGTCACGGTGGTTACGATCGAAGTTTTTCCACCGGGTTCCATCTCGATGGATGACTCAGCTTATTAGGGTCCCTCTTACGTGTATGCCATGTCATCGCTCAAGCATCTCTTAGGTTGGCAAATATCCGTCTTATGCGATCGACCACCGGTAGGTACCACATGACCAAGGCCGGAACCTTACTATCATCATCGCTACCATTGACGATATCGTTTTTCTTCCTCTTCCCGTCATTCTTTCCCCTCTTATTAGTTGTGTCTACATCATACTCTCATTCGTCTTGTAACGACTTCGTTTGCACCTTGGGCATCTCACGAGGTCCTTGAACTTCTCCCCGGTATAATATACAATAATTTGGACATGCGTGGATTTTTTGCACACCCAGACGACATTGGAGATATCGCTCTCTTAGCATAGTACGTGTTTTTTGGTAACAAGTTTGGCTTTGGCAAGTGTATCCGAAAGAAGATCCAACAATTCATTGAAATCGGCATCCGACCACCCATGGATGGCCTTCGCTTCATGAGTTCGAGAACCGTACGTAACACGTATTCTCTTTAGAACATCCCTTAGACTCCTCAAACAATAAATCCTTTGATGCCTTCTCTATCGTTACAAAGTTATCAAGCCCTCTTGTTGTCCCCGCATTGAGTAAAACTTGCGGCTCAACATGACATAACAATTCCTCAACGTCAAAATCAGTACATTGTTCTTCTTCGACATGAAAATCAAAAGTCTCGTCAACTTGGACAAACTGTTCTTCTTCAACTTCAATCGGCTACAACTCAACTTCGACCGGCTCGTCTTCTCCATGCTTTGTCCACCTCGTATAATTCTTCAGGAAACCCCTCCTCACTAAGTGAGATTTGATTACAAGTGTATCGGTCCACAATTTTTGATTCTTGCAATCCACGCATGGACAATATATTTCTTGTCTTCCTAGACGCTTAGCATGCTCGACAACCCTCTTAAGAAATACATCGACTTGACCTCGGAAATATGCACTTAATCTTGACTCTTCGTACATCCATGTTTTGTCCATCTAAACAAGCATTACGCGAATATTAATTATAATAAAATAATTACTAAATCAAATAATTACCAAGTATGAATATTAAGTATTTATAGAAAATATAAGGAAACTAATATATTGCATAACATAATGTGCTAGAATTAATAATTATTAGATAATTACTAAATAATCTATTTACCATTATGAATATTATATATTTATAGAAAATATAAGGGAACTAATATATTGCATAAGACAATGTGCTATCATATATAAAAACCCACTATACAAATTATTATTAATTGACTCGAATCTTTTAATAATTAAACCGTGTTTCTAGGGGTCTCTCTCAAGAGAGCATAAAGTAGATCTTAAATTGATTGACATGAAAAAGGCTTGTAAGACATGATTTTTTTATATGCAACACAAGCACATGATATATGAGTTTATTATACACAACTCAAACCAACAACAAACCTACAAACATGAAGGAATTTGACAAATCGAAATCAAAACCTAGGTCAAATGGTAATCCAAAATTCTCCATGATTATAACACTATAGCAACAAATAATACATGGGATGAGTTTCCTTACCACGGAGAACAAATTTATGCAAAAAAACGAGATCAAAACCTTCCCCCTCGGTTTTCATTTTTTGCTCAATTTTCGAGCCGCCACACTTGGACCGAGCTCCTGTTCGTCCGAACGCGGCTTTTATATCGTGCAAAACAATAGCCACGGTCCACTTCTTCAACCGTGGCTATAGAAGAAACTATAGCCACGGTTGGTGACGTGGACCGTGGCTATTGGTGCAGGCCACTATAGCCACGGTTAACAAAGCCAACCGTGGCTATAGTGGCCTCTATAGCCACGGTCCAAGGGCACAGTAGCTCGCACCCAACTATAGCCACGGTCGATTTTGCTTGCCGTGGCTATAGGGTTTTGGGCTACGTGGCTACAGTGAGTTATTGTTATAGTGATGTCACTGATAGAACCGACTCAACAAACCCTAACTCTATCCGATATGAGTTAGTTCCTATTTACAGACTAGTTTGTTACAATACGCAATACATTTGCTAACAGGGGAATGGGAGGAGAGCATGGTTTCTTTAGTTCGAGTTCAAGAGCAAGACGCCCGAGACTTTCTCGCAGAGGTAGTGAATAAAGCATCTATCGCATGACGATGACCCGACTCTAGTGGTCGGATTACGGGTAATTTGGCATATAAGAAGGGAATGCAGTTGACGATAACTCGTTCCAAATCCCTATCTCAATACATTCATTTGCTGATTGATTTCTTGTTGATACGGAACTGTTAGGGCCAGGACCAAAGGAGAAGAATGTGTGGTTCAGGTCCAAGTTCCCGAGTAGATAACCGGCAAATCTCTCGCTAAATATTGTTAACTACCTTTAGTTTTGTTTATTTTGGTATTCATAAATTAACACATTAATCAAATAGTACCTTTGAGAGTTTTGTCAAACTATGTCATCTATTCATGAGCCCTTTGCACTTACCACACTTTTATATTTACGCAATAATTTACATTTGATCATCCCTCGAGGTTAAATTTGGTGGGATAGATCACATAAATTGTTGTACATAGAATTAATACCTCAAAGTAGGCGATTTTTCATATATTATAGATTTGTTTTGGAAAATATTTGTATAATATATTATTGTTTTGGATCGAAGTTGTACTTGGTGATAGATAAGCTTGTGTGAGAGTTACAAACAATAGGGCTGACCACAACCATTTTGTTTGTTACTATCCTTTGGTTGTTGGTCCATTTAGTTTCTTAGTATCCTTTGCTTTTGGTTGGTTGTTCCACTAGCCACTTTGTTTCTTACTATCCTTTGTTTTTTGTTCGTTGTTACAACCCTAACTTTCCCTATATAAAGGGACCAATGCAGCAGCTATAAGCACCGTAATCATTCACAACTCTAAGTTTTCAGCTTGAGTTCTAGTTCTTAGTTCCAACAATTGGTACCAGAGCAAGGTGTGAGTTTTGGTGAGGATGTCTACCTCATCCACTCGCCGTAGAGCTGCCAACGCTGCTGCTACTACCGCCGACGTTGAGGCTCGTGAGGCACGCATCACCGCGGCCGAGCGAACCGTCGTATACTTGCCTTATGGGTATACGGATGATGGAGGAATGGATACGCAGAGACATGGTGACAAATCAAGGAAGATAAAGATGGTGACGATAGGCAACGGACTAGTCCTTGACCGGTCCGGGATAACAGAAGATCCCGAATACCGGTATGGGAGCAAGGCGGACATTAAGACCGGTATACAATGACTTGAGGAGCAAGTTATAGAGTAATTCGTAGTCCGATTAGGACTCGAATCAAGAAAGAAAGTTAGAAATAGAACTCCATATATGTAATTCATGTAATCGATTAGGACTCTGCATGTAACCCCAGCTCCCTCGGATATATAAGGCGGAGCGGGGACCCCCGAAAACTCTCTCGAGATCTTGCAATTAGCAAATCGCTAAAGGCAATACATAACATACAGGACGTAGAGTATTACTCTCAATTCGAGGGGCCCGAACCTGTCTAAAATCTTGTTTTCCTGTGTGTTCCGTGTGTTGCACCATCGAATTTCACGCTCGTGAGGGACCGGGTAGTACTAGTGCCGAGTTTAAGACTCGACATTTGGCGCGCCAGGAAGGGGTCCCGGCGAGTTTCCAGCGAGTTCGATGGCCTCTTCGTTTGTCGTCGACTTCGAGCCCGGCTTCAAGATCCGCTTTGGATCCCTTGATTTTGAAGCTGATTTGGTCGGAAACCGCTTTTGATGAATCCGACTCGTTGTCGGGCCGCAGCTTCGAAGTGCGATCACCCGCCACAATCGGTATTCCCGATTCGAACTTGGCGGATCCGACGCAGCTTTAGCGCGAATAATCGGACCGCTAGCATCCTAGATTGAAGTCCAATCTATAGAGAAGAACTGCTCTAGCGAGTCCGTTGATGACTTCGAAGAAGAACGTCCAGCCTTCTTCCAAGTGTTCATGGCAGGACCGGTCATTCGTCAACTTACTCGGGAGGAAGCCGTTGAGGAAGCAGCAAGGATGGCGAGAGAAGAAGAAGATCGTCGGCGCCGTGAAGAAGAAGAAGTGGCTGGAGATGAACAACCTCCACGACCCTCGCTTGCAAACCCACGCGCAGATGCTACCGATCAGTGCCGGAGGAAGCGCTCCAGCCGATCGCCCTCTCCGCCACGGGTCCGTTGCCGGACCGATCCGAAGATACGTAAGAAGCGTCCCCGTGGTACAACAGCCAACGTGGGTGTCGTGGTGGAAGGCGACATCGCTCTTCGAGCGAGCCTTAGATTTAAGCTCCATGGAAGTGGAATTGAACGGCGCTCGGGTCTTCACTTCGCCGATCCACAATATTGTGGGAGTGAAACAGATTCTCGAGACAATACCGTAAGAAGTTTTTAATACGACACCGGGGTTGCGACGCGCTATGAATTTAGTGGACGCGGCTGCTCGCAAACCAATCAACTCGTCCATGACCGATCGGAATCTTCAAGCCGCTCGCGTTCTCGCTCGTAGCATACGTGACTAATTCATTGATCGCCATGCATAGAGAGCAGAAGAACGCCGGAGACATGAGGAAGAGGAGAGACGTCGCACCGGTCATGTAGATGATCGTCCACGCGACCCCGCTCCGTCTCGAGCATACGTGACTAATTCACCTCGCCGCGGACCGGCCGCTTCGCGCCGCCCCGGTGGAAATCATTCGCGCAATGATCACCGAGGACATTACAACGGACATGCTCATCGGGATGAGCGGCCCGTAAGAGATGATCGCCGTGACAACAGAAACCGAAGAAGGCGAGATAATCGGGACAGAGAAATCGAACCCCGGCGTATCGACAATGATCGTCAAGCGGCACCTCCGCCTCCACCTCCATCGCGGCATGAGGAACCAGCAAACAACGATCGTCAAGCGGCGCCTCCACCTCCGCCTCCGCCTCCCTCACGTAACGCGGAACCAGTGAATAATGATGATCGGGCGGTTCGGGAGATAGGTATCAAGATGACCACTACTACGATTATTCCGATGATGACAGGGATCGCAACTACCGGCATTACCCTCGTAGACGTTCCCCTTCGCCGGTCTGGACCGGTCCGGAGGACGATGAATACTCGTGATTCCTGCTTTTACGAGGGATTTACGCATTTGCAAATACCCCGGGGATTTAAGCCCGGGGCCATTGATAAGTATGATGGTAAAGTACCTCTCGCCGAATGGCTGCGCATGTACACCACCGCTATCCGGTCAGCAGGAGGGGATACATTTGTGCTAGCTAACTACCTCCCCATGTGCATGGAGCAGGTTGGACGCTTATAGTTGCAATCCTTACCCGAGAAATCTATTTCTTCTTGGGGCGATCTCACCAAAAAGTTCGTAGAGAACTTCCAAGCGACTTGTGAGAAGCCAGGGAATTACTTCGACCTCAACAGTCGAGGCGAAACCCGACGAGACCCTCACCGACTTCATTAGGCGTTTCGCAATAAGAAGGCCTTAATCCCCAATGTTCCCGACCAGCAAGTAATTGATGCGTTTCAAGCCGGTGTCCGAAGTGAAGCTTTGGTTCACAAGATTGGAATGCGGAATCGAAACCTTACCTTGACGGCGTCGAGTGCTTCAAGATAGCAGATGACTATGCTCGTCGGTGAATCAAACGTGGTCAATTTGCGAGGGAACAAAGGGAAAGAGCCGAAGCATGATCAAGGCAACCAGTCCGGATCCAAGAACAACAACAAGCGCAAGGCTGATCACCTTGTTGCAGCTATCGACCGGCCTCATGGAGGAGACCGGCCGCCACCTCCCAAGAGAGGTCCGAGAGAATGATTGTCGTTTGAAACACTTCTAGAAGGCCCTTGCATGATTCATAATGGGAATCATAAAGCCAAAGAGTGCTTCCTGTTAAGGCCGTTCGCTCAATTCGCCGTAAAGGTCGCACCTCGGTCCGCTTATCGAATCGGAAGGATGACAAGGGCAAACACAGAGAACATGATGACATTGGGGATGATGAAGGCTTTCAAGAACCAGCGCGAGAGGTGAACATGATCTTTGGAGGCCCGGACGCTTACGAATCAAAGAGAAAGCAAAAGTTGGCGTTCCGAGAGGTCAATGTTGTTGCTCCTGCTACACCGGAGTACCTGCGATAGTCGAAGTACCCATTACCTTCAGCAGAGCTGATCATCCCGAGGCATTACCAAAAGCTGGTAGATATCCGCTCATCTTGGCCCCTATTGTTTACAAGGTGCGGTTGAAGAGGACTTTCATTGATGGCGGAAGTTTCCTGGATATTTTGTTCGCCAAAACTCTGCCCGAGCTTGGCCTTTCTATAGCTGATCCGGAGCGCAGCGTTTCACCATTTCATGGTATAATACCCGGACGGAACTGCTATCCTTTGGGGCAGATTTCCCTGCCGGTGATCTTCGGGACAAAGGAGAACTACAGGAGGGAGAATATTATCTTCCGGGTAGCTGATATTGATTCAGCTTATCATGCGATACTTGGAAGGCCAGCTTTGGCAAAGTTTATGGCCATCCCGAATTATCAATATTTGATGCTCGAAGATGCCAGGACCAAACGGAGTTTTGTCGTTTCGAGGTGACATCAAGACCGCTTATGCTTGTGAGGTACATAGCACCGAATTGGCCTCTCGGACCAATTCGGAGGATGAACGTCGAGAAATCGGAGAAGCGGCAGAAGCTCTAGAAGTCCAGGCAAGGCCGGAGGATGAAGTCCCACTCAAGAAGGTTGCAAAGGCGAAATTGAAGGCCGATGCAAGTGGTTTCCAAAACTATTCAGCTTGATGAGTCGGACCCCTCCAAGGTCACCCATATAGGGGCTGACTTGGGGGACAAATAGGAAAGCGCGCTCATTCTTTTCCTCCAGGAAAATAGGGATATCTTTGCATGGCAGCCTTCCGACATGCCGGGTGTTCCTAGGGAGAAGATTGAGCACGCACCGTTGGTGCGTCCCGATGCGAAGCCGCCAAGCGAAGCTCGAAGATTTGCTCAAGATCGCAAGGAAGCTATTAAGAAGGAAATAACTAGGTTATTAGCAGCTAAGTTTATTAGGGAGGTGTATCATCCAGATTGGCTTGCCAATCCGGTTCTTGTACCCCAAAAGAATACTAAAGAATTAAGAATGTGTGTCGATTATACCGATCTCAACAAAGCTTGCCCCAAAGTCCCTTTCGCGCTGCCTCGAATTGATCAAGTTGTTGATTCGACTCGCTGGCTGCGAGCGTCTTTGTTTTCTTGATGCTTATTCAGATACCATCAAATACCGCTAAGAGTTGAAGACCAAATTAAGACTACGTTTATCACCCCCTTTGGTGCATACTGCTATACGACTATGCCTTTTGGATTAAAGAATGCTGGAGCTACATATCAACGTGGTATTCAACGCTGCTTGGATTCGCAATTGGGAAGAAACGCGGAAGCTTATGTTGATGATATAGTGGTTAAATCTCGTAAATCCGAGGATCTTCTCTCGACTCGCGAGAGACCTTCAGTAATCTGCGGAGTTTTTCCATGAAGCTTAACCCCGGAAAATGTGTATTTGGAGTTCGCTCCGAAAAATTGCTGGGCTACCTAGTGTCATGGCGAGGCATTGAGGCCAACCCAGAAAAATACGGACGATAATTGACATGAAACCTCCGAATTGTTTAAAGGATGTTCGAAGCTAACGGGAAGCATGGCGGCTCTTAGTAGATTTATTTCGAGGTTAGGAGTTCGTAGACTTCCGTTCTTCAAGTTGCTTAAGAAGCAAGATAAGTTTGAGTGGACTAATGAGGCGCAAGAGGCACTCGATCAACTCAAGGAATACCTTAGCAATCCTCCGGTGTTGGTGCCTCCAGAGCCGGACGAAACCATCCAGTTATATATCTCCGCAACAACCCATGTGGTGAGCACGGTTCCGGCGGTTGATCGAAAGGAAGAAGGACATTTACAACCGGTGCAACACCCGATATATTTTGTAAGTGAAGTTCTTACCGAGTGAAAGATACGATATCTCCGATTCATGAAGTTAATATATATTGTAGTGATAACTTCTCGAAAATTGAAGCATTATTTCCAAGCGCATCCCATCGAGGTTAAGACTGGGTTTGCCATTGGAGCTATTGTCCGAAATCGAGAAGCGATTGGCCAAGTTGCAAAGTGGGCCATAGAACTTGGTCAATATGAAATTACGTTTTCTTCGCGAACAGCTATCAAGGGACAAGCATTAGCTGATTTCATAACGAGTGGTTGGAGACACAAGTACCGCGGGAGATTCAAGCGCCGGAGTACTCGGGAGATATTCTTTGATGGGTCCCTGCAGCTTTCGAGCGCGGGGCTGGGGTTGTGCTTCTCACCCCACAAAAGGAACCATTAAGATATGTGTTACAAATGCACTTCCGGGCTTCCAACAATTCGATGGAATATGAAGCCTTGCTTCATGGGCTTAGAGTGGCCATTTCGCTGGGAGTCGGACGATTGGACATTTACGGTGATTCGATGTTGGTGATAAGTCAAGTCAACAAAGCGTGGGATGCTCATGATGATCATATGATTGCTTACCGTCAGGAGGTTCGGAAACTTGAAGAAAAGTTTGATGGTTTGCGGTTTTCTCATATACTTGCACGGAAATAATTCTGCTGCGGATGAGTTAGCCGGATCGGGATCATCACGACGAGCAGATCCGTCTCGGTGTCTTTCTTCAAGTACTAGATAAACCATCCATCAAGATGGAGCGCAAGGTTGCGGATGAACCAGCTCGGAGAATCGGGTGAAGGAGGCGGTCTTGAAAGACCAGTCGAAGGAGCGGTCTTACCGGATAAGGCGGTGAGCGGGATCGATGCCGACGACATTCAGCCATTGGATGTTATGATTATTGATTCTGATTGCCGTACTCCGTATCTTGACTATTTGCAATCCGGTAAAACTCCGGAAGATAAAATAGAGAAGCAAAGATTGGAAGTTCGAGCCCGTAGTTATTTAATTCTCGAAGGAGAATTATATAAGCGCGGAGTCAATATTTTGATGAAATGTGTATCGGTTTCTAATGGCATTCAATTGCTTGAAGACATACACAAGGGAATTTGCGGAAATCATGCTTCTTCAAAGACATTGGTTGGAAAAGTGTTTAGACAAGGATTTTATTGGCCTACGGCGACGGACGATGCGCATAGAGTGGTTAAGAATTGCCAAGAATGTCGGCTTTTTGCAAGACAACCTCATACTCCGGCTCAAGAGTTGCAATTGAACCCTATGACTTGGCCTTTTTCTACTTGGGGGCTGGATATAGTTGGACCTTTTAAAAGGGCGCCAGGAGGATTTACGCATATTTTTGTGGCAGTTGACAAATTTTCCAAGTGGATTGAGGCTGAGGCGATTACTAGTACAACTATCGCTTGTGCAATCAAGTTTTTGCAGAGTATCTTCGTGCGCTTTGGGGTTCCATATAGTATTATTACTAATAATGGGCCTCAATTCACTTCGGAACTATTCAAAGACTATGCTCGAGAGTTTAGGGATCAAGGTGCGGTATGCGTCGGTGGCACATCCGAAAGCAATGGACAAGTGGAGCGAGCTAATGGAATGATTTTGACCGGTCTTAAACCACGGATTTTTGACCGGTTGAAGTCTTATGCAGGAAAATGGGTTAAGCAGTTGCCCTGGGTTCTTTGGGGGCTGCGCACTAATGTTAGTAGAGCTACAGGACAATCTCCGTTTTCTTTGGTGTATGGATCCGAAGCCATGTTACCTACGTAAGTGAATATGGTGTCAGCTCGAGTACGATATTATGATGAAGAAATGTATGATGATCAACGTAAGGTTGAATTGGTCGCTGCGGAAGAATTGAGGGATCAAGCTTTGATTCAAGCTGCTAAGTATCATCGGGGATTACGTCGTTATCATGACCGTAATGTTCGCACTCGGGAGTTCCTAGTAGGAGAGTTAGTTCTTCGAAAGATTCAGTCTAACAAGAACAGGCATAAGTTGTCACCGGTCCGGGAAGGACCTTTTTTGGTTAAATCGGTCTCCGGACCGGGGGCTTAAAGGCTTATGACCTTGGAGGAAGAAGAGATTCCAAATTCCAGGAACATTGATCAGCTTCGTCGTTTTTATATTTAAAGAGTATTCGTTGTAACACTTTTTCATATTATAATAAAGTAATTTTATCTACTGATGATGTTTGTTTTTTATGTCTCCATACTTTAATTTTGAATTAAATTATTGAGCCAGGAGGCTGTTATGATAAGAGCAATCTGTGATAATTTGCTATTTTGCTAAGTTAAGAGCGATCTGTGATAATTTGCTATTCTCGCTAAGTTAAGAGCGATCTGTGATAATTTGTTATTCTGCTATGATTAAGAGCTGTCTATGATATATATTGATTGGTAGATTGTCGTGTTAAGGACAATCTGTGAAATCTTGAAATCCTACAAACTAGCTTTTTGCTTATGATTACATGATCTTGTTAAAGTAAGCTATAATTATGAATTGTGATCTGTGCTGATTAAGAGCCAGAATTGGGTCATAATTATTTAGTTGAAATAACCATCATGTTTTAAGTAAATAAGTTAGCAAGTATGATGGTGAAACCAAGTATTCATAATAGAAAAGGAAAGCAATCGGTACTTCAAATAATATAAAAGACTTTATATTCAAAGACGTTTGATTACAAAAGCAGGAGGGGGACCTATTATAAAGTCTATTCAGCAGGACCACTAGAGGTACCGGTGTCACCGGTCTTAGGCTCCTCAAGCCTATCATCCAGCGTTTCTTCGGAATCGGAGGAGGATATGGGCAAATCCCTATCAAGATCTTCGAAGGCATCTTATATCCTTTTGTCCGGCGGCGGTTGCTGCATGATGAGCATCTTGATCCAGGGCAAAAGCTGCCGGCGCTACGTTGAGAGGGACGCTCGTTGGATCGAGAGGAACATCTTCCACCAATCTCGAAACAAGTGCCAATGAGTGAGTTCTTCAGCTCATTGAACCCGTCTTCGATAGTGTTAGGATGAGCGCCATCTCCGATAAAATTGAAATCGCATTCTTCGACCGGAGTCCAAGACTGGATTATAGCGGCGATGTGTCCTCCTCCTGCAGCAGCAATCATCCTTGAATGTTCTCGGATTCTTCTTGGGATTGCCGAGATGGCGGACTCAAGATCTATCTCGTTGGGATCAATAGTTTGACCGCCATTGAGATACTCTAGAGTGCGCACCGTGCCTCGCAGTAAGTTCGAAAAAACAAGTATAAATTTAAGACCGGGTATTGTTGAAGACCTGTATTTTTAAAAGCAGACTTAAGAATAAACAAGAAAGGTGGGACTTACGCTCGTGCCCGATCTTAGCTGCTCCGAATCTGCCCTTGATGTTTACGTTGGATTCTTTCAGCTTTTGGGCAGTCTTCAAGGCTTTCTCTTTGTCCGCTTGAGCTGATTTCGCTGCTTCTAGTGCTTCGACCGGTTCAGCCTTCAAGCGAGCGGTCTCGGTCTCTAGCATCTTGTTGGAGCGAAGTGTTTGAGCTAGTATGCTATCTTTAGCGAGTAAGCTCGCCTTCGAGTTCTCCAATCCGTGCCGCTCGCTGCTCTTCGATACGAGAGCCTTCCTCCAGTGCCTGCTCTTGAGTGATTGTTTATTCCATGAGAACCTCCTCGGCTTTCTTATGAGCAGCGACAAGATTCTCAAGCGCCGAGATCAAGGATGGGATTAATCGGAAAGTGAGATAGCGGGAAAAATGTGGAATGAATAAGGCAAATTGAGAACATTACTCCGATTAATATGGCGGAGCTTGATGATTTCCTGCCGGCGCTCCTCCATCATACGATGGGTGTTCTGCAGACCGGCTTCTCTCCTCCGGAGGTCGTTTTCCTTGGCCTTTAGATCGGCCGTCTCGCATTTCCGGTTCGCCCAATCGTTCTTGATTGGCGTTGAGCTCCTCCCGTAAACGGGCGATGATGGCGGTTTTGGCTTCGTAACTTTTGAGGAGAACCTAAAGGAAAGATTGAGAAAACCAATAATTAGAATGTGATTGTTCGGAGAGATTTTTGAAGCGAGAGGATATACCCGGCCGATTCTGAAAAGTTCTTTAAAGCTTCTTCTTCTTGAAGAGCGTCCCATTGAGCTGTAGCGAGTGAAAGTCCCGTCTCCGCTTGAACTGTCGACTTCCACATCTCCAACCACCATTCTAGCCAGCTTTGGTTCTCCGGGAGCTTTGCGTGTTGTCCTAGGCCGGCGAGGAATTTCTTCCATCCGGACCGGTCCCAATGATAGTTCCGGAGGAATCCGGAATAAGGTGGCTTGAGGAGGATTACCGGAAGATGAGCCTTCAACGGTGGTAACCTCGCTCTTCGGTTTCTGTGCTTGGGGCGGCAGGGAGTTCCTCTGTGGATGCCGCACCTTGAGGTTCAAGCTGGGATTGGAGCAGTGGGAGTGGAAACAGGAGCGTCACCGGTCCGAGACAAAGCGGCAGGTGCAGTACTAGGTTGAGAAGCGCCGGGGATAGGACCAATCGTGGAGCATCCGAGTAGAGGCGAAACACCACCGGTGGGGGCTGTAGAAGAAGCTTTATTTGTTAGAAAGCTAGCTATGCTAGCTTGGAAATTAGGAGGGACCCTGCAAGGAGAAAGCACATTTAATAAGATTGGGATAAGGAACTTTGGCCGTTTTTTGGAGCTTCGACAGGTGAAATAATTTAAGAAGAATTAAACTTACGTGGAAGTCTTCTTGAAGCCAGCGGAGATCTTAACCTTCTTGGACGGCCCCTGGGTATCTCCACCACTTTTATCTGCAGCCCTTTTCTCCGCTGGATTGACTTGCGGAGATGGGACTGCATCCGAAGCATCGCGTGAACCGGTCCGGAGGCCATATCGGGACCTCTTGGGTACCTTGGACAAGGGATCGACCGAGGGGGCAGTACTTCGAGTTTTTCCCAAAGAAGCTTCAAGAATAGCTCGGGCTGCCCGGCGATCTTTTTCGATAGCTTCTTCTTCGCGTCGTTGATGTTCGAGCTTTTGTGCCTCCGAGCGAGTGTCGCCGGGAGCGATGGAAGAAGAAGCGGGTTTGCCAATGGTCAAGGAGGTAGTACGTTTTCTGGTACTAAGAGCTTGAACCACGGCCCCGGATTTGGTAACTTTGGGAGTAAGGCTGGGAGGTAAGGGAAAGGACCGGTCCGAAGGCCTTTTATTCAGACCGGCTTGAACAGCAAGGGGAGCGGCATTGTTGGCGTAATCTTCCCCCCAAGTGTCATTAAGAGGAAGTGGAGGATGACTCCTGTAGTTGTCCATTTTCTGCAATTACAAAGATTGAGTCTTTGTAAGTGAATGAAGATAATGAGTAGAAAAGATTTGAAGAAACAGAGAAGAGACACTTACGAGGTCGCGAGGATTGCACGAGCTGAAGGCCGGACCCACTCTTGTACATCCGGATAGATCCGGATTTGGCTGCAGCATTTGCTTGATGCGAACTTCTAACCGCTCTTTGTCGGGAAGAAGAGTTCCGTCCAAAGGCATAGCGGTGTCTTCGTTGAAAAGCCAAGCTGGATGCTCTTGCCTCTTGAGGGGTTGAACTCCCCGCACTATGAAGCTCCGGAGAACCGTCTCGGCGGTGACGCCTTTAACGATCTTCAAGTATTTAATGTTGGCAGGAAGTGCAATAACTTCATTGTATTCTTTGAGCTTTTCCCTAGTTTCTACGGTAGGGAAGTTCTTGGCTACCTTGGCAATCGAAGCCTGGAAGAGCTGGTCGGGGATTGTCGCAGAAGAACCATCCTTTTTTCCACCGAGCTATGCTCTTGTTCGGCGACAGGGAAAAATATTCATCCGCGCTCCAAGCATTGAATTCCTACACCACCAACTGCAGCTTGGCGGTCCGATGATGGGAGTGGGCGGATTTGGAATAAGTATTGGAATAGTTTGAAGTAGGGGAGAACTCCAAGGAAAGCCTCACACAAATGGATGAAAAAGGCAATTTGCAGGATGGAGTTAGGGTTGAGATTCACTAACTCCCATTCGTAAAAGAAGAGAAGTCCTCCGAAAAAGGAACAGCAAGGGAGATCAAGACCGCAAAGGAAAAAAGTCTTGAAAACTAATTGTTGGGATTCATCTATTCCCCATGGAATCGGACTAGGGAAGGGACACTCCAATTTAGGATGGGCTGAGGAGGAAGATACCCATCTTTCACCGCCTCATTGAGGGATACTTCGGTGACCTTGCTGCTACCAAGGTCTTGGACACCGAAAGGAAGCCGATCACGAGAAACGGATGAAGAAGATGAGGCGACGGTGGTGGATTTCTTCTTACCCATCTTAAGAGATGGAAAAGGAAAGCTTGAGATTGGTTAATAGGGAAGGAGAGAGCAACGGTGAAAAGGAGAATGGTGAACACGTATGAGCTTTCGGGAGCAGAGTTGACCTAGGTCGACCTTTCGTTTTCTTTTATAGACACCGGGATGGGCCCGGGGCTGGAAAGTTATTGGGTCATATTGAATGGCCCGATGGATTTTTATTGTCGTAATTATGCAATTATGACCTAACGGCCATAAGGAAATTAATGATTTGCTATCTGCGTTAATTATGACTTAACGGTCATAAAAGTAAGCCGTCGTGCTTTTATGAGAATAAAAGGCGGTCCGAAATATGGAAAATTCTAGATGGAAATTAAAGCAATACTGAATTTTACAATTCAGTAGTATGAGAGAGTTAGATTTTACATAACTCGGTGATAAAGGATGCCTTAGGCTGTGGGTGCTAATCATCCGGCTGATTATAGGCTTTGGAGACTCGAGTCGTCTGTGAGAATATAGGGAATAAACTGGTCCGATCAACCAGAAATTTTGGCTCTTAGTGAAATTTCACTAAACGGATTATGAATTCGAAGCTGAATTAGGCGGTCTGTTATGTGAAAATGGTGAAAATGCACAGGAGATATGAAATTCTGAATGGAATGACCGGTCCGAAAAATATGTTCTTGGTAAAAATTTGCTAAGAGGAATGTGATTTGGTGGGAAATGATAAAGCATAGTCTCTCGAGAAAGACTCTTGCATTATTTGTGATTCCCAAATAATACAAGAGTCGGGGCTATACCTAATTAGGTGCACCTGATCGGTGCACCGTATTCAAAGAGCGGTCTATAGAGATTCTGGAAGAGGAAAAAGATGGAAACTGAAAGAAGCGGTTGCATATTGAAGAAAATAATGAAGAATCAACTAGTGGACTCTTGCATTATTTGAAAGAAGTTCAAATGATCCAAGAGTCGGGGCTATACTCAATTGGGTGCGCCTATTCGGCGCACCGTAAGAAGAATAAGCTATGATTACCTAATTAGGTGGTATGAAAGGTAAAAAACAATGATTTTTTCGGGCTTCTTTTAAAGCACCTGTGAAGAAAGAAGAACAAGTGCAACAGATTGGAGTTCTTTTTAATTTTACCATGAATAAAGACCAACATGTAGAAGACTCGGTTAGTTTTATTTAAGGTTAAATCAAAAATTACTCGGGGCTGCTTGTCGTATACTTGCCTTATGGGTATACGAGATGATGGAGGAATGGATACGCAGAGACATGGTGACAAATCAAGGAAGAGAAAGATGGTGACGATAGGTAACAGATCGGTCCTTGACCGGTCCGGGATAACGAAGATCCTGAATACCGGTATGGGAGCAAGGCGGACATTAAGACCGGTATACAATGACTTGAGGAGCAAGTTATGGAGTAATTTGTAGTCTGATTAGGACTCGAATCAGTAAAGAAAGTTAGAAATAGAACTCCATATATGTATTTCATGTAATCGATTAGGACTCGCATGTAACCCCAGCTCCCTCGGATATATAAGGCGGAGCGGGGCCCCCGAAAACTATCCGAGATCTTGCAATTAGCAAATCGCTAAAGGCAATACATAACATATAGGACGTAGGGTATTACTCTCAATTCGAGGGGCTCGAACCTGTCTAAAATCGTGTTTTCCTGTGTAATCCACGCTCGTGAGGGACCGGATAGTACTAGTGCCGAGTTTAAGACTCGACATTTGGCGCGCCAGGAAGGGGTCCCGGCGAGACATTTGGCGCGCCAGAAGGGGTCCCGGCGAGTTTTCAGCGAGTTCGATGGCCTCTTCGTTTGTCGTCGACTTCGAGTCCGGCTTCAAGATCCGCTTCGGATCCCTTGATTTTGAAGCTGATTTGGTCGGGAAACTGCTTTTGATGAATCCGACTCGTTGTCGGGCCGCAGCTTCGAAGCGCGATCACCCGCCACAATCGGTATTCCCGATTCGGAACTTGGCGGATCTCGACGCAGCTTTAGCGCGAATAATCGGACAGCTAGCATCCCGGATTGAAGTCCAATCTGTAGAGAAGAACCGCTCTAGCGAGTCCGTTGATGACTTCGAAGAAGAACGTCCAGCCTTCTTCCAATTGTTTATGATAGGACCAGTCATTCGTCAACTTACTCGGGAGGAAGCTGTTGAGGAAGCAGACAAGGATGGCGAGAGAAGAAGAAGATCGTCGGCGCCGTGAAGAAGAAGAAGTGGCTGGAGATGAACAACCTCCACGACCCTCGCTTGCAAACCCACGCGCGAGATGCTGCCGATCGAGCCGGAGGAAGCGCTCCAGCGATCGCCCTCTCGCCACGGGTCCGTTGCCGGACCGATCCGAAGATACGGAAGAAGCGTCCTCTTCGAGCGGAGCCTTAGATTTAAGCTCCATGGAAGTGGAATTGAACGGCGCTCGGGTCTTCACTTCGCCGATCCACAATATTGTGGGAGTGAAACAGATCCTCGAGACAATACCGGAAGAAGTTTTTAATACGACACCGGGGTTGCGACGCGCTATGAATTTAGTAGACGTGGCTGCTCCGCAAACCAATCAACTCATCCATGACCGATCGGAATCTTCAAGCCGCTCGCGTTCTCGCTCGGAGCGGCCTGCAAGAGCTCGGTCCGAAGGAGCTTCCTCCGGCGGAAGGCCCGGCCTGGACACACCCCGATTGCGGATGCGCATGAACGAGCTCCGGACCAAGATTTGCGTGTACCGCTTAATGGCAACCGGGACATCCGTAACGTCCTCATTGATCGCCATGCGAGAGAGAGCGACGATGAATAATGATGATCGGGGCGGTTCGGGAGATAGGTATCAAGATGACCGCTATTACGACTATTCTGATGATGACAGGGATCGCAACTACCGGCATTACCCTCGTAGACGTTCCCCTTCGCCGGTCCTGGACCGGTCCGGAGGACGATGAATACTCGTGATTCCTGCTTTTACGAGGGATTTAAGCATTTGCAAATACCCTAGGGGATTTAAGCCCGGGGCCATTAATAAGTATGATGGTAAAGTACCTCCTGCCGAATGGCCGTGCATGTACACCACCGCTATCCGGTCAGTAGGAGGGGATACATTTGTGCTAGCTAACTACCTCCCCATGTGCATGGAGCAGGCTGGACGCTTATGGTTGCAATCCTTACCCGAGAAATCTATTTCTTCTTGGGGCGCTCTCACCAAAAAGTTCGTAGAGAACTTCCAAGCGACTTGTGAGAAGCCAGGGAATTACTTCGACCTCAACAGTCGAGCGGAAACCCGACGAGACCCTCACCGACTTCATTAGGCGTTTCTGCAATAAGAAGGCCTTAATCCCCAATGTTCCCGACCAGCAAGTAATTGCTGCGTTTCAAGCCGGTGTCCGAAGTGAAGCTTTGGTTCACAAGATTGGAAGGCGGAATCGGAACCTTACCATGACGGCGTCGAGTGCTTCAAGATAGCAGATGACTATGCTCGCTGGTGAATCAAACGTGGTCAATTTGCACGGGAACAAAGGAAAGGAGCCGAAGCATGATCAAGGCAACCGATCTGGATCCAAGAACAACAACAAGCACAAGGCTAATCACCTTGTTGCAGCTGTCGACCGATCTCATGGAGGAGACCGGCCGCCACCTCCCAAGAGAGGTCCGAGAGAATGATTGTCGTTTGAAACACTTCTAGAAGGCCCTTGCATGATTCATAATGGAAATCATAAAGCCAAAGAGTGCTTCCTGTTAAGGCCGTTCCCTCAATTCGCCCTACAGGTCGCACCTCGATCCGCTTATCGGAATCGGAAGGATGACAAGGGCAAACACGAGAGAACATGATGACAATGGGGATGATGAAGGCTTTCAAGAACCAGCGCGAGAGGTGAACATGATCTTTGGAGGCCCGGATGCTTACGAATCAAAGAGAAAGCAAAAGTTGGCGTTCCGAGAGGTCAATGCTGTTGCTCCTGCTACACCGGAGTACCTGCGATGGTCGAAGTACCCATTACCTTCAGCAGAGCTGATCATCCCGAGGCATTACCAAAAGCTGGTAGATATCCGCTCATCTTGGCCCCCATTGTTCACAAGGTGCGGTTGAAGAGGACTTTCATTGATGGCGGAAGTTGCCTGGATATTTTGTTCGCCAAAACTCTGCCCGAGCTTGGCCTTTCTTTAGCTGATCCGGAGCGCAACGTTTCACCGTTTCATGGTATAATACCTGGACGGAACAGCTATCCTTTGGGGCAGATTTCCTCGCCGGTGATCTTCGGGACAAAGGAGAACTACAGGAGGGAGAACATTATCTTCCAGGTAGCTGATATTGATTCAGCTTATCATGCGATACTTGGAAGGCTAGCTTTGGCAAAGTTTATGGCCATCCCGAATTATCAATATATGATGCTGAAGATGCCAGGACCAAACGGAGTTTTGTCGTTTCGAGGTGACATCAAGACCGCTTATACTTGTGAGGTACAGGCTGAAGGCTGCGCGTGCCGTGGTTGCTGTAGCCGAGGCTGCCGCCGCTGCCTTGCGCCGGGAGGAGGACGATGAGGAGGTGCTGGACGCGCCGCGGGACCTTCATAGGAACCGTCGGGCGTCTCCATCCCCTGTCCGACACCACGGCCGTCCGGCGCGTCATCGGGAGTCCGGCGGGAGCACACCGTGGCCCATGCTCACGAAAACGAACTACAATGACCGGAGCTTATTGATGAAGGTGAAATTGCAGGCACGTCGGCTGTGGGACGTCGTCGCCTACGGGGATGTCGAGTTCCACGAGGATCGGGCTGGCGCTCGACGCGCTCCTGGCCTCTCGTCCCACCGGAGATGGATTCCATCGCCGCGTCACGCATCGGTGTTGTCGAGTCTTAATGTCGGCATTAGAACTACCCGGTCCCTTACGAGCATAGAATTCGATGGTGCAACACACGGAACACACAAGAACACAAAATTTTAGACAGGTTCAGTGCCCCTCGAATCGAGAGTAATACCCTACGTCCCGTATGTTATGTATTGCATTTAGCGATTTGCTAATTACAAGATCTCCAAGTGTCGGAACTTGTCCTAACTCGTGAGAACTTATGAGAACTCGTGCTTCTAGGGGTCCCTGCTCCGCCTTATATGTTCGGGGAGGCAAGGTTACATGTAGAATCCTAGTCGGATACAATATCTACATACTTAGAAACTCTATCTCTTAGCTTCCTTATCAATTCGAGTCCTACTCGGTCGGTCTTGTACTTTCCTTAAGGATTAATCCAGTCTTGTTGTCCGCCTCTGTTTCCATACCGGTCTTATGGAACCTTCTGGAATCCTATACCGGTCGGACACCACTCGTAGGCCCGCCCCACCGGTCTTATGTCTTCAATATGCTACCATGTCCTTGATAAATCATTCTTGTGATCAATGTATACCCGTAAGGTAAGTCTACGACAACGAGCTCCCGAGTAATTTTTGATTTGACATTGAATAAGACAGACCAGTCTGCTTCATGTTGGTCTCGATTCCAATGTTAAATTAAAAAGAACTCCAATCTTCTGCAATACTTCTTCTTTCTTCAAGATGCTTCAAAAAGCCAAAAATTGGTATTTTATCCTCCATACCACCTAATTAGGTGTGCGAAAACAAAATTATTTTTCTTCCTCCATACCACTAGTTGATTCTTCATTATTTCCTTCAATATGTAATCTCTCCAGACCACTCCTTTCAATTTCCATTATTTTCCACGTTCCGAGATCTCTGCAGACCGCTCTTGAACACGGTGCACCGGTCAGGTGCACCTAATTAGGTATAGCCCCGACTCTTGTATCATTTGAGGATCGCAAATAATGCAATAGTCTTTCTTGAGAGACTATGCTTTATTATTTTCCATCAAATCACATTCCTCTCAGCAATTTCTTCCAAAAACATATTTTTCGGACGTGTCATACCGGTCAGAATTTCATATCTCCCGGAGATTCACACCAGTTTGACATAACATAGCGCCTAAATCAGCCTGAACTCATAAACCGCTTAGTGAAATTTCACTAAGAACCAAAATTCTGGTTGATCGGACCAGCTTTCCCAATTATCTTACATCGACTCGAGTCTCCAAGGCCTATAATCAGCCGAATGATTAACACCTGTGGCCTAAGGCATCCAATTTCACAATACTTAGTTAGGCAAGACCCAATTGTCTTCGATCTAACCAGTCTCATTATTCAATTTCCTCAAACAATCCAATTTGATATTCCAATGTTATCGCGATCGGGCACTCCATACCTCGGACCGCTCAAACATTTGCAAAATAGCCCCGTGATTATTCAAATCACGTAGACCATTCCTCTCGTAACTCTTAACATCTTCCGCCAAGAACATACTTTTCGACCGGTCCAGACAAGTGTCAAATCTCATACTCCCGGTAGTTCGCATCGGTCATAACTCGATATTCCGTTTATCGAATATTGCTCAAATCCAAATTTCTGATCGATCAAATCGATCGCCAAAATTCACACAATAAACTCGAATTTTTCACACCTATTATCAGCCGAATGATTAACACCCAGGGCCTAAGGTTAACCAATCATGTCGACATGACAGCCTTCAACCCCATCGGTTTGTTATATAAATCACTCCGTAAATCATATATTCTGGGCTAAAAATGCTTAACTGACCGAGCGTCGAACACTCGGACCGGTCATCACAATTGCCAAAAGAGCCCCCATGATTATCCAAATCACATGGACTTCTCCTCCGTCACCGCACCCAAGACCGGAAGCACCATTACATCAAGCGGAGCCGAGGCCTAATTTCTAGTCCATTGTATCCGTAAAAACAATTTAAAAAGTACATAAATGTGATCATATGTAAATAAATACTCCAATGTTTTATTTACTGCAAATTTCAAATTATTTCTAGATTCTTGACCGGTATTTATATGTTTTCCTTACTTCAACATATAAGATTTTCTCCTTTCGCACAAACTGCTGTGGTCCGGATTAATCATTATATGCCTAATATAATTTCAACTTTAATAACCGGTCACTCCAACTTCAAAAGACTTAAATTTTACCATCCTGTTTCAACCAATCAAGTCTATAACCAAGCAACTATGGTTAATTTAACACAAACCAACTATGGCATGACCACTCGCTCTAATCAAGACTCGGATATAGCTCATAGCGGCGGTCTACTTAACAAAATCGTGCCATATAGAAAAAATGACCGGTCTTAGAACTCAGGATCACAAATTATTAATTGACCGCTCTCAAAAAGCAGCCCCGTGGTATGGTATATTAATTCAAAATTAAGATTCCAAGATAAATAAAACCATGCAGATACGCAAAGATTGACATATTTCATATTATCAAAAAGCTATCATGAGTATCACATTATATAAGTTTAAATACAAAAACTTAAAAAGCGACTTAGTTGGGCGTAGCTCCGAGCCCGAGCCAAAGATGATGTAGCCGACCGATGAGTAGTTTGACAATCGCGCTCGACTCAAGACAACATCTCCATGTAGCAGCAATGCTTAAAATCAAAATTAACGGCCGTTGTATATGGTTAAATGCGACGTAATCAATTAAAACCGAAGATCAGCAACCGCGCTAATGCTCAAGACCGCGTCCAAGCAGCAGCGGCGCTCCAAGTTGAGCTGGACGACCGATGAAAGCTGTTGAAGACGGCGCGATCGGTCGAAACTAGAGGTTAGCAGCCGCGCTAATGCTCAAGACCGCGTCCGAGCAGCAGCGGCGCTCCAAGTCGAAGTATATGACCGATGAAAGCTGTTGAAGACGGCACAACCGATCGAAACCGGAGGTTAGCAGCTGCGCTAATGCTCAAGACCGCGTCCGAGTAGCAGCGGCGCTCCAAGTCGAAGGAGATGACCGATGAAAGCCGTTGAAGACGATGCGACCGGTCGAAACCGAAGATTGGCTGCCGCGCTAATGCTCAAGACCGCGTCCGAGCAGTAGCGGCGCTCCAAATCGAAGCCGACAACCGATGAAACCTGTTGAAGACGGCGCGACCGGTCGAAACTAAAGATTGGCAGCCGTGCTAATGCTCAAGACCGCGTCCGAGCCGCAGCGACACTCCAAATAGAAGCCGACGACCGATGAAAGCTGTTGAAATTATCGTCGTGGCGTCGGTCATCGCTCGGCGGCGTTGATCTTCGTCGTCACAAGACGGCGATCATCGCACCGGTCGCCGTCGTCGTCGCGGCAGCAGCTCGTCATCCTGCACTCGGCCGTCGCCGTCGTCACGGCAGCGATCGTCGTCCTACGACAGAGCTCGTCGTCGTCGTCGCGGCGACGATTTTCGTCCTGCACCGGTCATCGCTCCGCGACACCGTCGTCGTCGCGGTGGCGATCGTCGTCTCGCGACACCGCTCGTCGTCGTCGTCGTGGTGGCGATCGTCATTCTCGCGACACCACTCGTCGTCGTGGAGTGAAGTCGAGAAACCCGAAGCAGATCTTGAAGCTTGTAATGAAGTCGAAAGTAGAAGCCATCGAACTCGCTGGGAACTCGCCGGACCCCTACCTAGCGCGCCAAATGTCGAGTCTTAATCTCGGCATTAGAACTACCCGGTCCCTTACGAGCATGGAATTCGATGGTGCAACACAAGGAACACACAAGAACACGAAATTTTAGACAGGTTCAAGGCCCCTCGAATCGAGAGTAATACCCTACGTCCCGTATGTTATGTATTGCATTTAGCGATTTGCTAATTGCAAGATCTCCGAGTGTCGGAACTTGTCCTAACTCGTGAGAACTTATGAGAACTCGTGCTTCTAGGGGTCCCTGCCCCCGCCTTATATGTCCGGGGAGGCAAGGTTACATGTAGAATCCTAGTCGGATACAATATCTACATACTTAGAAACTCTATCTCTTAGCTTCCTTATCAATTTAGAGTCCTACTCGGTCGGTCTTGTACTTTCCTTAAGGATTAATCCAATCTTGTTGTCCGCCTTTGTTTCCATACCGGTCTTATGGAACCTTCCGGAATCCTATACCGGTCGGACACCACTCGTAGGCCCGCCCCACCGGTCTTATCTCTTCAATATGCTACCATGTCCTTGATAAATCATTCTTGTGATCAATCTATACCCGTAAGGTAAGTCTATGACAAGCGTCGACCACTCGCGGAGGGCCTCTCTGCAAAGGCTACGTCGGGTGTGAGACCGCCTCGGCTTCAAGCCCGAGGAGGACATCGATGACTTCGCGCTCCGCCTCAACGGCCTAGTGTAGCAGCTAGCAAGGCACGGCGATGGCGACATCAACGAGCGGAAGGCGGTCGAGAAGCTTCTCCGTGTCGTCCCCTCCAAGTACACACAAATCGCTCCGTCGATACGGCACCCTCTTGGATCTCTCGACTCGTCGATTGAGGACGCGACGGGTCGGTTCAAGGCCGTCGACGGTTGGGACGAGGTGCCCTCCGCCGACCCCATTTCCATTGGCGGCAAGATGCTCTACACCGAGGAGCGATGGCTCGCGCGCCAAAAGGAAAGACGGCGGCTTGAGGGCGGAACCGTGGTCAAGGACCGACGTCAACAACCACGCAGGAAGGACAAGTCCAGCAACGGTGGCTCGCTAGGTAGGACAACGGTGGTGTCGGCGGCCGTGGTACCGGTGGCGGCGGAGAACGCAAGGCGACCCGTGATGACCAGGTGCCTCAATTTCGGCCGCGCGGGCACTAGGCCAAGGACCGCAGGCAGCCCAAGCGTGGTGCTCGCTCATCCGGCCCAAGCGGATGATGATCATGAACCATCATCGCTTTCGGCCCACGTGAGCCTAGAGTTTTAGCCCACGCGGGAGGGTTTTGATGCAACCCTAGCCTCCCCGCCTCCGGCTCCACGCCACCACCCGCTCCATCCGGCTCCGCGTTGCTCCACCTCAACGAGCCGCATGCACGCGTCTACCTCGACACCGACTCCGGTGGTGACAAGCTTGAAGGATGGTACCTCGACAGCGAGCGCCACCCACCACATGACCGATCGCCTCGAGCACTTCTCCGACCTAGATCACGGCGTTCAAGGCTCCGTCAAGTTCGGCGATGAGTCCACGGTCGAGATCCGCGGCGTGGGCTCCGTTCTATTCCGAGGCCAAAACCGGTGAGCACAAGCTGCTCCATGGAGTCTACTACATCCCGGCCCTGCAGAACTCCATCATTAGCCTCGGCCGGCTCGACAAAGGTGGCGCGAAGGTGGTGATTGACCAAGGGGTGCTCCGGATATGGGACTCGCAAAGCCGTCTCCTCGTCAAGGTCAACCGTGGGAGCGACATGCTCTACATCCTCCGCACGAGGGTCACCCCACCGGTCCGCCTCGCCGCTCGACACGATGATGATTCCCGGCGCCGGCATGAGTGGTACGGCCACCTCCACTTCGACGCACTAGGCAAGCTCGGGCGTGAGGAAATGGTACGAGGGATGCCGCGGATTGACCACGTCGAGCAGCTCGCGACACCTGCGTGATGACCAAGCTCAATCCGCGTCCTTTTCCCCGTGAGGCCAAATACCTCGCGGAAAATCCATCGGAGCTCGTTCACGGTGATCTTTGCGGCCCCATCACGCCGGCAACACCCGGAGGACGGCGCTTCTTCCTGCTGCTTGTGGATGACGCCTCACGGTACATGTGGATCGTCCTTCTCCCGACGAGTACAAGCAACAGCAGAGAAGGAGTGTGGCCACAAGCTCCGAGTGTTGTGCACCGACAATGGCGGTGAGTTCACCGTAACCAAGTTCGTTGCTTATTGCATGGACGAAGGGGTCCAGCGGCACTACTCCGCACCGTACTCGCCGCAGCGAGAACGGCATCGTCAAGCGCCGCAACCAAACCGTGGTCGCCACCGCCGGTGCTCCCGCTCAAGCAACACGGCATGACGGCACGGTTCTAGGGTGAGGCCGTGATGACCGCGGTACATTTGTTGAACCGATCACCGACCAAGGGCATGGAGGGCAAAACCCCATACGAGGCCTAGCATGGGCGCACGCCGGCGGTCGGACACCTGCGAACGTTCGGCTGCTCGGCGTACGTGAAGGAGCTCAACCGCGTCAACAAGCCGGACGGCCGGAGCATGCCCGGCGTCTTCATCGGCTACACCGAGGGTGCCAAGGTCTACCGCATCCTCGACCCGGTGACCCGACGCGTGCGCACATCGCGCGATGTTGTGTTCGATGAAGGGCGCGGCTGGGACTGGACCAAGGACACCGGCCGTGGCTCGGCGGTGACATCAAGCGACTTCACCGTCGAGTACTTGCAGCTTGCGGGAGCCGGGGAGCTGGCGGACACTCATCGTCATCAATCTCACATGCGCCGTCGACACCGATCATGAGCCAGGGCACCGCTTCAAGCTCAACATCGTGCTCTACCACACCACCGGCCACACCGGTAGCTGATCCGAGCACCGGTGGCATGTGCGCTCCCGTCCTAGCGACGCCATTGGAGAATGATGAGGACCGCATCGACGCTGCGCACAATGACACTCCTCTCCGCTACACCACCATGAGCGACATCCTCGACGAGCAGCCGGCACCCGGGTTCGTGCAGCGGAACATCAACGCCGAGCTACACTCGACGCACACCGGTGAGCCTTGCTCATTCGCGGAAGATAAAGGTGATGTGGCCCGGCACGCGGCAATGCAACAGGAGATGGACTCCATCGAGCGGAACCGCACGTGGGAACTCGTTGACCTGCTGGCTGGCCATCGCCCAATCACTCGAAATGGGTGTTCAAGCTCAAGAAGAATGAGGCGGGGAGGTGGTCAAGCACAAGGCACGGCTTGTCACACGCGGTTTCGTCCGAGCAAGAAGGGATCGACTACGACGACGCGTTTGCACCGTGGCCCGCATCGAGTCCATGCACATCCTCCTCGCCCTTGCTGCCCGGGAGGGGTGGCGCGTCCACCACATGGACGTCAAGTCGACGTTCCTCAACGGCGACCCGAAGGAGGAGGTGTACGTGCGACGACCACCCGGATTTGTCATTGCCGGCCAATAGAACAATGTTCCGCAGCTGCGCAAGGCACTCTACGGTCTGCGACAAGCCCCGCGTGCGTGGAACGCTAAGCTGGACAGCACGCTCAAGGAGATGGGCTTCCAGCAGAGCACACACGAGGCGGTGGTATACCGGTGTGGCCACGGCTGCTCCGTTCTGCCGGTGGGCGTCTACGTCAATGACCTCGTCATCACCGGCACCAAGGAAGAAGAAGTGAAGGCATTCAAGGCGCAAATGAGGGCCACCTTCCGGATGAGTGACCTCGGCCTTCTTACCTTCTACCTTGGCATCGAAGTTTGGCAGGACAACGCCGGCATCTCGCTTCGCCAAGCTCGCTACGCCAAGCACTTTGTTGAGTTCGGCGGCCTATCCGGATGCAATCCAGCCCACACTCCAATGGAGGAGCGGCTCAAGCTACGTCGTTATAGTGAGGCAGAGGAAGTGGACCCGACAAAGTATCCGCGCATCGTCGGTAGCTTGTGCTACTTGGTTCACACCCGAGCGAACTTGGCGTTCGCCGTCGGGTATGTGAGCCGGTTCGTGGAACGGCCAACAACCGAGCACCAGCAAGCTGTCAAGTGTATCCTGCGCTACATCGCAGGCACTTACGACTATGGTCTACACTACTCGAAGAACCCCGGTGCTGCACACTTCATCGGATATTGTGACAGGTGACCTCGTCGGCGACATCGACATGAGCAAGAGCACGAGCGGCACGTTGTTCTTCCTCGGAAATTGTCCTGTCAGCCGGCAATCACTCAAGCAACGAGTGGTGGCGCTCTCAAGCTGTGAAGCGAGTACATCGCCGCCACCTCGGCCGCCACACGAGCACTCGGCTAGCTCGGCTATTGGGCGAATTACTCGGCAAGAGGCCCGAAGCGGTCGAGCTTAGGGTAGATAGCAAATCTGCCCTCGCACCGGCCAAGAACCCTGTCTTCCATGAGAGAAGCAAGCATATCCGCATCAAGTACCACTTCATCAGGAGCTGCTTGGAAGAGGGGAGCGTCAAGGCTAGCTACATCAATACCGTGGACCAGCTTGCTGACATCCTCACCAAGTCCCTCGGGCGAGTGAAATTTTTGAACCGAGAACTCGCTTCGGTCTGGTTCAGCACAAGTCGGAGACAACACACAAGGCTTAGGGGGAGATTGATAGATAAGCTTGTGTGAGGGTTACAAACAATAGGGCTGACCACAACCATTTTGTTTCTTACTATCCTTTGGTTGTTGGTCCATTTAGTTTCTTAGTATCTTTTGCTTTTGGTTGGTTGTTACACTAGCCACTTTATTTCTTACTATCCTTTGTTTTTTGTTGGTTGTTACAACCCTAACTTTGCCTATATAAAGGGACCAATGCAGCAGCTATAAGCACTGCAATCATTCACAACTCTAAGTTTTCAGCTTGTGTTCTAGTTCTTAGTTCCAACAACTGGCATGTCTAGGAAGCTCGAAAAAGGAACCCTAACCTGTATGTTGGAAACAAAAGGAATGAAATGACTCATAAGTTTTAAATGTATTTTTTTGATTTGTTATCAAGTAATGATATATGTACATACAAAGGCTGAAGGCCTACCACTACGTGGGTCCTCAGCTATCGGCTTATCAGAATCTTTTGTTCCAGGAATGATAAAGAGTCAGGAATGAGTGCACACCTTAGGAAGTCACCAGCTCAAAGCATTGATGTGACTCTCCTTGTATACAAAGCAGTTGGCTCACCATACAAAGCCTTTGGGTCACAAATCAAAGCGACCAACAGAAATAAGCTTATGAATCTTTTGTTGCACTCATAGGATTCATCAATAACAGCCCATCTTTGCCGCAGGCCCAAATAGTTGAACATATATCTTCCTTTTCCAACAACCAAAGAAACGGTACAAAAGGAATTATACGGTCAAATGTCACCTGTCTTATTTGCTTCTCATCCAACAAATACTGCAAAGGAGAATGCAATCTGAAATATTGTCAAATTGTATGGAGTCAAAGTCAAGAGTACATAATGCTTGTGCCATAGATCGTCTATAAAAGCAAAATCTCACTACGAATGAGTTTATTTGAATGGTGAATGTGTCCCTTAAGCAAAACTTATTTACTACATGAACCCTAATAAGTTTGATTTTAGCATTGCCACTGTTTTGGACAACGTGCAGTTTCAAGTTAAATGGCAATGGTCTATTTGCGAGTGATTAATTATTTAGGGACACAACAGGTTCATGCAAGCAATAACAAATAAACATGAGAATTTCTGTGCAACTATTATACTTATTTCAAAGTACACCAGTTGCATGGCAAAGGAAGTATTATATTCCTTGTACATAGCTGGTGATTTTTTTAGAGCAAATGAAGACAATATCTATTTGCTTGATCTGCACATGCTACATGTAATAGTAACAAAGTTACTTTCAAGAACACTGAATATGATAACTGCAATAGGTATAAGTATGTCTGAATTTTTTAAGACCAAGAAAATAGTGCTGTTGGAAGTTTGAGCGGTTGGTTTTCATTAGCAAACATGGAGATACAGAGAAACATTACCAGGTCAATAAAAACTGATGATGAATGCGACTACGATGTGACTCTTGGTTGGTGTACTTCATGTTACCTGGCAATGAAGTGTCTCAGAGAAAAGGGAACTTTTGCTAATTATGTTTGGGCATTTGCCTGTGGCATGGGACATGGAAAACTTGCAGATCACATATGTGTGCTGATGGAGAACTTGGTATAGAGATCAGATGCTATACGGAAAAGTTGATGGACGTTCTCAAACTGCAGATCATAGATGTTTGCTGATGGTGAACTTTGGTATAGCAACCAGATGCCTATGTTCATCCATGGCGCCATCCCGTTCGTGAAGTGTAACAGATGTCCAGAATGTAAAGTACCGAATTCATGGTGTGTCCATGGCAGAATTTGGTGATTGGTGGCAGAATTGGACACGGATGTTCCAGGTGAAAGCATAGCTAGAATTCCTTCCATGAACGCTTGTGGATGCAAGTACTCCGTTGCAGATGACATGATCCCTGATGGTTCACGTACGGTCGCGGTGAGAGAGACATGAGTTCTCACGGCTCTTTGCAGCCTAGGACAGCGCATCTATGGGAGGGATCACCGGCAAACAGGCTTTTATATTTTGTGGCATCGATTAGAATAGAATAATACAGGTAGCGCAGCATACAAAATGTCAAAGGGTATTTAGTATAATTTTTTTAATGGCAATGATAGGTAATTTACTAATTTTTGTTTCTTTTTTCCCGGTAATTTCTAAGCCTTGAGAACACATATAATAAATTAAAGGCTTTAGAGCTTGCTTTTTTGAGCAATGGCATTCGGTGCTTTCTCTGCGTACGATACCCATATCCACTACAACAATGTTATTAATTTAGATGGTATTATATTATCAAGTCATGTTCCACACCGAAACATGAGAACTAATCTATAGTAAAGAAGATATTGTTCTTGGAATACCATTTGCCACCATCATATAGTTAACCTACCCTTGTCATCTATTTATCTAAGGTCCACTCTGACAGCATGCATAGTCATTACTCATTAGATTAAGAACAGACCAGCCATTTAAACGAAAAAGTGTGTGCCCACTTCAAATATTTACAGTTTTTTTACTGCATATGCCTTTATGCTCTCATTGCAAGGCTCATGTGCAGGTCCGGCCGTGAAAGTTTTAATAAGATCTAGATGATAAAATATGCCATAATAGTTTATGGGCCTCAATGCATTTCATTATATTTTATAAGGGAATTGCTGTAGAGCCAACCCGAATGTCTAACTCTATTCCGTCTGGATGAATATATGGTAATCAATTGTTTCAATTTCCAAATGATGATATATAGTTTCTATAATAGCTTGAGTTGTACATGAGTAGGACAATCGGGTTGGACCTATAGCGGTACTCATTTTATAATTGATATGGTAGATATCAGTAATTTAGAAAACAAATAAAAGTTTATTCAACGTTATTTTTATATAGTACTTTGATACTTCTTTAGGAACAGGATAGGTTGAATGGTTTATCATTCTCATGAATTGATCGTCACTTCTTCACACTTTTTTATCGAAAAAATTCCGAACTTCATTTCTGGTCCATGCATGTTTATTCACTACTGGAAAACAGCCCTGCAATAGCGGGCGTTTTGGCCCTGCAATAGCGGGCATTCCGGGCGCTATTACGCACACGTTATTGCAGGGTCGGACCAACAATAGCGCCCACGACCGCCCGCTATTGCAGGAAACCCTGCAATAGCGGGCAGGGTGATGTCATCCGCCCGCTATTGCAGGCAACCCATCAATAGCGGGCAGCTGACATCAGCTTGACTGCTATTGAAGGGTCACCCTACAATAGCGGACAAATGACATCACGAAGGCCGATATTGCTGTGTGACCCTTCAATAACGGGCGAGATGACATCACCGTGTCCGATTTTGCTCGTGGTTTTGCCAATAACGTGCACGATGATGTCATCTGCCCGATATTGCTGGCCTAGACAGACAATATGGTCTAGTGACATCATCGTGTCCGATATTACTAGCATTTTTCGAACTGAAACAATTATTGCTATTTGTTTTATTTTCCAGGTGACAAATTCAAATATTTTTACAGAACTGAAAATACATTCATACTATATATGCAAGACCATAGAAATAATCATTAAAGCATTTATATGTACATACGACATAGATGTCATCCATTTTACAATATCCACATACATATACATCATGTTTCTAATACACAATATTCATCCATCAAAACACAACTAAATTATAATTTATCCGACCACTTCGGCTCAAGTGCCTTCAATCTCTGCTCCTCTGTCTTTGAATTTTGCACAATTGCATCTTGGTGGCCCTTTTGACCGCTGTAGCTATACAAGTCTTCATGCATTGCAACATCACTTAGAGGATCAAAATACTTGCCTCTTTCATTACAGAACTCACGAATCATGAAGCGGAGGATTTTGGCTGCAATGAGCTCGAGCGTGCTTTCTTCTAAGTAGGAACCTGTTTTTGGCTTTTCATGGCGTTGCTGTCACAAATAAATTATGGAATTAATACATGTTTGTTAAGTAATATAAAACTAATATACTAATTCAAAAAAAAAACACACTAAATAATTACATCTTTCCATGGGGCCGGTTCTTCCGTAGGGAATGTAGTATATTCCCCATTTCCGACGCTTATGTATTTGCACACATAGTAGCCACAGGTCACGGTCCCAGGACGCTGTTTTGAACACTTTACAAAACAAAGAAATGGTTAAGTTACTTTACAAATAGAGACATTAATTAATTGAATAAAAGAAATGACCATGACATGAGATAATAGTACCGGATAATGCGTTTTGTATCCAAGGTTGGTCCGTTTGGGATGAGGGTCACCACCAAGCTCAAGATAGTATTTATAGGCACTAATATAAAAAAGAAAATGAGCAACGAGCATAATGCAATCTATAAAAAATGATAGTTCATTGAATATCTAAAATTACCTATTAGTCCACGAAATCCTTATACCTCTTAGGATCATAATCCAAAGACTCAACCACCCAAACTCCCGCGAGTTTCGGATGTATCATGAAAGCAATCCAGTGGTCACTATAAAATATGTCATTATGTCATTATCTAAGTGAAATAATGATTTACATAAGAAGTAGCAGGTTACGAAAACTTACTCAAAGTTATACGGAGCCATAATGCATCGTCTCTCTTTCCATTCGTACATGCGTCTCCCAATGTAGGTTGCTATACATCTCCTTGCATCCTTAAACGCTTGGACATGTACTTGTTGCCTTCGGCCTTGGTCACCTTCTGTCCGACCAATAGGGGATGATTATCGGTAATCTTTGGATTCATAGCGCTTTGGCTAATGGCAGTTGGGTTTAGATATCCGACTTCATTTGAGGCACCGGAGTGATGACACATTCGAGCGATGAAAAAGGGTAGTCGGTTGAATTCATGTGCCATTAGCTTGGAAATATAATAAAGGTGGAAAACACTTACGGGCACCGGATCGTAACGAGAGTGGCATCCATGCGTTGGAGACGGTACAGAGCATGGATCTCCTCAAAAGGCACATTTAACTCAAAATATCCCTCTTGTCGAAAAACCTCTCCGGGGATCCTTGCCGCGATAACTTGGACACCCTTACTACATGCATTTAAGTACCATGGATAAAAGTACTTAAATATCCATGGCTTCTTTTTCAATACATCTGCTGGTAGTAGTGGCATGCCATGCTTATAGGTAGGGAAGTCTTCTTGTGTGAGATCCCAACCTCCTTCCGGGACGCTCGGAGGCGGAACAGGAACATGTGGGACCACTTCCTTATTCTCGCTCCTATATGCTTCCGCCACGCCTTTATGCCATGTTGCGACTGCATGCCAAGTCGTTAATATATCGGTAACTATATACATAGTCGTGAATTCATAAGTACTACAAAAGTGTACTTACTTATTTCCGCGCTAGATAACTCCTTCCTCGGAGGCGGAGGTGGAACAGGCTCGATCAAAGGTTCACCGTTATTAGGCGGGGTGGACGAGCTACGAATCGTCCTAGCCCCTTTGTCACGTGGTGTCGCTGGAGCCGGAGTCGATGTTGTTCGAAGGAGAGCTGTCTCATTCCCAACATCCGGACGAGGCGGCGTGGAGAAGCCATGTTCCGGAGGGATCTAGTCCTCATGCGTCGGAGAAGGCCGAGGTGAAGGTAGTGGCTCAAAAGAAATCTCGGGGTCAATGTAACATCCTGGCCCGGGGCTTAATAGGATTGATAGAATACTCATGTCAACAAGTTGCAACTTCTTTTCCGGAAGCTTATCTCTAAAGAACTCTAAGGTTAAGCGTGCTTGGCCCTGGAGCAATTTAGGGATGGGTGACCGACCGGGAAGTGATTCTCGGGTGTGCATGAGTGAGGACAAAGTGCGCAAAAAAGACTACCGTTGGTCCGTGGGGAAATATTGAGGGCCTATTAAGCTGCCGAGGGTAAGCGGGCCCGGGCCGGAGTGGAGGGACGTTACGGATGGTATCGGAGCCGACTCTCGCGGTTTCACGGGCGCGTGTGTTGCACGTGTGGAGGCATGGTGTGCATGGCTGATGTGGGTCCGGAGTGGTCACACAACATGGCACATGCGCCGGCGATGGACACATAGACGTGGCCAAGAGAGGAAGTTCCTGGCTCGGGGTTGACCGACGAGGACGTCGGTCCTCTAAGGGGTGAGTGTGTAACATCCTGGCCCGGGGCTTAATAGGATTGATAGAATACTCATGTCAACAAGTTGCAACTTCTTTTCCGGAAGCTTATCTCTAAAGAACTCTAAGGTTAAGCGTGCTTGGCCCGGAGCAATTTAGGTATGGGTGACCGACCGGGAAGTGATTCCCGGGTGTGCATGAGTGAGGACAAAGTGCGCAGAAAAGACTACTCGTTGGTCCGTGGGGAAATCTTGAGGGTCTATTAAGCTGCCAGGGGTAAGCGGGCCCGGGCCGGAGTGGAGGGACGTTACGGTCAACCGGTGCTTCTTGAGTAGGAGAAGGCGTAGGTACGAGCGAAGAATGCGCTAGAAGAACGACGATCTCGCGTCGAAGCCAAAGGATGATATGATTAATCGCATCCTCGAGTGTCTCAATACCATCATCCTCCTCCGGATAATCAAGGTCACAAGCAAGATAGTTGTCCCGAACCTTGATAACTTGGACTCTAGCACACTCCTCCGGAATTGGTACATCGTTAAATGTACATCCAGGGATCGCAATGCCCTCTGCTACCTTGACGGTCTTCCCTCTCTTTCCGAGCGTCATGTGCAGCTCACAAGGTGTATTCTCCGTGATGTCATCCACAGGGTACCCGGTGGCATCGAGCGCAGAGCCATGATCGCTTGGAGGCCGAGCATACGGACTTGGGTTGTCAATGTTGAGTTGAAATTTCGGTACCACGATAGGTTGCATGACAGCTTGAGGATTATTCTTCATGAATTCATATAAGTTTTTTACCCACCATTCATGATCGATACCCTGTTGCTCTCGTGTCCCACACCTACTACATTCTTCACTTGTGGCAGCAGACGACACTTCTTTCAATCGTGCCGGTGAAGAGACCCTCTTGTACGACCCCGATGTTCATCGGTCCCGATGGCAACAGATCAACTCATCTGTCCGTGGATTGAGAGTACCTTCCTTCCGTTGGGCGGCTACTTGCTTTGCTTTTTGCAAGACTTCGAGTAACCCCGAGCTTTTCGGCACCAGCTGCACATCAGCAGTGGACTTTGAACGCCCAAGCACCCAATTTCGGGTTCGTTCACTACATCCTTCTAACGGGTCCGGGATTCCAGCTTGTCGGCGTTGTTCTTTCATACTCCTCCATTTCTTCACTTTAGCCTTGTATCCTCCTCGGTCCTAGATTAGGACGCAACTTGTTCTTTCTACTCAAGTTTGGAAAATCTCACTCTTCTTTTTAGCATCGTCGGAGGAGACTTTCTCGACGAACGAGTTCCAATCATTAGGCGTGATAAATCCGTACTTCAGGAACGGTGTGAGACCCTTCCGGACAAACTTCGTATTAAGGGTTGTCCTGAATGTCCTTAGGCACCTCCCCATGGTTTTCGGAGTAGCATTTTTGGCCCGCTCGGAGACTTCGGGTGGAAAAATGTAGGTTCTACTCAAGTTCTCCCATAACGTGTCCTTTTCACTCGGTTGGCACGTCAAGCCAGCTATCGTACTTAATGTTGATTGCGGTTCGAACTAATACACCGCAATCATTGTGCCGGTTCGCATTGACGCCTTGAGGCTCAACCGGAGCCCCATCCTTGTCTATTGTCGTAACGGCTTGAACGGCAGTATGCAGCTTGTTTGTATTTCTTTGCCCTTTTTTCCGTCTTTCTACGAGTGGACGCTGTTGCAGCAACGGCCTCTTAATTAAACAATAATTATTGTCCATGAAATATGATTTTGACGATGCGATACCTCATCATCTACGTCATCGTTTGGGTTGTAATCGGGGTCAGGTTGCTCAACCCGTTGCCTTTTACCGCAAGGAATCTCGAGAGGAGAAGGTTCCTCAAACGATGTTGAATGATCGGAACCGTTAGCTGATTCATGCGCCCACACGGGGCTCGAACAGGTTCAGCTTCTTTGCCTTGATCCATTGTTAAGCTTGCTAAAAGAGAAAAATAGATACGCATATTGTTAAGCTTCTTTACGTTGATAACACGTAAGAATATCGCTACAAAAGTGTTTAAAAAGGCCGTCAATTAACGGCTCTCACTATTTAAAATGTCCATCAATTATTGGTAGAGACAATTAAAAGAAAAAAAAAAGAAAGAAGGGATAGCATCGGAATCATATAGTAGAGGAGGTAGACGAGATAGAAGGACATACAATGTAGAACAGTTTCATAAGAAATGCGAGTGCACACTATGCAATGCATACCACAATTTATACACCTCGAGGTAAACAGGTCGGGATACTTGGGTATCCTCCGTAACATCAAATATAATGTGTCATACACATCACAAAGATAATCCGGAGAATACCCAAGCATCCGACCATGTCTACCTAAGGTCGTACGAGTTGCGGTATGTCTTGCATTTTATTGTACCAACCTTCCTAATGAAACACACCCTACATTCTACATTCTTCCACCCCATCTACCTCGTCTCCTATTAAAAGTCATCATCTGCCAAAAAGATGCTCTCGGTACGGGTTGCCGAATCAACGGCCATCCAACGCTATCATTAAGTTCATCGACTCGTATGGCAACTTGTTTCCAACATCCGAGGATGCGGTCCATGCTGCCACACTCATCTCACTTTGTCCTCTTTCATCATCGAGCATGGCTAGACCAAGGAGAGAGACAGAGAGAGAGAGTAAAGATAGGATAAAAGAGAGAAAAGAGAGGAAATAGAGGAGAAAAGTTAAGAGAGTAGAGAAGAGAAAATAGTTTTTATTTTAAAAAGGTGGTCTAGCCATGAAAGAGAGGAAGAGAGGAGAAAAGAGAGGAAATAGCGGAGAAAAGAGAGGAAAGAAAGGGGAAAAAAGAGAAGAGAGTAGAGAAGAGAAAATAGTTTTTATTTTAAAAAAGTGGTCTAGCCATGAAAGAGAGGAAGAGGAGAAAAGAGAGCAAATTGAGGGCTTATGAAAATATAGAGGAAGAATAGGTGCAACATAGGCAGTTATATTTATTCTTTCTGCCTAGATTGCCTCAATATATCAACAATCATCGATCAATAGAAATGACCGAGGGGAAAAACAGATGTGACTAAATCAGGGAAGAAGTAAGCGAGGCATGACTGATCCACATATGAGCAGACTGAATATAGTGGGCAACCAGGCAAAATTCAGTGAACATGTTTGATAAATAGTCGGGCTACCAGAGGTAGAACATGTTCAATGTTGTTTATCGATAAATAGCAGGGCTACCATGCAGAACATGTGGTGATCAAAGATCCCGACCGGACACGTAATAGCCAAACTTACAAACTTAAGGTTTAAATCAATTATTATCAAGGGCCTAGCAAGCTGATATAACAATTCCATGCAGATTATCATCGAGCGTATAAACCAGCAATTCCAGACCTAGCACATTATCATCAAGTAATTTAATCCACCAACACCGGCTGTTACGTTCTAGGCTCACTACACCGCATATCATCATCGAGCAATTTAATCCACCAAATAGCGCAATCACACCCAAGCACACAGTGCTAGCAAATTGCACTTGCACAGCCCATTCACATTCACCCGAATACCGATGGCCACGCTGAACACATTCAAATAATTCAGCAAAACCGTGGCAAAATTACCACCATTCACAGCTAATTTGGAGCCAACATAAATCAGTTAGCACTAGGATCATTTAGTGAAACCGGGAAGAATTCAGAGCTAACATAAATCAAGCGGGCAATTCAGAGCCTAGATTAGGAAAGCTCAAAACAAGCTGGTTGACAGCTAGCTGAAATAGCTATCATGAGACATAGAGCATGTAAATCAATATGGCATATAAACAATGTTCATTCTGCTCTCAAAAGTGGGTTGCTGCTCTAGGCAGCCTTCCAACACTATGGTGATCAAAGATCCACGACCGGACACGTAATGACCAAACTTACAAACTTAAGGTTTAAATCAATTATTATCAAGGGCCTAGCAAGCTCATAGAACAATTCCATGCAGATTATCATCAAGAGTATAAACCAACAATTCCAGACCTAGCACATTATCATCGAGTAATTTAATCCACCAACATTGGCCGTTACGTTCTAGTCTCACTACAACGCATATCATCATCGAGCAATTTAATCCACTAAGTAGCACAATCACACTCAAGCACACAAGTGCTAGCAAATTGCACTGCACAACCCATTCACATTCACCCGAATATCGATGGCCATGCTGAACACATTCAAAGAATTCAGCAAAACCGTGACAAAATTACCACCATTACAGCTAACTTAGAGCTAACATAAATCGAGTTAGCACTAGGCTCATTTAGCAAAACCGGGAAGAATTCGAGCTAACATAAATTACCATTCAGAGCATTGAACATGTTTGATAGGCAAAACATGTTCGGTGCTAATTATCGATAAATGGTAGGGCTACCAGGCACAATTCTTCATGATCACGTAACGGGCAACAATAATTAAGTTTAGGGAATCCGGTGTGCTACCTTCTTACATTCACGGAGTAGGCACAAAACATATATGGATTCACCATCATAGAGCAGGCACAATAATTAAGCTAGCAAATATGGATTCAACATCACAGAGCATGCGAGGCACAAAACAGGGAGGGGGGAGGGGAGAGGGGGAAGGGGCGTACCGAGGAGGGCCGACGATGAGGTCGAGGCCTCACCGTCGGGAAGGGGGAAGAGGAGGGGAAAGGGGAGGGGGAAGGCGTACCAAGGGAAAGGGAAGAGGAGGCAACCGGCGTCGTGGGAGGGCCGCGAGGAGGGCGGCGGCGAGGAGGGACCCGTCATCGTGGGAGGGTCACGAGGAGGGCGGCGAGGACGACGAGGCGGTGGCGCCCGACCGTGGAGCCCACGAGAGGCTGCGCGGTGGCGCTCGAGACGGCGACGCTTGTGGATCTCGAGCGGCGACGGTGAGGCTTGTGGATCTCGAGCACGGCGGCGACGGCGACGGGGCATGGTGTCGGGGCACGGACGGCGATGCTTGTGGATCTCGAGCACGGCGGCGACGGCGATGGGGAACGAGCGCGGCGACGGCGGCTAGGGTTAGCCGAGGCGCGTGAGAATGGCTAAGTCTCGAAAGGGGACGGGAGATATTTATAGGCGAGGCCTATAATATCGGGCAATGCTGACATCAGCACCGCCCGATATTACGAGCAACCCTATAATATCGGGCGTGCTGACGTCATCATAGCCTGTAATATCGCTCCGATGACGTCGACACGGATGAATGTCATTTTTCTTTTATTTCTTACATTTTTCTTTTCTATGCTATATTGATTTTTGATCTGAAATTTAGCATGAAATTGATTCCATTGTTTCCAAGCACAAATATATTTTTTATTTATTTTTTATCATATTTTTTCACTAATATATTTAAACTAGGAGATGCACTTTTATGAGTTTAACATGAATTAAATATTTCAAATAATTCTACAAAAATTACAGTAGTTTGTAATTTTCATATAAGTTGTGTATGCCAAATATTAGTTCAAAACTAATAAGAGATTAATTTGCAAAAACAAAAGAAACGTCATTTTGCAATTAATTTGACCATTTTATTTTTGCAAAGTACAAGTTATTTTGACCTCATTTTGGCATGACACTATTTCAACACCATTCCAATCCAAATATATTTTTCATATATGTTTTAAAAGATTTGTATGAAAAAACATATTCAAATGGGACATGTAGTCCTAAGTGAAATAAGTTTCATACGTAAATTCTTGTTGGTTCGACTCCTAACATTTTTCTACTTTAAAAAAAACCAAAAATAATATGTGTGTATTGGAACAAGTTAGACATTCAAACAAAAAAGTGCTGTAAAATTCACAACGGTTATCAAAATAAAAATGTTTAAATAAATGTTAAACTTGGACCATGATTTCGTACATAGGTACGTAAAGAAAATAATATTAACTTTGGAAAACTAACTCTCCTAAGTGATAGGTATGAATTTTTGAAAATTATAGAAAAAAAGTCGCTCAATTTGGACAATATTTGACTAATATAAACTAGTTTGAAAAATTAAATACGAATCAAAAGAAGAAAAGAGACTTATCTCGATCGAACCAGTGCATGAACTAGGGCCAACATGTGGGGCCCACGTGTCATTGAACTAGGGGCGAGTGGTTTTGGAATTCATTTGAGTTATTACGAATTAATTTGAGTTATTATGATTCAAAATATTTTAAAAAATTTAAATTATTTTTAAATTTTAAATTTCAAGATTTTAGTTTTTTTACTTTTGAATTTTTTATTATTTTAATTATTTTTAACTACTTTATTATTTTTTGGGCCTTTTGAATTCAATTAGTTTATTTTTATTTATTTTGAATTATTTTTTAATTATTCTGATTTTTTAATTTATTTTTAATAACTCAGAATTAATTTAATTTAGCTTCAGGCGGGTCCAGACTGTAATAGCGGGTCGTCGACGTCACTGCCCGCTATTACAGTCGCACTCGCTCGAGGGGATGTGGTTTAGTACCACATCGCCCACACAGTGCGCGTCGCCTTGTTTATAAGGCGCGCCGCGCCGACTCAATCGATCTCCTCCGAAACTTGTTAGGCTGCTTGTTTGTGACCTATTTGATTTGATGGGCTTTGTTTGTCCACGGGCCCGTGAAGTTGGGCCACTTATGAACCGGTTTGAGCCTAGTGATGGGCTTGCTTTAGTAATAGTGGTCCATTAGTAGCGGGTTTCAATTTTTTTTAATTTTCGAATGATGAGAAGATTAAATAAAATTTATAAATAATAAGCAAAATTAATAAGGAACACATAGTAAGAAAATAAATTAAAAAATAATAAAAATATGATTATATGCATATCAATATAATGAGAAGATTAAATAAAATATATAATTAATAAGAAAATTAATAAGAAATATTTTGAAGATATCATATTAATATGAATAAAAGTGGATAAAAAAATTTAAATTACATAATAATTTTTTAATTAGAATAACCAACAATCTTAATTAAGTCATGGCCCACATATATAATATGAATATATCAATAAAGTAGAAAATAAAATACAAATTGTATTTAATTAAAATTCCATGATATGTCACAAATACCAATTTTTTAAATTTCTGAATAATGATAAGATTAAATAAAATTTGTAAATAATAAGCAAAATTAATAAGGAACACATAGTAAGAAAATAAATTAAAAAATAATAAAAATATGATTATATGCATATCAATATAATGAGAAGATTAAATAAAATATATAATTAATAAGAAATATTTTGAAGATATTGTATTAATATGAATAAAAGTGGATAAAAAATTTAAATTACATAATAATTTTTTTATTAGAATAACCAACAATCTTAATTAAGTCATGGCACACATATATTATATGAATATATCAATAAAGTGGATAATACAATACAAATTGTATTTAATTAAAATTCCATGATATGTCACAAATACTAATTAGACATTACACCACAATACTATATATCAGCCATTAACCAACTTTTCGTTGCGTTCATCGTCATCGACACGCATGTATGGTGCCATTGATGTATAACCGAGCTTGTGTTTGAATGAGTTTTAACTTTTTCATGTCTCGTAAAGAGGGAGACCTCGTCAAACTGGTTGTGCTCTTCTAGATCTTTCATATTTTGAAGTCCAATAATTCTTTGTTTCCCAGAGAGAACAATATACTTCTTTTCATGCTCGGGCTCGAGTACATAAAACACTTGTTCAACACGTTCCGGAGTACCCAAGGATCATCTTTGTGGCCCACATTATTGAGGGAAATGAGAGTGAAGCCATATTTATCTACCTCAACACCTTGCGGATGCTTGACCCATTGACACTTAAATATGGGTATCGGTACAGATAGTCCCATAGGTGAGTTCCCAAATTTCTTCAATATACCCATAATAGGTGTTCTCTTTCAAGGTGTTGTCCTGTGTTGTTACACTAATACCACTATTTTGATTCCGACTCTTCCTGTCCTTTTCTCTAGTGTAAAATGAAAAACCATTAATATCATAGCCTTGCCATGTTGTAACTAATCGTTACGGACCTCTAGCCAATAGATGCATTGTCTTTTCATCCCTTGTTTCACCAATTGGAATGTTTTGATCCTTCAACCACCCTGTAAAAGTTTTCTTGTGCTCTTTCATGATCCAATCCGTCGGTGCAATTTTCATTTTCTGCACGTAGTTGCTCTAAGTGTTGCTGGATGTATGGCTCAACAAGTTGTAAGCTGCTGCAGGAGGCTGAAATGTGCTTGACTCACCAATTGATAGTTCTCGTCGTTATATATTTTCTTTCCTGTGGTTCCTTGACCGAAAATTCTTCCTTCATGGCGTGATTTTGGTAGACCAATTGTTTTTCCATCTTGATTGTAATCATTGTAAAACTCAAGAACCTCTTCGATCGTATATCCCTCTATCATGGAACCCTCGGGGTGAGCTCGGTTGCGAACATGTCCCTTCATAATGGACATAAAGCGCTCAAACGGAAACATATGATGCAAGTAAGCGGGGCCAAAAACAGCATTCTGATCAGCTAAGTGAATCATGTAGTGCTCCATCAAATCAAAGAAAGACAAGTGGCATACACATCTCTAGTTGGCACATTGTCTTTATCATCTCTTTACGTATCGTGTCAAGCTCGGGAAAGCTTATCACCTTCTTAGATATTGAATTCCAAAAATGACACATCCGAATGATAGCTAACTTGATATGAGGTTGCTTAACAACCCTAATCGAGACTGCGAGAAACAACGAAAGCATCATATGACACTCATGTGTGTTGTAGCCACTTATCTTCAAGTCACTCATTGATACGAGCTTCTTTATGTTTGAACAGAAACCTGTGGGGACATTTATTCCTCGCAGACACTTGCAAAATGCCGTTTTCTCCTCGATGGTTAGGTTCCAACAAGCTGGTGGAAGGTAATACTTCCCATTCCCTCTTGGCTTAGGGTGAAGCCCATGCTTTATATTTAACTTCTCTAGGTCTCTTCGTGCCCGCAGTCCATCCTTTGTCTTATCGAGAATGTCCATAAAAGTGCCATTGCAATTGTCAAAGACACCCTTTCCGACATGCATATGGTCCGTGGCATGGGCGATCTCCAATTCTTTCCAATAACTTAAATACCGATGAAAGATCGATTGTTTTTTAAACGGCACGCCCATATCGGAAATGTTTCCTTTCTTTCCCTTCTTCTTTTTCCCATAGGTATATTTGATATTTCTCACCATTTCAAAAACAAATTGACCGTCTCGAAGTTCAGGAGTCAACTCTGTCTCAACTGTTCCATCAAATTCATCTGTCTTTTGACGATATTGGTGCCTTTATGCTAACCATCTTCGATGTTTTACATACACCAACTTACGCGAGAAAGGAAGGTACAACGATGCGAGTCTGGTCCACACATGTTGAACATGCTTGTCTTCCCTTTGATCTCGCCCATTGAGATCCGAGCGTGCCGGGTTATCACCGACGGTGCAAAGAAAGATGGCGTGCAAGGTGAACTCTTCCTATCTGTACGCATCATAAACCTTCACCCCTTGTTCCCATAATAGTTTCATGTCTTCCATCGGTGGTTGCAGAAAGACATCAATATCAATTCCGGTTTGTTTCGGACCAAAAATCGGTGTAGTTAGTAGAAGGTACTTTCTCTTGTGGCACAACCATGAAGGAATATTGTAGAAGCAAATAATCACCGGCCATGTACTCGTGCAGGTTTGTCATCTCTCCGAAAGGATTCATTCCTCTTTTCTCGACGCAAAATCAGGATGGTTAATGTCGAAGTTCTTCCACCTGTCGAGCGTCGGTAGGGTGACGAATCATTCCATCCTTCTTGCGCCCGTCAACATCATCGTGCCATGTCATGAGTTTAGCGTCTCTACTCGTTGGCAAAAAGACGCTTCAAGCGATCGATTATCGGAAGGTACCACGTCACAAGGGCTGGCACTTTTCTTTCATCAACCACATCTTCTTGCACATCATGAGGAACACGATCGGTATTGGTTTTCTTCCTCTTCTGGCCATCTTTCTTTCTACTTCTGGACTTATCCATGATGTCCGTATCGACGGGCGTTGCACGTTGGACATCTAATCTTATTGGCATGCTCTTTACGGTACAATATGCGAGTGGTTTGGACAAGCCTCGTATTTTCCGTACGCCTAGGGTCAACGGTGCCAATACTTTCTTTGCATTGTATGTGTTGGTGGGCAAAGAGTTTGGTTTTGGTAAAATTTTGGCTAACAGCTCTAAAAGTTGGTTGAAGCTTGTGTCGGACCACCCATTCTTAGCCTTAAGTGTGACAAGCTCTAGCACTCGTCTGCAAGACCGTGCAATCCTTATGACACCCCTTGGATTCCTCGTACAGAAACTCTTTTGATGCCTTCTCCAATGCATCCAAGTTATCCAAAGCTCACCTTTTCTTTTGGACTAGGTTCTCGTTGTTAATGTGCATCAACAATTCTTCCACGTCGAGACGCTCGTCAAAGTCCTCGCTTTCATTGACAAGTTCTGGACCATCCGTGTGACCTGATGTCGTTGCATATTCTCGTGTTACTTTCAGCCCTCACCCTATGCTCGTCGTGGTCAACTCTTGCTCTTATCACCTCTTCAACGTGGTCACCTTGTGCATGAGGTCCTATTTTACCGTGTTTTATCCAGATATAGTAGTCCTTGATAAATCCTTTCTCCAACAAGTGCTCACGAATAGTCTTAGATGTCTCAAACATAAACATGTTCTTGCAACGGGTAAAAGGGCAATAGATATATTGTGTACCCCTTCTTCTTGCGTGTCGCTTCGCTTCTTCAACGAAACATGTGACCTTTTGGAAATATACAACAGCATCACCACCCCCACCGGTGTACATCCAAGATCGATCTTCCATCTTTCTATACACATGTATCGTAAATAAAAAAATGAATAATAATTAAATAGTAAGACAAAATAGAATTATATGCTAAAAAGCAAAAGTAGTTACACAAGAAAATTACATACTATAGTTACGTGTGATTTAAAAGTTAATAATAAAATCTCTACATAAATTACTGTTAAAAAAAGATTTATGAATAAAACATAGATCCCAAACTAGGTCTAGATCCAAACCTAGATCCCTACATATAAAAGCCTACATATATGTATGAACAGGATAAGCTTAAGAACTAAACAACCTATGATATGCATGAGGAGCAATAACCATGCCATTTATAGGTAAAAAAATAGATCCAAACCGTAGGAAAAGTAACCATAAAAAAAAGAGACTAAAACTATGGTTAAACACAAAAAAAATACATGGAACGGTATGGATTTACCTCTTAGAACAATATCCTTCCAAAAAACAGGTTCAAAACCTTCCCCTCTTCTTTTTTTGCTTTTTCCGCCCTCCGTACGGACAGCTCGTCCGTGAGCTCGCGAAACGAGCTCTCGTCGGGAGGAAAGGGACGAATTTATACACTCGTTGCCTTTAATAGCAGGCATCATGACGTCACCCTGGAGATGATATTACAGGAACCCTGTAATAACGGTCTAGGTGACGTCACAGACGACCGCTATTGCTGGCTCACCCAGTAATAGCGACCGACGGTGATGTCATTTGCCGCCCGCTATTATAGGCTCACCCGAGTAATAGCGGACGACAGTGACGTCACCAGCGGCCGCTATTACTCGTGTGACCCCCATCTATAATAGCATTGCGTCCGATGACGTCACATGCGCCCGCTATTGCAGGGGTCCCTGTAATACCGTTACGCCTCGATGACGTCGGCGATGGCACCCAGCAATAGCGTTTTTTGTGTGCCCGCTATTGCTGGAAAATGCCCACCGATATTGCTGGCTCTTTCCGTAGTAGTGATTGAGCCTCCGATTGTAATAGAAAAATGACTACCGTGATTTATGTGATTATCCATTTGTTTACTTGCAGATTGAAGCACTAGACTAGCATCTAACACGGATTCAAGTAATGCAAAGAGTTGGCCCACTATAAGTCACGGAAAAGACTCCTCAACCCTAACGTACTGTTTTCAACTGCTTGGGCCTGTTCTGCCTCTATCGTGGCTGGGCCATATTAATTCTTCTTTTTGCATCCAATCATGACATTCGCCCTATAAAAGTGTTCAGAACATTATACTGCTGAAAATGTAAATTAATCTAAAAAGTACCAATGATTCCATACAAATATAATCATGCAGGTAATAGGAATAAGATTTCTGTAGTTTGCTATAATTTCATAAATTTTACCTTCATTCTGTTAAAAAACTTTGATCAGATTCATTGTTGTTGGACTAGTAACAAGGAATAAGATTTCACGTTGTTGTGAAAAAAATCGGTACTCCTGCGCTGGTTTGGTTGCCGTTGCGATCCTGGTGGATTTAACTTCTAGTTGCATGGATAGCATGGTGAGGCTTCTCAATCAATAGATAGGACAATGGTACTACTAATAAGTTACAGGCTGGCAGCATCACTGTTATAAACGCTTTCTACCATCTGGCAGTGCCGCCTGCTGCTACTAATTAAATTATTGTATCTCGAATTAATGAGTGCCAAACTATACTTCATTTGACCGTCGACTACACGGATCTAAATTGATGTGATTCATTTCTTTTTCTTGACCAAATCATGGTACATATATATCCTTCCATCAATATACCATTTCACTCTACACGAGTATATATGTCTGTCAATGTTATTATAGAGCTAGGTGGCACATATATAGATAACATATATGATCAACGCCCTCCATCTGTGTTTAGATATGTTTTCTTTGGATATAAACACAGATGTTGTGCCACCACCTAGCCCTATCAGATGTCTGTCAATGTGTTTAGATCCAAGCATATAACAATAAACATCTGATCGTTATTATCAGAAGAAGAAGAAAAAAAAGCATCTGATTGTTGCTCTTCACGGAGCATATGGTATTGAAAACATGAGATTATGTCAATCTAGTACTGTGCTATATCAACTATTCCTCCTGGTTGCTTTCAAATTAATTGAGCACAGCTATACAGCATACAATGTGTTATAATATGATCCAAATTCGGCTTTGCTAGGGACGCCTAGGAGGTGTGAGAGGTGGAGTCCTCCCACGTTACGGATCGTATTAGTTAGCCACCCATATATATACATCTTGTATGTTGCAAGGGAAAGAGAGAGACTCATTGTAATTCCCTGCGTTTTGTAAACTCTCCTCATATAGTGAGGATTGCCGGTTGGCATCCATGGTTTTTTCCCGCAAGGGTTTCCACGTAAAAATCCGTGTCTCGTTTCGATCTTGTTTACGCATTATTCGCTAACAAGTGGTACTAGAGCCAGACACGAAATTGATTAAAAAAATTAAGGTTTAATCCTGTTTGTTCTAGCCGCCGCCTCCCATCTATTCTCCGTGTGCTGTTTTTCCTTCGGCAGGTCTGCAAACTCAAGACGAACTCGGCCAAAGCAATCTAAAAAAGTCACTTCCTGTGCGGCCGCTGTTCTGGCTGCCAACTGCTACGCTATCACGCTCAGGTCGCGACGAGAAGCACCTCAGATCAGGACCGAAGCGCAGGTTAGCAGGGAGAGATTCCAATTTGGTGTTTTTTGCTACACGCACACGGTTATTTGCACCAGGAGTCTGTTTTTGAGAAATTTTGCTAGGTGCACACAGGCTTTCTACCAGGAGATCAATTCTCTCTATTCTTTGTTGCGTGTACACGAAAGTGTACCAGGAAGGCTGCAGTCACTACAAGAAATCCGGCCTTTTGTGACACAGAAATCATGTCACAAAATGCTATATGTACGTCACAAGAAAGGAACGGTGACACTACGTTGACAAAATATCAATTGTCACAGAAAGTGCGTCACTACTTCATTTACGTGACGTTCCTTAGCGAGATCGTCATAATGTTTCCATGACGACATTGCTAATTGTCACAAATAGTGACGAATGGAAAGCGTCATAACAGATACAGAAAGCGTCATAGACTAATGATTCGGCCTGCAAATGTAGCAAGCCCATTTTGGCCATTGGGCTTCCAATTTTTGCACCCATGTTTCGCTAGAACATGAAACTTGGGCTATGTTGGAAAGTTCAATGGACCAAATTTCAATCGGTCGATCATATTTTGATGGTATTTTGACCCGCATTTTGCCCGAATCTTTTGATATTTTAATCGGCTGAAGCCCATTTCTAGTTGCCATTTTTTCGAGCCTCTTTAATACTTTGGGCTTAATGAAAAATTGGGCTAAATGGTAACTGGGTCCATGAAAAGTAAGCCCAAACTAAATTTAACTTCGTACCCTTGTTTTTATTCATTAACGATATAGCTCTGCACGACTACTTAATGGCCCATGTGGCACAATTTCTGCTGGGCCAATGCATGTTATTCCTTACATATATAAACCTACCAAAAAAAATTTGAATTACAAATCTTGTAGAAAAGTACCCAAGTACATTCCAGGTAGCAAAATAAATTACATGAAATATCAAAATAAAGTACCTACGATTTGGCACTATATGTTACTTGAAGGATTAATTTAACGCTGGTTTTCAAATACACGACGAAAGAACCGGTCTAAATCTTCTTGTGACTTTTTGAGACGTTCAATCTCGTCTGCCTGTTTGTTCCGACAATTGTTTGTTTCCTCAATCTGCCTCCTCAACTCTTCTAGAGTTTCTTCCCGCCCATCAATTTTTTGCTCGAGTGCTACTTGTTCTTTGTCTCTCCTTTTGAAGTTCACCTTCAAGTTGCGGGAGCTCGTTCACTAGCTTGGCCACGCCTTCTCTTTGAGCCGCGAGGAGATTCCAATGTTCTCAAGAAATGTTGATGTCGGTAGAACTTTAGCAACTGCAGCAGTAGGAGACACTCGGTTCTTCTCCCACTTCTACTGATTCGGCCATGATAGCTTCCATTTCACCCTACAGCAGGGTAATAATAAGAAATCAACAATAATGTTTTTGCAAACAGCAATGGCCAGTTAAAAAGGAATGCAAAACGTAACGGTGTGAACACTTACCACTAAACTGTGTTTCCAAAGTGACAAACATAAATGATAAGACATATTAATGACCACTAAACCATGTTTCTAAAGAGACAGATTGTTTCTAGTCACCAAATCACCCCTTCATCGACTATGGCTTAAGTACACGAATGCTCGGCACATATGGTCACTAACCGATAATATTCAAAAAGGTGCAAGGTCTGTTTCTTCGGAGGAGACTTAACATTCCATCGTAAGTGAGACAGCAGTAATGCCAATTGATTACTCTAATATATAATCTATACATGTGAAACATTTGTTAAGCTGTGACTCACTCAGCTAACAATGTAGGAGGAACTAGAACATGATACCTGCAATCTATGCTTGAGGAACCATAACGAGAGGAAACAAAACCAAGCTGTGCAACAAATAGCTCAACTGAAATAACAAAAGTTTCAGCAAAAACATATCAATACTTACAATAACTTCCAAAAGCGGCTCGCTAAAACCCTTCTTCTTGCTGCAATGGCACTCCTTAAAAAGATCAACTGCATTGGGCTCAATACCTCTATATTTCTCCGACATCTGAAACATATCCAAACAATTTGGACGTATTAATAGGTATAGATATAAATATTAATAATGAATTTCAGTAGAAGGTATGTGAATAATTCATTACCAGCAAGTCATGAAAATGTGCAATGTATGATCGCGATCCTGTCATCTGCTGATACTTGACCTTTCCACGATTCAATCTGTTATTCTCACACTTGTCCTACAGCCCGATACATTTCTAAGATTTCAATACCACATTGACAAAAATGAACAATGCATCATGAAGTGAGCTACCTTATGTCTTGGGTCTAACAAAATCTGCACCAAGAGTCTCCATTGCTGGTCATTCATACTTTCCACCGGAGAAGTATTTGACACTTCGTTTGCTTGGAACGCCATCAAAGTATTTCTTCTTCAGCCTATGGCGAAACTTTCTTTGTCCAACCTTGAGCATATCAAAACATGCAGATTTGACAGCCTCGTCATCGATGTCCATCTCAAATTGACCCTGCAAAAACAATGCATGAAAACCACCAACAGTAGGGATAATGTGTAACTTTTTTTAGCGGATTAAAATCCTCGAATGTTAATGATTTGTACTACCAAGTAAAATAGCATTTTGTATTTCGGACGATTAATCTGGAAAATTTTTGACATGTGATTTTGCCTTTTGTAAGGCAAATAATTTAAGCCCAAACCTGTCCTCAGATTATACTACCATCATAATTAAACTCTAAATAAAGGTTGCCAATAAACTGATTCAACATAAGAAGTTTAGCTACATATATGAAGAAATCATGATGTTTTAAGGTGACTACTATAATGCAATCATCCCAATAAGTTACTGAGACAGAAATCAGTTCCTTATAAAGGAAAAAAGCGGTATAAACGGCCAGGAAAGATAGATTGCATTAATAAGTAAAAGCGTCAAATGACAAATAAGCAACAAACAATAATTCTCATTCCATATAGGCATTGCATCAAAGAACATTAATAATAAAAGGCAATAGGAACAAATATTTTCCAATTGTTCATGCATACTCACCGCAAGTTTGCCCATGTAGTTTTCAAAATGAGGAAAGTTATCTTCCTTCTTGTATTCAGTCCATTTAGTAAAGACAGGTACATGCTGCCTCAAGACCATACCAGCCTCCGATGCAAGTTTTGCAGCTTCCATAGGTGTCTTTGGCCGTTTCATTCCTTCATCAAAATGGATCTTAATCCTTGAGCCAAAACCTCTAGCGATCCTCTCCATATCTTTACCCATATACATTCCCCTTCACGTCGCTCCTCCCTAAGGGTTTGCATACCCGACAAAATGTTTGAATACGTGAAGAGTCCGTGTCAAATGATCCCAACATGTATGTACAAGAGTTTGCATTGCATAAGCTATAACTTACCTGCTTCGTCTTTGCTTACAGCTTGTTCATCTTGTTGGCCAGCATCATTAACATACACATCAGATCTTGCAGGGGCATGAAAGTTCTGGTTCTCATCCGAGCTATGAGAAGAAGCATGTGGATCTAAATTGTGTGCTCCTTCATTTTCAGACATGCCAAGAGAGCCCTCACCAATGTCCCTTGACTTCTGCCTAGTGACTCTAACACGGTATACCTGCTGCTCCGGTGGCCTCGGCCTACTAGATGATCTTGTTGATCCACTAGATCGGAAGTCAATGTTATCAGAAACCTGAAAAGGCCCAGGCATAATTTAAAAAGAATCTAATCCAAATTAGATAATTGAAAACCTACTACTAGAACATTAACCTATTAATGTTGTTGAATTGGCAGCACTCATGGTACATCATTAGATGTGTTAAGGGTGGGCAAACTGTCATTTTTCTACATCAACTCAAACTGTTTCTGAATTGAATGGATTTGGTGCAACGATCAAGTTGCAAGTTTCTCCTCCACGTTTTGGATATACGAGTATAGGAGGCAATCAAGGTTCCTATATATGAGCATATTACTCGATCATTGCTAATAAGCTTATAGGCAACATTAAGAACCGAAACAACATTTAAACTTCTTTACAACAGCACCCCTGCAATACAATTTTATGCATCACATGAATTAGGATCTAGTAGTTAAGAACAAAGATTCAAGAAATCAATTCATTAAATTAGCATTATTATACCAGTAAACCTAGTCTACAATTCAGTGTACTAATGTAATGCATGAATAAGATACTTAAGGCAAAATCCAAAATAAATTGGTGCATCCGTCAATGTGTTGAACACCATGGTAACAACAGGAATATTTTTTTCCGTTTGGGTAACAACACAACGATACCACCTTATGTAGGTTACCGAATCTTATGTGCTTCCAATGCATGAGCAGAAGTTAGCAATATGACAAATTTTTCTCAAGATACCCTTACCCCGTTCGCCATTTCGTGTATATCTTCTATTATTTGTATAGAAAAAAATCTACTCATATTGATATCATGTACTAATTATTTGTCGATTCTATCTAAAAATGAGGTGATTTGGTTTCTTGAATAGATTTCTCTAATGACAAATAATTCAAAGAATCAAATCAAACTAGAAAGTAAAAAAAAATAACTGTATCGGTGAAAGACCTCATCGATGATGTTAAGTTGCGTGTCCTCGTCACCTGCACGCCTGAAATTGAGATCTGTGCTTTCACTGCCATTTTCGGTCAACGGGGAGGCCAAGGTTTCTCAACCTGTTATTCACTTCTGCAACATTTTGATGCCTGTCCCTCTCATAATCTGTCAATGGTGCTTCTTTACATGCACAATAGAAAGTAAATGTAAGTTTAATTGGTTCAGTGCTAGCAGAGGTAATGCATCTCATATAGACTACTTGAAAATTGATTGTTTGTGGCCTCTTACAGAGATGTGATGATAAGAATGTACAAACTTTCTACTAATAGTGACATGTAAAGTGTAGAGTAGACTCACATTTTCAGGTAGTAAAAATATTTAGCATGTTGCTGATCAACTGAAAAAACAATCCAAAGATTCATTCTACACCACCATTATCTTGCTACTATTTTCCAATATATTATGCTGCATAGTAATTTAAATGTAAAATATTTTGGGCTTCTAAGTTATTATTTCAACAAATTCTAATGTAAGAAAGGTTTGCCATTGCAAGCACGGAAAATTTTAGGGGCTATATGATCAATTCTGGTTTCACCCCTCGTTTCAATAATCAATTGTGGTTTCACCCCTCGTTTTAAAATTTTGTGATTTTACCCCTATAATTTCAAAATGAAGGCAAGTTTTCCCTATTAGGGGTAAAATCACAATAAAAATATTGCGATTTACCCCCGATAGGGTTAAACTTGAGCTTCTTTTTGAAATTGCAAGGATAAAATCCCAAAGTTTAAAAATGAGGGACAAAACCACAATTAAGATTGAAACTAGGCTTAGAAACACAATTGTCCCAAAATGTTATCACAAGAAGAAACACACCCGCCATAAAAAATAACGATAATATGTGTAATACTAGCTTTAGCAGTTTTGGTATTTATTTGTCGACAAATTTTATTTCCAAAATCTGTCGGCTTTTTGGATTATTCAAATTACAGTACTTTTACAACGAAAATGTACTATAGAACAATTAAAATAAACAACTGGAACAATGATGTCTTAAACTATCCTAATATTCCAGCAATGTATGTTCATTGTTTCAGCAGTACAAAAAGCATTTCGCATAGACCTATTTGCGCCTAGCTTCGGACGATGCCTGAATTAGCTAATCAATAAAAAATTCAAAAAAGTTGTATTACGTACGATCCGTGCATACTGCAACACATGCGCTATCCAACAGTTATGTGCATATAAAGTTCTTCAAATACCAATATTTTTTAACGCTACTATTATTAATTTATTTGAAGGGGAGCCTTGCACGGTGCTGTCCTTACTGTTAGTTTATTTCCTTTCTCGATAAATGAGAAAATTACTTGCAAATTTTAAGTCAACTGAAAGTTCTGTAAACAACTTTCAATCTGCGATCAACTGTTGATATATCATTATCTTACACTAGTAAATATAAGGTTTTGGCATACACATACACGTTAACGAATTTATAAACAATATCTGGCGTGAATAAATAACAATTAGTTCCATAGGAAATACACGATGAGATAGTATTAAAATTTTAAATGTACTTCATAGAAAAAGCACGTAACACTACATGGTTTCATATTCAAAAACATATAAATCAATTCAAAATCATTAATGGATCAGTCTACTGACGCTACGAAAGTAAAATTAATACCCGACACCGCCTTCTTTTTGCTTGATGTCCCCTTACGCCTAGTGCCGCCAGGAGCCATCTTCCTAGTTAGTGGCTCTGTCAAGCCGTTGACGGGCTTCTTTTTTTACTGGTTGACGGGCTTGTGGTTAAGGGAATGCGGTCGGCAAAGGCGCCGGGAGAAGGTCCCAGAATGAAGTAATATAAGAGAGAAAAGGCGGTCGGTGATATATGATTACTGAAATGCCCTCTCGCAATACTACCGGGCCAATAATTGGTATGGATGGGACTGACATTTCGCCTGGCTCAGCGCGTTGCGAATTTTTGAATGAACCAGCGCGCAACCGGCAAAATGTCAGTCGTGTCCATCCAATGATTAGGCCCTTTGCTAATGCACGGAGGGCATTGAAGTAATTAACAAACACCGACCGCCTTTCTTCCATGTTCTGGCTCCCATAGTCCCGTCCCCCTAGTCCGCTCCATGCCTTTCCAGTGCCAGGCCGGCTTCGATCCCTTAACCAAAAAGATCGCCCAAAAGATCCAACGATGAAACGAGCAAAGATGGCCGGCTCTATCTCTTGGAAATCATCGGCGCGAAGCAGATCCGGTTTGTCCGCTCGGAGCAGGTCGGCAGCGACCTGGCTTCGATTAACTTCTTGCCAGTCATTGAGTGCCCGTTGCACCAGGACAGGAGGTTAGCTTTGCTCACGGCCAACACCGACAGGAATCGAGGTCGCTATTTCTACCGTTGTATGAAGGATGCCATGGTAACCTGTACAACTTTCCTTCTTCATTCGACCTTTTTCTTTTAAAATCACACGTGTTTGTGTTCGAGAATTTTTGAGCTTGAAATGCGTCATTTCTTTGTATTTCAGAGCACTACGGCATGTGATTTCTTTCTTTGGGAGGAGGATTACCTGAACTACTAACAATGGACTCCTCGACGATTTCCACTTCCCTATTCATCCTCGCGAGATGTTTGTCTCCACGCTTCGGACAGAGATGAAGGTTCGCCAGCTTAAAGCCGAACTTGAGTTCATGCGAGCGGAGATGGGTCGCCTGAGAGTGCATATGGATGCGATAAAGCAAGATCCTGTCAGGAGCACTAGCAATAACACGACGACAATGCTTCTATCAGTGAATGTAGTTTTATTTCTAGTTTTATTAGTGGCACTTGTTTGGAAGTGAGTTGTTTGTGATGTATCAATGACAATGCTTGTATGTTTCACGTGAACCAATGGAATGTCTATCTGTTATATTCTTGTTTCATAACACAAACATCCTGCGGTGCTACAATTTAACATTGTGAAGAATTTTTTTAAGGAATGCCACAGGAGCGCTGCCGTTCTTTGCATTAAATAAATGCAGATTACAAACCAGTACAGTTGCCAAAAACCACACAACGTCAGCATGAACTTGTTTGTAGCAAAAAACATGTTTGAATAGAAACTGCATATATATCTTGTTGCACTGAACCGCCTACCCTCTCTTCCAAAGTAAGATAGCACCTGGGCGTTGTCTGATGAAGCCTTAAAAGAAAAAACCTGCTCAGAAGAAAAGTTATAGTACTGCAGTAGCTGAGAACAAGGACAAGACAACCAAATGAAATAAGGTGAAAGATGATGATAAAACAAAGAAGAAATAGTGCAAATGATACAGGAAGGGTGCAATATACCAGTACCACATACTGATCCAGCAAAGAAAATCATAGCAAAATTCAAGAATATTGGAAATGTGCTAAAGAACTAGGCTGCAAAATTGCCAGATCTTATTTAGACGATCACTAAAATACAAAGCTAACTTTATCTTTGCTGGACACTATGGAGGAACACAGAGATCTGACATTGAAAGAATAGAACTTCAGAGCCATGCCCACTACACATATACAAGATTTACTCCATAAAACTAAACAAAATATCTATTGGAAACAAAGACGAGCAATAACATGGTCTAAGTTTGGAACCGATGCACCAACCAAATTCTTTCATGCCAGAGCTTCAGTAAACCTTAGGAGAAATGCAATTGCATGTATTACTGACCACCAGGGTATTACACATGTAGAACATGATGCCAAAGCCAATATCCTATATGGAAGCCTATAAGATCAATTAGGCAGCTCTGAGTTGAGAGTTCTCAATCATGCATTTTGACCTCAATAATCTGCTTTAGCATACTGCAGACCTGGATTGGCTGGAAGAACCTTTTACACAACTCGAAATAAATTCAGTTATTGCAGAATTGCCTAACTAACAAGTCACCAGGCCCATATGGTTTCAATGGGGTTATATTTCTTGAAAAAGTGTTAGCCAATAATTGCTGAGAATTTTTGTCAATAACAGGGTTTTGTTGAAGGTGAAATCTGTCTCCAAAATATATGCCAATGGTTCCCATGTTACCCTCATCCCTAAAGTGGAATCACCTGTGGGAGTCAATGACACTAAAGACCAGCTTTATCACTGTTAATTAAATTCATCCATGTTGATCACAATGCTTCTAGCAAACACACTGCAGATAGTAATCGTGCAACTCATACATCAAAACCATGGCCAATGTGGCTTTGATTAAGGACACAGGACCATATACAAGACTGCTTAATTAATTAGCATGGTACGAATATCTTCATATCTTTCACAAATCAAAAAAGGAGGGATCATTTTGCTCAAACGTGACTTTGAAAAGGACTTTGATAAAACTGAACATCAAACTATCGTTCAGAGACTAAGAGCCAAGGGATTTGTCCCAAAATGGATAAAATGGATGGAAGCAATTTTTAACTTCATCAATCTTACTAAATGGAGTACCTAGCTGGGAAGGTTTTTGATGGCAACAGTGGGGTTAGGCAGGGTGACTCTTCTTTTTGTCCTAGAGTAGGGGGCATTTTAATTTCCAATTCCAAATTAGAGTAGGGGGCTGACCTTCCAATAATTGTTCCGTATATGCTGATGATACTTTATTAGTGATGCAAGCATGTCCCCGAAAGCTGGTGGCCCTCAAGGCACTTGTTCTCATACTTTTGCAGAGTCTACAAGATTCAAGGTAAACTATAAAACTCGACCTGTCGGGGGAGAAGCCACCCCCGACGGCTGAAATTAAGGAGAAGAGCCTCACGCAGGCCTACAAAATCCCCGAACCCCCTCCCCGCCCATACACAGGGACTCATCTCAGCTGGCTGTGTGAGCTATGGTGCGAGTCTTTAATTATACCTATGCCTTGGCCTGGGGAGAGCGAGGGAATTTTTTTTCCACCAGTGCGGGATCGGGGTTCGAACCCCCAACCTGGCGGCTGCCACTCAGGCGGCTTGCCACCAGGCCGTTGGTCTATCCGCATTGAAGGTAAACTATAATAAGTCCATCATGCTATTCCATCAATGTTGATGCAGAAAGAATGGAAATTTTGGCTGCTACGTACTCATCTGCAAAATTGGCACAGTGCCTTTTCCCTATACCTTATTATAGGTTACCTCTGGGAATTACACAAAGCCCTCAGTAGCAAATTTCTTGACCTTAGCCCAGAGAGTTGAGAGAAGATTGGCAGGATGTGCTCAGTTCTAAGTCTAGCTATATAATTAAGCAGAGCTTATTAATTGAAATGGTGGACACGGTGTTAACTTCTCTGCCAAGTTTTTATATATGTACACTCATGCATGATACAAATAGAGATCATTAATCAAATAGACTGCTACAGAAGGCATGATTTATTGGTTGGTTCAGACCTCAATGTCAAGAAACCACCATTGGCAGCCTGGCACCTTGTTATCAGACCCAAAAAGGAAGGTGGCCTGGGCTGGTGTTCTTAAACTCAGAACTCAGAATGATGCACTGCTGATGAAATCCTTGCACAAGTTCTACATAAATGACTTGCCCTGGATCAGATTGTTGTGGGATTATAACCAAAATGGCAAGTTGCCAGATCACTGCAAGAAGGGCTCTTTTTGGTGGAGAAACATAACTAAATTAAGTTGATAACATTATACAAAGGCCTTGCATCAGTGACACCAGGGATGGCTCAACAATACTCTTCTGGACAGACTCTTACAATGGTGCTCCACCTCTCTACACATTCAATTGCCTCCTCACTTATTCTCGTTTGCTAGGAATCAAAATATTCTACTGGCTGAAGCAGCATCTACAAAATTCACATTTTAATTAATCTTCCACACTTTCTGTAGAAGCCTGAATTAGCTACAGACTCCAAGACTCTTTTGGAAAACACCCAAACATGGAAATGGCAATGATATTGTGTACGGAAGCATATGGGTCAGAAGCACATTTTTTCGTCCTACAAGCATCTCATGGGACTCTTCATGTCAGCCCATCCTTCAATTGGCTTTGGAACTCTTCATGTCAGCCCAAGCATAAAGTCTTTTTCTGGCTGTTGTTGCAAGATAGACTGAAGAGGCCTCCTATAAAGAGGAAAAATATGGTTATAGAATCCTAAACACCTGTGAACTATGCATACTGCAGAAGGAAGAAACCCTTAGGCACCAATTCGTCAGATGTAATTTTGAAAGGAGATGTTGGGAGTCTATTTGGTATTGACATTACAAGGCACAGAACCATTTTGCAGACCATTCATTGGCTTAAATTCAATCTCTGTGTGCCTTTCTTTATGGACATTATCATTTTGATGTCTTGGAGCATACGGACTACAAGCGAATAACTGGATCTTCAATGCCTCCAATCATGGATAGATAACAATGTATAGTTTGTTTTTCTGTTTTCCTTTCTTTTTGGTGTTTACTAGACCTTGGTTTGTTTTCTGTTTTTTTTTTTTTTTGAGAATTTTTCTGTTATTATTAATAAAGCACTGTGAGAGCCTAGGCTCCTCCAGTTTTCTTCCAAAAAAAAGAAAGTAGTAACATCTTCATGACACTCGCTGCAGTTTTCATCAGTCGTACCCTGTTCTTATTTTTTGGTTTTCTGTTAATGAATTCCGGTGTTTTTTCTTTGTTAATGTTTAAAGAACGACTCTGCTGTGATCATTGGCGGAGCTTCCCCTACGGCAGGGTGGGGCAGCGTCCCCAGCTAGCCAGCGGGAATTTTTTTTTTTTTTTACCCTCTCCAATCCTATAGCCTAGTGGCTCTGTTTCTTTCTTGGTGCTGCCTGTTGCAATGTTTCGCAAAGGCTAGCTATATGCCAAAATGCTAGCTAGTTACACTCATGAGAGCATTAGAGAGAGACGGACTAGAGCATTGACCCCAAGAATGCAATAAGCGAGCGTGTTATGGGCCTGGACACCTCCATGCCAGATCTTCGTCTAACTGATCTAGCTGATACTTTGCACCACTATCTAAGAAGTTCTGGTACTTAAAGAAAATATCCAATAAGTTCATGAGCATGCAAATTTATCCTAAAATTTTTCTCTTAATTAACGAGGACAAAAAAGAGAACATAGGCCTAAATTACATATTATATAGCTAGTGCAATGGAATCATCTAAATACTTTTCCAAGATATGCCATTAATGGTAAATGTGAATACATGACTAATTATACTAATTTTGGAAGCTCGCTACGAAAATGGTTGAGACGGAGCAAGATAATGTTTCTCTTTTGGTCTACCGCCTCACTGTACGTATTAACATTGGTTCTACAACTTCTACTGGTGGTAGTGACATCATCTGAAAGAGTCATTCGGCTATGGGTATTTACTACATATATGTGCAATAGGAATTTTGAAAATTGGCTTTCTGAATTGATATTATGCTACATTGAGATTAGGAGCTTTTTGGAGGGCTTGATCTATATAAGATTAAGAAGGGGTTCAAGTCATTGTTTACATCATAATATGGATTGTAAATTGTATTTTTTATTTTTAATATGTATTTGCCATGTTTGCCCCACCTAAATTTTTGCCTGTGCTCCGCCACTGGCTGTGCTAATGGATATCTGGTGCTGTTACTCTTGTTTCTATATATGATGATTAATGATGGGTTTATTATTTATAATCTGGTGGTCACAATAATCCAGTAATTTACTGGTCCAATATCCAGATCCTGCTATGAGGTTTTGATATGGTGGTGCATTATGTGCACAGCCCTAAGTGCCTTTCTTATCATGAATAATGGATCAGCAAAATAATAATAGAAAGTGGAATGATTTGTGTGCTGGAATATATGTTCGAGGAATAAACTCAGATAAAAAATGGACTGCAATTACAAGATCAATGAATCAAATTGTGATATCATCTGTTTAGAAGACAAAGAGAGAGCACTCTGATGTGAACTAATTATTAAAACACTTTTGTCCTCCGCAGTTTCATTGCTTTGAGTTTTTGCCGTCAGTGGGAGCGTCTGGAGGTTCTATAATTATATGGAAATTAGAACCAGTCATAAGCCAATTTTTAGTTTGCTGCCGCAAGCATTTCTATTACATTGTCAACCCCAGAATTGGTGTGATTATAGTAGTCTCCAGCACCTGCACAACGATATGAAAAAATGATTAAATTATTGGTTCCAGGACATGACTGAATTACTATTTTGTTACTATTAGGTGCAGGTTTATTATATCCATAAACATAATAGAACTAAAATATATCTGTAATAAGTTGTGGAAGAATACCTTCGATCACCTTAGGCCCAGATGTATCATCATTGGTCTTTGGTAAACAATTTAGATCTCCAGCAGGTGTATGACAGGTCAAATTGTGGACATCTTTTTCACACCCAGCAAGTGACTCAGGCCACACTAGACCTTGGAAGGTATCACACACTGCATGATCAGATTCTACGCCTTGTACTATGTGAAAGTCTTGAATTGCCGCAGCAATAGTGGTGTCCATGCTCGAACTATGTTCCTCACTGGCTCCTGTATCTTTATGAATTATATGTTTATCAGATATAATTAAGCTTATTGACAAAATCGCATGCTGGTCTCAATAATAATAAGTTTACCATTTTGTTCGGTTTCACCATCACCATCTTCTTTTGGTTTGCCACCACTGGTACTCTTCAAAGTTTCTTGTTGCCCACGAAGAAGTTGGTACAGATCTTCAGCAAACTTATGTTGCGCAGTCTTAATCAACTCAATTTGATAGTTAATTTGCTGTTGTACAGATTCTATATGATTAAGATTAGTCACTAGATTATGAATCTCTGTTTGTTTATTACAGTGACCACCTTCCAGTAATAAGTATCCTTTAAGCATATCCTGCATCTGTGAAAACACCGTAGAGCTCGATGGGGCGTCAGGACTAGAGTAAAAACTCCTCTGATAGCAGGTTCCGACCTGACTCTTAAACTGCAAGAGAGAAAGTCGTGCATGTAGGAATAATGGCTAGTGTACTTATGGCGACATTACAGCATAAATAAAAGGTCTGAACTAACCGGTGTGGCTCCATAAGCAACCTTCCCATTCTTTGTAGTAATTCTATCACTCAGCGTGAGATGTTCCACTTTATGCTTCTCAAAGAAGGAGGCACGAGGAATCAAAGTCCTACTGCCATTGTTCAGATCATGATCAAGTTGGTCAAGGTAGTAAATCTGCATATAAAAATACAGTCAATTGCAATTTTGTAGGATATACAAGACATGGAACAAAAATGAAGGAGGCTTATTTTCTCACCAAAAGATATGGTGCACATCCATGAATTGACGCATTTACAAAATTTTGATCACGGTTCTGCCAAGCAGCGGCAGCACCTCTGATGTCCTGTACAACAACCTTACACCAATCAATAGAAGCAATTTTGTTCAAGTCCAAGGTGAACATTACATCAGTATTTGATACGTCATAAGCTGAGGTGGAGAATAAAAATCTGTTGAACGCTATCATGAAGAAACACTTCATGGACAATTCATCTACCCGACCCTTAGCAACCTCATCTCTTAGCCTCTTGATTGTTATTCTATCACCAGAAATGCCAAGTTGCTTTCGCAACAGTTTCTTCGCATCTGTAATATCCTTTAATTTGACTCGTGTAAGCTCCTCTCCACCCAATGGCACACCAAGAACATTGTTCACTGAAGCGGCAGAGATAGGGAGCTGCTTGTCAGGAGAAATGTTCAGCTTCATTGAAACAATGTCCAAACGATCTAGTAACCAACAGTACAAATCCCTGCTCTCAACAACATCAATCTTCATATTTAGAAAATCTCCCCAACGAAGTCTACGAATCTCATACACCTGGGTGGGGGAAAGTGATTTGATGGTTTCTAGAAGGTCTATCGGCTTGCATCTAAGCATGAGCTTTCTTCCTTTGACCTCTTTTTTCTAAAAAATCATTGGAAAGCAAATCATATATATACAAAAATACCAAATGAATTCTCAACGATACTACTCAGATAATAAGTATGGAGAATTGGTTTTCGACATAGAAAGATTAGAGTTTTAGAAATTACAGACATATGTGGAATCAAATTAAACTCATTTTTGTTGTTGGGCAAAAAAGAGACTGCAAGATCAAAGCAAAACATCTCGGTTGTCTCCTACTACGAGAGTATGCTTAGGAAAAAATAGGGTTAGTAGTCTAGTGCTTCATGCTTATCTTGTAAAGACTACCATGGCCGCAAAAACAGATTGCATCATGTATGGTCATCGACCTTTTTCCTTCTTAATACAATGATACGCAGCTCTCCTGCGTATTCTAGAAAAAAAACAATGATGTGAAAGCAACCTGATCATTTTGAATGTTATCACGATCCAACACCAGGTTTTGACCTTTCTGGAGCATTGCTGCACGCATCCTTTTGCGACTGTGTCCATGTCCAATCTCTTCGCAGGTGTTGAGGGTCGACTGTCAAAATCAATTAAAAAACATAGTAATTAAGCCAAACTCTAACAATTTATTTACAAAATAAGAGCATAAAATTGTGCACACATCAACGGGCGAATCAGCAGTTGTAAGATGATCTAGCAGTTGAATCTGAGGTGCTTGCATTTTCTTATCCTCCACAGACGGCGAAACTGGTATGTCTCCTTCCTTTTGTTGTGACAACTCTTCAGAAAAGTTGTTTGGACCTGGTAGTGAAACGTTGGCATTGGGGTCGACCGTGGCGGCAGATGAAGAGCACAGCCTCAACATAATTCTAACCAAACACAACACCGAAGCGGTAGTCAGGATTTTTTTATGTAAGCATAGAGAGAGATTGATAGATTAATATTATTTATAAAGATTATAAAATGAAAACAAAAAAATGCTGAAGTGAGATTATAACATTTTTTATAAAGATGAAAGCAGAACAAAATTCCCGATATTGTACCGCAAGGTGCTCGGAAAAGCTCGAAGCAGAATCGGTTGTAGCCGGCGAAGATCAACACGGGAATCTGGAAGCAGACCAATACATTGCGGTGGCGGGTCGTTGAGACCAAAGCCTAGGGCGTGCAGTGGCAGATGGCGCCTCAAGGACCGAGCAGGGAGGACAGAGAGGAGCGAATCGCTGGAAGTTGGCAGTTAGGGGGCGAAAGTGCGTATAGCAGGTACCCAAACGATGTCCGGAACCCTAGATTGGTGGAGGTGTTTATAGGCCGAGGGAAAGAGAGAAGTGTGCGGGAACGAAGAACCTGCCCGTGGAAGTGCGTATAAACAGGTATTTTAGGAGTACTCCTTGACGAAGCACTAGCTTGCGTCGCCATGACCATGAGAGAGCAACCACACTGATATATGTTCTCTGATAATCATAAAAGGGGTTACTGAATATAGCGTGAACATTAAAATTTAAAACAAATATATTTGATTCTTCTCTATGAACATGCTGAGAGCATTAGCAGTACGTATATTTTTTGTCAACAATGGTTTTGTTAAGACACTATCTAGTATTGAATAATTACAATTAGAAATGATTGTTGCACGCATGTAGAGAGTAGTTCCATCATTTGTTCCGGTAGTATAGCGCCGTTGTTCAATCGGCTCAAATGGTTAGGGAATTGTGTTATTGATAGGATTGTATGTATTTTCACGGGCTATCTGCATGTTGGTACCACTTCATATATATATAGCTTATGGATCGTATTATCATGTTAAGACGACGTATGCTAATATATATATATATAATTCGTTTTTGCCCTCTCAACAATTAATTACAAATTAAGCAATTCGTATGGGATTTTTTTCGCCTTAATTTGTAGACTGGTTTATCCCTCCCAACCATATATATATATATATATATATATATATATAATTCGCACAAAAAAGAGGACCACTAATACTCAAACCTGGAACAGACTAAGAGCTATAGAATTGATTAATATTCGATCCGATCGAGCCTATTTAATTAATAGTAGTGATAGATAGGAAAAAATACACTGTAGTATTTTTTAGAGTCGTTTACCTGTATGCCATTATAAAAAATGGACCTTACGTGTGGTGCAATGGTATGATTGTTTGCTTTGAATGTGTTCAATTCAAGTCCGTAGCAACTAGTTGATAGATGAGCTCTAAATAAAAGCCAAACAAATTTTAAAAATATTTCTATATTAAATTAAAAAAATATACACAAGCAAGTATAAAATATACTGTCATTTAAATTGTCACTGTATTATGGGCCGACTCATAACGAGTTCATTAAACCGTTACTATAATATGGGTCTAATATCCACTATTGCAAATCTATGCCGACTCATGACGAGTTCATTAAACCGTCACTATATTATGGGCCGACTCATGACGATCGAGTTCATTAAACCGTCACTATATTATGAGCCTAATACGCACTATTGCAAATCTATGATGGATTTCTAAACCGTCACGTGCGATCTGTTTAGTACTTTTTGGGTATTTTTTATGGAATGTGGATAGGGTAGTATAGGTGTGGTGCAATGGTATGATTGTTTGCTTTGAATGTGTTCAATTCAAGTCCGTAGCAACTAGTTGATAGATGAGCTCTAAATAAAAGCCAAACAAATTTTAAAAATATTTCTATATTAAATTAAAAAAATATACACAAGCAAGTATAAAATATACTGTCATTTAAATTGTCATCTGTATTATGGGCCGACTCATAACGAGTTCATTAAACCGTTACTATAATATGGGTCTAATATCCACTATTGCAAATCTATGCCGACTCATGACGAGTTCATTAAACCGTCACTATATTATGGGCCGACTCATGACGATCGAGTTCATTAAACCGTCACTATATTATGAGCCTAATACGCACTATTGCAAATCTATGATGGATTTCTAAACCGTCACGTGCGATCTGTCATAGAATAAATAGTTTCCTCTAGTGATTTACCAATTGATCCCAAGTCAATAGTTACGAGACACCTAGATGTGGGACCCATCTATTTAGACCGCTTTACCATTTCACATTGGGCTTGCTCTAAAGGGCGCCATCTCCCCAACACATTGGGCTTGCCCTAAACGGAACATTCCTCAACGCCTCTCCGAGTCCATCTGCTGGTAGTTTCCCTTCCCGTTTTATCCCTGCCTCACCCAAAACCGATCCGGACACGTTAAAACGGGGAAAGGAAAACAGAAGAAGTTTTTGTATTAACCCCTGCTGGTTTTTTAAAAAAAATTGTATTAATTTTCTGTTACACAATCGCACGTGCAAAAGGAACAACACCATTTTTTTTATTTTTTAGATTTAATGGATTTTATCAATTTTCGATATTTTTGAAAATTATTTTCAATTTCTGGTGCATCATTCATTACGTTGCGGTGTTACGTGTGAGGCGGGGGTAAAATGGGAACGCAAAGTACTGCTGAATGGTTATTTTATTATCTGATTGGCGGACGCGGTGCGTGAATGTGGGGCCAATTTCCTCAAGCATCATCCCTATATAAAGGGCGCCATCTCCCCAACACATTGGGCTTGCCCTAAACATGAGAGAACATTTCCTCAACGCCTCTCCCGAGTCCATCTCGCTGGTAGTTTCCCTTCCTGTTTTATCCCTACCTCACCCAAAACCAATCCGGACACGTGAAAACGGGGAAAGGAAAAAAGAAGAAGTTTTTGTATTAACCCCTGCTGTTTTTTTTAAAAAAATTATATTAAGTTTCCGTTACACAATCGCACGTGCAAAAGGAACATCACCATTTTTTATTTTTTTGATTTCATGGATTTTATCAATTTTCGGTATTTTGAAAATTATTTTCGATTTCTGGTGCATCATTCATTACGTTGCAGTGTTCTGTGTGAGGCAGGGGTAAAATGGGAACCCAAAGTACTGCTGAATGGTTTATTTTGTTATCCGGGTAAGAGAAATCCCTTCAAGAGTGGTGTTGAGGAAGAGTTTGGTCGTGGCTTTCCTGTGCCCTCTCTATATGCCGATCGGTGTGCCCATCTGCATCAACGGCACCAGATTGAACCCCAGCTGTGACATCCCATGTCACGATTTAGGGTTTAGCACGTAATCACTACCCTAATCACATCCTTAATCAGGTACTAATGCTAAGTCACCCAACTAGGAAAAAGAAAATAAGAAAAATAAAAAGGAAAAAAGGAAAACCTAACCCTAAACCCTAGCCCTAACCAAAATGCAAAAAATTATAAAAACACTACCCACATATTTTTGCACCACTGGATTGCTCATGTAAAAAGATGAATTTACAGTATTTTTACAAAATTTTTGAACGAAGTTTTGAATGCCCAAAAATTCAAATTCAAATCTGGAACACTGTCATTTGTGAATTTTGTAGGAATTTTTGGAAGCAAGTTTAGAACTTCAAACTCAAAGATGAAAATTAGAGCACATCATCCTGAATCTCCCCATATTTTTGGTTTCATTTTTGGAGCAACAGAAATATGAATTTTCGTCAAAGTTTCAAACTGTAGATTCAAAAGTCAAACTGGACCTCGAGCAACAGTAACCACCGGGCAATGGCGCCATGCCCGGCGGTCCGCCGCCTCCCGCGCCTGCCCCGGCACGCGCGCGTCTGCACCCGCCCCGTCCCGTCATTCCCCACGCCCCAACACGCCTCCCCAACCACCTGTACCCGGCGCCCAATCGAGCGAGCGCCGGAGTAATGGCGCCGCCCGACCCGCTGCGCCTCCTCTCGCCGGCACCCCTAAACAAAGCCGAATGCCCCTCCCTCTGCGACGCAAACGGCTTCGCCACAACCCTGCCCAGCTCCACAACTCATCGCACCGGTGCCCCCTCCTCTCCACGCGCGCCGGGGCCAAGGTTGGACCGCCGCCGCCATTAACGCCGCTCCAAGCTTTCCCGCCTAGGCAAGCCTCCTCTTTCCCCTCTCGCTCCTCAATACGGTGCGCAGCAGGCCCTCCACCACCCCTCACGTTGGGACTCACGATTATGCAGGCTCCGTCGCGGATTTTGGAGAAGTAGTGCCGCCGCCGCCACCGTTGACGCCGGCCTCCCGTCGAGCCCCCACCTCCGGCCCCTTTCATCGCCACCCACGCCGACGCCGTCGTTCCCCAAGGTGAGGCGGAGCTTTGCCCCAGACCGCACCTCCTCTCGTCCTCCGTGCGTGGCGCGCGATGCCGCCGAGTGCCGCCCCGCCGCCGCACCGTGTCGCCGGCGCTCCGGCCGTCGCGCGGACCCCTCGTCGCCACGCGCGTGTTCCCCGCACCATGCGCAGCATTTCCCCCAAAGGCCGGAGCATGAGCTCCAGCACAACGCCGCCGCGGCGAACCTCGCCGGCGCCGGCCACCGTCGCCGGAGCGCGCGCGGCCGCCTCTGTTTAAAAAACTGCCGGTGGCATTCTCGTAAATACATCCGAACTTCATTTGAGTTTGAAAAATTCATATCTAGCGTTTGAATCGTCCAAAAATTAGAAACTAAAATGTTTTGGAAACTAGAAGACCTATACTTTCATAAAAGTAACATGAACTCATCAGATCTGGTCATTTTCACATTTTTACAAAAATGACAAAAGTCAACTCCTGAAAACTTAACTAAGCCATAACTTTAAAAATATAAATCCAAATTAAATGCCACTTGGCCAAAGTCTTCACCCAGACACACATGAATTTTTGGCACTGGAAGATCTGCATTTCATTTCATATTTTTCAAGTTATTGCATTTCTTGCATTCTCTGTATTTAATTTTTAATTAATTCTGTATAAATTATTTTTGCATGAAACTTGGCAATTAATTTCCTTTTGGTACTGTGCATATGTAGAAAATCCCATGTTAAATTTTGAGCATGTTAAGTAATGATTTTTGCAAACCCTAGATCTAAAATTCTAAAAAGTCATTTTCAGCACATGCATAAATAGTTTTATGTCACTAAAAATCATGTCCATGCATGTTTATGTAATTTCTACTGTTCATTAGGTCCTTTAGCACCTCATGGCAGGTTTAGTCAAAAGGTTTCACATATTTCACGTATGTATGAATTTTGAAATCAAATTCCTATTTTAAAAGGAAATCGTCATCGCATGTGATGTCAAAAACACCTAAGCCTAGAGTTCTTCGTTTGTAGTATAAAAACTTGCTAAGATATTGGTGCTAAACCTACACTAACCACAGCACTCATGTCTATGCCACCAAGTCATTACTCATTATAATAGTATGGTTATGCTTGTTCATGTAAATTGGGTCCCGTAAAAGAAAACAAGAGGCATGTTAGAATTGCTAGGGTTTGAGCAAACAAACTTGTGATTAATGTGTTCACAGGCATTTGTTACAAAACAGCACACATGCATTACTCTCATCATCGACCTTGTATTCATGTGACTTATGCATTGCATTTCATTCCTTAGGTGACGACGCCGAATTGATCCCGCCGGAAGAAGCTATTGCCACGCTCAACGCTTGTGAGGCTAGTGCTAGCTTCGATCACTCTCAAGGCAAGCCCCGGTGCGTTCCTATTATTTTGAAATGTCTTCTTTTATCACTATATTAAGGATGATGAATGTGCATTTAAGTTTAGGCGTTGATTGGAAATCCACGTGCATAAATTCCTATATGTCCTATGTCGCTTATGTGTCATATCCTCGTTAGAAGTGCTATGCTATGTTTTTGGAGTCAACGATAGAACTGGGGATCTCACTCATGCCTTATGACTAAATGAGAACATGATGAATTTGGTTAAAACTGAGAACACCCCATTATGGCTCCGCGAACGAGTTTGAGTTGTGTACCACTTGCATACCTTTCTTATGGGGATTGGTAAACCTATGTAGCTTGTAAGTTATAAAGTGAGCCGGATATCTCACCGACCCGGAGGTGATGTGTTTGGCACGGTGGTTGCACGGGTTGAGGACCGTTGGAGAGTACATGGGTTAAGCCTTGGGCGCGTTGTTGAACGGTCGCAAGGGGGACGTGTACTCGGGGTCGGTGGCCCCGTGTTTTACTTTATGATGAACTCGCGAACGGTGGCCATACGTGTTCTTAAATGATGTGTATGTCGTGCATTTGGGTTCTTTCCTGCAGGATTAATAATTCGATAATTATCGCCGTTTCCTCTCGGTTAATGAGTACCACTTGATTCGAGCAGTTCGCAATGTGTAGTAATGGAAAGAGATTGAATAGCTTGCTGTTTTATATTGATATTAAATTGTACTGCAAACTCTTGTCTTGCTAGTATGCTCACTAAAGTTTCTTTATGCAACAACCCTATTAATTTGGCTAAGTAATAAATTGCCAACCTAATTAGCATAGGTGCTATTTATGCAAAAGGCCAAGTTAAACCGGTCAAGCCCCATGCATCTAGGAGTCGGTCTTAGATGGCCAATTTGACGGGTAAGACTTGCGGAGTATGTTAGATACTTAGGCTTTGCCACTACATGTTGATTTACAGGTTTCCCGCAAGCCGGTTTTTGTGATTGTTGTGGTAAGGTGGTTTGGGACGGAGAAGAGCCCAAAGAGTGGACCATTGAATGGGTCCCTAGCTCTCCGACCCATGATGAGTGAGCCATGGCCTAGGCCGGCATGGTTCCTTTAAGTTATCTATGTATCGTCGAGTTATGTATTTCGCTTCCGCACTTTAATTTCGAACAAAGATCATGGCTATGTAAGACTTAAATTCGAACCTAATGTATCTTTTATTCGAACTCTATGTTGTAATCAAGACTTAATTATGTAACCTTGCAAATCGTGTATGTTTGTTAATGTGATGCTATGCATGATTGCTTCGTCAATCATCTCCCAAGGCGATCCGTACCACACTTAACTATCTTTCGGGATAGGGGTGTGACACCAGTAAGATGTAGGACCCATCTGTATTTTACATTCCATATCCCTAACGCTAGAACGGAATGGTGGCACCTTCTTCCGGAAAAGCGATTCATGGCTTCTACGAAGGAGAAGAGATTTGTGATGGCCTTCACCTTCGCGTGCAAGAGGCGAAACAAATCTAGAATCCGACGAACTTGTGTTTGCACAAAACAATTAAATCGATGCCTCCCAACTGGATGAGCCACCACACTGATCTCAAATTCAATGGGGAAACATCCAAATCTAAATCCTTATCATAAAAAATTCAGCTTGAGCTTCTTGGTGCACAAACTGACGAAATTGTTGCCGCGTTTTGATCAAGTTCCTAACGAGACATCGAACCTGAGGTGAGCGCGACCCACTCGAGTTAATTTTGTCCAGTCATGGAGACCTTTGTGCTACTGAGATTGAGATGTGATCCTCATCGGCAGAGAACACGGCTGAAGCATACTTTTATTGGGAACAATCAGATGTGTGAGGAGGAGAGAGAGACTAATCATCGTAGTATACGAGATCTGTATTGGGCGACGTACGAGGTGATGCCGTAAGTCTGTGATTCCGTTTGCACTAGGCACCCTCCTATAGGAGTTCAACCGATGCCGTTGATATAGGTGGGCACACAGATCAGCACAAAAGAAGGACACAGGGAAGCCCCAGCCAGTTTGATTCCCTTTCTCTCTCCACACGACGGACAATAGTAGTAAAAGATTACTGTAGATTTCTACTCTACCAGCATCGGCGCAAGTACGAGACGAATCTATGGGCTCTGGGCATGGTTGCTTCTCGGCACCGCACGTCTTTTGCGCATCGGCACCAATGCGGCACTGTGGAGGGCAGGTAGACTGTCGTGCACACCTAAAAAGGAAAAAAAACCTGTACCGTAGCCCCAACTGGGACCCGATCCGGATTTTGAGGCCTCCACACTGCCCAAAGCAAAGCACAGCTGCAGGAGTCACTTTTTTGTTTTTTTATTACCTTGCTTCTTTCATCAAACCACTGTCCCACGGAGACAACTATGGCGTATGAGGTGAAATTGTCGTGATGGGAAGGAAGTGTGTTTACTATCAAATCCACCTTTGGTTTAGCCTAAAGATGGAATACTAGCGTGGACAAGAATAGAGAATATGCTTCAAAGTTGATGGTTGAGCATGGAAATTTGGTCGGGCAGGGCTATCCAACCTGAATAGACATGATCATTAGTAAAACATTAAAGATAATTAGTATAGTGTGATATTATTTACAATATTTTTATTATGAAATTAAGATAATGAACATTAATATTCTAATTAATGTGTAAAAATCATGTGAATTTCTAATATAATTATTGATAGTTAGCAAGTTTTATAGTATTAATTACGAATTGTTGTAACAAGATCATTGTTTATAAAAATTAAAGCAGCCAATTAGTGTATGATTAATTACTATTAATTATTTGTGAATATAGAAAGCAAAATAATAATTAGTTAATGTTGATTATAAAATAGTATATTATACAATTAGAATTAAGAAATGTTAGAATCTATTGATTAATGTCGTATAGTCAATTGTCGTTAATTTCAAAACAATGTTTATAATTAATTTTGTTAATTATATATTATTGTTTTTATTTGCATGCTATCGATTGAATTAATTAATTAACCAAACATATATATAAAAACTGGATCATCGTCGACGATCTCATGCATTTACTGACTAGATCGATCATTGATGAATTAATGCAAGCTAGTCATCAAATCTGACTGATCTTAATCAATAATTAGGAGTGGTTATATATAGCGAGTTGTGGCTATATATATCATGAACATATACATGCATGATATATCTATATCTATATCTATATCTATATATATATATATATATATATATATATATATATATATATATATATATATATATTCCATTGCCATTAATTATTATATCTATATAAAATAATATAGTGTACACAATTAGAATTAATAAATGTTAGGATATATATATATTGATTAATGTATAATCAATTGTCGTTATTTAATTTAAAAACAATGTTTACAATTACTTTTGTTAATTAAATACTCTTGTTTTAATTTGCAGCATGTCCATGGATCTAATTAATTAACAAAACATATAAAACTGAATCATCGTCCATCCCAATGCATTTTGGTTTGCAGCTATGAGTTGGTCTCGCCAAATAGCGTCCCCAAGTTCACCGCGCGGGCGAGGAGAATGAGGATGAGATCGAGCAAAACGCTCGCCCAAGATTTGGTCGCAGCCAATGCTGAGGTGTCGGTTTGCACGGTTTACGAAATTATTTGATTCCTAATACTTAAAAGCTAATATCTCTTGAATGGTTAATCTAATTTACAATCCGATTTCAGATATGTGTTCTTTGGAATTAAACCTATAAAATGAGATCTCACTCGACTATGTAAAAAATAATAATAACATTCAGACCCCACATGTCATACTAAGAAATTGGCAAAAATGGGCAATGTTACCATCCAAAATCTGAATTTTTATGGGGATTGCCTAATTCACGAGCGCGCGCGAGCAAGCCCCCACACAAACTTTCGGACATAGTGGGAAACTTTCTTTTCCTGGAAAGTTTCCCATCCCACAAAAGTTTCATCTAGACTTTGATCACAAAGTTTAACGAAAAAGTTTCGTAAAAACTTTCGATCAAAATTCATTCTAAAATTTTAATCAAAAGTTTGACGAAACTTCAAGCAAAAAGTTGGAGATCGAAGTACAAAATCAAAAGTTCTTTAAGTTTTCAGAAAAATGTTTTTTGAAAATTTTCATCAAAACTTTGAAACACAAAAGTTTGATCTAATTTTTTATCACAAAGTTTAACAGAAAAAGTTCAATTAAAAGTTTTGTAAAAAATTTGAATCAAAGTTTGATATGAAATTTCAATCAAAACTTTGGATCAAAAGTTTGACAAAACTTCAATAAAATAGTTTCAGATCGAAGTTTGAAATCAAAAGTTCTGTTTGATATCAAATTTTACAAATTTCATAATTGAATTACCTGAATTTATTTTTTTCAAATTTCAAAATGGAATTACCTGAATTTAAAGTTTGAATACAAATTCTTTGATTTCAAATTTGAATTTGAATATCACGAATTTGAATATTTTAGAATTAGAATTTAAATTTTGATTTTTGTGAATTTGAATTCGCAAATTTCAGACTTTATTTTTTTCTTGAATTTCACATTGGAATTCGAATTTCACAATTTCAAATTTGAATTTGAACATTCACAGATTTTTAATTTCGCAATTTCGAATTAAATTCGTTGAATTTAAAATTTTAATTTCATGAATTGAAATTTCTCAAATTTGTAAAAAGTATCTTGAACATTTGAATCGATTTAATTTAAATTTCTCTAATTTTCAAATTCACGATTTTAAATTCCATAAAAATCAGGAAAAAGTTCAAAATTGAAAAACATTCAAATGGAAAATGAATTGTCATGTCAATTTTTTTGGTTTACAGAAAAATGAATTTTGAACTTTTTTCAATTTTAAACATTTTTCCTGATTTTTAAGATTTATTTGCAATGTTTCATATTATGAATAAAAGTAATATTTTATTTTCATTTTCTCGTGTAACGGATGTGCAACGAAAGACAGATGCCATAGGGGCAAAAGAGTCAATCCAACCTTGGTTTCCATTAAAAATAAAGAAAAAAGGAGATAACGTTGAGTGTGGTGTGGGAGAGGCGTAGAAGCTACTCAGGGGTGGCATTCCTCATTACGGATCTTATTTTTAAGATGCCACCACTAAGGGGTGGTAAGAATCCAATTGGCCCCAATTCCTTTGTTGCAAAGGAGGCCTAAAAAAGATAGTAGTATTTGTTCGGCTACTATTAAAGCCAACTTCTTTGGCTGGTTTTCCTTTGTAAAATAAGCCAACTTATCGGTTTATATACTTCTAGAGACTTAAAGCCAGCCAAAAAGCCGAGGAGCCGAACAAGGTTATTCTTAAGTCCACTCTACGTTGCTTTGAAAAAAGAAGTCCACTCTACGATCCAGCCGCAGGCGCGTGAGTCCTGCTGAGTTCAAAAAAAAAAAGCTTCTCTTGCGTGCTGTAGTTACTCCAGAGTACATACTATTAAGGTTCAAGGCCAATGAGCATGCGACACCGGAGCCGGAAGCATCTGGTCCGTACCTTGCAGGCGTCACCCGTTACGAAATGGGCATGATCCTCTGCGGCATAGCTTGTGCGTCAATAGACACTTCCATGCGGGCCCAAACCCACATGTCGGCGAAGTTTAGTACTCCATGGAAAATAGCGAGAGGATCCGCAGGTCGAAACATGCGTGTAATGCTTGGGACGGCCATGCATATCCGGGAGTTACACAAATCATTGGCATTGTAGTTTGGGCTCCGGCGTCGGTTCCTCATTTTAGCGGATCCGGTAGCTACCACTCGCCGCTCACCACCAAATCTCCATTGTGGCGGTTCTCTTGCTCAGTACTCCTTTCCACCATAATCGAGCATGCATCCACCCCTTTCCACAACTCAATTTAATAATCTTGAGTTGGAAGAGGACCGTGAAGGTCGAAGAGAACCGGAAGATCGGAGAAATTACAACTTCGATCCGGAGGATGAGAATCGTTCTTTTCGTGTAGAGCTCCGCATTGATCGAGCTCGGCTCCCACCTCAAGAATCGTCAAGCTGTAATGGGAAGCGGGATTTTCCCGAAGATTGGGATACGGAGGGTGCTTTTCAAGCGTCTCGGAGCGCTGTCCGCAAGATCTTGCCGGGCAGTTCACCTCTGTGTTCTTCGCCGGGCCGGTGGCACCATCGACCCATCGTCGGACAAAGGTACGATTCCTGGAACAATTTGATCCACTGGAATGTGGGACCCACGACGGTCAAAACGGCTCTAGTGTTGAAGGATCCAATCATTCAAAATACAAGATTCAAAATATTTCACATTTAAATTCCTCTCCCCGTAAATCGTGTCTTCGTTCCATTTCCCGTTTTCCCACTAGCACACCGGTGGTCAACAATGTCAGCCGTGCAGAAAAAGCTGCTTATGCAGCGAGAGCTTGCTCTTACTCTATCGTCACATCAAGCTGGTGAGCTAGATTCCGATTCCTCCCTATCCGATAAGAGCGACGATTGCAACAAGGGGCGTGCTCGTTTTCTAGATAAAATAAATGATTACAATAAGAAACAAGTAAACCAATTTCCCAAGCCCTTGAGTACTCTTTTTAGCATCCATAAGAAACCACCTGTACAACGTCGGTAAGAAACTACTACTATACAATGTCGGTGATAATGAGCAGGTGTATAATGCACCGGCTCGGTTTGCTTCGTAGCTTGCTCCCCTAAAACTTGTCCTCGTCATCACAACCATCCCAAGCACATCTACTGCCACCCCCACCGTCGCCTCAATGGACGACTTCGACGATAGTGATAATCCGCTCCAGCAATTTGGGGGCATTCCCTTCGGTGTGAACGAAGAGGAAGATTTCTTGTGCGACCACTTCGGTCAAGTGCTCTCGGATGGAAGTAGCACCAATCCGGATGATGATACGGATCGGGCGCTACTTTCGGTGAAGACTCGCGACCGGATGCTAGCTACTACATTCTTGAGTGCAATCCGGACGTGATTCGAAGGATGCAGATTCTCGAGGATCAAGGCATTGTGATCCAGCAAGTGTATGGTGTTACTTTAAATGCAAATGCCATCAAGACCGGTATTCTTCGGGGCTTTGATCTTGCTGATCCAGATTGCCTCACCCTTTACTCCAACTATGATGAACGGACATTTCTAGGTGTCTTCAGTAACACTCGGGTACGTAAGAGTGTCATAAACACTAGTAGTGGTGGCAAGCTTTCTCTTTGGCTGCCAAATAAAAGGAAGATTAGAATTGGGAGATGGCAGCCGGTGTCAAGGGACATCAACTTTTACTGCAAAATAAAAGTAACACAGCTACCACCTCATTGCTGGAAGGAGGAGATTGTAGCTAGGATGCTAGGCAGCGACTTTCTTATGGATCAAACTTTTGAGGAATGTATTCATAATTCCAACTTCAACATTCAGGAGGATTTGAATTCCAGTCATGATAGTGTGTACTTTAAGGAATACATTTGTACAGCACAGGCAGTTTCAAATCATGGTTTTCCTACATCTTGTGATCTGAAAATTATGGAGTCAATTCTAGAAGCACAAGCTGCTTTGCTAGAATATGTTCGCCCTGGCTATCAATATACACCCAAACTGCGTGTTCAGGAGTGTTTTGACTTAACAACTGATCAACAGATTAGTTTTTTACTACAAGAGGAGTCATCCAGCTACACTATGCTGGATGATGATAATAATTTGCAGAGTAGAAGACGTGTTCTTGAAGAAAGGGGTCTGGTGATAAGAAATTCTAATAGGGAGAAGATTAACTCGCAGCAAATGGAGGCTATGCTACGTGAAAAGTTTCGCTGCTTCATCGGAGGAGATATCCTGATTGTATATCCCTTTATGTCAGTCCATTTTTTGGTGGTGTTTGGTACAGCTCGGACACGGAATGCCATTTTAGAGAGTAATTTGTTTCAAAGGGACAATCTTGCAAATCATAGTGAAATGCGTCAACAGCAACGGATGGAGATGAGATATGGCTTGAAGTTTGAACTACAGGGGTGCTCTTTTTCTTTAAGGAAGTGGCGATGTGATGACGTTTTATGTGCTGGCCAACATGCATTGTTACACTACTCCTGCTTCATAACCTTGGTAAACCTCCCGCCTCATTGTTGGAATAAGGATATAGTTACTGAAATACTCGCTTATAATAAGTGTGTGCTCCGTAGCATTCCGGATGAACATCAGCACCCAATTAATTACAATCCGATGATTCCTGATGGCCTGGAGAATTTGGGATATTATACTCGGAAGTCCCGACTACCCACCCAAATCATATACCCAAGGTTTGCTATCCGTTGACGCCGGTTTTTGACCAAGGGACCCATTGTCGGCGACTATAGGTCGAAAGAGGACCGGTGGGCGGAAGGCCGACGGCCGCTTGGGCGAGTAAAGGCGCGTCCCTCCCGGGAATCGTGCGCGGACGCCAACAGAAGAGCATAATATTGATGGGCCCGGCCCGCGTTGTAAAATTAGAAATAATAGTTTAATTTTGGAAAAAAGATCCTAGTCGGTTAGGAAATCGGCCCGAAGAGGGTCCGAGGAGGATTCTTCGTGCCGAGTATAAATTTGTACTCGGGTGTAACTCTGTAAACTCGATTCACATCCAATACAACTTTCGGCGCATCGCCAAACCCTAATTTTCTCGTCAAGTCTTTATCTGTTTTCGCGGGGATCTTCGGGGCTCCGGTCGACAACACGTTGGCTTGATAAGGTAATTATGTTGTCTAGTTCTCGGCGCATTGTTCGTAATTAGATGGCTTAATTGCTAGTTATCCGGCGACCGGATCTGTTCTTGATCGTCGTAGTGAGTATCGGCCGGGATGAGTCAAGTCGACCCGGTCCGGCTCGTGGTGGAGGTAGTTTTGACTTGTCCCGCCTCCTCGTCCCAGCCTTTGCTCGCAACGCCGATTGGTTCGGATCTGGTCGTCCGAGTCACGATAGCCGCTATGAGAATTCTTTTACATCTTGGCCGATTCGATCGTGCGATTCAGTTGACGTGTCCTGTATTTGCCTTTGCGATAGTTGACTTGTCCTAGGCGCATGCAGCCGATTGGCTAGGGTGTAGATCTACTTTCATAGTTAAGACGTTTATGATTGTGCTTGTCCTGAATCGGCGGGCGTGCGCGGTCGTTAGATCTGGTCCGATCGCGTGCCATCGGTTGACTTGTCCTGTTGGAGCGATCGGTCGATTCGGGATCCGTGTGGTTGTATTTGTCTTACTCGTTCTTTCGGAGTGTTTAGCCGATTGTTTATCACGTTCATTAGCTGTTTTACGTTCAACTAGTGCCAAATCTGTTAAAGCTGCCTTTGAACCCGAGTTATTAGTATGATTTCGTTGATCATCATTATCCATCTAGATAGATCTAATAACTCACCGTTATAATCCATGGCAGAATCGGCCGGATGCCCGATCGGCCGATTTATCGCTCCGATTGATGATTGAACCATCCTTTTGCTATCAAATTAATTACATCCCATTAATAATTACCTTGTTTATATTTTATTCGATAATGCATCCCTGCAAGGTCTTAATGATTTGATTGCTCACCGACGAAATCGGCTGCTAGCCACCGATCGCATGTTATAGCATCGGCCGATTTCGTATCGTTTGCATCACAGTTCGCTTGCCTGGCATTTAATACATAAAATGGATGGGCCGTGCTGCTCCCGATCAATGGCCGATTTTGTCTATCTTACGCCAGAATCGGCCACGGCTGCACATCGGCCTATCCGGGCCGATGACCCGGAATTTTACACTTTTTATTGTCTTTGTTGGTTTGCAGGAAAACCATCCGGCACGCACCAGCGCACACGAGAATCGGCGAGCTGAGTCGGTCCGTTGGGAGCACGGGGCCCTGCGTCATCCGGGGTTTCGGTGGACTCTCCGGACAACGGTGTGTTGGCGACTTTTGACGTCAACACACTTTTTGGCACGCCCGGTGGGACAGAAGCAACCAAGAGCAAGATGTCGTACATGCGAGGTCGTCGGGGAGGACGGGACACCAATGGTCGATGCTGAAAATCGGCTGATTTTTGTTCCGGTTCCTCTCGGGACGGATGGCAAAGGGCATGGAGAAGTTTCGATGACAATGAGGTTTCGGCCTGGGGAAAGATGACGACAGTAACAAAAGCTGCAGTACCAGGAATACCTGGCCGAAGCAATGAAAAAGTACTTTCAAGCCCCGAAAGTGACACGTGGCGAGTGGCCACAAAAGGAGACATCTCTCGGATTCTGCATCCGGAAGAACTGGACCAAATCAAAGCCCGAGACTGCCGGATGCCAACCAACTCGATGATATGGTCGACTCGTCCGTTCATCAGGCCCTAATCAATCAATCGGGCGTGTTGACCAATACCATCGGGAATTTGATCAAGGATACAGCTTGATGGCAGATCTGTTCATTGAAGGATATTCCGGACCTGCATACACTCAGCCTTTTGGCGCTCCCGTACGGCCGATTCGGGGGACCGGCCTCCGTAATACCACACCACCAGCGAGGTTTCAGCCCTCGTACGGCATGCCACCTCACCTATGGTCCGGCAAGGACGATGTAAACGCAAGTACCGGTGCAACCCAGCCGGGCAATGCGGATGACAGTGACCCCAAGAAGTCGGTGACGGAAAAGGGCGATAAACAAGATGTACAACCGCAGACTTCCGAGTCGGGCGGCAACCAATGTGGCAGCGGCCCCGCAGATGGCACAAGCAGCCCAATTTTTTCTATGTACCAAATACCGGCCCGAGTAGAATTGAAAACTCACCCACTATAGTACGGCCGATATCCGGTATTCCACAACAGATCGCATTGGCTGGGGGACAGGGATTCATGATCGGACGGCCGATCCAATCGGCCATGAATTATGGAATCGCTCCGCAGTACACCGTTCCCGGCCACCGCACCGGGATTTCGGAAACGGCCGGTCGGTACACCCGACCGGGGACAGCTTAACACAGCTTATATGACAGGAACCAGATCAGCAACCGCTGAACCCAATGATATGAGTAGCCTCATGGCTAAGATCACCGATATGATGAAAGATCGGTTCGATTTAAAGCCTAAGGAGAAGAGTGCATTGTATCGGCGACCTTACCCCGATCGGATGGATTCCGTGGCTTTACCCAATAAGTATAAAATTCCTGAGTTCTCCAAGTTTTCCGGGCAAGATAACACATCAACTATGGAGCACATCAGCGAGATATGATGCACAGCTTGGTGAGGCGTCTACTCAGGAGGCTTTGCGGGTTCGGCTATTCCCACTCGTCCTTGTCCGGATCGGCCTTTTCATGGTTTGCTTCGCTATCGCCTGGTTCTATTCGGAGTTGGGCCGATCTCGGAGAAAAGGTTTCACTCGTACTTCTTCACGGGCATTACCGAGCTTAGTTTGTCCGATTTAATGGCGGTGAAACGAAAACCGGGGAATCGGTGGCCGATTATATACGAGAGGTTCGGGACTCGAGGGGACGATGCTACAATCTGAACTTGACGAGAGCAGCAGCTGGCCGAAATCGCTTATGCGGGGCTATTCTCTAACATCAAAGAAAAGTTTACCCCACATGAATTTGATGGGCTAGCACAGCTGACCCGTAGGGCGGTTGGCCAGGAAGAAAATATCCAGCTCACCAGGAACCGGCGGTATCGGACAGCCTTATGCCGATTTCGACAATGAGGATGATGAAGAGGAAATTAATGCAGTTGAGTGGACTAATAACAAACGGCCGATATTTTCTCCACATGTCAAACCTAAGGAGAAAAAATATGATTTCGATTTATCTAAGGCCGACGAGATATTTGATCAGCTGCTCGTGGAAAAGAAGATCCAGCTTTCCCCTCATCACAAAATTCCTACGCCGGAAGAATTGAAGAAAATGGCTAAGTGGTGCAAGTGGCATGGAAATTCGCATCATAACACCGTTGATTGTTATGCCATGAGAGATGAAATCCGGAGGGCAGTTGACGAGTGGGGTATTGCGAGCGGCCGATGTAAAGAAGAAGATGAAAGTTGATGGGCACCCTTTCCCGGCTAATACGATGTACATCAACACCATCGGTGGTGGATCGGCTGGTTTCATACGCCGATATGAGAAGAAGAGAGAGAGGGAAGAAAGTGCTCGGATGGCACGTGAACAGGAATTTGTCGGCCAAAGTCGGCAGCATGCACGAGGCGTGATCGGCCGAGATTTTGACCCACACCGGGCTTGTCCTTTCTTTCGATACTGCTGGGACCAAAACATGAAGCTTCCATCTATCGAGAACTGCCCGAGTGCATTGGCCGTGAAGAGTATCGTGATGACGGGTCATCAAGTTCCCGTGGGCGGCCGGTTGGTCGCAACTACGATTCACGACAATCGGCCCCCGGAAGAGCGATCGGCCATGATCACGGCTATGATGAACGGAGATACGCTGTGCCGAAGAGAACTTCCGTTCACGATCGACCGGGGCCAATCAACGATGAAGAAGAGTTTGATCGGCAATACCACGAAGAACAGTGGTGTCCCGGTGGTTTGCTCAATAAAACTCGGAAGAGGAGGCTCCGAGAGAATGCGCTGTCGAGAAATTAAGGATGGACGAGTATTACAGAGATGACCAAGATGATGAGTCCAAGCCCAAAAGGGAGTGGAGGCCCAAAGTACGGTCTCGAGTGGTCCGGCTGAAGCCGCAGTAAATATGATATCCCCGATGCCCGGGATTGTTGGATCGGCCGTAGAGGACGAATCGGCCGATGAAAATTCGGCCGAGGAAGAACCAGTTGGGGAAACTTCGGAGATTCCGTGGACGCCGGAATCAGCGGTATTTGATAAGCCGATCAACTCGATCATTTGCATCTCAAGGCATTGTACATTAGCGGTTACATCAATGGGTCGCCGATGAGGAAAATGTTGGTCGACGGAGGAGCGGCGGTCAATGTTATGCCAATTACTACATACCGCAAGCTCGGGAAGACGCCAGAAGAAATGATGAAAGCTAATCCGACGCTCAAGGATTACAGCGGGAGAAGCCAAGATGTTCGTGGAGCCGCGATAATGGAGATCACTCGTGGGCAGCAAAACCATACCCACCACATTTTTCATCATCGACGGAAAAGGTGCATATACAACTTTGTTGGGGAGAGACCGGATTCATGCCAATCGTTGCATTCCATCGACCATGCACCGGTGCTTGATTCAATGGGTCGGCAACAAGGTCGAAATCGTGCGGGCCGATAAGTCCGTAACTATCGCAACCGCCGATTTCGAGTTTGCTGGTCCGGAGAGCTTGCCTTGTTTCTCGGGCACGTATTGGGACGCGGAGGCCATAAACATCACCAACGACGGAGTTATTGTGACCGGGGGTCGGGTACCCCCGGCTGCTCGATGGGCCCCACAGGAGAATTGACGGACAATCGGCCGATCGACACACGCACTGGGGATATGATGAATCGGCCGATTAACGAACCGGAAGACGGGAAATTAGGCCACGGTTTTGTGTCGGCCGACGAGTTAGAAGAAGTAGATATAGGGGATGGAGACAAGCCTCGGCCGACATATATTAGCAAGAAATTGTGTAAAGAAGTAAGAGATGAATTAGTGGCCTTATTGAAAGAATATAAAGATTGTTTTGCTTGGGATTATAGCGAGATGCCTGGACTCGACCGATCGATCGTTGAACATCGGCTGCCCACCAAACCCGAATATCGGCCGTATAAGCGGGGGCTCGGAAAATTGACCCTAGGTATTATGAAGCCGTCAAAGAAGAGATTATCGGATTATATGAGGCCGGCTTCATTAGGCCATGCCGATATGCGGAGTGGGTTTCCAAGTATTGTGCCGGTGGAAAAGAAAAATGGAAAGATGCGGGTCCGCATTGACTTCGGGAATTTGAATAAAGCGACTCCGAAAGATGAGTACCCAATGCCAAACGCCGATTTGTTAGTTGATGCAGCCGCCGGCAACAAAATTTTGAGCTTTATGGATGGAAATGCTGGGTACAATCAGATTTTTATGGCCGAAGAAGATATATCGAAGACAGCGTTCGGATGCCCGGAGCGTTGGGACTATATGAGTGGGTTGTCATGACCTTCGGCCTAAAAAATGCTGGTGCCACATATCGGAGAGCCATGAATTTTATATATCACGATTTGATCGGCCGATTGGTGGAAATTTATATTGATGATGTAATGGTGAAATCAAAATCGGCCGAAAGTCATGCGGCTGATCTCGGAGAAGTGTTGAAGAGGACAAGACAATACGGCCTGAAGATGAACCCGCTCAAGTGTGCTTTTGGTGTCTCAGCTGGACAATTTCTGGAGTTTATTGTGCATGAAAAGGGAATTGAAATCGGCCCCAAGAGTATTGATTCTATCGGGAAGTCTGGAACCACCAACGAACAAGACAAAGCTCCAGTCCCCGATCGGCAAGATTAATTTTATTAGGCGATTTATCTCAAACTTGTCCGGTCGACTTGATGTATTTACGCCATTATTAAAACTCAAGGCCAATCAAGAATTTCGGTGGGAGCCGATCCATCAAAGGGCTTTAGAAGATATCAAGAAATATTTGGTGTCCCCACCGATGATGGTTCCGCCAAAGTCGGGCACACCCTTTAAGTTATATTTATCGGCCGATGATAGGTGCATCGGCTCGGCGTTGACTCAAGAACAGGAGGGAAAAGAGCGGGTCATATTTTATCTCAGCCGCAAATTAGTTGATGCGAAACACGGTATCCGGAGGTGGAAAGGTTATGTCTCTGTCTATATTTTTCATGCACAAAACTAAGGCATTATCTCGTTAGCCGAGGAGTGTACTCGTGGTTTGCCAGGCCGATGTCGTAAAATATATGTTATCGGCCCCGGTCCCCAAAGGCCGGTTGGGCAAATGGATGTTGGCAATTGCGGAGTTTGATCTAGGCTACGAATCGGCCAAAGCAGTAAAAGCACAAGTATTGGCTGATTTGATAGTGCAACACGGTGAACACTCGGCCGGATACGTTGAACCGGTGCCATGGACGGTATTCTTTGATGGTTCAATTTGCAAGGAAGGAAGTGGAATCGGCTTGGTTGTTGTGTCGCCTCGGGGGCAATACGTGGATACTCTATTACAGTAGAGGCGCACACCAACAACCAAGTCGAATACGAGGCGATATTAAAAGGACTGGAATTACTCATCGATGCCGGGGCTGATTTTGTGGAAATTTTCGGCGATTCCTTGTTGGTTGTGAGTCAGCTGGCCGATGAGTATGAGTGTAAAGATGAAATATTGTTGCAATATCATAAAAAGTGCCAGAAGTTAATGAAAAGATTCAAGTGTGTTAAAGTCAGCCATATACCAAGAGAGCAGAACTTCGAAGCAAATAACTTGGCTCAACTAGCATCCGGATATCGGCTCGCCGAAAACAGCTTGGAAATAGCTGATATTGAAGAAGCCGATTGGCGTACGGAAATTCGAAATTTTTTGAACAATCCATCCCAACCTACGAGATAAGAAGATAAGATATAAAGCCTTGAAGTATGTTCTGTTGGATGATCAATTATTTTTCAAGACAATTGATGGGGTGCTTCTCAAGTGTATTGACGACACCGAGGCCAAAGTGGTAATGAGCGAAGTACATGATGGGATTTGCGGAACACATCAATCGGCCCATAAAATGAAGTGGCTGCTAAGGCGAGCTGGTTATTACTGGCCGACAATGTTGGCCGATTGTTTCAAATATTATAAAAGTTGCCAAGATTGCCAGAAATTCGGGCCTATACAGAGGGCGCCTGCATCGACTATGAATCCAGTGATCAAACCTTGGCCGTTTAGAGGTCGGGCCATGGATATGATCGGCCGGATAAATCCAGCATCAAGCAAAGGACATCAATACATATTGGTAGCTACGGATTACTTCACGAAGTAGGTTGAAGCGGCACCCTATCGCAAAGTTTCGACGGCTGACGTGATAACGTTTGTTAAAGAGCATATCATTTATAGATTTGGGATTCCGAAACAATCACGACAGATCAAGGATCAGTATTCACGTCGGACGAATTTCAATCTTTTGCTTGAAGAGATGGGGATTAAGTTGATTAATTCGTCGCCGTATTATGCCCAAGCTAATGGCCAAGTCGAAGCGGCAAATAAGAGTCCGATCAAGTTGATCAAGCGGAAAATACAAGAGTATCCTCGTAAGTGGCACATGAAATTGATGGACGCTTTGTGGGCTTATCGTATGTCACGGCATGGGGCCATGCAAGTCGCGCCGTATCAGCTTGTATATGGGCACGAAGCCGTATCGCCATGGGAGACAGCTATCGGCTCCGGAAGGATTGAATTGCAACAAAAGCTATCGGCCGATCAGTACCACGGATTGATGATGGATGAATTAAAAGATGTAGTACAAAATCGGCTGGATGCATTGGAAAAGATAGAGCAGAATAAGGCGAGGGTCGCTCGCCATTATGATAAGAAGGTTGTGCAGAAACGAGTTTAAAGAGGGCGATTTGGTCCGGAAGCTTAGGATGCCGATCGGCGTGAAGGATAATCGGTTTGGTAAATGGTCGCCTAATTGGGAAGGACCTTATTTGATTAGCCGATCGGCACCGGGTAATGCATATATTTTGAAAGAGTTAGCAGGGGAAGAATTTGGCCGAGCACTTAATGGGAAGTATTTGAAGCGAGTATTATCCTAGTATTTGGATTAACTCATAGTGTTCGGCCTAAAAGAGACTACAGCCGATGTCGATATACATCGCCTTGAGACGGCCGATATTAAGAGTATCGCCCTTAGCCAAAAATATGAAAGTAAAACGCAGACAAATCAGCCGATGTTTTAAACATCGTCTTCGGATAGCCGATATTATTGTATATCGCCCTTAGTGCAAAAATATTTACAACCAGATTTTGTTCAAAGTCCTATTACACCTAAGCATGATCGACGGCCTTAGCACGGGACAAGAAGTCTTGGATGACGAGATACTGCACGGGCCAGCATGGAGTCAAGTTTGGCCATGACCAACAGGTCGTCTTCAACGGGGCCGACATCGGCATGCGCCGCGGCAACCATCTTGTCGGCCGCTTGGATTGCCTCGTCCGTCGCTTTCGTTGAGCCGCCACATCAACCGACAGCTGTGCAATGGTGGCTTCCAAGGCCGCCGCCTCCTTCTCCTTGAGAGCCGGCGATGCTCTCAAATCGGCAATCTCCTTGTTGATTACCTACGGTTCATCCTGCCGATTTGAGAGTTGCTCTTGCATCTCTTGGGTCTTGCGGGCCTCCTCCTCGGAACGCTTGATGGAGTTCTCGGCAAGTAACGCAGCTTGCTGCTGCTCCGCGTCGCGAGCCGGACGCTCGCCGGGCACGGATGAAGTCCATTTGCCGGCACTCCATGAATGCCACATGATGCGAGCATCGCGCACATCGTCCGGGAGCTCGGTCCGGACCTCCAAGTACCGGGCCCGTATGGGGTGGGCGTCGGCCACCAAGCGATCAACCGAGGAAGCCTCAAGCTCGCGCGCGATTTCGGTCATGGTGATGAGACCGGAGGTAAATACCAAAATCGGCGCAGGACGAGGGAAGCTGAGCGCTCGAAATACCAAGAAAAATAAGATGAAGCTAATGATCAGCGGCGAATCAAGGAAGAAACCCTAAAAAAAAAAAAAAAAAAAAAAAAGACCTGCGAAGCATCAATGCGAAGCGGCCGGACGTCCATCGGCTGTGCCATTGAACCCACGGGTTCGTGTGTTTCAAGCAGCTCTCGGCCGGCCGATCCACCGTCACCGGCGACATCTTCGGAGGTGGCATCGGGCGACGCTCCGCCGGCTGGCTCATCGGCAGCAGTGCCTTCGGGAGAAGCCGCGGGCGGCTCCCGGCCGGCCGATTCTTCGTCGGCAGCGGTGCCTTTGGGAGGAGCCGTGGGCGACACGGGGCCGGCTTGTTCGGCTTCGGCGGCGGCCTCGGGAGACGCAGGCCGATCCGAGTGAGTTGGGCTCTCCGTAGGGTTCGGATCGGCCCGGCTTGGTACAACTTCGGACTCGGAGCTGTTTGAGTCGGCCTTTCGAGCGTCGGCGTCTTGGCCCGTGGAGGAGTCGGCGAACGGATCGGCCTATCGAGCGTTGGCGTCCGGGCCCGAGGAAGAGGGACCGCCGATTCCCGCTAAGAACTCATAGTTAGATGGCATGTTAAGGGAAAAGGAATCGGCGATCATGCAATAACAACCCGACGCAGCGGAGACGGTTCATCGTAGTAATCCGGGTCGGACGGGCGCACAGGCTGCTTTAGCGGCGCGCGGTATCACTTCGGGGCCCGAGTCGACCCCGCAGCTGGCACATTAGCCTTCCTCTTTTTGAGGGCGGCTATTTTAGTTTTGGCCTTGCGGGCAGCTGGCGCCCTCGACTCATCGCCGCAAATGCTTGAGCAGGAGTGCGGTCGGTGAAGCCGATATTCGGAACAATTGGGCTCGGCATTAAATATGCAATCGGCCGGCCACCGATGCTCCGGGTCGGCGGCTCCTCCGAGTCCGATCGAAAGAGAATATACAAGGGTGAGTATTTGGAGTGGCCGATTTCATTTACAAAATCGGCCTTACAAAAATAAATCGGCTACACGTACCTCGGCGAAAGGTTCTCTCGGGACTAGGCCGGAGAAGAAAGAAGCGGTGTTCCGGCTGCGGAGGTGCCGGTTCCACTCGCCCCACCAACGGTCAAAAGGCGGGTACTCCGGGCGCCGGGGAAAATCCGGCCAAGTCGCCGGTGACGACATCGGCGGTGCGGCCGACGAGCCAATTCCACCGAATGGCGTTGTCGACAGCAGCCCGCGCCTTTATCCGCCCCACATAGAAGAGGTCGGGGGCAACCGGCCGAAGCCGAGTTGGCGGGCCGCCACCGACGGGTGGTAGAATTCATAGGAGCGGAAGGCCTTGCTCCCGGTAATAAGTCCCGTCGGCAGCAGACAGGGGCGGAGGCAGGTGGTGAAGATCTTGACCGCCTCCCCGTCGGCCGTTGGAAAAGTTGGGTCGATCGGAAAAGGAGTGTCATACCCCTTCTCGAAGAAATCGATGTACGGGTACCAATCCGTACTTTCGTTGTTGAGGCCCTTGTAGAGGGCGGCGAACCAATACGGCAGGTTGTCATCCGACATGGCCGCCCCCGGTGCCATGGATAACGCTTCCCGAAAGAGATGCACCGGCTGAATCCGGGCGTGGCCGATTCGGCGTAGTTGCCGGGGAAGGTGAGCGCACCGAGGTCCGGATCGATGGCCTTGGTGGTATGAAGGGACAACCACATTTGGATAAACCACCAAGGGCCACCCGGGTTCTTGACCGATCGGCCGGAGCGCAACTCCACCGAAACCCGGTGAAGAAGGAGGTACGCCGACCCCGGAAGATACTTGCCCATGGGAAGGGCATAGTCTGTCGGCCAGCCTATCGGCCATCGGCAGAAAATTGTTTGTGGGGCTCACGCCGACCCCACAAAAGAAGAAGTGGTCAAGCCACATGTTGAGGAAGGCAACGTGCTCGCGGCGATCGACCGTGCCGTGCCCCTTATTGTAGGTCCGAATGTAAACGTTCCAACCCCTGGTGTCCTTAGGGTTGATCCGGTGGGAGGACTTGATACGGATAGCATCCGGAGTGGCCTCCGCCGTGATATTCAGATCGGCCAACATGATCGTGTCCGGAAGGGTCACGGTAGCCGGCCGTGACCGAACATAAAGCGATTCAGGGCATCCGACCGAGAGATAGCAAGCGGCCGCCGGCAACGGTTCATTCTTATGATGATCGGCCGGAGAAAGCTTGATGGCATGGGCGATGCCAATGTTGGCCCAACCTTGCGGATGGACGGCCGACACCCGGTTATACCAATCACGCCATCCTCGCAACGGGGTCGGCCATGACCGAAAGCTGTTGGCCCACTCGGCCGATAGTGGGGACTCGTTGCCGAAACGGAACCCGGTTCGTTTCAGCACAGATGAGATCCGTGGGGTCGGGATCGCCCATAGGACCCAAGAAGAAATGGGTCGGGATGTTGGACGGAATAGCGACTTGGTTCCGGATCTCCTAAAAACAAGAAATAGGGCTAAAATGAGAAGCGGAACGGGAAGAAGATAAATTGTGAAAATGAACAAGAACAAGAACACGAAGAAAAATTGCAAAAATAGAAAAGAAGGATGCCCGAATGTACATTACCTCCGGAACGGCGTTGGTGGTGGCGACGACGCGGCCGGCGGCGAGCAGCCGCAGCAGCAGCAACAAGCAGGATTCATGGTCGCCGGAGAAGAAAAACGGCGACGGCGCGATGAGAAGTTGAAAAGGCTCGAGGAGGAAAAGGTCGCTGGAATGGAGGAAGATGAAGGCCAAGGAGAGGAAACAGATGGGAAATAACCGGGGTGGCCCTGGGTTTTATGGAGAAGTGACGGCGAGATAACCTTGGTTTCCATTAAAAATAAAGAAAAAAGGAGATAACGTTGAGTGTGGTGTGGGAGAGGCGTAGAAGCTACTCGGGGGTGGCATTCCTCATTACGGATCTTATTTTTAAGATGCCACCACTAAGGGGTGGTAAGAATCCAATTGGCCCCAATTCCTTTGTTGCAAAGGAGGCCTAAAAAAGATAGTAGTATTTGTTCGGCTACTATTAAAGCCAACTTCTTTGGCTGGTTTTCCTTTGTAAAATAAGCCAACTTATCGGTTTATATACTTCTAGAGACTTAAAGCCAGCCAAAAAGCCGAGGAGCCGAACAAGGTTATTCTTAAGTCCACTCTACGTTGCTTTGAAAAAAGAAGTCCACTCTACGATCCAGCCGCAGGCGCGTGAGTCCTGCTGAGTTCAAAAAAAAAAAGCTTCTCTTGCGTGCTGTAGTTACTCCGGAGTACATACTATTAAGGTTCAAGGCCAATGAGCATGCGACACCGGAGCCGGAAGCATCTGGTCCGTACCTTGCGAGGCGTCACCCGTTACGAAATGGGCATGATCCTCTGCGGCATAGCTTGTGCGTCAATAGACACTTCCATGCGGGCCCAAACCCACATGTCGGCGAAGTTTAGTACTCCATGGAAAATAGCGAGAGGATCCGCAGGTCGAAACATGCGTGTAATGCTTGGGACGGCCATGCATATCCGGGAGTTACACAAATCATTGGCATTGTAGTTTGGGCTCCGGCGTCGGTTCCTCATTTTAGCGGATCCGGTAGCTACCACTCGCCGCTCACCACCAAATCTCCATTGTGGCGGTTCTCTTGCTCGGTACTCCTTTCCACCATAATCGAGCATGCATCCACCCCTTTCCACAACTCAATTTAATAATCTTGAGTTGGAAGAGGACCGTGAAGGTCGAAGAGAACCGGAAGATCGGAGAAATTACAACTTCGATCCGGAGGATGAGAATCGTTCTTTTCGTGTAGAGCTCCGCATTGATCGAGCTCGGCTCCCACCTCAAGAATCGTCAAGCTGTAATGGGAAGCGGGATTTTCCCGAAGATTGGGATACGGAGGGTGCTTTTCAAGCGTCTCGGAGCGCTGTCCGCAAGATCTTGCCGGGCAGTTCACCTCTGTGTTCTTCGCCGGGCCGGTGGCACCATCGACCCATCGTCGGACAAAGGTACGATTCCCGGAACAATTTGATCCACTGGAATGTGGGACCCACGACGGTCAAAACGGCTCTAGTGTTGAAGGATCCAATCATTCAAAATACAAGATTCAAAATATTTCACATTTAAATTCCTCTCCCCGTAAATCGTGTCTTCGTTCCATTTCCCGTTTTCCCACTAGCACACCGGTGGTCAACAATGTCAGCCGTGCAGAAAAAGCTGCTTATGCAGCGAGAGCTTGCTCTTACTCTATCGTCACATCAACCGGTGAGCTAGATTCCGATTCCTCCCTATCCGATAAGAGCGACGATTGCAACAAGGGGCGTGCCTCGTTTTCTAGATAAAATAAATGATTACAATAAGAAACAAGTAAACCAATTTCCCAAGCCCTTGAGTACTCTTTTTAGCATCCATAAGAAACCACCGTACAATGTCGGTAAGAAACTACTACTATACAATGTCGGTGATAATGAGCAGGTGTATAATGCACCGGCTCGGTTTGCTTCGTAGCTTGCTCCCCTAAAACTTGTCCTCGTCATCACAACCATCCCGAGCACATCTACTGCCACCCCCACCGTCGCCTCAATGGACGACTTCGACGATAGTGATAATCCGCTCCAGCAATTTGGGGGCATTCCCTTCGGTGTGAACGAAGAGGAAGATTTCTTGTGCGACCACTTCGGTCAAGTGCTCTCGGATGGAAGTAGCACCAATCCGGATGATGATACGGATCGGGGCGCTACTTTCGATGAAGACTCGCGACCGGATGCTAGCTACTACATTCTTGAGTGCAATCCGGACGTGATTCGAAGGATGCAGATTCTCGGGGATCAAGGCATTGTGATCCAGCAAGTGTATGGTGTTACTTTAAATGCAAATGCCATCAAGACCGGTATTCTTCGGGGCTTTGATCTTGCTGATCCAGATTGCCTCACCCTTTACTCCAACTATGATGAACGGACATTTCTAGGTGTCTTCGGTAACACTCGAGTACGTAAGAGTGTCATAAACACTAGTAGTGGTGGCAAGCTTTCTCTTTGGCTGCCAAATAAAAGGAAGATTAGAATTGGGAGATGGCAGCCGGTGTCAAGGGACATCAACTTTTACTGCAAAATAAAAGTAACACAGCTACCACCTCATTGCTGGAAGGAGGAGATTGTAGCTAGGATGCTAGGCAGCGACTTTCTTATGGATCAAACTTTTGAGGAATGTATTCATAATTCCAACTTCAACATTCGGGAGGATTTGAATTCCAGTCATGATAGTGTGTACTTTAAGGAATACATTTGTACAGCACTGGGCAGTTTCAAATCATGGTTTTCCTACATCTTGTGATCTGAAAATTATGGAGTCAATTCTAGAAGCACAAGCTGCTTTGCTAGAATATGTTCGCCCTGGCTATCAATATACACCCAAACTGCGTGTTCAGGAGTGTTTTGACTTAACAACTGATCAACAGATTAGTTTTTTACTACAAGAGGAGTCATCCAGCTACACTATGCTGGATGATGATAATAATTTGCAGAGTAGAAGACGTGTTCTTGAAGAAAGGGGTCTGGTGATAAGAAATTCTAATAGGGAGAAGATTAACTCGCAGCAAATGGAGGCTATGCTACGTGAAAAGTTTCGCTTGCTTCATCGGAGGAGATATCCCGATTGTATATCCCTTTATGTCAGTCCATTTTTTGGTGGTGTTTGGTACAGCTCGGACACGGAATGCCATTTTAGAGAGTAATTTGTTTCAAAGGGACAATCTTGCAAATCATAGTGAAATGCGTCAACAGCAACGGATGGAGATGAGATATGGCTTGAAGTTTGAACTACAGGGGTGCTCTTTTTCTTTAAGGAAGTGGCGATGTGATGACGTTTTATGTGCTAGCCAACATGCATTGTTACACTACTCCTGCTTCATAACCTTGGTAAACCTCCCGCCTCATTGTTGGAATAAGGATATAGTTACTGAAATACTCGCTTATAATAAGTGTGTGCTCCGTAGCATTCCGGATGAACATCAGCACCCAATTAATTACAATCCGATGATTCCCGATGGCCTGGAGAATTTGGGATATTATACTCGGAAGTCCCGACTACCCACCCAAATCATATACCCAAGGTTTGCTATCCGTTGACGCCGGTTTTTGACCAAGGGACCCATTGTCGGCGACTATAGGTCGAAAGAGGACCGGTGGGCGGAAGGCCGACGGCCGCTTGGGCGAGTAAAGGCGCGTCCCTCCCGGGAATCGTGCGCGGACGCCAACAGTAAGAGCATAATATTGATGGGCCCGGCCCGCGTTGTAAAATTAGAAATAATAGTTTAATTTTGGAAAAAAGATCCTAGTCGGTTAGGAAATCGGCCCGAAGAGGGTCCGAGGAGGATTCTTCGTGCCGAGTATAAATTTGTACTCGGGTGTAACCTGTAAACTCGATTCACATCCAATACAACTTTCGGCGCATCGCCAAACCCTAATTTTCTGTCAAGTCTTTACTCGTTTTGCGCGGGGATCTTCGGGGCTCCGGTCGACAACACGTTGGCTTGATAAGGTAATTATGTTGTCTAGTTCTCGGCGCATTGTTCGTAATTAGAGGGCTTAATTGCTAGTTATCCGGCGACCGGATCTGTTCTTGATCGTCGTAGTGAGTATCGGCCGGGATGAGTCAAGTCGACCCGGTCCGGGCTCGTGGTGGAGGTAGTTTTGACTTGTCCCGCCTCCTCGTCCCAGCCTTTGCTCGCAACGCCGATTGGTTCGGATCCGGTCGTCCGAGTCACGATAGCCGCTATGAGAATTCTTTTACATCTTGGCCGATTCGATCGTGCAGATTCAGTTGACGTGTCCCGTATTTGCCTTTGCGATAGTTGACTTGTCCTAGGCGCATGCAGCCGATTGGCTAGGGTGTAGATCTACTTTCATAGTTAAGACGTTTATGATTGTGCTTGTCCTGAATCGGCCGGCGTGCGCGGCCGTTAGACTCGGTCCGACCGCGTGCCATCGCTTGACTTGTCCCGTTGGAGCGACCGGTCGATTCGGGATCCGTGTGGTTGTATTTGTCTTACTCGTTCTTTCGGAGTGTTTAGCCGATTGTTTATCACGTTCATTAGCTGTTTTACGTTCAACTAGTGCCAAATCTGTTAAAGCTGCCTTTGAACCTGAGTTATTAGTATGATTTCGTTGATCATCATTATCCATCTAGATAGATCTAATAACTCACCGTTATAATCCATGGCAGAATCGGCCGGATGTCCGATCGGCCGATTTATCGCTCCGATTGATGATTGAACCATCCTTTTGCTATCAAATTAATTACATCCCATTAATAATTACCTTGTTTATATTTTATTCGATAATGCATCCCTGCAAGGTCTTAATGATTTGATTGCTCACCGACGAAATCGGCTGCTAGCCACCGATCGCATGTTATAGCATCGGCCGATTTCGTATCGTTTGCATCACAGTTCGCTTGCCTGGCATTTAATACATAAAATGGATGGGCCGTGCTGCTCCCGATCAATGGCCGATTTTGTCTATCTTACGCCAGAATCGGCCACGGCTGCACATCGGCCTATCCGGGCCGATGACCCGGAATTTTACACTTTTTATTGTCTTTGTTGGTTTGCAGGAAAACCATCTGCACGCACCAGCGCACACGAGAATCGGCGAGCTGAGTCGGTCCGTTGGGAGCACAGGGCCCTGCGTCATCCGGGGTTTCGGTGGACTCTCCGGACAACGGTGTGTTGGCGACTTTTGACGTCAACACTATCTGACCATGGTTGAACCTGAGATTGGTCAACCTTCAGTGAGGATTCAGAACAGTATCCCAACGCCTGTCCCAAGGAATGCCAGAAGTGGTCATTATTATGCCGTGCATATATTAGTGGATGATTCCACTATTTTCTTATTGGGGGACAACTTGCAGTTTCAGGAACCTTGTCTGCCAAATGCTGAGTACTGCAGGTGACTGTTACTGCTTCTTCTTGTACTGCTTGCAGTTTCAGGAACCTTGTACTGCCAAATCTGAGCACTGAAATCTCCTTTTCCCATTTCTAAGCACATATCCCACACAATTAATAGGCTGATTGTCAGGCCTAACAGCCCATTCTTTTTATAACTGCTGTACATAGCCCATAATCTGGCCCATTATGTTGTTTTGAAGTCCAGCAAAAAACAATGCGTAGATATATAAATACCGATATGGCCTGCCCGCATCCGGATATACATGTTTGAATGTCCTCAGAAGCCAAAAAGGCAGTGCAGTCCATTTGTTATTTTGTACTATGATATATGAAATCCAAAAAATTGTAGTCAGGGGACATACAATGAGTTAATGATTATTGTTTTTTTACAACGAGACAGAAGAATATTAAAAAAAGTAGCAGGAGGTCCAGCACTCATGTCCGCTAAATACAACTCGCTTTAAGCCAGACATGCATGTATAGAGATATCGTAAACCAAAGCAACACACAAAACAGTCCGATGCAATGATAGATCATTAAAATACTCGGCCAAAGTAGTGGCCCATTAATTTTATTAGCACACAGTTAAATGGTTGCATAGGTGGACACGCTGCTTAGATTTCAAAAAATGGAGTTTGGTTGCTCAAAACTGGAAATACACAGCGTCATGTGTTCATCCATGAAAATTTCGGCTGGAAGCTTCATCTTTGTACTACACAATTAAAGCTAATACTACTAGTAATGTAAATTCTAAAAAAGAATCGAAATCAGTGGGCAAATGTGACATTTTCTCTGCCATTTGACACCAATGGCTAGGAAGGCATAAAAGTTTGAAGCAATGGCATAAGGAAATTATTGTTTTTGATGGCTAATAAGGAGATTAATATTTTTGATGGCTAATAAGGAACGAGAAGTTTTTTTGGATGGATCATAAGGAATTTCCTCTTAAATATATGCTCTCCTAGTGACGTCAACTAAATGAAAATTCCCATGCAGGTTATCCAGCTGCCTTCATGAAGCGATGATTTGGAGTTGTCACAAGAATGTTTCTTATACCCCTCATGCACTCTGCTACCTGTGATGTTCTAGTCTGCTTTGCTGCCATTCCATAGATATTCTATGATGTAATATTTGAGCTGCACATCTAATGTGTGCAGCAACTTACATGCGTAATGAGATCTGGGCTACTTATCTCTTCCGTGATGTAATATTTAAGCTCCATATACCTGATGTGTGTGTCAAAACTTATTTGTGTGATGGGTTGAAACAGAGTTTGCTACTTATCTATTATCATGTGATGTAAAATTTGAACTGCAACTTATTTGTGTAATCGGTTGCTACTTATCTATTATGTGATTTTATATTTGAAATTCAACTTATTTCTGTAATTGGTTTGCAAGACATGGGCTACCTGTTTTTTTGTGTGTGTGTGTGAAATCGACATGCCCTACTTATGTTGTTAAGAACTAGCTAGCTACATGTTACTTCAATGGATGATGTATTATCTTTGGCACTAATTATCCATGTTGCTCTATGATGTATTTTGTGTTCTTATTTTTATCTGCATTGTTTTAGTTGACTGAGATTTTGCACCTCTCACTCATTATTTGAACTCCTCAAATGAGTTAACAACCAAATTAAGTGATTGGAGTGACATATAAGAAATGTGAAATTAGATCCCGATGGCAAATAAAAGAAGTGTAAATTTTGATGGCAAATAAGAGAAGAGTATAGTTTTTGGGTGGCAGATAAGAAATTTGCTTAAAAAATAGGCCCATGCAACTTCAGACCGATGCTACTACACAAGTCACGAGATGCAATTTATGTAGAAAATGCAATAATAAGTATCTTTTTTACTACTGAGATATACACCAAATATCTCTCAATAAAATCAGTTCCATCCTCATGTAAAAAAACTCCATGCACATGACAAGTTCCAGATTCGTAACACAAAAGGTTCCATATTTTAATAAGAAATGTTCCACTGATAAAAAAAATAAGTTCCTCAAGTATACTTTGTTCCACTGTCTATAAAAACGTTCCAACATTACTAGAACACAGTTCCACTAGAAAAATGTTTCGTGTTCAAATTAGTAAAGTTCCTTTTATATTATTAGTTTGTTAAATAAATGTGACTAAGAGCAAAATTCTGTCACAATGGATTCTAATCTAAGGTTCAAATACTACTTCACTTCATGGCGTGATCTGGCCATGTTCTGAAAAAATCAGACGGTCTATTTTGCAATTAAATACACGTGAGACGCGATTTCTGCGCTTCTTTCGCTTGCGTGTGGTACAGTATGTCGGTAACTAGGTGTCGGTGGTGATACAGGGAAGAAGCGATAGAAACAAAGGTCGTCGTCTCGATCTCTTGCCCCCAACAGTGACCCTCTTCCGTTCAAAAGAAAAAAACAGTGACCCTCTTGCGGAGTCGGTGCAGTCCAGGCCGCCCTAGCATGTGCTCCGCGCCCATGCCATTGTTTTTTGTTTCCCAGCCTCGCTTCTAGAGGCTGCTAACTCGCTTCACTCTGTCCCTGGATCCCGCCGGCAAGTGCTTGTTCACCCAGTGACGCTCGGTCTGCATTGCAAAAAGGTACCTATTACTTGAAATAAATTTTGCTAGAATCTTTGCGTTGTGATCTACACAGTAGGTATGTTGTCGATTAGGTTTTGAGCACATAAAACATATTCGAAAATTCAGTGAAACTTGAATCCTTTTAAGCACCTTTCAATCGGTATCCTCGGCCAGTTTTAAGCATGATAAAATCCTGAGAACAATTTTGTTGGACTCCCCTGGCTGAGCACTACGTACTCACCGGTCATGACTTTTACACTGAAATATTAATAGAAGCTAAAAAGAAACCTAAAACTTTATCATCAAATTTCACATGGGAGGTAGTTTTTGGAAATTCATATTAATGCATTTAATTGCATATTTGTTCATCATGCAATGTCTCATATTTAAGTTCCTTGTAATTTTACAGTAACATGCATGGATAGCCCTTGCTGTATATGAATTTTTATACATGGAGTTTATTTATGAAACTTAGTAAAAATGCTTTCATAGCATTACCTATCTCTTGAAAATTTCATGTATTTTATTGACTTCCAGAACTATATATGCTAAATGAATTTCGAGGATATATATTATTATTTGGAAAAAGTTAAAGGTTCATATATATACGCAGAAACAAAATAATTACTTCTTTTTTCAATAGATGAGCAGAAGTTGGTTAAATGCTCCGCTGTTTTCCGGACCACATCGTGATGGGGTGATTGAGTTCATGGAATTTGTTCGGGGAAAATTTGATAAGGATGCAAAAATATTATGCCCATGTCGTATCTGTATGAATCGGATTAAGCAACTTCAAGGAGAGGTGTTTACCCACTTATATACTCGTGGAATGGCAAGCACATACATTAAGTGGATACATCACGGAGAACCATTAGACTGTGTCTGGAGTTCCCGATCATTTCACACATCATCATAATGACCAAGTTTCTGGAGTGGAGGATATTGCAGGGTTGAATGAGGACAATGACATAAATGATAGGATTCCTGAGATGCTTGAGGAATTGTTAAGAGCTGAACGGCAGCAGGGAGAACAAACAGACCAGCTGGGAGAACAAACAGAGCAGCATGGAGATGAGCAAACACATGGAGAACAAACAATGTTTGCAACTGTAGTTGATGAATTAAAGCATGAACTTTACCCTGGATGTCCTACTTTCTCAAGGTTTTCTTTTATTGTGAAATTACTCCATATCAAATCATACCATCGAATGTCCAATGTTGCATTTTCTGCAATAATGAGTTTATTGTCGGAAGCATTCCCACATTGTAATCTTCCCGTCTCATATGACGATGCAATGAAGTCTATCCGTGAGTTGGGACTTGGATATGATACAATACATGTGTGCATAAACAACTGTATTTTGTATAGAAAATCCTATGCGAATAGTCATTTCTGCCCATATTGTAGTGAATCAAGATGGCAGAATGCAGATAAAACAAAACGGATTTCTCAAAAGGTATTGCGGCATTTTCCATTGATACCAAGACTGAAGAGAATGTTTGCATTCAAACAAACTGCAGAGGAGGCACAATGGCACTTAAAAAAACGAAAACCGGTGAAAAATGAACTTAGCCATCCTGCTGATGGCGAGGCCTGGAAATCCTTTGATGAAAAATATGGTTGGTTTGCGGGAGATGCAAGAAATTTTAGAGTTGGCCTTGCAACAGATGGCTTCAATCCATTTGGTGGCTTCAACACATCTTATAGCATGTGGCTAGTGTTTATTGTGCCTTACAACCTGCCCCCGTGGGCTTGTATGGATCAATCCAACTTCATGTTGACACTACTAATCTCTGGCCCAGAACCTCCAAAAAGGGACTTTGATTTGTTCATGGAGCCTCTTATTGATGAGTTGCAACAACTTTGGAAGGGTGTCCACACTTTTGATGCACTTAGTAACACATGGTTTGATCTACATGCTGCAGTTTTATGGTGTATTCATGATTATCCAGCATTGAACACGTTGTCGGGACGAGCCACAAAAGGCTACTATGCTTGTGTGTGTTGCGACAAAGGACCTTGCTCACTCGAAGATAAAACACAAGATAGTGTTTATTGGACACCGTCGTTTCCTTGAAAGGAACCACCCTTTAAGAAAGAAAAAGGATTTTGCGGGTAAGATTGAAACTCGTGAGAAGCCAACAGAATTTAGTACAGATGAGTTGCTGGAACAACTGGAGAGGGTAAAAGATGTTAGACCAGGACAACATCCTCAAAACAAGAAAAGGAAACGAACAATCGAGGGCCAGTGTTGGAGCCGAAGGGTTAGTTTGTTTGACTTGCCTTATTGGACTAGTTTAAAGTTACGGCATAATTTGGATGTTATGCACATCGAGAAAAATATATGTGATTACCTTCTTGGCACATTTCTTAACATCCATGGGAAGACCAAGGACACCATTAATTCCAGGCTTGATTTAGAAAACCTGGGCGTAAGACCGAATTTACACTTAAAACATGATGGGAATTCATACACTATGCCAAAAGCCCCATATGTCATGAATAAAGAACAAAAACTTGCTTTTATTGAGTTCCTTAGAAGTGTCCGACTTCCGGATGGATATGCTTCGAACTTGGCATCATGTATAACTGCTGATGGCTGCAATCTAAAGGGGCTAAAAACTCATGATTGTCATATCATACTCCAAAGAATTTTACCTGCTGCACTTCGTGGAATCATGAGCAAGGATATTTATACAGCAGTTGCTAAATTGGGAAAGTTCTTTCAACAATTATGTTGCAAAACCACTGAAGCTAGATGTTTTGCACAAATTGAAAGACGAGATTCCAGTTATTTTGTGCGAACTTGAAGATATTTTTCCACCTTCTTTCTTTGATATTATGATACATTTGACTGTTCATTTACCCGAGGAGGCAATGCTTAGAGGTCCTGTACAGTATGGATGGATGTACCCAATAGAATAGACGGCTATATACATTGAAGCGTTATGTGAGGAACAGGGCAAGACCTGAAGGAAGTATCGCAGAGGCATATGTTGCTAATGAGTGCTTAATAGCTTGCTCAAGGTATTTTAATGGTGTTGAGACACGATTCAATCGGGTTGGTAGGAATAGAGACCAAGTTGATTCGAGAATAGGTGATTTCTCCATCTTTCAACATGATATTCATTTACTTGGAGTCCCAACAATCAGAAAGCTTAAACATGATTATAACAAGATGATTTGGTATGTGTTGAACAATTGTTCGGAGGTTGAGCCATACCTCAAGTATGTAGTCACTTGATCATAAAGTTTTTTTTACCTTTTTTATTCTTCATTACACATTTTTCATCTCTGATTTTGTTGCATACCTGTTGCTTTCAGACTATACAGACAACAATTGCAAGGAGGAGGAGGTAATGATGTAGAAAGAAGATTGCAGAATGGTTTTCCTTCATGGTTCAAGAATCATGTGAGTTATTCTTAGCAAATGATTCTTTTTATGAAAGTGAACAGTTGTAACACATATGCCTTGACCTTGCCCTTTAACTTGCTTGTGCAGATTGCAGAACTACGTTGCATCAACAAAGAAGGTGTAAATGATGACCTATATGCATTATCATGTCAGCCGAACATGCGAGTTCGAATATTTTCAGCATGTATTGTTGATGGTGTTCGGTACCACACTCTTGACCGTGAAGAATATAGAAAAACACAGTAACAGTGGAGTCATGGTTGAGGGTGATCATAATGGTGAATATATAGATTTTTATGGTCGTCTGAAAGAAATTATAGAGTTGACCTATAATGCAAATTTAAGTGCCGTGCGAACAGTTGTTTTATTTCGATGTGACTGGTTTAATCTTGAAGGAAAGAAATCAGGAATGCAATCTGATGGACATTTTCAAATTCTAAACATTGGACGTTGCTGGTATAAAGAAGATCCTTTTATTCTAGCACCACAAGCAGCAAAGGTATTTTACTTGCAAGACACAAGACTCCGTGGAGAATGGAGGGTTGTGCAAAAATTCAAGCATAGGCATTTGTGGAATATCTCTCGAGCATGACATTGATGTTATATCCGATGGCACTACTCTTGCATACCAGGATGAAGACTGCATGGAATTTCCAGCGACAGTTAATGATCTAGAAGGTAGTCTGAATGACATGAACATATGTAATGATCAAGATTGTTGTATTGTTGACGCAACTGTAGTTGATGAGCTTCGTAAACAAAAGGATGGTGAAGTGATCAGCGAGTCCGGAGATGAGGATGAAACTCACTTGGAATATCAAACTGATGATGAAGATCCTTCTATCCCTGGTGTTGATGATTATGATTAGGGTTATATATATATATATATATATATATATATATATATATATATATATATATATATATACGGCAGAACTATTCTACACCCGGGTGTAAAATAGCTTATTCTACACCTGCACCATATCTAGCACCCGGACCGAGCCAACCGGACAACTCCCAGCCCCCACGCCCTCCCGCATCTACCCGAGCGAGTCTTGACTCTCGAGCTCCACTCCCATCCCGGGTTGCACCCGCAAACCCGACACCACCTATCCAACGTACGCACACACATCCGAAAAAATTCCCCATCAATCTCGGCCTCCTCATCGTCGGTGGGGCGCGACGACGAGGTTCCCGGCGAGTCTGCACCTGCTGCGCTATACCCAAGCAGGACGTCACACTTCATCCTCGCCGCTGCTGCGGCGAGCCCTGCCCGAGCTCGCAGTCATCGAGCTCTTCCCTATCACGAAGGGACCAGGATTCAATCCCCAGATCCTCTGCGCTTCTTCGTCCTCGTCGCCCTAGGAGTACTGACTGATTCCCGACCTTCTTCCCTGCCGGCCACGGGAGCGGCGACGAGGTCCGCATCGGCTCGTTCCTGTGTATCTCGACCTTCATTGCGATGGGAGCGCAGCTAGCAAAGGATTCGCTAGGCCACGGAAGCAGCGATGAGTTCTGCGGCAGCTTGCTGCTGTCGATGGTGACCTTCATCGCCGCACGAATGGCGTCCTCCGAATGCAAGCCTCACGTGATCCCGAGCTTCTTCCTCGTGGGCCGCGAGATCAACTCTTGCTCATCCCTATCGATCCAAGCTTTTGCCTTCTGTGCGTGAAATAGCAGGGGATCCTGGCCTTCGTCCACGACGGGATCCGCCAAGAGCACCAGGGGTTTCAGAGATATGGAACAAAAATGGTGATAATCGAGGGGAATTTTATGTGAATTTTTTGCTATTTTGGTGAGCTCATCCTCTGATTTGGTGATCATTTTCTGCTATTTTGGTGACAATTGAGGTAGGGAAAGAAGAAGAAGCTTCATCCTCTGATTTGATGCCCCAACTTCTTGATCTTCTAATTTTGATGAGCTCAGATTAAATACTGTTAACATGGCTCAGTTTTACTCGGTGTAATATGGCTCTCTTACAAATAGCTCAAGCTGCTGGTGTGTACTGCCTTATGTACGTAAGATTTGTGTGAATGTTCATATGCCCCAATAGTGCACATGTTAAATTTAAAATTACTATCACTTGTAGTTATTAGAATTAGTGGGACTGCTTGCAAGAGAAATTTAGGATACATGGAATTATTGAAAAGTAAAACTACTTAGTTGATTAATTACAGAATCAAGCATGAATGTCTTATGCAGCCTAAACAACTCAAAAATTACTGAAGTCAATAATAATGGAAGACTGACCAAATAACTGAAATGGAATAGAAAATTACTGAGAAACAATTACTACAACTTGAATGTTATCAGAAAATTCATAGTGACTCTTAAAAGATGTTGAAAAAATACTGATTAATGAAAGAATGATGAACCAAGAATTAATAAAATTATTGAAACATGCATGTTACAATAATTCCAAAAATTATTGTCACGTTTCACATATTATTGAACAACAGATGTTATTGAACAGCCGTGTAAGTATCTCAATATCTACGTGGATGACAAGTACTGAATTGAAAGTGTAAAATTACTGAGGTATGACTGAAATGAAGAGCATGATCCAAAATTATCGAACAAAAGAAATTAAATTACCGAACCATAATAGAGAGCGGATGAAGGAGGGGTATAAAAATTACTGATGAAATAGATAGAGAACGACTGAAGGAGGGTTATTAAATTCACAAACAAAGTTTTTAATTAATAAATTTTTTCTTGGACATAAACGGGCAGTTGTTCTGCCATTTTTTTAGGGGAGAAGCATATGTTCAAAGAGTACAGAGACAGGTTATGCTGGCTGTACATGAAAGGAAAAATAAAAATAAAATGCAGTCCATGTCACATATTCGAAATACGTATTGCACGTTACATATCAAGACATTATTACATAATAGAGTTCATAAATCAAAGAGGTAGATGTAGAATTCTTTCTTTCGAGAGAAATACGAAGGTTACACATGACATCAGGATAGCTACTTGAACCACAGATAATTGACTAACGGAACTACTATGCAGGTCTTGCTATCCCCGTGCACGAGGAACTCCTATACAAAACATCTCCATAGTTGCGAGTAAAACAACTAAAAAGTATCATTGCTTCTGGAGGTGCTGCTCGCCAAGATCCATTCAACAACAAACACAGAAAATTATCATTTAGATCAACCTGCTATGCCGATAAAAGTCACACCCGCATCACGCATCACACTATTCAAGCTAACAAAATTACCAAATGTTACAAAATTACTGAGCACGGTAGTAAGACAAATACTAAATAATTAAATTCTTAATAAATCTTACATAATTATTGAGTAACACAAAAGATGAATTGCTGAGTAATTATAAACTACTAAAGCCTACAAAATTACTACGTAAGGGTTCCAGGAGAATTACTGAACAAATAAACTATTGAATGTTACAAAATTACTGAGCAAGGTAGTAAGACAAATACTAAATAATTAAATTCTTAAAATCTTATAAAATTACTGAGTAATTATAAACTACTGAAGCCTACAAAATTATTGAGTAAGGTACCACGAGAATTATTGAATAGTTAAACTATTGGAAAAATTCAGTAATATTTACTGAGTAATAAAAGAAAAAATTACTGAATAATTTGACAGTAATAATTTGCAATCAGTAATCATTACTGAAGCAAAGAATAATTACTGAATGCTAATAAAGAGCCATCAGTAAGTTTCAAAAGGATTATTAGAAAACTAAAAATTTACTGATAAAATGTAGCTTCAAAAGATAAATCAATATTACCTCTTATTCATACGTTACGCACAGTTAGGTGTTGTTACATTTTCAATCTCTGATGGCACACACACCATCTAAGAAATTACTGAACACAAATTGTGGCCATAGCTGCTAAACTACAGTTGAACACAAATCATCAGTTGGTTAACTGAGGTTGTCGGTAAGTAGATAAACCAGCATCGTGAATCCGTGATGTACAAGTACAAAGATTTTGTTACTTTACAATGTGGACAAACTGTTGTACATGGAAAAATCAATGTAATCTTGCATAATCTAGCAGTCCTGCTCCTATTCTTGCTCCTACTCCATAAATTGGTTGCCTTTGAATCATTGAATGGGTGAGTCGCTTGTTAAGCCTGAATGTGGGAGAAAGTAGAGAGTCACTAATCTTGGAATATAATCAAATATAATAGAAACATGCCTAGAAAGATTACTATACGACGAACAATAGTATACTAAAATGGTCGATGCACATACTACTCACGTGATATGCACGATTTAGAATCCACCGGAAATACAATGTAAAAAGTAAAAAGAACTAGCCGTTTTAAAAATCTAAACTCAACTCATGATTTGTAGTGTAAAAACCAAATCTACAGAGATAAATTACTGAAGTAAGCAGCCAACATGGCCAGCCTAGGATAAATTCAGTCTACATAGAGATCTAATAAATAAAAGCCAATATTTATGCACAGCACAGATAAGTCAAGACACAACATTCATACCCACATGGTTAGAAGGTAGGCAGTAAAATCAGCTCCAGCTCACAAACATTGTCAGCCATAGAATAGAGAAATCTGTAGGACAGAAAAAGTGATAATTACTGAAGGAAAACTTTGCCAGTAATTTTTTTATTGCAAGTAAATTTGTGGAAGTCCAAAGCATTATCAAAAGTGAAATTTTTGAAGCAGGTGTTTAAATAACTATTGCATGATGATGCTACCAGCAGACAAGAAATAATCATGTAAATATGGAACCAATAAGCAACATACCATTCCGTGCCTAGAGATTGTTAGATACAATGATATCGAATTTTAATGGAACCAATAAGCAACAGATCATTCCGTGCCTAGAGATTGTTAGATACAATGATATCGAATTATAATGAGTAGCTAGCCACAAAAATTGAGTTGGTAAATCTGAACCTAGTTGCTAACATAAGAGAAGAATACCAGGTTTAAAACCTGATACAAAACTCACATCACATGACATCACTGGATAATTATCTTGGCACACCTAGTGTGCAAATGCAACACAAAAAATCTACTACAACCAGATAAACTTGTATTTGACATTTATCTCGAGCTCCTCACCTGTCATTTAATCTCAGTTCATAATCCCATGATACACCACCAATCCAGATGCCAATATGAGGGAAGAAACGAAGCAAAGTGAAGTAGTGAAGCCAACCAAAGGATGCAACCTGATTGGTGAGGTACATTTCAATCAAATTACTGAATTAGGTAAACTAAATATAAAACAAGAAATGCCTCTAATGGACAAAAACAGGATGCAAGTACAAAAGATTATTGAAATTCTTAAATCTTACAAAATTACTGAGTAATTATAAACTACTGAAGCCTACAAAATTACTGAGTAAGATACCTGGAGACTGATCGAATTTCTAAACTATTCTAGCTAACATAGTAGAAGAATTATTGAATTTCTAAACTGTTCTAGCTAAGATAGTAGAAGAATTGTTGAATTTCTAAACTGTTCTAGCTTATAAATTTACCGAGTAAAGAATATGAAACAGGAAGAACCAAACAAAATATTATATGAGAGGTTGTGTGCTACGCTAAAATAGAAAAATGGACAAACAATAGTGAAAAATACTGAATAACTAAATTTTAATAAATCTTACATAATTACCGAGTAACATAAAAGACGAATTACTGAGTAATTATAAACTACTGAAACCCACAAAATTACTATGTAAGGGTACTAGGAGAATTACTGAACAATTAAATTACTGAATGTTACAAAATTACTGAGCAAGGTACTAGGACAAATACTGAATAATTAAATTCTTAAATCATACAAAATTACTGAGTAATTATGAACTACTGAAGCCTACATAATTACTGAGTAAGGTACCAGGAAAACTATTGAAACTTACAAATTTATTGAATAAGATTGCAAGTGAATTACTGAGTAACAGAGAAGAAGAATTACTAGGTCAAGTAGTAGGAGAAGCACTCAATAACTAAACTATTGAAGCTTCCAAAATTACCGAAGCTTCAAAAATTACTGAACCTCTAAGCTTCAAAAATTATAGATGACATGCTATAATTTTATCTATAGGCAATACATGAGGCAAATAATTTTTTTAATGCGTCGTCTACAACAACACATAACCCTACAAATTTGCAGCTGTAATTTTTGACATTACAGAGTATATCTTGCTACTCACATAATGCACTCAATCATGTGGGAGCATTTCCTCCATATTTTCTACTCTTGCAGTCCCATGAGATTAGACAAATATGAGATTGTGTCAAGTTACAGATTTCATGTAGTTGAAAAACATAAACAAAATGCTTGTAGATCCAGTAAAAAAACACAAGTTACAGATTTCATGTTGTTGAACTTTTTTTCTATAGCCAAACATGAACAAAATGCTTGCAATATGATATAGCACAATTTTTTTTCTACATATTAAAGATGATATAGCACAATTTGTTTCTATAGGTAATACAATATAACATTTATTTTAAAGGCAAGTTCTACAAAGGACATAACCATACAGAGTTTGAAGAACAAATTCACAAATAACCAAATCATATACCACAAAATATTTCTATAGGTACTACATGATAATCTTTTTTAAAAGATATCTTCTACAGAGGCACATAACCCTACATATTTTCAATTTCAAGTAGACATTTACAATTTGAGGTATGTGGAATAAAGCTGAATATTTTGCAGGAAAATGAGAAAGAGATGATGTTACCTTTAGATGGAACAAGCATTTACAATTAGAGCTTCAGAAATGACAAAGAAAAGGTGAACCCTGCTGCATGTTTAGATTATTGAAAGATCAGATAAAGCCATTTTTCTATAGGAAATACATGACAAAATAAATTCTGAAAGTTACCTTGTACATAGACACATAACCCTACAGATTTTCAACTACACATGTACATTTCATCAAATGTATGACACAAAAGTTTTCTATAGCTTTACATAACACAATAATTTCTAAATGTCATCTTGTACATAGACACATGACAAAAAAATTTCTATAGGAAATACATGGCAAAATTTATTTTAAAGGCACAATCTATAAATACATATAACCCTACAGATTTTTAAAAACAAATATACAAATAACCAGATCATATATCATAAAATTTTTCTATAGGTAATACATGACAAAATTTATTTTAAAGGCATCTTCTACAAAGGCACATAACCCTATAGATTTTCAAAAAAATATATACAAATAACCAGATCATATATCACAAAATTTATCTATAGGTAATACACGACAAAAATTATTTTAAATGCATCTTCTAAAACTTACTGCTTAATTAAAAATTATTGATGCTTACAAATTGAGTAAGATAGCAGGATAATTATCAAATGATTAAACTAATGAAGATTATAAAATTACTAAGTAACATGGGAGAAGAATTACTGTGTTGTTATACTATTAAAGCTAAAAAATTACTGAAGGAGAGGATGACCAATGGGACTAAGAGGCCAGGTCTAGTACAACTATTACTAATTAATTACATATTATTGATGCTTATAAATTGAGTAAGGTAGCAGAATAATTAACGAATGGTTAAACTAATGGAGCTTATAAAATTACTAAGTAAGGTGGGAGGACAATTATTGTGTAGTTAATATACTACTAAAGACTAAAAGGTTACTGAACCAGAGAACAACCATAATGACCAAGAGGCTAGGACTAGCAAAAGAATTATTAAATCGGTTTAAACTATTAAATCTTAACAAAGTACTTAATAAGAAACTACTGGAGCTTAACAAATTACTGAGTAAAGATAGCAACAAAATTATTTAATTATGTCCCTTTAGTAATTTTCCAAATATTACTGACAAAAGAGTCAACTCATTATCTGAAATGAACTAGAGCATATGTAGGTGACAGCTGAACGGAGAGGCAAGTGAACGAAATACGGGACTAGCTTGCTAGATTTCTAGTTTCAGTTGAGTTGTCTAATTAATCACGCAATTTCAGAAACAACACACATCACTGTGGATTCAGGTCGAGGACTACCGAGCTTGCAAATTATAGCCATATCAATTAGACAATATATCAACGGAATGCCATATCAATTACAGGCACTAACATGATTAATGAAGATGGCATATGTCAGCTGAGTTAGGACCAGGCATCCAGTTGCAATCAGCCGCTTTCATTCCCTACGGTTCAGTTGACCAACATGCAAACATACATGGATATAAAACTAACAAATCCAAGAAAACCAAAAGGATTCAAACATATTGAAGTGTGTGACCCTCACGGGAGTTGTTCCTTTGCTTTACTCATGACTCATGAGATGAGCCTCCACCTGTGTCCTATGCATTTCCAAATCAGCCTCTGCAACACAACTCATCACAAAAAACAATACCAAATCAAACCACCAGATCCACCGAAACTCTAGAGGTAAATCCACCCATCACGAAGCTGCAGTATCACACTCACACCGTCGAGGGATGCCCGGGAATTCTTCATCCAAATTATGCATCGCAGGGCTGCTCACCTGGGAATTATCGTTGCTGCTCCTCCTACCAGAGATGCACTACAGAAGGATACTAACCACCTTCAAACACACAGATCTGGTAATAAACCATGAGAGGAGTATGTCACCAACGTTCATCACCACTGATAAAACAAAATCGAAATTGGAAGGCATCAAAATTTCATATCAGCATCCACCAAAAACAGAGGTGGAATGGGGATGAGGGACGGAGATGCATACCAGACGACGGCACACCACCAACCTCTCCTCCTGACGTAAGCCGTGTGAAGACAGAGACCTAGTCCACAGGGCACGGCGCCAACATCTCCTCGCACGACTCACCTTGTTTCCACCCGCGGCTCGGCTCGGGAGGCTAGGGTTCAGCCTGTAGCGAGCCACCGCATCCGCAGAAGCCGAAGGCTCGTGGGATCCCTCGCTGCTGCCTTCCCGGCGCGCCTCCTCTCTCGCCTCCTGCGCCATCTCGCCGAGAATTGCCCCTCGCCCAGAATCGTCCTCGCATCGCTCTCGCGCCGCACCTGCGCGATCTGGAATTGAGGTCGGGAGAATGCCTGACATGTGGGGTCAGCGCGGGCGCGGATATTTTTATATGTGGGCAGTGGGTACGGGCGGGTTGACAGGTTTGGGCCCAAACAGAATTGCGGGCCTGGTAGCGTGTGGCATAGGAAGGTCGGTTGGTTGGGTCCGACCGGATCAAGTCGGTTTGGTAGTTGGCTGGCTAGTTTGAGTCCAGGGTGTAGAATAAGCTGTTCTACACCCGGTGTATATATATATATATATATATATATATATATATATATATATATATATATATTGTGCAGGTTGTCCGTAGAGTAACCCAACTTGCTTGAGACAAAAAGACTTTTGTGTTACTGCTTGTTTGCCCCATGAATTAGTTACTTGATGATCCTGGCTAATTTTTGATGATACACATAAAATCTGTGCTGGACAATGTGGTAGTTGCTTTATCGGCCGGTTGTTTTGTGTGCATCATTTTATTGGTGCTTATTAGTTGTATGTTGTACATTCTCCCGTAGTTTTGGGTATGTTTTTGGATTGCTGCCAATGGTTGCCTTTCCAAAATTTGGTGTGCCGAATAAAAAAAAATGGTGTGCCCACAAGATTTGGCAGCCATTTGGTTCAGCACCAACATTTGGTCAGCCAACAAAAAAATTTGGCAATGCTAGTACAACGTCGGGGGCAAGGTTTACATTCCCGTTTGTCCTGGTAATCCCGGTCGAGACCGGGATGTCGGTTTCCGCGGAAACCGGTATTCCCGGTCCGGAATCCGGACGAACTCCGTTTTGGCAGTCTAGACGGGACGGGCCAGGATCCCGGCCGGGATTACCGGGATTCCGGACGGGATTACCGGGATCCTGGTGGCTGTTTTACAAAATCCGATGGGAGGTTAAAACATGAAAAAAAGGCTCGGAATTAATCTAAAAAATTGGCACAACAGTTCCGTAATATTTGTACTCATATTCATGACACATAAAACATTCGTCTATCACAAATGCATGATAAAGACATAAAACATACATCCATATCACACATATATAGTTCAATTACAAGTCTCTAAATCAAGTCCACAACTAATACGTCGATGACAAATACAAACTATGATAGATAAACATGAACTCAATACCATGGTTGCTGCCATGTATTGTATTGTGCCTCATGGTATATTCCTCGGGTTGACATGAGTTAAATTCGTTCGGTAGCCAATAATCGTGCCCTATATTCATGCCAAGTTAACCGTCTCCAATCTTGGGTGCATTGCCAATCCAAGTACCACATATTGTAAGATCGTTGGTCTTGCCACTCATAAATCCATGTAATCGGTGATTCGTGCGGTTGGGGATAAGGTTTTTTTTCTATTTCTTTCTTCACTTATGACTCGACTTTAATTTTTTTCATAAGTCAAACTTGAAAATTTTTAAGATTCGATTTCACCATAATTCATCAAATTTCCTCTAGTTTTTTTACGTATTTTCATATCAAATTCTTTCAAAATTTAAAAAATTTCAAAATTTAAATCCGGGATCCCGGTCTCCTGTGAAACCGACCCGGACCAGGATCTCCCGAAACCGCGGAATCCGGCCGGAAACCGGTCGGGATTTCAAACCCTCGGTTGGGGCAAACCGGGTTCAGGAAAACGCCCGCCAAATTCTTTGGTGTAGGAGCTGCATCCTCAAGCCGACGTGGCGAGTTTTCGTTGGATGACACTCTTTTGTTTTAGCTAGCTTAAAATTATTACATCTCCTAAACCGCTAATCCAAATTAAGATATGTTTGCACCATTATATTAGTTACAATTAATTACAAAACAAGATCCCACTTGGTCATATTTTGTCTTAAAAAATAATAATGACAAAAGGACCCCACATGTCATACTTAGAGATTATAAATTTTGGTACGGTAACAAACCAAACACTATTGTTTTTACAGCATTACCAACAGTTTGGTTTATGCCCCCATGTTGGTCATGACAAAATTTTGGTAGGGTATATTTGGAGCTTTGGGCACAAACCAAACATGCCCATATATATAGTTGTGTAGCATCATTATAGTATTAAAGATTTCCAATGAAGTTGCAATTGTGTAGTATTTATTTGTTGGAGGTTATATATATATATATATATATATATATATATATATATATATATATATATATATATATATATCGCTGGTCCTCAAATGTATGCAAGCCCGAGTAGTCTGGTTTTCTTGTGGTTTGACCATATTGTCTATAGGGGCAATTTCGTCTTTTCCCCTCCCAACTATCACATGAATTTCCCTTTACGAAATAAAGCAGCAAAACATGGAGCTCTTTGCCCTTATATCAATTTCAGATAACCATCTTCAAATTAACAAAAAAAAATTGAGTAGTATATATATAGCAAGAAGATAACATTTTTTTGTTTAAAAATCGATTTTATTTTTAAAAAAATGAAGAAATTTACTTATTTCCGACTTAATTGAGATTTCGCACTCCGCATTTATGGAACAACTGAAAATACAAATGGTACCTATTTGTTATGCATATGGAGCTTATTTTGTGATTATTAATTATAATGTGTAACCTTGTGTTATGAATTCGGGGCTTGTTACATGCATATGGAACTCATTTTATTGACTCACCAAATGCCAATCACACCTTATTATATATATATCCAATCAAAAATCATTTACTGTTACTTGCATATGGAACTCATTTTATTGACTCACCAAATGCCAATCACACCTTATTATATATATATCCAATCAAAAAAAAAATCTGGCGACCTTATAAAGCCCCCTTTAATTTGTTTCAGCTTTAGATTGTGGATTTTAGATTATGGAATATTTGTAGAATATTGTAGAATCCGGGATTGTAAAAATATAAGTCTTAAAATCTGAGGGATGTTTGTTTGTCCGGATTCCACAATCTATACTCGTCATTAGGCCCCGTTTGTTTGCCTTCCTGGACTATGGAATTTGGATTCTATAATCCAAAAGCTTAAAGGGCTGGATTAATTTTGATTCTGGATGCTACAATCTGAGCATCCAGATTCCACAATCTGGCAATCCGGCAAAGATCCCCAGATTTTGCTGGATTATGGCACAAGTATTTACTGCTTCATTCCATCGTGGCCCACTATAAGTGACAGTAGTTGGATTGTGAAATTTAGACAAACAAATATCCCTCAGATTTTATAAGCTTAGAATTTTACAATCCCGGATTCTATAATCTAGTACAACCCAATCTAAAATCCACAATCTAAAGTTGAAACAAAGGGGGCCTTATATAGTGGTCCACGATGACAAAGCATTAATAAATACTTGTGCCATAATCCAACAAAATCTGGGTCTTGCCATGTAATCTAGATGCTCGGATTATAGAATCAAGAATAAAAAACCAGCCCTTTGTTTGAGCTTTTGGATTATAGAATCCAGATTCCATAATCTAGAGGGCAAACGGGGACCCGATCGATCGACTCGATTGTCGCACAAAGAAAAAAATCCCCTCGTAATTTGGCGCCACCCAACTTTGACGTGTCCGCTTGGCGCCCTTTGCATAATCTCCATCTGCCGCCAAAATGAAAAACCGGGCCGAACTTCTAAAAAGCGTAGTCAAACTCGCCTTCATCCGCCTTTCACGCTTGAGGTAAGAGAATGCCATAACATCCTTTGGGAGCTTTTGAGTTTGTGTCCGGCGGCTTGGCGCCCTTGTACTAGCATCCAAAACCAACCGCCTTTCCCCTGCCCTTGAAAAGGGCCACCCCACGACGAAAACCAAAAAAAAAGCAAGAGAAAATGGAGCCACCGGACTGCGGCGGTTGGACGATGAGGAAGCGCGCAGCGGCACCCTCCATCGAGGCCGCCGGCGATGACGTCCTTGGCGAGTTCCTCCTCCGTCTTCCCGACACGGGGTCCCTATCACGCGTCGCACTTGCCTGCAAATGCTGGCGGCGCGTGGCCTCGGGTCCCGCCCTCCTGCACCGCTTCCATTCCCTCCACGTTCCTCCGCCGCTCCTCGGGTTTCTCGAGGCTAGGCCCACCTCCACGCCAACGGGGCCTCGGTCGCAGAGGCCCAAATCACGAGTTCCTCCCAGCCTCCTCCAGCAACCCGCACATCGCCGCCGCAACCGCCTCCATCGATCGCTACTTCGTAGATTTCGCCGCCGGGAATCCCGGATCCGGCGCCTTGGTCGACAGGTGGGTGCTTCGCGGCTGCGACAGCGGTCGCTTCCTCCTCTCCTACGGTGCCACCCACGACGAGGAGCTAGCCGTCTACGACCCCATCGCGCGGACCGCCGAGCTTTTCCAATGTCCCGGCAAAACCGAGTTCTGCTTCTCGGACATGGTCCGCGTGGTGTACGTCCTCGTGGCTGGCGATGAGGACGCCTCATTTCGGGTGTTTGCCGCGCAGTTCAACGGCCGCATCCGGGCCATCGTTTCCTCCTCCCGGACGGGCGAGTGGGCGGCGCTCCCGTCCTCGGCCACACGTGCTGGTCCGTGGTGGAGCATTCGCGATGGTATGCGCGCCGGCCGGTTCGCGTACTGGAAGTCCGACACCAATCTGAAAAGACACTGCTCTTCCATTGCAATCGAGGAAACTGTGGTGCTTGACACAACCACCATGGCATGGACGCTCATCAAGGTCCCTTTCTCTCTTAAGGAGTCGTACTGCGTTGCAGACATTACAGAGCACGGTGGACTGTGCCTTGTTTCCAGCGAGGAGCAGTGCATACAGCTCTGGGTCTGCAGTAACGATGAATGGGTGATCAAGAGGCAGATCTTCCTGGTAGAGTTTGAAATGTTGAAGAGGCTGTGTAGTATGGAGTTGATGAAGAGGGTGAATATCCTGGAAGTGAAGGACGACCATGTGTATATGGAGTTTTGGTCCATAAGGACAGCTCATTCCTACTTTCTTGAGCTCAATTGGCAGAACATGAATCTGAGGGTGTTTCCCAATCATACCTATGAAGAACATAGAGGTCCTGCACTCCCTTTCTTCATGACATGGGCACCACCATTGCTTAGCCCTGCACAAGAGATAGAAGCATCATCTTTAGGGCGTGATTGATTCATTTGTGACCTCGTGGATTGTACCAACTTTAGTTTCCAAATGTGCAAGATAGGCTGGTCAATGCAATTGTACTAAAATGGCTTTACGATTACATTATTGCAGCTTTGATAATCACTACTAATTAAGTACCATTATAAGTAGTCCATATTATGTGCTAAACAATGATATGTATTGCCAATTATCTTATGATATATTTTTAATGTTCTATATTCCTGAATTTGTACCATTAAGATAGTAATCCATTATGTTTCACAGGCTGAATTGGCACCGCATGCCAACCAAACAATTATAAAGTCTCATTCCTGTCCCTCTATCATTAGTATAATCTTTCATCATTCAGTTATTGCCGGACGTTTAGTGGTCCATCAAACAGTTCTTTTTGTCTTTATAGTTTATAGTAATATAATTGATGTGTAAAGGGTTGATGTTCTGCTGATAGTCGAAATGCATAAAGGAAAAAGAAATTGCATGAGATGGACTTATTTGCCATGTTTGCATTTGATCTGAACCGTACTTTAAGTAATATTGATATTTCCTTTGTTTTTAAAAAAATTGATCTTTCCTAGCACAAAAAGTTATACTGTTGCCGGTTCCATTAATCAGTGATATTTGTACTAAACGTGGAGACTCAATGGAATCAACAATAAAGTGCTCTAATATTCAAATTCTTTGAGTGGTCGATTAAGTAAGATTAATTTATTGAAGAAGTAGATTGATCAATGAAATATATGTTCTAGAAGCAGTGAGTTAATTTAATTTGGTTAGTTTCATTGGAAATCTGAAGCAAAGTAGCAAACAAAATCAACTAAAAAAGTGCAGGAATTGTAGCACCTTCTGGCCATGAGAGAGGAGCTCTTATCTAATGGTTATTAATTTTATTTTGTTATTGACATGCTCCGCCTTCAGAAAATTAGTCTTAGTAACTGATGCATATGGACTTCCCTCGAAATAGATACTTGTTGCATATGGAAAACCTGAAATTCTGCACTTCTTCCTCTAGATAACTCTTTTTTGATATATGAATCTGGGGAATGCTCGACATAGTTGTCAACTTGCCATATCTCTTGGAATGGATTGTCTCGATGTTGCTAAACATTGACCTGGCAGGTGTGTGCTTTTGCATTTAATTGTTGTTCTTGCTGTTTCTAGATTATCACAGGTACTCAGTTCGATATCACGACTGGACTATTTTTGTGACAGTGGAGAAAGAAAAGGAGAAGGTGGTCAAGTTATGTTAATTACTACATTCTTTTATTCCACCAAATTCAAGTATTTACGTTACTATTTTAATTCTTTTATTGACGAATTTAAATATCACTCTTCATTTCAATCCTCTGAGCCTAAGGAAAGACTGTTTGATAATGATAAAACATCTTATCACTACTGCTAGGAATCTACTTCTGCTTGTTTTGGCGCTTTCAAAGTTTTTTAAAAAAGAAAAGGTTGGATTACTATAGTAATATGTATGGCTATTCATTGAATCTTGGAATCTTGTGCTTATTTCATATAAGCTTTAATTTTTGTTTACTGAATTTAATATTTATGCTTACAATGTTAGCTTATTTAGAATTTCACTAATTTCCATGCAATGCTTGTAAGAGCATACTGTAACAACAATACTGCTGACTCACTCGGGAGTCTTCGGTAGCTATTGAAAAGAAATACTTAAAAGGTGTGTTTCACTATTTTACTTAAATGACTTCTCCCTCTAAAGGTAGGTTGTCGTATGATTGAGTTCTCCCTGTTGTGATTATGATTTTAATGTATTATTTTCTTTTGAACTGCAGATGAGTGGTTAATGGGAACCAGGGCGCAGAGCCATGACCATCTGCCTATATCGTTTTGCTGTTCGTGGCGATGATGATTTCAGGAAGATGATGGCCCATGGTTATTCCAATGGATCTGGTTATCGGAAGATCTTCATAATGTCAACACCTATAAATTTGTAAAGCAAGAAGTGTGAATGTATAACAATGTGTCATATATAATTACTATAATTCTTTCCTTCTACTAACAAATACATGAACAGAAAGCTATTTGTATTATTCCTATGACTATTTCACTACAAGAAAAAAGGGGTGTTGCCACGGGTGATATTTAGTGGCAGTAGTGCCATATTAGTTGCAATACATCACAATAGCCACAAAACTCATTTCGTTGGAGACCGTGGCAAGTAGTAGCGTGGCAATAGGCTTTAGCAACCATTTTTTTGTTTCGTTGCAACACCTATGGTTATTGCCACGAAATAAAATGTTGTAATCAATAGATTATGCAACAACATACTCTGTTGCAATAAATGCTTGTTGCAACGACATATAGTGGGTCCAAAAAAGAAGAAAAAAATGTGCATATACATTCTCGAGCTAAGATTTTGCTGCAGACATGAGTCGAACTCAAGACCTTTATACTTAGGGGATTGTACTCTACCACTACACTAGTGTCACTATATATGACTATGATGGAAATATTATTTTTTTATCATGTCTCATGGCGTGGAAATACTTATGAGAAATTGTTGCAAAAGCTAAAAATCGTAGCAATAGATAGTGTGTGTTGCAACAACATCTTGATTGTGGCAATAACTTTCTTTCTTTTGCAACAAAATTTCAAGATCTAATGCAACAAAATATTTTTGTTGCAGTTGAAACTATCTATTGCCACGACAAATCAATTATTGCAATAATGTTGGTATATTGCCACGAAAATATTGGGATTCATGGAACGATTATGCTTTCGTTGTAATAGACGCCCCTATTTCGCAACAATTATCATTTTGTTGCTATTGAGACACATGTCTTGCAACGAAATTTATGGTTTTTGCAACAAAAGCTATTTCGTGGCAATATTATACATGTATCGCAACCATAGATGCAAATTGTTGCAATAGGACCTATCTACCGCAACCCAAATTTTTTTGTTGTAACGTGGCTTGTGGCAAAAGCCTAATTTTCTTGTAGTGTTTGTAACTATGTCCGGAGTTGCCCATCCATCTAAATATTTGTTCCTATGCCTACAGCAAACTGATCTTTGCTGATCAACATCGTGCTACTTCATAACATCTTTAGGACGGTTCATGTGCTTAGAGTTACACATCCATGTGGAGTCATTTAATAGTTTCAAGGTTGTGATAGAATTTGAACCCAACTATTGCGTTTTAATTGTTGTGCGCTAAAAGATTGATACTCTGAATTTTGTATGAAATTACAATTGTTTTCTTTGTATTTTTTTATCATAAGTTTCGCCTCGTAGCAACGCACGGGCATACAACTAGTTATGTTAATATTTGGATGTTGTTCATCCTCCTGTCTATATATTACTTAGATATCTCATTCGTTAGCATTCAATTCAACCAGGTTTAAAATGTGAAAAATCCTGGAGTAGAATGAACTTTTAAAATGTTATGGGAGTCAAGATCATGCTCTAACATTTTTCAAACATAAACAATTAATAACCTTCTTGGAATTTCATTTAAATCTCAGCAGCAGCTACTTGAATGGTTCCTGCTAAACAGATTTTTGAATGGCTACCTCCTTCGATTCACAAATTGATGTTAGAGAGAATTTTAACTAAAGCTTCTGAAGTTCAAGCATTCAAGTACAAAATAGTTTTTATATATTACATACACCAGCACCAAATTAGTAGTAATTGAACCTTACATTAGCATCCAGACCATAAAGGTTTCTGTTTTTTCACAAAAGCTTCCAAGACAATAGGGCATTTTTTCTTAGTTTCAGACTTGAGGCAATGGGTAAACTTTCATGCGCAGTCCCTTGCTGGTGTCCGATATCTTGCAAACTAATAGCTGGCCGATTCCGATGCCATAGACTACACTCGAAGGAGGACCATACTTTAGTTATCTTTGCAATGTTGTCTTTGTCTTTAACCAATGTGCCTTTCATCGCTTCATTGCTGGTTCTGGCGAAGTTGAGCAGTATTGGTCCTGTTCCTTGTGGAAGCTCTTTGGAGAAATCCTTTGAGAAGGTCTGTAACATGATTAATAAACAGTCTTAATAATCTGAGTTACATGTGTTAAGCATAATGACATCTTGTTAATTTATATGCTTACAAATTCATTTCTTTCCATCATGGTTGCTGTTACGCATGCAACATAAAGTGTTGACTTTGTGTTTGCTGCGTCCCAAACTTGTTTCAGCAAATTCATCACTTGGTCCGCTGGTCCAGGTGTATGGTCCAAATATGTAGCCGTGTTTCCTAAAGAATTCTTCTGTATTGAAAATGTAGTATATACTTTAATTCAAGATGTTCACCAAAGTAACTATTTTGCTATTATATTTTCTGATCTTACCATCATCGGTCTCGGATGAAGAGTCACCGTAGCTGTCACCATCTCGTGTCAAAAATTAAAATAAGGATGCCAAACTGAGATGCAAATGTAGAATTGTTGGAACCACTCAAACTACTCCATAGAAAGATCATTAAGAGGATATCAAATCTTATAGTGCACACATGTGTGAGAGTTTCTACTTTAACGTGCAGCTCAATGGAGGACACTGAATTCTAATATTTTCAGGTGTAATTTGGACAGATGATTCAGTTCCTCATTCTAAACAAATGTCTAATAAAGAAGGAGACTACAAGTCAAAACCAGAGCTTTTTATATACATTTTCACCAAGCAATCAATTTGTTAAGCAGAAACAAAGCCATAGATTGGTTGACATAAAAATCAAGTTTACTATAAACATGGCGGCAAATGTACAAAACCATGCAGCAGACTATTACAATAAACCTTGCAGTATACTATAAACATGGCTGAACAATCAATTTTTTTACCTGGTAATATGTGAACATTGTCCTGTTGAGATGTGAACGTTACAGGTATACATTCCTGTTGCATAAAATCTGTTAGCATAATTTGTTAATAACTATAGTATATCGAATGCAACAAAGAATAATAACTATAAAACCTAATCAATTCAGAACAATAGTTCAAAGAAATTAAAACAGATGTGGCATAAAGAATTATATTTTTCTAATGAATCATCTTCAGTGATTGATATGTCTCGCCTATACAAATGTAGTTGTATAGCAGGAAATTGAAGATATTTCCTACAATAATAATATCTAGATTGTGCTGACAAATTGTTCTAGCAGTGTAGCATAATTGCCCAATAGTACATTTTCATTGTTCCACCAATATATACCATGATCCAACCTTGGTACTTATTAGTTTTTAAGTCTAGGATTATAAACTGAATCATAATTAGGTAACTGTGTACTGAAACTAATATTTTAAATTTTATTTTCTTTATTAAAGTGGTACAAATTTTGAGTGCTAATATATGTTTCCTTGTATTACATAAATAGCTTACAATATAATATAAATAGACAAAAATATAGGGTACATATATATAGTATTTGTTAGCTAGCAGATTCCACTGGTAAAATTACATGCATCTGCAATGGCATTGTGATTGATATTCTACTCAAGTAAACCTGTAATAAAGATTAAATGTTGTTTTGGATGGGTGGACACTTGGTCAGTACTGTTAGACTGTTTTGGTAGACCTAGCTAGTGGTCCTCCATGCGTCACTAGTGTACGGGATAGATAAACTAATCAAGGAATTAGACTAATCGAATCAAGGATTAAGACTACAACCATATAGATCTGTGGGGCTCACAGTTCAAGAGTGGGTTTCGTTCCTTTTTTTATTGAAGTATATGTACGGACAGCTAATTAGGAGTAAATCATATCATTAAAAAGCTAACTATGATCAAATCACATCATTAAAAAAAGCTTATTAGGAGTAAAACAAACCTTGTTGGTCTCTTCATCGCTGTCACTTGAAATGTCGATGACTGTGTTGCTTTTTTTGCCTTCTTCCCACGTGCCATCGCGTCCACGCTTCATTCTTCTCCCTCTATCTCACCACACCGGCAGGCGCAGATTTGACCGTTGTAGATGGAAAACTTTGTCGCCGCCGCACGTTTTTGTTTAGGGTTTATCGAAACTTCTCCGATCCGTTGACTGATGCTATATATTGACTGCTCCGAGGCGGTAACTAGGACGCAGGTCGGCCCATGGCCGCAAAGCAAGGCGTGGCCCAAAATACGTACGTTCTGCTGGCTCGTATGCGCGGCCCGTGCGAGCCGAGGAGGATGCCCATACGTTGCTATGGATTAAAATATTATTTAATATAAAGAAAGAATTATCATATTTTTTTCATTTAAATCACCCAATATTTATTTTCTGAATAACTCCAATCCTTTACTATATTTCACAACTGTTGTGTTGCATTACACAACCACATCTTAGCAATCAAAAGAAAAAGGTTCAGCTCCTAAAAAACACCAAGTCATCAATCGTAGTGAACAGACTACTTTCAAGTGAATAAAATTGTTTTATCAAAATAACCTTTGACATACTTTCATTAAAAAAAGATATGACACTGTAAAAAAGTATGGTCACACAAATGACATGCATCACACATTCCAGAAAGCGCTGACGCAAAGCGTGTTTTATTCTACCCCGGCCCTACCGGTAGATGTGGATGTCCGAGAGTGCTGGCCCACATGTCAGAATGGGTGCAGTGAGAGAGGCAAGGCATGCAACCGGGTGACAGACCACCAAACGAGCAAGGGCCATCACCAAACTTGTAATTTTAAGAGGAGTAAATAAATATAAATAAATAATAAATAAAGATAAAGATAACCCTGGTGATCAGGTCGTCACCCCGCACAAACAAAGCCAACTTATTTGATGAGATTAAATAATCTAGAGGCTAGATTAATTATCATAATCCAATAAGCACCTCAAGAGGTGCTTAATTATTTTCAGCTTATTTAACAAAAGACCCACTACCCTTGTGTAATTGAAAGAAATTATGCACCTTGCCATCAACGTGGACCTCGACTACCTCACGCATGCCACCACCGCAACTACAATAGCAAAAGGGTATTATTGTCTTCTCGCACCTAAGCAATAAACAAACACTCCCTTTAGATTATATAATCTAGGTTATTTAATCTAACTTATAATCTAGCTAGTACCGATCCGCTTGGGCTTGCGGTCACCACTTAATTTTTTCACTTCTAGCGGTCGTTTCCTTTTTAGGAAGCTTTCCGTTTTTAAATATAGCCAAATATGGAAAGTCAGGTCAACAATTCGGACAACATGTTTTTTTATTGATCCAACATGTTTCGACGACATTTTTTTTGTTCGTTCAATATTTTTTATTTTCATACAATTTTTTTCTAATGTTGGTACAACACTTTTTTGTTTTCAACTTGTTTCGAATGTTAAACACAACATTTTTCAAAATGTTGACACGACATTTATTTCGTTATCCGGTTTTTCACGTATGTTGACCCAACATTTCAAGATGTTGACCAAACAATTTGACGTGTTTGCCCGACATTTAGGTTTTTTGGCCCGACAATTTCAGATGTTGACGAGACATTTTCAAATGTTGACGAAACATTTTATTTTTCATCCGAGCATTATCAGATGATAATCCAACTTTTTGTTTTTGTATTTTCCAACCCTAACCCTAACCGGGCCGGCGAGCTCCGGCGGCGGCCTCCGGCGCCGGCGAGCCCGACCGTGGGCGGGCGTGGCTGCGGCGTGGAGGCCCTTGATGGCCGGCGGCGGGGCTCGTGGCGTGCGGCGACGCTGCGAGCACGGGCGCGGATGCCGGGGCGACGGCGTAGCGAACTCCGGCGCGGCGGCGGCTCCGAGGGCGGCGCGGGGTTGCGGCGGCGCAGTGCGTGGAGGCCGGGCGGAGGCGCGGCATGGCGGCACGGCAGGCTCGAGCGCGGAGGCCGAGGGCGGCGGCACGGTGGCCGGAGGGAGAAGGGAGGAGGAACGGAGGAGGAAGGAAGAATATAAAAAGGAAGGAAGGAGGAAGAAGAAAAAAAGAAAGAAAAAGAAGAAGAAAAGGGAAAGGATTCCTGTTTTGTCCTTTAGTGGTCTATAAGCGTGAGTGCGTGACCCATAGTTTCTCTTTTAGTGGTCACCACACAGTTATTTCGGCCATCGACCTCCCCTCGCTTCTTCCGCTATTCCACTGGCCTCAGCCAGATCTGTCTGAAACGAACCCAGGCTTGGCAGTTCGATTTGGCAGTGGATGCTGGTCGAGCTCGTCGCCATCTTTGTCCTACGGCGAACCAACAACACGCGCCACTAGCTGACCGTGGCATTTAGCGTTCAGCAACAGTGCTCCACAATTCCCGTGACCAAGAAGGGCAGCAGAGTTTCCCTGCTCCATCAAGGTACTCGGTGTTCTTTAATCCATTGACATCTCTACATCTTCATCTAGATCTTGTATTCACTAGGTTCCATGTTTTCGTCTCCGATGCACAGCAAGAGCTTAAAGCGAAGAATGTAACTAATGAGAATGTCTGCCGGATGCAATACGAGTCAGCAAATTCCTCCTTTTTTTCGTTACTGCTTTTCCATATGATTCCTTTATGTATGTCTTGTCCTCTTGCCCCCAAATTATGTGGTCTGACAGACAGGTCCACCTCATTTATTTATATAATGCAAACGCAAATTACCAATTCAGCATGTATGTTGTTTCCATTATGAGGATAACAAAGAGACCACGTATATCCTGGTATTTATTGGTCCGCATTTCTTGAAAATGACAGGCTCACGAAGCTGCCAACACTTGGCGACACATCAAGCTTTGAGTTCATGAAGGCACACACAATTGGTGGCAGTGTGACACATCAAGCTTGGAGTTGAATCGACCAGTAGTCAAAGACCTTAATGTACGTAACGGTTGTTACTCTTTGCTATCATTTACCTATGATTGATTTACCTCATTCTACTTAATATTGACAAGCACTGAATACATATATGTGAAACAAATGTTTGTAGGTTGCTTGCAAGAATGAGCCATTTAAGTTTTTAAATGAGACTGCATTTTAGTCATATATCCAGGTAGCTTGAATGCATATTTTCTGAAATGATAGCATAGTTCTCATCTCTAATTCTCTGATGATAGCATAGTTATGGGTTCTACCTATGCAGTAACATTTATTGTTATGATTTTTAATCTGATGAACTTATTTTTTATCAGAGGATTACAAAAGTGGCAGTTAATATTTCCACATACATGAAGAGATATCAGATAGCAAAGGTATATCGAAGAGATAATCCATCTAAAGGAAGATATCGAGAGTTCTACCAGTGTGACTTTGACATTGCTGGTGTATATGAACTGAAGGAACCGGATTTTGAGGTTGTCAAGGTTTTGACTGAATTTCTAGATCAGCTGGATATTGGCACAAATGAGATAAAATTAAATCATAGGAAGCTACTCGATGGAATGTTGGAGAGATTTGCGGTGTACCTCAAGAAAAGTCCAGAACAATTTACTCAAGTATCGACAAGCTATATTAGCAAACATTCGAACAAGTAATAAAGGAACTGGCCTGTGAGCATCTCTGAAATAAACATTTTGGTTTCAGCCAAGGGAAGTGTTGATTTGATCATGTGGATATACTTTAGTTGGTCTAACATTTGTCTATGATGAATTAGGTGCACGAGAAAGGTATCTCACATGAAATTGCCGATGCTATTGGCAATTTAGTGAAGACAAGAGGACACCCCGTTGGTAGTTTTGGAGTTGAGAAAGGAGGGTAGCAAGTTTGTAGGGAATGAAAGGATCAATTGTTGCACTGAAGACTAGAGGCCTTGATTACTAAACTTGTGTTATATATGAAGTTGTGTTCAAGGGCACCACACAGGTTAGACATGTTTGGCCTTTCATCCTATCATTGCCAATCACATGTTAATTTGTTACTATTATTTCACCAAAAACATGTCATTCCTAGGCTCACGAAACCTGTATCAGAATTGTTGTGCTGCAATTAGTGATACATGAATTATTTCATCCAAAGTCATGTTATTCTTCATGAAAGACCTGACTTATATCAGAATTGCACCGTTTTATTATTCATTGCCTGAAAACTTAGTGTTTTATTATTGATTGTTGGATCAATTTTATTTCTATAACTCAACTTAGATCTGAAGACCCTTTGTTGATGTATGTACGACTAACCATATTTTGCAACAGGTTGGGTCTATTGCAGCTGGTGGTCGGTGCGACAACCTATAGCTTGTACTTGGCATGTTTAGTGGGAAGCAAGTTCCTGCTGTTGGTCTCTGTCTTGGAATTGAAAGTGAGTCTTTGCAATCATGGAGCAACAGGAGAAAGAGAAAAATGAGGTAATATCTGAACTCATCATTTTAACCTTCTTGTTCTAGGTGATTTGTGGTACCAGAGAAAGTGGTCTTGAATTGCAGATGATCCGAGCTACAGACAGAGGTATTGTGTGGACCGTACATTGGCTGCTGAGCTCGTGAGTGAGCCGTGGAATGCTGGGATAAAGGCAGAGTTCAAGCTTACTATGGTGCAGAACCATATAAATTAAGTAGGCATGCATTGCAATCAGGCATCCATGAATGGTGTTGGTCGGTAGTGTTCGAAGTGTGTGCATACTAATACTATAAAAAAGTCTTCATTTTGTTTTGTTTTAGGGTGCGTTTGGCATGGCTTATGCACAAAATGCTTTTAGTGCTTATTTTATCAAAACTGATTATAGTGCTTATGTAGCATAAGCAATCAACCGTTTGGTAAAACTGTTTATTCTCACACATAAGCACTGGCTATAATTAAGCTACGTTTACCTGCTTTGTCGTGCTTAATTATGTGTAGTACAAAATGGCAAAGTGCTTATAGGTGCTTATATACCTCATAAGCACTTTGCTATTTTGTCGTTTGGCACTTCAAACTGCTTATTGAGCATGAGCACTTTCCATAAGCCGTGCCAAAACGCACCCTTATTTTTCTAGACAGGAAATGAGACAATTCTATTTGGCGTTCTCTGTGAGTGGAGATGCAGCTCTTGCTTGGCCTCTGTTGATGGTTTAGGTTATCATGGATGTAGAATAATTGTCGAAAAAAGTGAGCAATGATGTCCCTTGTATTGAATGGATAAAAGTAAATTCAATTATAATAATTAATTAATAATTTTAATTTATTCTCTTCAATCTAATAACACTTTATTCATATGATACTTCGTAATATCTTGGAGTCAAATGTGCCTTCATTTGTTTCTATGTAGAATAATTGTACCTTATATTTTCCTTTAATTTGTTATTACCAAAAGGAAAAAGTACCTAATTTGTTAGCAATATTGTACCATTTTCTTGCCCGCTTAATTAACAGGCGGCGCGCGTAAGCGTGCCGTGTTTATCTAATACAGCACAAACGTGATCATTTTGACAAGTTGTGTGTACATCTTTTATAAATCACTAACATTATTGACAAGTACCGGTTATGCACATCAGTTATTAATGTCAGCTCCAAATACTAAATGATCTTTTCATTGCACAACAGTTTTGTAATATTATTGTCACAGTTCCAATTAATTAATAAATGATCTTTTCATTACACAGCAGTTTCTGTAATCAAGGCTGATTTATTGTGGACGATCTATATATATATTGGTTATGGTTCCGGAAGGGAAAAGGTTAGATTAGATTCAAAGCCGTTAGAAAAATGTAATGCAACCATTATTAATATAAGCAAATAATTAATAATTCAATCAATTGCATGCATGGTAATTAAACTGTTTCACATTTGCGTTAAAATGATTTTTTTATTATGAGATAAATATAAATTTAACCATATGAATATGATGAGATATTATATGTCTTTTATATATTTGTTTTTTTATATGTTTCATTGGGTCAATAATTTATACAACTCTATGATTTATGTACTTTATCAGTTAATATTAGATATCACTATATATATAGTAGACACATCTGTCCATTTTGTCACCCGTATTTCTTGTATTAAAAAATCCAATTTATATAACTGCCAAAATGATATTCGGTGCTGTTAATTAAGAATTCTGGCGCGGGATATTCGGTGCTGTTAAGAATTGCATGCCCTTCCCTCCCGGGCCTTTCTCGGCCCATTCTTCCCCACTCTCCCGATAAATAATTACCGACTCGTGCGACCAGTCACCTCCTATACCGCCTATTACCTCCTTATTCTCTCGTCTCGAAACCGTCGTCCTCGTCGCCAATGGCTTTCTTCCCTTGCAACCCTCATCCCCATGTTCCGGCAGGCTATGCAGTGCGTGACCGCAATCCAGCTCAGCCACCCCTCATCCTCCGATCATTTGTTGGCCCGGTTTTGGAGCGCCGTAATGAAGATTTGGCTATTTAATCCTCCAGTGGCAAAGGAGGATTACTTGCCAATGGCGAGACGAACTGCGTCGCGTCCCGCAAGACAACTATCGAGTCCGAAATCTTGATCTCCAGCCTTGTGCTATGGGTGAAGTCTATGTTCGGTTTGGATGTGCTTTGGAGAGAGATCGGTTCATCAACAATAGCCCATATCAGATTGGTCAGTATGAAGTCTCCTTTATCAAGCATGATGAGGCCGACAACTTTAGAGGGACAGATTTAGATCGCTCTGTTTGGTTGATGCTCATGAATTATCCAGCAGATGCGAGGTCTTTTGATTGTATTGCCCGTTCCATCTCGGGCTTTGGGCGATTGCGGGAGTGGCATAATTCGATGATGTCTTATCTCGAGTTGTGGGGAAGGCTTTAATTTATGATGATCATCACATTCCGGATGCTGTCATTACTTCTTGTGGTGAGGCACCAAGAATCCGTTCTTGGACGTGCCAAGTGATCCCTTTGTGCTCTATGCCTCATAATCCCGGAGCCGACGAATCGCCCGTCCCCGGTGAAGGTCCTCTGTTTCCTCCGCCCACAGAGCCCCTCGGTGGAGCAGCGGGGAAAGGACTTCCCGGTGGAGGGATCGCGGGACATAGCTGGTGACCGCCAAGAAGGTATGAATGATGGTCATGAAGATGGTGGTGCTATTGCTGCTTCTAATCTTGCAGTAGTGGCTCCGCCTACATCTGCTCGCACAGCTGCTTGTCCCCTGGCTTTTGATTTGCCCGAGGCCAGCCATGTGCCTACTACTCAGTCCATGCTCGGCATTGGTGCCTACCGATCGATCTCCGGCAGCTCAACCGGTAGCTTTGGCTATGGTGCCTCCCTCTTCATCGGTTCAGCCGGCCCTTGGCGTACGTTTCTATCCCTATTCAGATTTGTTTTGGGTCTCTTAATTTTCAGTCTCTGAAATGTTGATTGCAATCTCACGCTCCCTCCTTAATTCTTTAATTGATTGATCGTCCCTCTCTTATGCTTATTTCATATCCTGCGAATTAATTAATGCAGCCACTGATTATGAAACTTTATTTGCAAAAAGTGAATTCTCATCATATATGCACCACCCAATAATTTTAACATTATGCACCATGAACACTAAATTACCAAGTTTTTCTTTCGCTCTCTTAGCCATCTTGATTTGTTGAACTCAATCTCACTCTCTCCCTCCTTATATATGTAACTGACTGATCCCTCTCTTATTATATGCTTATAATTCATATCCTTTATTCTTATGCTTATGCTTAATGCACCCACTTATATATGTAATTGTAAATTGCTTGAGTTCACCATATATATGCACCCACTAATTTAAATATTGTGCACCCATTTGATCAGTAGTTAAATTAGCTAGTTTATAATTCTCTATGCACTATGAAAGTCTTGCACTCCCTAAATTTGTGCTCAAGCTCTGCCACTGCCACCTGATCGATGAGCTTTATATATATATTGTCTATTGCAGAATGCTACGCTGGTGGGCGACACAACTATGGCTGTGGATGGATCTGCTGCTGCTCATGATGATGTTATAGAAGTCCCTGCCTCTAGTGTGCAGCGCACTACTCGTAAAAGACGTCGTTCCAAGAAGCTCAAGGAACGGTTGAATGATCGTTTCCTGCGAAAGAGCCCAAGGCATATGAGTGAGCTTGGTATGACAATTTTGAGTAAGAGAGGACTTCTTGATGGGCATAGCATCAGTAAGCTGGATTTTGGCAAACACAAGAGGGTGAAGTTCAACACTTCGGTTCATACTACTGAAGGTATTCTTGATTATGTGCATTCTAATTTATGGAGGCCTGCTCGTAAGACTTCTCTTGGAGGTGCTCGTTATATGTTGACAATTATTGATGATTATTCAAGGAAGGTATGGCCTTATTTCTTAAAGCATAAATCAGAAGCATATTCTAAATTCAAAAAGTGGAAGATTATGGTGGAGAAACAAACTGATAGAAAGGTGAAAGTTCTTCGCACTGATAATGGGATGGAATTCTGTTCTCATGCTTTTAATTCATATTGTAAGTCTCAAGGCATTGTGAGACACCGCACCGTTGCTTATACACCTCAGCAAAATGGTGTGGCTGAGCGGATGAACAGGACTATCATATCTAAGGCCCGTTGCATGTTGTCTAATGCTGGCCTGAGTAGGCGTTTTGGGCTGAGGCTGCTTCTACTGCTTGTTTTCTGATTAATCGTTCTCCCTCTATTGCTATTGATAAGAAGACACTAATTGAGGTATGGTCTGGTTGTCCAGCAAATTATTCTGAATTGAGAGTTTTTGGCTGTCCTGCTTATGCTCATGTTGATAATGGTAAATTAGAGCCTAGAGCTATTAAGTGCATTTTTCTTGGTAATCGTTCTGGTGTTAAAGGTTATAAATTGTGGGATCCTGAATCTAAAAAGGTTATTACTAGCAGAAGTGTTGTCTTTAATGAATCTGCTATGGCTACTAATGCTCCTGCTCAGAGTTCGCAGACCTCTAGAAAGCAGGTGGAGCATGTTATTGATTCAGCACATACACCAGATACTGATACAGATGCACCTATTGATGATGATTCATCTGTTATCCCACATTCTCCCGTTGTGCAGTCTCCACAACGTTCTATTGCAGCTGACAGGTCTAGGAGGCCTCATGTTCGATCCAAGAGGTTAATTGAGGAATGCAATATTGCTGCTTATGCTTTGAGTTGCGCAGAAGAGGTTGAAGGTACTGCTGAACCTTCTAATTATTCTGAGGCTATTACTTCTGCGGATTGCGAACAATTGGGTTACCGCTATGCAAGATGAGATGGAGTCACTTGATAAGAATGGTACTTGGGATTTAGTGCCATTGCCTAAAGAGAAGAAGCCCGTTCGTTGCAAGTGGATTTTCAAGAGAAAAGAACCTATTTCTCCTAATGAAACAGCAAGGTATAAAGCAAGGTTGGTTGCTAAAGGCTATAGTCAGATTCCAGGTATTGACTATAATGATGTGTTTTCTCCTGTTGTGAAACATAGCTCTATTCGCACTTTACTCAGTATTGTTGCTATGCATGATTATGAGCTTGAGCAATTAGATGTTAAAACTGCATTCTTACATGGAGAATTAGATGAAGATATTTATATGGATCAACCTGAAGGTTTTGCTATTCCTGGAAAAGAACACCTTGTCTGTAAGTTAAAGAAATCTCTTTATGGCTTGAAACAATTTCCTAGACAGTGGTATAAGAGATTTGACTCATTTATGCTCTCTAATGGCTTTAAGCGGTCTGATTATGATAGCTGTGTTTATTTAAAGATGGTTAACGGTTCAGCTATTTATTTGCTTCTCTATGTCGATGATATGTTGATTGCTGCAAAAGATAAGTCAGAAATAGCCAAATTGAAATCACAATTGAGTAATGAATTTGAGATGAAGGATTTGGGTGCAGCAAAGAAAATTCTTGGCATGGAGATTATTAGAGAGAGACAGTCTGACAAATTATTTCTTAGTCAGAAAGGGTATATTGAAAAGGTCCTTCGTCGTTTCAATATGCATAAAGCTAAACCAGTGACTACTCCTTTAGCTCCACATTTCAGATTATCTTCAGCTTTATGTCCTGAGTCAGATAAAGATATTAAGTACATGTCTAGAGTTCCTTATAACAGCGCAGTTAGTTCTCTTATGTATGCTATGGTTTGCTCTCGTCCCGATTTGTCATATGCACTGAGTATTGTCAGTAGATACATGTCTAATCCTGGTAGAGGGCATTGGAAAGCAGTTCAATGGATTTTGAGATATTTGCGCGGTACTTCGAATGCTTGTTTGCAGTTTGGGAAATCTGGAGATGGAATTGTTGGTTATGTTGATTCAGATTATGCTGATGATTTGGACAGAAAGAGATCTCTCACAGGTTATGTTTTCACCATTGGTGGTTGTGCTGTTAGTTGAAAAGCTTGTTTACAGTCTACTGTTGCTTTATCAACTACTGAAGCTGAATATATGGCTATTTCTGAAGCTGGTAAGGAAGCTATTTGGCTTCGAGGTTTATATGCTGAGCTTTGTGGAGATGATTCTTGCACTATTATATTCTGTGATAGCCAGAGTGCTATTTACCTTACAAAAGATCAGATGTTCCATGACCGGACAAAGCATATTGATGTGAGGTATCATTTTATCCGAGATGTTGTTGCTCTTGGTGATATTAAAGTGTGCAAGATCAGTACGCATTTTAGTCCTGCGGATATGATGACAAAGCCAGTTCCCACTGCTAAGTTTGAGCTATGCTCAAGCTTGGTTGGTGTTACAGTTTAAGTCCTAGTGACTTGTTGGCGCACGGTGCTATTTATTATTGAAGGGAGTTCATTGATGATCCTTCATTTGCTGCAAGATGGAATTTGTCTTAAGGTAGAGTTTGTTGTAATATGATCCAAATTCGGCTTTGCTAGGGACGCCTAGGAGGTGTGAGAGGTGGAGTCCTCCCACGTTGCGGATCGTATTAGTTAGCCACCCATATATATACATCTTGTGTGTTGCAAGGGAAAGAGAGAGACTCATTGTAATTCCCCTGCGTTTTGTAAACTCTCCTCATATAGTGAAGATTGCCGGTTGGCACCCGTGGTTTTTTCCCGCAAGGGTTTTCCACGTAAAAATCTGTGTCTCGTTTCGATATTGTTTACGCATTATTTGCTAACACAATGCATGTTCAGTTCATTTGGCCCTATGGTACAAGCATCTTTCATCATATATGACTATATGCAAATAAGATAGAAATGTTCCGATGATTTGGACCAAACTATGAGAACCGACTTGCTATGTGGGGGCGCACTGGTGACAAATGTAATGTGTAATCTATCTTTGGCGCAGAAAATAAATTGATCTGAGTCTAGACTTGCATCAAAACTATCCTACAACTTCAGGGTGTCAGTGTATGGTTTGTATCTCGAGATCTTTATCGATATGCACATACAACTGTGAAGGAACATAACTGAAATTGATTCATCCAGCAAATGGTCACATATAATCGATGTGTCTGGCCTGAGTAATCGAAGATTTTCAGTAGGATATACTTGCATTAAGATGGGCAAAAGAAACTGTCTTTTTTTCGTTTTATTGGGTGATGATAACAACTGAATTTTAACCAAAAAAAAAATTGCAACATTGCTTCGTAAAAAAACATGAGAGTTACATAGCTGAGATCTAATCGTCAGATCTAGCTTTGATTACAACAGAGTAACATCGTTCCATAGGTTGCTGCTACAGAAATAATAACGAGGCTACTTAAGTCTTGTTATTCAATCGATAAGATTAACCACGCTCTTCCGTTCTGTTACATTCCAGCGACAGGGTCAGGATGGATGAGCGTCCTTGTTGCCATTGCCATCACCCTCATTGATCTTCTGGTTAGAAGCAGAAATTTCATCTCGCCTGGTTGTAGTCCTCCTGATCTCATCAAGTAGTGCAGAGCAAGAAGATACCTCTGGAATGTTGCTTGTGACGATGTCGTCCAGTAACCCTGAGGACGAAGAAGATTCCAATGACAGTTTGTCGTTTAACTGGGTCATAAGACTGGTGATCTTAGCTTCTAGAACCCTAAGCTGCATATATAGATTCATGATTAAGTATATATAATCAACAAACAACAACCCTGCGTGTATCACAAATCGAAAAAATTGAGGACGAAAATGAATTTCTTACATGGCGTTTGGCGTAACGATTGTAGACTTTCAGATGGACTTCCGGAGCATCCGAGGACAGAAGGAGGCCTTCCTTCCCCTGACGTTGAGGCTTGGCCATGGCTTCCCTAGCTGATGAGTGGTGAAGGACAGACTGGGCTGGGTTGACTTGAATGGAATGGAGGAAGGTGGGAGTTATATAGTGCTAGCGACCTAGGAGCGTATGCCTATCTGTCTTGGCAGGAATTAATATCTGCAGCTATCATTACTCCATGGATGACGAGCGCCGGAAGGTAAACATGCATGTCTTGTAACTAAACAAGTTACGATTTTTGTTGCTTATTTCAATTCTAAATTTACCACATAGTGTGAACAAAAACGAGTTACAATTTTTCTTGCATAGTTCAAATCTATGTATATCTGGCAGATTGAATTTTTTAAAGAAGAAATCGTATCATGCATGCATGATGCAGTCTTCATTGGAACAAAAATGGGCAACCTTTTATGAAATAAAATAAATATATTTGGTTGTTTTTTACTGTCATTTGGTATTCCTAAACTTGTCAACTAGGCCCTTTTTTTCTTCAAAATCTCAGAAATACTCTTTGTGTTGTTTACATGGATGCTGATTGGTGTCATTTGTCTTAAACAAAGCTTATTTCGTGACCGTTCATGTGCAGGCCAGCCTGCATCATCCATGGGCCAGGCCTAGCAACTCCTGATTGTCGAACGAACAAAGAATGAGCGGAGCAACACGGTGGCGAGGTCGCCGGTGGCCTCCGGAGGTGAAGAACATTAGTGAGAGTGCGAGGTTAAGGTTTTCAGGTTGCTTGGGGGTCTAATATGCCTGGTGGACTTAGAGGGGCTTATGGGGCAGTGGTGCCGCCATAGCCTTGGGCATTAAATAGGCGCTGGGCGACGAGACAGCGTGGGAGCGGCCTGCTGATGGCAGGGCGTGTTGGGCTGTGCTGACGGGTGCGGGCGACGCGCAAAGGCATGAGAGATGGAGGTGGTATGGTGGAGAGGGGAGGCAAGGTGGAGATGGGGAGAGCTAAGCCAAACCGATCTGTTTGCCGAGTGCCGACACCTGGTGAGGCCATCGACAAACATTAAATCTTATACATGCAAAATTAATTTCAAAATAATCAAACTAATTTAAAAATAAAGAATTTTTGACATGACAAGATTTATATGATACAGGGAATGTATTCTGCTGATATTGAACCGGTATTTGAAGTGGTTTGTCGATCTGCACGAATCTCAATACTCAATGACCTGGATCCAACGAATGCATGTAGCATGGCATGAGCCCTGCGTGACAAAATTTACTTTCCGCTGTCCGTGCACCTTTGGCACCCCTGGGCCGGGTAGACTCCGAGTTGCATAGTGGCATAATAAATTCTATCCGAGACTCAAAACCACCGGCCGTTTCGACCTGTTCCGACTCATCCGATTCAGACGTGCAGGCCGAACTCGAGACCCATAAAAGGCACGGAAAGGCAGAACCCCCAACCACCTGCGACAGATTCACGCAACAAGAACGAGAGACAGTTCTCAGAGCAACTCCAGCAAAAGGCCCAAAATCAGGCCTCGAAATTGCATTTGAGGAGTTTGCTTGTAAAATTTTGGGGCCCAAATTCGCTCCCAACTCCAACAGGCCCCCGTAAATTGACTCCTAAATTCCGTCCGACAGGCAGGCCATTATTGTCGGTGAAGGAGCGAAGCTGCCGATCCCAAATCTCTCCCCCTCCACGTCCGTCCGCCCGCTCGCGCCGCTCCACCATCGGCCCGCCTCTTGCACCGGGGCTACCGCGCCGGCCAACGGCAGCGACGAACGCCTTCCACCTGCATGCCGCACGGTGAGATGGCGTCGGGCCACGGAAGCCGGGTGATGACCCTACCCGCCGCACGCTTCACCGGATCTGCGCTCTGGTCCATCGAGTGGGCGCTCGTAGAGGTGGTCAACCACCCCGCCGTGAAGCGCCGGGTCCGCAACAAGATCGCCGCCACGCTCGCTGCCGACGAACCCGTCATCGGCTTCCCGCCCGGAGGGAGCTATACTCGTCAACCTCGTCAGGTACGTCCTGTTGTTCTTGTTCGTACCTAGATTCTGTTGTTCTTGCTAGGGAACGGTAGATTGCAGGATCGTTTCCAATAGCTGGAAATTAGCTCCAATTTCTCAATCTCATGTACGGCGTTCAGACCTTGGCGACATCTAGTTTCTTGCGGGTATCTGTTGTGATAGATGAGAAAAAGGTGATTCATTGATGATTTTGAGTTTCTTTTCTTTTCTGCCATGATCTAAATTTTGGTGTCTTGTACATGACTTCCACTCATCAAAAGTTAGTGTTGTTGATGTTATACATTAAAAGTTAGTGCTCACATACATACGGATGAGGAAATAACTCACGATGGCTGCCACACATGTTTTTGTTGTTGATGTTATACTTCTATCCCTCTTCTGCCATATTTCTTATTGTGTAGAATGAACGTGGTTGATAAAAATTCACTTTGCTTTGTCGCTACTTTCTGGTTGTACTGTTTTGGCTCTTTTAAGTGTTCGTTTGTCACATATTACCTCTGTTCCAAAATGTAAGCATTTGTTGACTTTTCCGAATTGTGTTTGACCGTTTGTCTTATTAAAAAAGTTATAGAAATATTGATTATTTTTTATATTTTGATTTATTGTTAGATATATTTTAAATGCAATTAATTTGCTTTCATATTTTTATAAAAAATTTGAATAAGACAAGCAGTCAAATACAATCCCAAAAAGTCAACAAATGGTTACATTTTGAAACGGAGAGAGTACGTTTCTCAGATGACAAGGACAGCACAGACTATAAATGATAGTTGCCTCAATTATTAAAAGAATTATGGTTTAGTAGATTACTAATAAAATCACAGTGAGGCCTTCCACTTCTATTTATGGCATTGCCTGACCATGGCTGCAAATCGAATTGCCTCTGACCGTAGCAACTTGTGTTCAGTGATAGTGTTGCCATTGAGCTCTTGTTTAGTGTTCAGTGCTACTACCTGGCAGAACTGATTCAGTTATGTTTTACACACAGATATTATTGAGTTATGATTCCATTTTGCATTGCTAATATCATTTTTTTACACCTATTATTGTACACCGCAGATAACCGTGGCTCCAGTGGACGCGACTGACGATCCCCATGGGGTTGGGCGTTTCCAGAAAGAGAGCAATCTCGTGATTCAAGCTGCAATGGAAAGTCGAAGTCACGCGTCATCCCAATCTCCTTAAAAAGACTGTCTTGCAGCATCGACGAAGTAAATAAATAAGCAGTTGTTGAGGTCCAAGTTGATTTCAGGAAATGATAAGCATGCAGTTGCTGATACCCGTGCAGTCGAGTCTTGAATGTCCGAGTGTGCGGTGTGCCTAATTTTGTAATGTCTGAATGTATCGCAATTGTATCTGTACACTTTCTAGTGCCTGCACCAGAAACATTTTGGCCCCCAGTGTTTTGTACTGCACGCATGTTGACATCCTCTGTATCCGGCAAAACATCTATACAATGAAACCTGATTCTGTGCCTGGTGCTCTCATTCGAGGCACTGAAGGATGTGAAGCGAAGTGTTGGAATTATTGACCTCTGTCAATAGCCCCATAAGGCCCACTCCGAATCCAATTAACATCCCTATTAATTGTCTTTGATTGGGAGGCAAACTCAGCCCACTTAAGGGCCCGGCCCCACACCTACAGTAATATATAAGTAAAGGAAAACTCCTGATTTCCTTAATCATCGATCTAATCACCTGACCTAACCAATCTATTAGGCTGCTGGAAGGTGTGGAAGCTCGGTGCCCTGGTTCTACATCGACATCTACTGCATCTACGCCAAGTTCTTCATTGATCAGGAACAAAGGAGTTCCTGATCTGGTGAACATAAGATCTGCTTCATCTACACCAACACATCCTCGATTGCAGATGGCATCTACAAGCTCTGGTTAGTCTAATATCAGTTTTCCGTATTAAGTTAATTAGTGATCATGATTAGACTAAGTTTAAGATCATGTTTAAGTTAATCATAGATTAAGATTAATCTAACATTTGGTATCGAGCAGTCTTAGTTCAAACATGATCCTAATCTCGAGCAATTTTGATGGAATGCCTCTGTTTTATGCTATGATTTGCACACTTCGGTTTAGTTAAGAACAAATGTCATGTTAAGTCTGCTAGTCATATTTTAAGTTAGTTTTCTGTAATGTAAACATACCTAGATTGATTAGGTAAGTAAAGCTTTCATGCTTGAGTATATCGGTAAATTTTATTCATGTTTTAGAATAAGTAAGAAAGGCCTACACGGCCTCGGCAGCCACGCGCGCCCTGAGAGCGCCGCCGGTCACCACTGTCGCACACCCTAACCTTAAACCCTCGATCTAGGGTTGAGAGTTCATTAGGGAGGCGCCGGATCCCGAGCATTCACACTAATATTAAGAGGGACCTACCGGATCAGACAACTAAGGGTCCTACAACGGCTCCGCTGCTCTATCCAGGACAACGCTGTGCACCCTGAATGGCCACCGTAAGGGCACTAGAGAGGCACCCTCGATGGAGAGAGGTGCCGCCATGGTTGCCGATGACGAAGCTACGCCGGGTGGGCACCGTCCACTAGAGCTCGCCGCCGTGCGTGAATAGCGCTGTCGTGCTGTGTCGTGCCACCGGTTCGCCGTGCAGCGCGCAACAGTGGGCATACGTGCCGTGCGGCGTGCACCCTGGCGCCGTCGCACAACACGTTCGCTCTCTCTCTCTCTCTCTCTCTCGACTCACCCGGTGAATCAATGGGGAGGAGTGGGAGAGACGACGGGTGTAGTGTCCTATTTTGCGGCTGCAGCTCTCAGGATGGCGGAGGATAAGAAAGTGAAGAAATTAGGGTTTCTGCCATTCATTGTCCCTTTTAAGTGAGCATCCGGCTCCTTTGGACAGTCCGATCTGCTCCGACGGCTGCCATCCGTGCATGCCTCGCGCGTCCCTGCGCACTCCAGGCCAAAATGACGTCCTGTTGGCTGGTTGACTTGGCCCAAGCCAGCTGCACTGTTAGCTAGGCCACGCCGTGCCGACCTCGTAGCTGGGCCGCCTGCCTCACCCGTGACTTAGTTCTGGGCCACCACATGCGTCACGCTCGCTGGGCTGCATAAGTAGCAGCACTGCCGCATGAGCTGAACCACGTGCGAGCAGAGCCGTGCGCTAAGCGGTTTGAGCTGGGCCACGGTAGCACGCACTCACGTTCTGAGATAAGTAATGTTATTTAAGTTTTCAATATTCTTTTAAGCTTTAATTCATATTTTAAGTTAAGAAGTTAAGAAATGAATTAAGTATTATTTATGACCTTAGTTTTGCTTCAATTTTATAAGTGTTTTCCTGCAGTAAAATTCTCAGAATTTTCTCAGTTTATTTGGCATAATTTTTATAAGTTAGATATATGGGAGAAGGATAATAAGTTTGCCAAAAGAATTATAAATCGTTCAATCTCAGAAGGCATAAGGGGAGTATCTGTTGATGCTGAGGACAAGACCGCTTATGAATTCTTTTGCTTAATTGAATTAAGTCATGAGCAAGTTTGCACAAAATTTCTCATGAAAAAACTAACCACTTCACGTTATGATGGGCACGGTGAGTTAGCAAAGCATATAAGCAGCATGTGGGACATAGCTAATGAGCTTAAGGCTTTCGGCATGGAACTTCCTGCCTCATATGTGGAATATTGGATTAGTCATTCCTTAAAAGATACATAAGACTAGGGGAGTGGTTCTTAGGGTTCATAGAATTCACTTGAGTTTCATATTGTAAAGAATTTTCTTTAGAATTTGTTAAAGGATTCAACATTTAGCTTGATGACACTCAATGTAACTTTAGTGAAACCTTTGTTTCTATACATGTATAAGTATTCTATGAATATTGTTTTCTTTGAGTTATGATATTATGTTTTATATCATCAAGTTTTAAGTGATTATCATTATTTTCTTGTTTCTCTACTAGAAATTTTGTGATTATTATTGTCGAGTCTTAAACTCGGCACTAGTACTACCCAGTCCCTCACGAGTGTGAAATTCGATGGTGCAACACACAGAACACACAGGAAAACACGATTTTAGACAGGTTCAGCCCCTCGAATTGAGAGTAATACCCTATGTCCTGTATGTTATGTATTTCCTTTAGCGATTTGCTAATTGCAAGATCTTAGAGAGTTTTCGGGGGTCCCCGCTCCGCCTTATATATCCGAGGGAGTTGGGGTTACATGCGAGTCCTAATCGATTACATGAATTACATATATGGAGTTGTATTTCTAACTTTCTTTATTGATTTAGAGTTCTAATCAGACTACGAATTACTCCATAACTTGATCCTCAAGTCATTGTATACCGGTCTTAATGTCCGCCTTGCTCCCATACCAGTATTCAAGATCTTCTGGTATCCCAGCACCGGTCAAGGACCGATCTGTTGCCTATCGTCACCATTTTTATCTTCCTTAATTTGTCACCATGTCTCTGCGTATCTATTTCTCCATCATCTCGTATACCCATAAGGCAAGTATACGACAGCAGCCCCCGAGTAATTTTTGTTTTAACCTTGAATAAAACTAACCAGTCTTCTACATGTTGGTCTTTATTCATGGTAAAATTAAAAAGAACCCCAATCTGTTGCACTTATTCTTCTTTCTTCACGGGTGCTTTAAAAGAAGCCCGAAAAAATTATTGTTTTTCACCTTTCATACCACCTAATTAGGTAATCATAGCTTATTCTTCTCACGGTGCGCCGAATAGGCGCACCCAATTGAGTATAGCCCCCGACTCTTGGATCATTTGAACTTCTTTCAAATAATGCAAGAGTCCACTAGTTGATTCTTCATTATTTTCTTCAATATGCAATTCGCAGACCGCTCCTTTCAATTTCCATCTTTTTCCTCTTCCAGAATCTCTATAGACCGCTCTTTGAATACGGTGCACCGATCAGGTGCACCTAATTAGGTATAGCCCCGACTCTTGTATCATTTGGGAACGCAAATAATGCAAGAGTCTTTTCCGAGAGACTATGCTTTATCATTTCCCATCAAATCATATTCCTCGTAGCAAATTTTTGCCAATAACATATTTTTCAGACCGGTCATTCCATTCAGAATTTCATATCTCCTGTGCATTTTCACCATTTTCTCATAACAGACCGCCTAAATCAGCCTGAATTCATAATCCATTTAGTGAAATTTCACTAAGAGCCAAAATTCCTGGTTGATCGGACCAGTTTATTCCCTATATTCCCATAGCGACTCGAGTCTCCAAAGCCTATAATCAGCCGGATGATTAACACCCACAACCTAAGGCATCCTTTATCACCGAGTTATGTAAAATCTAACTCTCTCATACTACTGAATTGTAAAATTCAGTATTGCTTTAATTTCCATCTGGAATTTTCCATATTTGAGACCGCCTTTTACTTTCATAAAAGCGCGACGGCTTATTCTTATGACCGTTAAGTCATAATTAACGCAGATAGCAAATCATTAATTTTCTTATGGCCGTTAGGTCATAATTGCATAGTTACGACAATAAAAATCCATCGGGCCATTCAAAATGGCCCCATAACTTTCCAGCCCCGGGCCCATCCCAGTGTCTATAAAAGAAACGAAAGGTCGACCTAGGTCAACTCTGCTCCCGAAAGCTCATACGCGTTCACCATTGTCCTTAGCGCCGTTGCTCTTTCCTTCCCCATTAATCAATCTCAAGCTTTCCTTTTCCATCTCTTAAGATGGGTAAGAAGAAATCTACCACCGTCGCCTCATCTTCTTCCTCCGTTCCTCGCGATCGGCTTCCTTTCGGTGTCCAAGACCTTGGTAGCAGGAAGGTCACTGAAGTATCCCTCAATGAGGCGGTGAAAGATGGGTATCTTCCTCCTCAGCCCATCCTAAATTGGAGTGTCCCTTCCCCTAGTCGGATTCCATGGGGAATAGATGAATCCCAACAATTAGTTTTCAAGGCTTTTTTCCTCCGCGGTCTTGATCTCCCTTGCTGTTCCTTTTTCGGAGGACTTCTCTTCTTTTACGGATGGGAGTTAGTGAATCTCAACCCTAACTCCATCCTGCAAATCGCCTTTTTCATCCATTTGTGTGAGGCTTTCCCTGGAGTTCTCCCCCACTTCAAACTATTCCAAGTACTTATTCCAAATCCGCCCACTCCCATCATCGGACCGCCAAGCTGCGGTTGGTGGTGTAGGAATCCAATGCTTGGAGCGCGGATAAATATTTTTCCCTGTCGCTGAACAAGAGCATAGCTCGGTGGAAAAAAGGATGGTTCTTCTGCGACAATCCCCGACCCGACTCTTCCAGCCTTCGATGCCAAGGTAGCCAAGAACTTCCCTACCGTAGAAACCAGGGAAAAGCTCAAAGAAGACAATGAAGTTATTGCACTTCTTGCCAACATTAAATACTTGAAGACTGTTAGAGGCGTCACCGCCGAGACGGTTCTCTGGAGCTTCATAGTGCGGGGAGTTCAACCCCTCAAGAGGCAAGAGCATCCAGCTTGGCTTTTCAACGAAGACACCGCTATGCCTTTGGATGGAACCCTTCTTCCCGACAAAGAGCGGTTAGAAGTTCGCATCAAGCAAATGCTGCAGCCGAATCCAGATCTATCCGGATGTACAAGAGTGGGTCCGGCCTTCAGCTCATGCAATCCTCGCGACTCTGTAAGTATCTCTTTTTTGTTTCTTCAAATCTTTACTACTCATTATCTTCATTCACTTACAAAGACTCAATCTTTGTAATTGCAGAAAATGGACAACTACAGGAGTCATCCTCCACTTCCTCTTAATGACACTTGGGGGGAAGATTATGCCAACAATGCCGCTCCTCTTGTTGTTCAAGCCGATCCGAATAAAAGGCCTTCGGACCGGTCCTTTCCCTTACCTCCCAGCCTTACTCCAAAAGTTACCAAATCCGGGGCCTTGGTTCAAGCTCCTAGTACCAGAAAACGTACTACCTTCTTGACCATTGGCAAACCTGCTTCTTCTTCCACCGCTCCCGGCGACACTTGCTCGGAGGCACAAAAGCTCGAAGATCAACGACGCGAAGAAGAAGCTATCGAAAAGATCGCCGGGCAGCCCGGGCTATTCTTGAAGCTTCTTTGGGAAAAACTCAAAGTACTTCCCCCTCGGTCGATCCCTTGTCCAAGGTACCCAAGAGGTCATGGTATGGCCTCCGGACCGGTTCCGACGATGCTTCGGATGCAGTCCCAACTCCGCAAGTCAATCCAGCGGAGAAAAGGGCTGCAGATAAAAGTGGTGGAGATACCCGGGGCCCGTCCAAGAAGGTTAAGATCTCCACCGGCTTCAAGAAGGCTTCCACGTAAGTCTAACTCTTCTTAAATTATTTCACCCGTCGAAGCTCCAAAAACAGCCAAAGTTCCTTATCCCAATCTTATTAAATGTGCTTTCTCCTTGCGGGGTCCCTCCTAATTTCCAAGCTAGCATAGCTAGCTTTCTAAGAAATAAAGCTTCTTCTACAGCCCCCGCCGGTGGTGTTTCTGCCTCTACTCCGGATGCACCACGGATCGGCCCTATCCCCGGCGCTTCTCAACCTAGTACCGCACCCGCCGCTTTGTTTCGGACCGGTGACGCTCCTGTTTCCGCTCCCACTGCTCCAATCCCAGTTGAACCTCAAGGTGCGGCATCCACGAGAGGAACTCCCTGCCGCCCCAAGCATAGAAACCGAAGAGCGGGTTACCACCGCTGAAGGCTCATCTTCCGGTAATCCTCCTCAAGCCACCTTATTCCAGATTCCTCCGGAACTATCATTGGGACCGGTCCGGATGGAAGAAATTCCTCGCCGGCCTAGGACAACACGCAAAGCTCCTGGAGAACCAAAGCTAGCTAGAATGGTGGTTGGAGATGTGGAAGTCGACAGTTCAAGCGGAGCCGGGACTTTCACCGCTACAGCTCAATGGGACGCTCTTCAAGAAGAAGAAACTTTAAAGAACTTTTCGGAATCCGGCCAGGTATATCCTCTCGCTTCAAAAATCTCTCCGAATAATCACATTCTAATTATTGATTTTCTCAATCTTTCCTTTAGGTTCTCCTCAAAAGTTCCGAGGCCAAGACCACCATCATCGCCCGTTTACGGGAGGAGCTCAATGCCAATCAAGAACGATTGGGCGAACCGGAAATTCGGACGGCCGATCTAAAGGCCAAGGAAAACGACCTCCGGAGGAGAGAAGCCGGTCTGCAGAACACCCATCATATGATGGAGGAGCGCCGGCAAGAAATCATCAAGCTCCACCAAATTAACCGGAGTAATGTTCTCACTTTGCCTTATACGTTCCATATTTTTCTCGCTATCTCCCTTTCGATTAATCTCATCCTTGATCTCGGCGCGTGAGAGTCTTGTCGCTGCTCATAAGAAAGCCGAGCGAGGTTCTCATGGAAAAAACAGTCGCTCAAGAGCAGGCACTAGAGGAAGGCTCTCGTATCGAAGAGCAACAGGCGGCACGGATTGGAGAGCTCGAAGGCGAGCTTATCGCTAAAGATAGCATACTAGCTCAAACACTTCGCTCCAACAAGATGCTAGAGACCGAGACCGCTCGCTTGAAAGCTGAACCGGTCGAAGCATTAGAAGCAGCGAAATCAGCTCAAGCGGACAAAGAGAAGGCCTTGAAGACTGCCCAAAAGCTGAAAGAATCCAACGTAAACATCAAGGGCAGATTCGGAGCAGCTGAGATCGAGGCACGGGCGTAAGTCCCGCCTTTCTTGTTTTATTCTTAAGTCTACTTTTTTTAAAATACCGGTCTTCAGCAATACCCGGTCTTAAATTTATACTTGTTTTTTCGGAACTTACTGCAGGCACGGTGCGTATTCTAGAGTATCTCAATGGCGGTCAAACTATTGATCCCAACGAGATAGATCTTGAGCCGCCATCCGGGCAATCCCAAGAAGAATCCGAGAACATTCAAGGATGATTGCTGCTGCAGGAGGAGGACACATCGCCGCTATAATCCAGTCTTGGACTCCGGTCGAAGAATGCGATTTCAATTTTATCGGAGATGGCGCCCATCCTAACACTATCGAAGACCGGTTCAATGAGCTGAAGAACTCACTCATTAGCACTGTTTCGGAGTTGGTGGAAGATGTTCCTCTCGATCCAACGAGCGTCCCTCTCAACGTAGCGCCAGCAGCTTTTGCCCTGGATCAAGATGCTCATGATGCATCAACCACCGCCGGACGAGAGGATAGAAGATGCCTTCGAAGATCTTGATAGGGATTTGCCCATATCCTCTTCTCGATTCCGAAGAAACGTCTGGATGATAGGCTTGAGGAGCCTAAGATCGGTGACACCGGTACCTCCAGTGGTCCTGCTGAGTAGACTTTGTCATAGGCCCCCCTCGCTTTTGTAATCAAACATCTTTGAACATCAAGTCTTTTATATTATTTGAAGTACCGAGTTGCTTTTCTTTTCTATTATGAATACTGGTTTCACCATCATACTTGCTAACTTATTTACTTAAAACATGATGGTTATTTCAACTAAATAATTATGACCCAATTCTGGCTCTTAATCAGCACAGATCACAATTCATAATTATAGCTTACTTTAACAAGATCATGTAATCATAAGCAAAAAGCTAGTTTGTAGGATTTCAAGATTTCACAGATCGTCCTTAACACGACAGTCTACCAATCAATATATATCATAGACTGCTCTTAATCATAGCAGAATAACAAATTATCACAGATCGCTCTTAACTTAGCAGAATAGCGAATTATCACTGATCGCTCTTAACTTAGCAGAATAGCAATTTATCACAGATCGCTCTTATCATAACAGCCCCCTGGCTCAATAATTTAATTCAAAATTAAAGTATGGAGACATAAAAAACAAACATCGTCGGTAGATAAAATTACTTTATTATAATATAAAAACATTTTACAATGAATACTCTTTAAATATAAAAATGACGAAGCTGATGAATGTTCCGAGAATTTGGAATCTCTTCTTCCTCCAAGGTCATAAGCCTATAAGCCCCTGGTCCTGGAGACCGATTTAACCAAAAAAGGTCCTTCTCGGACCGGTGACAACTTATGCCTGTTCTTGTTAGATCGAATCATTCGAAGAACTAAGTCTCCTACTTGGAACTCCCGAGTGCGAACATTACGGTCATGATAACGACGTAATCCCCGATGATACTTAGCAGCTTGAATCGGAGCTTGATCCCTTAATTCTTCCGCAGCGACCAATTCAACCTTACGTTGATCATCATACGTTTCTTCATCATAATATCATACTCGAGCTGACACCATATTCACCTCCGTAGGTAGCATGGCTTCCGATCCATACACCAAAGAAAACGGAGATTGTCCCGTAGCTCTACTAACATTAGTGCGCAGCCCCCAAAGAACCCAGGACAACTCCTTAACCCATTTTCCTGCATACGACTTCAACCGGTCAAAAATCCTTGGTTTAAGACCAGTCAGAATCATTCCATTTGCTCGCTCCACTTGTCCATTGCTTTGCGGGTGTGCCACCGACGCATACCGCACCTTGATCCCTAAACTCTCGGCATAGTCTTTGAATAGTTCCGAAGTGAATTGAGGCCCATTATCAGTAATAATACTATATGGAACCCCAAAGCGCACGAAGATACTCTGCAAAAACTTGATTGCACGAGCAGTAGTTGTACTAGTAACTCGCCTCAGCCTCAATCCACTTGGAAAATTTGTCAACTGCCACAAAAATATGCGTAAATCCTCCCGGCGCCCTTTTAAAAGGTCCAACTATATCCAGCCCCCAGGTAGAAAAAGGCCAAGTCATAGGGATCAATTGCAACTCTTGAGCCGGAGTATGAGGTTGTCTTGCAAAAAGCTGACATCCTTGGCAATTCTTAACCACTTTATGCGCATCATCTATCGCCGTAGGCCAATAAAATCCTTGTCTGAACACTTCTCCAACCAATGTCTTTAAAGAAGCATGATTTCCGCAAATTCCCTTGTGTATGTCTTCAAGCAATTGAATGCCATCGAAACCGATACACATTTCATCAAAATATTGACTCCGCGCTTATATAATTCTCCTTCGAGAATTAAATAACTACGGGCTCGAACTTCTAATCTTTGCTTCTCTATCTTATCTTCCGGAGTTTTACCAGATTGCAAATAGTCAAGATATGGGGTACGCCAATCGGAATCAATAATCATAACATCCAATGGCTGAATATCGTCGGCATTGATCCCGTTCACCGCCTTATCTCGGTAAGACCGCTCCTTCGACTGGTCTTTCAAGACCGCCTCCTTCACCTGATTCTCTAGAGCTGGTTCATCCGCAATCTCTGAAATAGTAACCTTGCGCTCCATCTTGATGGATGGTTTATCTAGTACTTGCAGAAAGACACCAGGCGGAACCGCCTGTCGTGATGATCCCGGTCCGGCTAACTCATCCGCAGCAGAATTATTTCCGCGCGATATATGAGAAAACCGCAAACCATCAAATTTTTCTTCAAGTTTCCGAACCTCTTGACGGTAAGCAATCATATGATCATCATGAGCATCCCACGCTTTGTTGACTTGACTTATCACCAACATCGGATCACCGTAAATGTCCAATCGTCCGACTCCTAGCGAAATGGCCACTCTAAGCCCATGAAGCAAGGCTTCATATTCCGCTGAATTGTTGGAAGCTCGGAAATGCATTTGTAACACATATCTTAATGGTTCCTTTTGTGGGGTGAGAAGCACAACCCCAGCCCCCGCGCCTGAAAGCTGCAGGGACCCATCAAAGAACATCTCCCGGTACTCCAGCGACTTGAATCTCCCGCGGTACTTGTGTCTCCAACCACTCTGTTATGAAATCAGCTAATGCTTGTCCCTTGATAGCTATCCGCGAAGAAAACGTAATTTCATATTGACCAAGTTCTATGGCCCACTTTGCAACTTGGCCAATCGCTTCTCGATTTCGGACAATATCTCCAATGGCAAACCCAGTCTTAACCTCGATGGGATGCGCTTGGAAATAATGCTTTAATTTTCGAGAAATTATCACTACAGCATATATTAACTTCATGAATCGGAGATATCGTATCTTTGACTCAGTAAGAACTTCACTTACAAAATATACCGGGTGTTGCACTAGTTGTAGATGTCCTTCTTCCTTCCGATCAACCGCCGAACCGTGCTCACCACATGGGTTGTTGCGGAGATATACTACTGGATGGTTTCGTCTGCTCTGGAGGCACCAACACCGGAGGGTTGCTAAGGTATTCCTTGAGTTGATCGAGTGCCGCTTGCGCCTCATTAGTCCATTCAAACTTATCTTGCTTCTTAAGCAACTTGAAGAACGGAAGTCCACGAACTCCCAACCTCGAAATAAATCTGCTAAGAGCCGCCATACTTCCCGTCGGCTTCGAACATCCTTTAAGCAATTCGGAGATGTCAATTATCGTCTGTATTTTTTCTCGGGTTGGCCTCAATGCCTCGCCATGACACTAGATAGCCCAGCAATTTTCCGGAGCGAACTCCAAATACACATTTTCCGGGGTTAAGCTACATAAAAAATTTCGCAGATTATCGAAGGTCTCCGCCGGGTCGAGAGAAGATCCTCGGTTTTCGAGATTTAACCACTATATCATCAACATAAGCTTCTGCGTTTCTTCCCAATTGCGAATCCAAACAACGTTGAATACCACACTCGATATGTAGCTCCAGCATTCTTTAATCCAAAAGGCATAGTCGTATAGCAAGTATGCTCCAAAGGGGGTGATAAATGCAGTCTTAATTTGATCCTCAACTCTTAGTGGTATTTGATGGTATCCTGAATAAGCATCAAGAAAACAAAGACGCTCGCAGCCAGCTGTCGAATCAACAACTTGATCAATTCGAGGCAGCGCGAAAGGGTCTTTGGGGCAAGCTTTGTTGAGATCAGTATAATCGACACACATTCTTAATTCTTTAGTATTCTTTTTGGGTACAAGAACCGGATTGGCAAGCCAATCTGGATGATACACCTCCCTAATAAACTTAGCTGCTAATAATCTAGTTATTTCCTTCTTAATAGCTTCCTTGCGATCTTGAGCAAATCTTCGGAGCTTCGTTTGATCGGCTTCGCATCGGGACGCACCAACGGTGCGTGCTCAATCTTCTCCCTAGGAACACCCGGCATGTCGAAGGCTGCCATGCAAAGATATCCCTATTTTTCCGGAGGAAAAGAATGAGCGCGCTTTCCTATTTGTCCCCCAAGTCAGCCCCTATATGGGTGACCTTGGAGGGGTCCGACTCATCAAGCTGAATGGTTTTGGAAACCACCGCACCGGCCTTCAATTTCTCCTTTGCAACCTTCTTGATCGGGACTTCATCCTCCAGCCTTGCCTGGACTTCTAGAGCTTCTGCCGCTTCTCCGATTTCTCGACGTTCATCCTCCGAATTGGTCCGAGAGGCCAATTCGAGTGCTATGTACCTCACAAGCATAAGCGGTCTTGATGTCACCTCGAAATGACAAAACTCCGTTTGGTCCTGGCATCTTCAGCATCAAATATTGATAATTTGGGATGGCCATAAACTTTGCCAAAGCTGGCCTTCCAAGTATCGCATGATAAGCTGAATCAATATCGGCTACCTGGAAGATAATGTTCTCCGTCCTGTAGTTCTCCTTTGTCCCGAAGATCACCGGTAGGGAAATCTGCCCCAAAGGATAGCTGTTCCGTCCCGATATTATACCATGAAACGGTGAGACGCTGCGCTCCGGATCAGCTACGGAAAGGCCAAGCTCGGGCAGAGTTTTGGCGAACAAAATATCCAGGCAACTTCCGCCATCAATGAAAGTCCTCTTCAACCGCACCTTGTGAACAATGGGGGCCAAGATGAGCGGATATCTACCAGCTTTTGGTAATGCCTCGGGATGATCAACTCTGCTGAAAGTAATGGGTACTTCGACCATCGCGAGTACTCCGGTGTAGCAGGAGCAACAACATTGACCTCTCGGAACGCCAACTTTTGCTTTCTCTTTGATTCGTAAGCATCCGGGCCTCCAAAGATCATGTTCACCTCTCGCGCTGGTTCCTGAAAACCTTCATCATCCCCATTGTCATCATGTTCTTTGTCTTTGCCCTTGTCATCCTTCCGATTCCGATAAGCGGACCGGGGTGCGACCTTTAAGGCGACCTGAGCGAACGGCCTTAACAGGAAGCACTCTTTGGCTTTATGATTCCCATCATGAATCATGCAAGGGCCTTCTAGAAGTGTTTCGAACGAGAATCGTTCTCTCGGACCTCTCTTGGGAGGTGGCGGCCGGTCTCCTCCATGAGATCGATCGACCGCTGCAACAAGGTGATCAGCCTTGCGCTTGTTGTTGTTCTTGGATCCAGACTGGTTGCCATGATCATGCTTCGGCTCCTTCCCTTTGTTCCCGCGCAAATTGACCACGTTTGATTCACCACCAGCATAGTCATCTGCTATCTTGAAGCACTCGACGCCGTCATGGTGAGGTTCCGATTCCGCCTCCCAATCTTGTGAACCAAAGCTTCACTTCGGACGCCGGCTTGAAACGCAGCAATTACTTGCTGGTCGGGAACATTGGGGATTAAGGCCTTCTTATTGCAGAAACGCCTGATGAAATCGGTGAGGGTCTCGTGAGGCTTCGCTTCGACTCGTTGAGGTCGAAGTAATTCCCTGGTTTCTCACAAGTCGCTTGGAAGTTTCCTACGAACTTTTTGGTGAGATCGCCCCAAGAAGAAATAGATTTCTCGGGTAAGGATTGTAACCATAAGCGTCCAGCCTGCTCCATACACATGGGGAGGTAGTTAGCTAACACAAATGTATCTCCTCCTCGCTGACCGGATAGCGGTAGTGTACATGCGCAGCCATTCTGCAGGAGGCGCTTTACCATCATACTTATCAATGGCCCCAGGCTTAAATCCTCCGGGGTATTTGCAAATGCGTAAATCCATCGTAAAAGCAGGAATCACAGAGTATTCATCGTCCTCCAGGCCGGTCCGGACCGGCGAAGGGGAACGTCTACGAGGGTAATGCCGGTAGTTGCGATCCCTATCATCATCGGAATAGTCGTGATAGCGGTCATCTTGATACCTATCTCCCAAACCGCCCTAACCATCATTATTCACCGGTTCCGCGTTCCGTGAGGGAGGCGGAGGCGGATGCGGAGGCGCCGCTTGACGATCGTTGTTTGCTGGTTCCTCATGCCGCGATGGAGGTGGAGGCGGAGGTGCCGCTTGACGATCATTGTCGGTACGCCGGGGTTCGATGTCTCTATCCCGGCTATCTCGCCCTCTTCGGTTTCGTTGTCACGGCGATCATCTCTTCCGGGCCGCTCATCCCGATGAGCATGCCCGTTGTAATGTCCTCGGTGATCATTGCGCGAATGATTTCCACCGGGGGCGGCGCCGAAGCAGCCGGTCCGCGCCGAGGTGAATTAGTCACGTATGCTCGAAACGGAGCGGGGTCGCGTGGACGATCATCTACATGACCGGTGCAACGCCTCTCCACTTCCTCATGTCTCCGGCGTTCTTCTCGCTCTCTCTCGCATGGCGATCAATGAGGACGTTACGGATGTCCCGGTTGCCATTAAGCGGTACACGCAAATCTTGGTCCGGAGCTCGTTCATGCGCATTCGCAATCGGGGTGTGTCGAGGCCCGAGCCTTCCGCCGGAGGAAGCTCCTTCGGACCGAGCTCTTGCAGGCCGCTCCGAGCGAGAACGCGAGCGGCTTGAGGATTCCGATCGGTCATGGACGAGTTGATTGGTTTGCGGAGCGCTCGCGTCTACTAAATTCATAGCGTGTCGCAACCCCGGTGTCGTATTAAAAACTTCTTCCGGTATTGTCTCGAGGATCTGTTTCACTATCACAACATTGTGGATCGGCGAAGTGAAGACCCGAGCGCTATTTAATTCCACTTTCATGGAGCTTAAATCTAAGGCTCTGCTGGAAGAGCAATGTCGCCTTCCAACACGACACCCACGTCGGCCGTTGTACGCCGGGGATGCTTCTTCCGTATCTTCGGATCGGTCCGGCAACGGACCCGGGCGGGAGGGGCGATCGCTGGAGCGCTTCCTCCGGCCTCGATCAGCAGCATCTGCGCGTGGGTTTGCAACCGAGGGTCGTGGAGGTTGTTCATCTCCAGCCACTTCTTCTTCTTCACGGCGCCGACGATCTTCTTCTTCTCTCGCCATCCTTGCTGCTTCCTCAACAGCTTCCTCCCGAGTAAGTTGACGAATGACTGGTCCTGTCATGAACACTTGGAAGAAGGTCGGACGTTCTTCTTCGAAGTCATCAACGGACTCGCTAGAGCAGTTCTTCTCTACAGATTGGGCTTCAATCCGGGATGCTCGGCGATCCGATTATTCGCGCTAAAGCTGCGTCGGATCCGCCAAGTTCTGAATCGGGAATACCGATTGTGGCAGGTGATCGCGCTTCGAAGCTGCGGCCCGACAACGAGTCGGATTCATCAAAAGCAGTTTCCGACCGAATCAGCTTCAAAATCAAGGGATCCGAAGCGGATCTTGAAGCCGGGCTCGAAGTCGACGACAAACGAAGAGGCCATCGAACTCGCTGGAAACTCACCGGGACCCCTACCCGGCGCGCCAAATGTCGAGTCTTAAACTCGGCACTAGTACTACCCGATCCCTCACGAGTGTGGAATTCGTTGGTGCGACACACGTAACACACAGGAAAACACGATTTTAGATAGGTTCGGGCCCCTCGAATTGAGAGTAATACCCTATGTCCCGTATGTTATGTATTGCCTTTAGCGATTTGCTAATTGCAAGATCTTAGAGAGTTTTCGGGGGTCCCCGCTCCGCCTTATATATCCGAGGGAGCTGGGGTTACATGCAGAGTCCTAATCGATTACATGAATTACATATATGGAGTTGTATTTCTAACTTTCTTTATTGATTCGAGTCCTAATCGGACTACGAATTACTCCATAACTTGCTCCTCAAGTCATTGTATACCGGTCTTAATATCCGCCTTGCTCCCATACCGGTATTCAAGATCTTCTGTATCCCGCACCGGTCAAGGACCAGTCCGTTGCCTATCGTCACCATTTTTATCTTCCTTAATTTGTCACCATGTCTCTGCGTATCCATTCCTCCATCATCTCGTATACCCATAAGGCAAGTATACGACAATTATCAATCTTTTACATATATGTGAGAATTAGATAAGATAAGTTTAGTGATTAGACATCGTCGAATATGTGGCACACTCACGTTTAGTCCACAAATTCGAAGGGGGAATGGAATGTCTCATCATTTTTAGAGTGCTCCAATTAATAAGATTTGCTCTTGTCAATTAAGAGTTGATCTCATCGCTTGAGAACTGCTTAGATGATAAAGTAAGAATTTTCTCCATAATGTTTTATTGTCCATAAGATTCAAGGGCAATATAAAGAATATGGTTTTAAGATCAATATACTCGCTTCCGCTTATTGCTTAATTTAAGAATAAGTTCAAGAGCAATTTTATAATGCGAGACATAATACCATTGTCATGGGACTAATACTGCACAAACACCAATTGTCTCAAATTAGTGTGATTTTATTCTTTATCCTGGCCACCGCTGGGTACGGGATAATTTTCACGGATTCTGTTGTGTCATTCACTTCTGGCCACCACCGTTGTGGGTTGGTACAATTTGAATCGGAGATGATTGAAGTATGGTTGTGTTCATGATTCTGCCACCGTTGTTTTATGAACATTTAATCATAGCTTTGCTAGTCTAGTTCATTTACTAGCCACCGCAAGTGTGGGCTAGGTTAGCAAGGACAGTTGATTAGTGGTATAGTTAATGTCGTGCCAAATTGATAAGGCAGCGAGCTACCATTGTAAATTATTTCTAGATAAGTTTATGGGCCGACAATTTTTTCTGATTATTCAGAGTACAATGGAAGCTCACAAAGAAGGAAGGAAATGGGGGAGCTAAATATCTTAATGAAATACACGATAAGTTTCTATATATTCATGCTTTAAGATAAGTATATATGCATATATGATTTTCTCATATATGTCGTGCCATAAGTATTCCTCCATTCTTTGCCAAACTCGATGAGGATTTACATAAATTGTTTAACCACAACAGAGATTAGTAAGTTTAATGATAAATTAAGTACTCGGCACAAAAGTAAGAGCATAAGGAGTTTTCTGAACTTTAAACATAAGTATATTTCCTTTCATTGCAATTTTCTGATGGAGTCAAAGCAGTAGGCTATAATGGGTCTATATTTTTTTAAAGTGATTCTAAAAGAAACTAAGATTCTAAGTTCGTAACTCACCATAAGTATGTATGTATAATGGGCATCCATGATGCACTTGTAAAGTCAAGGTGGATTAATTATTATCCTGATACTCTATGATGAATATTTTCTCCGTAAGTTGACAGAAATAAGCATGCATTCCAAGAAAGGGGAAAAGTTTTAATCATATCATAAGATACATCTAGTGATGCTTTCCTAAGTTCTGGGGAGCATGACACTAAGATGGGACCAAAATGAGTATTGGGATTGTCACTTAAGAACAAAAGTTTAAAGAAGTTCTAAAGTGACAATATGTGAATGCATACATCGTCATGTCTGTTTACATTTGCGTTAGATAGCAAATTTTTATTATAAGTGTAAAGTTAAGAATAAGAGAGATAGGAAGACGTTCCTAATGCTTCGATAAGAAGCTATATGCTAAGATCCATAAGTAATTGACTTAGCATGACAAGCCGGAATGCTTGACAAATTTTATTAGTCTTAGTCCAGGGAAGGTCCACTGGTAAAGGTGTTTTTAAAAGTTTAAGGCGCCAAATAACATGCTCATTTATTTAAGTATTGTGTTGATAAGTTTTTGTAAGAGCGTGTGGATATAATTGTGCACAATTTAGTAATATATCCTTCACTCTTATAAATGTGAGCGATTCTTCAGAAAGCTCTAAAACAAGATTACCATTATTAATGTTGATTTTGTATGACATGTTTTAGTTCAGACAGGCATATAAGATATATTCCGGTACTATTATTGTTATCGAGTTTACATTGTTTAAATTCAATGTCACAGTATTAGATTACAGTATTCCTTTCAAGTAATAACATATAGTTGATGGTGTCAAGCCAATTGACAATTGTATAGTTTTGAAAGAAGGGTCCCAGGATCAAGTCATTTTTAATGCATTAAGAAAGTAGCTAGCGATGTGACTTATTGAGAGTTTTATCTCATATCCTATCTTCGCGACTTTAGTATGGATTTGATGATTAATCTCAAACATGATTCTGGATGAGGCCGAATAAATAAGCTCCCAAATAAGTTAATAAGTGTTCTATCAAAGTACTATAGTGGACTTTGGTTCTTGTTGTCCCGGTATGTCCGTATGTCTACCGATGACGCATTTGCTAGGTTTTGCTATGGTATTGAGAGTGAACATAAGACGGACATAAGTGTAAGTATAATGTTGAGATTGTTCGATTAAGAGGGAGACTGTTGATCTAATGTGTATCCACCTGCACATGATGAATAAAGTGAATATTATAAACTCGGTCAATAGGCCCATAAGGCCCACTCCGAATCCAATTAACATCCCTATTAGTTGCCTTTGATTGGGAGGCAAACTCAGCCCACTTAAGGGCCCGGCCCCACACCTACAACAGTATATAAGTAAAGGGAAACTCCTGATTTCCTTAATCATCGATCTAATCGCGAGATTAGCCGTTAGGGTGTTTTACCACCTGACCTAACCAATCTATTAGGCTGCTGGAAGGTGTGGAAGCTCGGCGCCCTGGTTCTACATCGACATCTACTGCATCTACGCCAAGTTCTTCATTGATCAGGAACAAAGGAGTTCCTGATCTGGTGAACATAAGATCTGCTTCATCTACACCAACACATCCTCGACTGCAGATGGCATCTACAGGCTCTGCTTAGTCTAATATCAGTTTTCCACATTAAGTTAGTTAGTGATCATGATTAGACTAAGTTTAAGATCCTATTTAAGTTTATCATAGATTAAGATTAATCTAACACGAAGTACTAGTAAACTCTGATTCAGTTATGCCTTTTTTAGATGGTCTATTCTCTTGAGTTGCATCACCGGTGAATGGATATATGTGCTGAATAGTAGTACTGAATTTGTTAGTGATATGCTGATCTCAATCTTTACTGACTGACACTCTGCAAAAGTACCAACGAATATCAACTATTTAAGAAAAATAAACTAAAAGATGGTTGAGTTGCCTGATATGGATGACTAAATAATGAAGATCATTTTCTATGTTGATAAACTGAAAACACAGTTCATCAGACTCTGGGACAGAATTAAAAAAAAGAAAATATTTTCCCTAATGTTGTGTTTCATAATTAACCAACACAGACACTGAATATTGCTCTTTCACATAATATTGCTCTTTAATAGCACACTGAATATTGGATGCTAGGTGATATACAAAATATCACAGAATATCGTGCTCTTTGACAGAATAGCACACTGAATATTACTAGCTGATTTGTGAATCAAATTTAGGAAGCTAAACTGAATCAAATTACGGTGGTTACATTCAGAGTTGATTCAGCACACTGAAAACTGATGCAGTGTATAATTCAGAGTTGATTCAGCACACAGAAAACTTCACAACTTCACAACTTCATAAGCTTCGCAACTTCACAAGCTTCAGTGTTACACGCCGCTGTTGCTCCCGCTTATCCCATCCATGGAGGCAATCCTTGATTTCTGCTCTCATGTGCACAGAGTATTCAGTAGAGAAAAAATAAATCTTGTTTCATTATGCATTGATCATACAGAACAAGACACACTGATCCAAAAAATAAATCTTGTATAAATGAAACAGAGAATGGTTCCCTTGCAAGCATATCCTCAAGACCATATTCTAAAAAAGACCTGTCATACTATATTCACATTTTAGCCTAAAAAGACTATGCCCAATGGCCATCATTGAACATCTTATATATGCCCTGTTTATTTCACAGAAAGAAAGCATCATTCAATATGCCAAATTATTTCACATCCATAAAGAATTATTCTGTTAAAAAACTAGAAAGCATCCATGAGTTAACTGGCATCTTATATGTAAAAAGTTGCAAAGTTGCAGATGGAGTAGTGATACTACTTGCTTTACTGACTACTAATCTATATGCTTATATTCTATACAGATCATGATGGTGAAATGAAACGATTTATGTAACATGAAAAACTGAAAGTTGATAATCATCAGTGAACCGATTATCATGGCATATAAAATCACCGAGGATACTAAATAATAAGCAGGAAAAACAAGAATCTGTTCTTTGACATAGTTCACAAAAGGGATAGTAGCAATTTTCAAAACCAAGAGCTGATTAAAGTTTTGTGTTATCCAGGGTAAATGATCTGAATATTCCTCCTCGAAGTTAAGCTAGCCAATAGGCTCGAAGATTAATACTACTATTGAAAATGTTCTCTTGAATCAACCACACCTAATACTGTCCAAAGAATTAACTCAGGATTCAACACGATTGAAAAAACGAAGTGCATGATCAGGATGCTTATAGGTTCAACACAATACCTAATGAGCCTTCCATCCACAGAGGAGACAGGACGGAGGCTCGCCATCGGCGGGGAAGCATGGGCTCACCGGAAGTCCCTCTTGCAAGCCGCGGCGACCCAAATACAGTGGGTGCAGGATGGGTGGGGGAATCTTGGCGCATGGGGAGCATGCTCGCCGGCGTCACAGGGCTCACGCACGGCCAACGCCGTCTGGGAAGAAGAGGCGGAGATGGACATCCCTTTCTGCAGCCGCCACCTGAACACCACCATCGACATCATCAGTTGCGGTGGCCAAGACATCATCTTCTCCCCTACAACGAGTGGTGACGGCAGCTGCGCAAGGTCTGCGTGCTCGAGCTCTTCAGCCAACGCCATGTGCTCTAGTTCCGGCATGTCCGGGAAGAAGAGGCGGAGATGGACTTGGTGCTTCGGCTCGGGGAAGGAAGCGGAAGGCGGCCGCGGCAAGCCGGATTCGGCGGCGGGCGTCGGGCAAAGGGCGAGGGCGGCGGCGGGCGTCGGTCGAAGGGTGGCGGCAGGAGGCGGGCCGGTGCGGTCGGGTGGAGAAGGGAAGAGAGAGGAAAAGAGAAAAAGAAAAATAAAAATAAAAAGGTGGGACCCACTGACAACTGGTGTTTTGGAGAGAGGATGGGAGGAGGGAGATTTAGGAGGTAGCTAGTTTAGGAGCCCATGTAGTAAGTCTGCTGGAGTTGGTTTTTTGACCAAATTCTAAAATTTAGGATTGGAGGACAGTTTAGGGGAATTACTGAAGATGCTCTTAGAAAGAAGAGATGTTGCCACGGACAAGGTAGTACGTCAACTTGTCGGTTCAAGCCCCTAATCTGTTTAGCGGCAACCGGGTGTAACCATCAATGGCTCGTGGTTCCCAAGCCCTGCAACTGTTCCGGCCGGTGGCCGCGCTCCTCCGATCGGTCCACCGCGCCGACCGGTCGGTGCCCTTCCAGCAATGCGCGCTGTACATGGGCCTCGTCTTCGTATTCCTCGTGTGCAGCCACCTCTCGCTCTACGGCACCAGCTACGCCTCTTCATCCTCGGACCCGCTCTACTATGTGCGCACCATCTTGGCCTCCACCCGCGGCACGCTTATGGAGCTGGGCGTCGGTCCCATCGTCATCGTCATTATCACCTCAGTAATTCAATTTTTTCTTGCGAAACCACCTCAGTAATTCAATTATTCACAAGTATAATGATTCAAATATTCACAAGAAAAATTTGGGCACCATTAAAATTACAAATCAATATAATTTTCGATAAAAAATTTCACATGCACATGGATTATAATTTACACTATGGTATAAGAGGCTATAATAATATCACATAACATATCTTTACAAGTATTATTATATTATCTGGCCATTTCCATTGAACTGAACGCCAAGATATCACAGGCACATTTGATCATCTCCGCAATCTCGCAACAGCAACAGGCGGCTAATAGAGGATAAATTCTCTTGAAAATTATGCTACAACGACCATTACAGAACATGAGTGAATATAGATACACCTTAATAATTGGATAAATTATCAACCAAATAAATTAAACACAGCCTAGTTCGACATTAGGATTAGTAGACATGCCTATCCTCCATTCAGTTGTTGATCTCACCAGCTTTGAATATCATCCAAGAGTTCACTGCAAAACCAAAAAAAGAGGTATGCTTAGTGACTATTAGCCGACGGAGCGAAGAACATTGAACTAGCAAATCCAGTTGTATTCATATATACATCATCAGAGTATGCATAAGTAGCTTCAATCTAAGAAAGGCCACAAGACTGCACACTCCAACTTAGCAAGCTGCATCTCAGCACATGACAGAGGGTGGCAGCTTAATTGGAATTTACATAGAGGTTAATCTAGAATAATATGCAAGAGAAAATTAATATAATTGGAGGGGTATTTAATTAAACAGGACAAAAGGAATTTTATAGTCATCACTGCAAAAAAAAATCATTCAAGAACAAACTGCTCCACAAGAGTTTTAAACGAACAAAAATTATTCATAACCCAAAGTTGTGGTTGATGGTTCCCTGATACAGATTATAATTGACAGTGGCAGGATGTAAGTATCAATTGCTCGTTAGTCAAATTTCAGTTAAAGATGCTGACCGAGCGTGTGCTCATTTGGAGTAGGGTGTTATATATATATCCAAGGGAAAATCATTACCAAGTACTACTTTGCAAGAAAACATGCATTTTGACGTACTTTTTGGTAATAGTGTGACAAGATCAGTTATCAAGTCACCAAAGCACAGACACCAAACACTCCATTTTCTATCGCGAAGACGCACCAAACACTGTCTAAACTCCTCTGCTCCTATAGCCTATGTTATAAGAGACGCAAGCGAACAAAAATGAAAAAAGGAGCAAAATGATCTCACGCTAACAGACACTACCATGAGACCATCAGGGCCACTAATCGGTCATTCTGTCGGTGCAGAATTAAATTCATTCGAACATACTACTACCTTGTTGGGGCTCGTCAACACAAAGTAAATCTTTGTGAAATTGATATCTCAAAAAAGCTGATCCATCTGTCCGTGCCTGGATTACAAATCGATAAATCAAGGGAACTTGAATCTCCTTGTTAATTACTGAACTGCGAGTGAGAATCGGGTTAAAGTGACAGTGATCATAGCAGGTACGGAAAGACTTATCTAAGCCAAACACAGACCTTTATCTAAAAAAAATGCTAAACACAGACCGGCACGTGTGGACTGGTTATCCAAATGGTGTTTGACAGGATTAGTCCAAATTTCACATTACACATGTTGCTAGCAGTGATGGTGCCTGAATCAAACTTTCATTGACAATGACCCACCTCAAGTAAAATGGCTTTCTCAAGCTAGAAATATCACAAAGGATCCAGTTGTTTCTTGCGGAGATCATCAAGTTTAGCATCACATAATGGAAAATCAGCACAAGGAGAACACTGCATAAAACTACCTGCAGCAAAAGATTCAATTCTGCAAGTTTAGCATCACAGAATAGAAAATCAGCACAAGAAGAACACTGCATAAAACTACCTGCAGCAAAAGATTCAATTCTGCAAGTTTAGCATCACAGAATAGAAAATCAGCACAAGAAGAACACTGCATAGAACTCTGGATGTTGCAATTCTGATGGCATAATATTTTTATGACTTCAACACCCAAATGAACCAACAAGAAAATTGTAGTCTTATTCGTTATTAGTATCAATTAACTGAGATTTATCTATTATTAAGTCTTATTTTGCGTTATTAAACTGGTCCTAAGATTAATACCACAAATGTGGTTAATGGCATGAACATCTGAATTCTTGAGCTCCCGAAGTTCAAGAATCAACAGTGACCTACAGATGGACGTGCAAAGATTTTGCTCTCATCCGCGATTTGGCCTCCACATATACACAATAGTAAGTTCAGTGTATTCCTCCATTACACAAAAATAGCATTCATTGCAACATTCAGGGACGAAAGCCTATGCAACTGCGGATTGGATGTGCAACCGATGTTGTGTGACGCTAAATCCCACACATTTCCTAATCCCAGACACATGGCGACGGAGGCGGTCACCACCACAGCGTCGCGGCGTTCGACGAACTCATGAGCTACCCATATCATCAATCTCCAAGGACGACATCATCCACCCTCCCATCAACATCCACCACTACAAACCTTCACCGTAGCGGTGGGCCAAAACCCGCTATAGCGGCGCGTATCGTGGCCCGCCGCTAGGCCTCCGCAGCTAAAAAGATTGATTTGTAACGGCACAAAAATCTCACCCCGCCATAATAAACAAACACAGTAGCGGCGGGTGTCATCTTCACCCGCCGCTATCGTTCGCACAACAAAACAAAAAAAGCCCATTCGGTCCGGGAGGAGGCCCGGGCCGCCCGCCTAGTCATCGAGGTCCACGCCATCGCCATCGACGCTCGGAAGGGACTGTCGTCCCCACGCCACCAGCACGCCGCTGTCGAAGAGGGCCGGCATGGGAGGAGCAGAGTTGGGAGGAGGGCCGGTGGAGGAAGACCGGATCCGTCGGAGCTCGCCATCACCAGATCTGCCGGCGTCGAAGGTTGTCTGCTGCTCATAGTGCTTGCCTTACCCGCTCGCGGTTGAAGAGGAGGAGGGCCGCCGCCCGCTCCCGAGGCACACCGCCGCCCGCGGATGGAGAAGGACCAGCGCGCCGGGCCGCCGCCCGTTCCCGAGACACACTGCCGTCGCGGTTGGAGAAGGCCGAGTCAAGGAGGGAGGCCCCATGGCGACGCACCCCGTCGACCGGATCCGGTAACGGGTCGCGGCACGGTGGCCGGATCTGGCCGCCGCTCGCCTTCCGCCATAGACCGACAGGGCCGGACCTAGCCGACACACCCGAGGCCAATGTTGCCGGCGCCGGGGCGGATGATGGCGAGGAGGGGCACTGGAGGAGGGTGGCGGCGGGGAGGCGCACCGGAGGAGGGTGGCGACGGGGAGAGGCAAGGAGGACGGCGGCGGGGAGGTGCACCGGAGGAGGGTGGCGACGGGGAGAGGCAAGGAGGACGGCGGTGGGGAGGGGCCAACTTAAGAGAGAGAGAGAGAGAGAGAGAGAGAGAGAGAGAGAGAGAGAGAGAGAGAGAGGGCGACCGTGAGAGGAGTTGGGGGCGGCGGGGCACGCCGGGGCTGAGTGAGGTAGGGTTTGGTGGTGGGGGTGTTTTTATATTCACGAGACTGGGCCTATTTTTAACAGCGGGCCATAATGTAGCCCGCCGCTAAAAATCATCCAGCTTTTTTTGCGGCGGCGCGTGGAACTGTCGCTCGCTACGGGATTTAACCCTGCGCCGCTATAGGCTATGTTTCGGTAACCTACGAGGCAGGGCGAAAGGGGGAAGAACGAGAAGTTTGGGGGCTTATCGGTGAGAAGGCGGACGCCGGAGGAGGGGTTGCCGTCGCGGTGCGAATCCTTCGACTTGTCGTCGCCGTGGGAGAGGACGGGTCGCCTGCCGTCGTGTTGCCTTGAGGTAGTCCCGCCCGCGCTGCAGCAAGCAATAGCCCTTGTTTGAGCCGCAGCAACCCACGGCCGCCGTCCGCGCCGCAGCAACCCACGGCCGCCGTTCGTGCCGCAGCAGCCGCTCGCGCCGCCAACATGCTTCAACGAATCGACAAGTGTGGGCACTGTTCCATAGGGTTGGAGACATGGACTGGTGCTGGGCCGTTAGGCATGAAATGGCTTAAAATATGTTGGGTTTCATTCCCTTCCAGGCCTAACCGAATGGGCATTTTTTAGATGGGTTAGACCGGTTCCATATATTGCTGATCCATGTGGATTGGGCTACGTCCCATGCCCTTCCAGGCCTAACCGAAAAAAAGGCCTTAGGCCTTGTTCGTTTTATGGGAATGGATCCCACATGGATCTGTTCCCGATACATGGATTGAGTGGTTCCAGCTCTTTCACTTCATCCAGGCCTGCTGCGTTTCATGGGTTAGAGTCATGGATTGGTGCTAGGCCTTCAACGCATGAAATGGACATGGAATGGGCTGGAATCGGGTTGGTTCCCATACCAATCCATGCGTAACCGAACGACCATTTTGAGTTGGGTTGGAACAGTTCCACATTTTTATGTTCCATGTGGTTTGAGCTACGATCCATATTGTTCCATGGCAAAACGAACAAAATCTTATGGAGCTGGGCGTCGGTCCCATCGTCACCGCCGGTACCATCATGCAGCTCGTGGCGGGGTCCAAGCTACTGGGCCACGTGGACCAGTCCGTGCGCGAGGACCGGGAGCTCGTGGACGCGGAGCGTAAGGCGCTGGCCCTGGCCATCGCGGTAGGGGAGGCCGCGAACCACGTGGCGCTGGGCGCGTACGGCGCGGTGGGCACCCTCAACGGCACGCTTCATGCTCCAGCTCATCTTCGCCAGCGCCGTCGTCGTCCTCATCGAGGAGCTCAATGAGGAGCTCCTGGAGAAGGGGTACGACGGTCTACGTGGCGCCTCCGCCGTGTCCCTCCTCGCAGCGACCAGCACGTGCGGGAAGGTACTGTGGCACGCGTTCAGCCCCGACGTCGTCATCACCGGCCACGGGTCCGACTCCGAGGGGCTCATCCCCGCCGCTGTCCACCGCGCATTCACACGGCCGGACAAGCTTGCCTCTACCTTCACCTGCCCAATGTCGTGAGCCTGATTGCCACCGGGGCCGTCCTCCTGGCCACCGTCTTCCTCGAGGGCGTAGCTGGTGCGGTAGCGACACGATATTCCTCCCGCTACCGCTGCGGCACGCCGACGGCCGACGTGCTAGAGGCGCCACGGCCACGATATATTCCCGATCAAGCTCCTGTACACATCCACCATGCCCGTAGTGCTGCACTCGGCGGTGGTCTCGTTCCTCTATATGTTCTCGCAGCTCGTCCACTACAGCCGGCTCTTGGGCGGCGGCATCGTGGCGCACCTGCTGGGCACGTGGAAAGATTCGGTGCCAGTCGGCGGGCTGGCCTACTACGTGACGCCGCCCCTGGGGTTGGCCCACGTGGCGGCGGACCCGGTCCACGCGGTGGTCTACGTGGCGCTGCTGCTGACATCGTGCGTGATGCTCTCCAAGGCGTGGGTGAAGGCGTCCGGGTCCTCGGCCAAGGAGGTGGCCAGGCAGCTCACTGCTCACCGAGCAGCGCCTCGCAGTGGCCGGAGGGCGCGAGGGGGCTGTTTATTCGAAGCTCAAGCAGTACATCCCGACGGCTGCAGTTCTTGGGGGAATTTGCGTTGGAGGTCTCACTATCCTTGCTGACATGACCGGCGCTATTGGGTCTGGTACCGGCATCCTGTTCGCTGCCACCGCCGTCTACAACCGCGTCGACAACTTCAAGAAGCAGGATAGAGGTTTGAAGCGCTGTATATGTGGAATCAATCTTGTTTTCAGTTAGTTCTTTTGGTCTGCCCAACAGGAAAGATTTGTTAGTACTTTGCGCTTTTTTTTTTTGAAATCTAATACTTTATAGCTAGGGAAGCTGAAAGTATGAAATTCCGTTTCTATGTTGCGGTCGTTTCTTCTCCTTCTTCTATGTAATTCCGTTTGTATGAAATATGATTACGGTAGAATTCTTAAAATTCTTTACGTATGCAGAATGGATGTTGGCTATAACGAAACATCATGCTATTTAATTTCAAATGTTGCAGTTCGATCACGTAAGGGGACAAAATTCTTAGCTGAAATGTACGGCACCTTTGTTGTAAGAGTAGTGGATATAAAATTAGTAGAAAATTGTGAGATTTATTTTTCCACGTCCTCTACATCGTGTTAATAATTACTCCCTCCAGTTCTGATATATAGGACGTTCTAGCGAAACCTGCAATTTATAAATGCTGGACGTTTTGAGACTTCTCTGTTTTATTGCCTTAATAATTACTCCCTCTAGTGATACCTGCAATTTCAAAATGCTGGACGTTTTGAGACTTAGGGGTGTTTGGATCCTCTAGTTGGCTAAAGTTTAGCCAATTAAAGTTTAGTCACCTAAAGTTTAGCCAACTAAAGTTTAGGAGATGCATGTTTGGATCCATGACTAAAGTCATGACTAAACAAAAAGTGGACACCAGTAGCGAGAGGACAAAAAGTGTCCGATTACATTCTTATGGTAATTTTTTTAAGCTTATGGTTATTCACCAACACACCAGTTAACTAGTTTGATGATGTCCCTAAAAAAACTATTTGCTCATTAAAAAAAACACAGTGCACAAGCAGTAAAATAACACAATACACATATAGGGTGTTCACAAGTCTGAACTAACATGTGTACAAGCATTAAAAGAACAAATACGTAGATGGAACTCTCTAACGCCTGCCGCGTTTGTTGGGCTCGCCCTATCGCCTGTTGCCTCGAATGTGGTCCGTGGGATACGTGAGGGGAGAAGGTCGGGTGGCCTCCTCACCCTATGAGCGTCCGCACGTGTCGAAGGCTGCTCCTGCATGGATAAAATTTTACCATTTTATGTATTTGAATGTGTCCATTACTTATATAAAACAAAGTATATTCTTTTATTATAGCACAGAAGAGCATATATGATTTTATCATTTCATGTACTTGATACTTATATAAAACATAGTATATTATTTTATTATGTCACACAATATCATATATGCTTATATGTTTTAATGTATTTGATATCTACATTAGCTCTATGCAACAAATTATCAGGAAAATTGGATTCTCGACATCGAAAGATCTCGATTTTAGAAATTTACCATCGAAAGATTTTAGTTCACTTTAATACCAATAAAAATTTCTCCGTTTAGAAATCTACCACTCTGCCATGTTTTCCATCCAGTTTGACACAGCGTCATCTTCTTCTACGGCAAGGCGTTGCGCCCCTTCGTTGCAGCGTCCGCTGGCACGCCCAGGCCCGCCGCCGCTGCTCCCCCATGCCTCAGCTCTTGACTGCCCGTCACTCCCTTGCACCCCGATCGCCCCTCCAAACTGGCATCCAACAAACAGCTTCCCATCCTCATCCTAAACTTACGCATGTCCCAGAGAGTCGAAGTGCAGGCTGCTCAAGCCAACTTGTTTCTCCCAGAGAGTTGCTGTAGAAATTGATTGCTCCTCTAAATCTTGTGCATCCTTTTCATTCCGTAGCTATCTCAATTTGATGAATAGTCACCACAATCCATGGCAGTCACGTCACTACGAGGAGCAGCGGTCTGCCGCCGTTTTCCTTGGGACGTGCGGCCCCTCCGCTCACCAGACAGGCTACCCCCATGCGCCGCCCTAGTCGTTGCCGGGGCCAGCGCACCTCCACGTGCCTAACTGCTTGTGGGCTCGGCCTCGTCGTACTAGGGAGCAAGGGAGCTGAGCTGCTTGCTCAACGCCAACCAGGAAGGCTCCCGGTGCTGCCCAACTGAAGCCATACTCGCCGTAGCAGGAAGACGACAATGCAACCGTGAAATTGGAAGGAAAATACAACGGAGTGGTAAATTTCTAAAGGGAGAAACTTTTGCTGGTATTAAAATGAACTAAAATCTTTCGATGGTAAATTTCTAAAACCGAGATCTTTCGATGTCGAGAATCCAATTTTCCCCAAATTATATTATATTGCTTTACCACACACAATTAATATTATTTCATTTTAAGTAGCAAAATAATATAAATCTATACATCCATATTAGGGAGATTGAAAAAAATTACCTCCGGCTGCTGATAGAGCCGATGACCTCCCGCCGAGCAGGTCACGCCGCTGCAACCCGCGTAGCACGCGCCGCACGCAGCTCACGCCCTGTCGCCGCCCGCGGGCCGCCACGCCGCACCCTGGCCAAGGCCAAGGCTACGCCTCCACCGCCTAGCACGCGCTGCAGCCACCTCCGTCGCCCTAGCTCGCGCCCTGGCCGTTGGCCGCCTCTGTCGCCACAGTCCGAGCAGTGTCCGCTGGCCACCTCCGCTACCCTAGCCAGCGCCCCGGCCGCCTCTTCCTCTTCCCCCGCCGCCTACCGCCTCTCCCTTCTCCTGCCCTTCATCCTTCTCTCTCTCACTCTCGCTCTGGTGGAGTCACAAGTGAGCAGAAAGTCATAGGCGAGCAGTAGAGCGGAGCTAATCGATACTTGGAGAACCAATAGGGGCTAATCAGTCGGGCACCAACATATGTGCCCTGTCGGCTGTTGCGCCCCCGACTGGTGATGTGGAAAGTGGGACGACGGTGGGCCCCAACCAATGCGGCGTGGCAAGATCGATAGAAGCTAGTCGGAAATCGCATGACCGATTAGTGGGCAGTCGGTTTCTGCCCGACCGATATGCCTCTAGTTTTGCAATTATTTTTGTTACATCCCAGATCCGCAATTTTCTTTTAAAATAATATTATTAAAAAAACTGAAAAGCCTTGGGTGTTGTCAATGCAAAAAAAGGGACTTGTACTGACCAGCTCAAAGGAGTGAGAGTTATGGTTGACACAGACTCCACGTTATATTTAATAAGGGGATATACAGAATAATACAGCCTACACGTCCTTCTTTCCAGGCTTCTTTCTAGGACGGGACGGACCAAGCCGGGTGCAACCCGCAAACCCACACAAACCCTAGACCACCTACCGCATGCATGCACACGCAAATCCGAAAAAAATTCTCCATCGGACGTAGGGGTTGTATTCGCTGAAGTTCGCCGGCAAGGCGCCAATGTAGCCTCGGTTCTTGGCTGCCCGGGTCATATAGTATGGCCACCACGGGAAAAAGCCGAGGAGGTATATCGACGGATATTGCTGATAGTGACTTAAGTGATGTCGGTCCCTCCTCCGAGGCCGAACGAAGCCTCAATTCTTGCCTAATATGAGCCATAAAATCTGGCTTGTGAAGGATAACCATCGGCAAAAAGGTCTAAGGTTATGTCAGCCGCAATTTCGAAGGTCCCCGGCATCCTCCGAAGGTGGGCATACCCTTAGTCTAGCCGTTGCGAAGGGAACCCTTCTAGATGGGCCGGTTGTGGCTTTCGAAGCCGGCACAAGGATTACCGAGCACCATTCCTTATTGTATCTCTTTTCGTTTTGGTAGCTTCTTTTAGTCCAAGTGTAACCGACCATATACATGATAATAAAGTGTTTGGTTTCATTTCTATATACGATGCCCTTGTGTTTTTGTAAGCTTGTCGCCATATCCTTGAATGTTTGCGGGACGGACTCTAAGAGACGATAAGGAGCCTTCGAACGAGTCCGGAAAGGGGTAGTAAGGTGGGGATCCTTATGAATCACGGTTTCGGTCCTACCGAAGGCGGAGCTCACTCGTGAGGGGCTACTGTTGGGGAGGAGATCACCACCTTACCCCAATGAGCCAATCCGGAGGAGAGAAGCCCAAGAAGGAGATAACAAGGAGGTGCCTAGCCGTTGACGCCGGTTTTTGACCAAGGGACCCATTGTCGCCGACTATAGGTAAAAAGGGGCCGGTGGGCGGAAGGCCGACGGCCGCTTGGGCGAGTAAAAGGCGCGTCTCTCCCAGGAATCGTGCGCGGACGCCAACAGAAGAGCACAACATTGATGGGCCCGGCCCACGTTATAAAATTAGAAATAATAGTTAGTTTTGGAAAAAGGATTCTAGTCGGTTAGGAAATCGGCTCGAGGAGGGTCCGAATAGGATTCTTTTTGCCGAGTATAAATACATACTCGGATGTAACATGTAAACTCGATTCACATCCAATACAACTTTCGGCGCATCGCCAAACCCTAATTTTCTCGTCAAGTCTTTACTGTTTTCGCGGGGATCTTCGGGGCTCCGGTCGACAACACGTTGGCTTGACAAGGTAATTATGTTGTCTAATTCTCGGCGCATTGTTCGTAATTAGATGGCTTAATTGCTAGTTATCCGGCGACCGGATCTGTTTTCGATCGGCGTAGTGAGTATCGGCCGGGATGAGTCAAGTTGACCTGGTCCGGGCTCGTGGTGGAGGTAGTTTGACTTGTCCCGCCTCCCCGTTCCAGCCTTTGCTCACGGCGCCGATTGGCTCGGATCTGGTCGTTCGAGTCACGATAGCCGCTATGAGAATTCTTTTACATCTTGGCCGATTCGATCGTGCAGATTCAGTTGACGTGTCCTGTGTTTGCCTTTGCGATAGTTGACTTGTCCTATGCGCATGCAGCCGATTGGCTAGGGTGTAGACTTACTTTCATAGTTAAGACGTTTATGATTGTGCTTGTCCTGAATCGGCCGGCGTGCGCGGCCGTTAGATCTGGTCCAGCCGCGTGCCATCGACTTGACTTGTCCTGTTGGAGCGACTGGTCGATTTGGGATCTGTGTGGTTGTATTTGTCTTATTGTTCTTTCGGAGTGTTTAGCCGATTGCTTATCACGTTCATTAAGCTGTTTTATGTTCAATTAATTAAATCTGTTAAAGCTGCTTTTGGACCCGAGTTATTAGTACGATTTCATTGATCATCATTATACATTTAGATAGATCTAAATAATTCACTACTATAATCAATGGCAAAATCGGTCGGATGCCTGATCAACCGATTTACTGATCCGATTGATGATTAAACTATCTTCTTACTACCAAATTAATCACATCCCATTAATAATTACCTTGTTTACATTTTATCCGATAATGCATCCCTGCAAAGTCTTAATGATGTGATCGTTTACCGACGGAATCGGCTGCTAGCCACCGATCGCATGTTATAAGCGTCGGCCGATTTCGTATCGTTTGTATCGCAGTTCGTTTGCCTGGCATTTAATACATAAATGGATGGGCCGTGCTGCTCCCGATCGATGGCCGATTTTGTCTATCTTACGCCAGAATCGGCCACGGCTGCACATCGGTCTATCCGGGCCGATGACCTGGAATTTTACACCTTTTATTGTCTTTGTTGGTTTGCAGGAAAACCATCCGCACGCACCGGCGCACACGAGAATCGGCGAGCTGAGCCGGTCCGTTGGGAGCACAGGACCTTGCATCAGCTGGGGTTTCGGTGGACTCTCCGGACAACGGTGTGTCGGCGACTTTTGACGTCAACACACTTTTTGGCACGCCCAGTGGGACAGAAGCAACCAAGATCAAGATGTCGTACATGCAGGCGGTCGGGAGGACGGAACACCAATGGTCGATGCCGAGAATCGGCCGATTTTTGTTCCGGTTCCTCTTAGGACGGATGGCAAAGGGCATGGAGAAGTTTCGATGACAACGAGGTTTCGGCCTGGGGAAGATGACGACAGAACAAAAGCTGCAGTACCAAGAATACCTGGCCGAAGCAATGAAAAAGTACTTTCAAGCCCCGAAAGTGACACGTGGCGAGTGGCCACAAAAGGAGACATCCCTCGGATTCTCGCATCCGGAAGAACTAGACCAAATCAAAGCCCGAGACCGCCGGATGCCAACCAACTCGGTGATATGGTCAACTCGTCCGTTCATCGAGCCCTAATCAATCAATCGGGCGTGTTGACCAACACCATCGGAAATTTGATCAAGGACACGGTTGATGGCAGATCGTTTATCGAAGGATATTCTGGACCTGCATACACTCAGCCTGTTGGCACTCCTGTACGACCGATTCAGGGAATCGGCATCCGTAATACTACACCGCCAACAGGGTTTCAGCCCATGTATGGCATGCCACCTAACCTATGGCCTGGCAAGGACAATGCAAATGCAAGTACCAGTGCAACCTAGCCAAGCAAAGAGGATAACAGTGATCCCAAGAAGTCGGTAACGGAAGAGGGCAACGAGGCAAGATGTACAACAGCCGGCTTCCGAGTTGGGGGCACCAACCAATGTGGCAGACGGTCCCGCAGATGGCACAACAGCCCAATTTCTTCTACGTACCAAATACCGGCCCGAGTAGAATTGAGAACTCACCCACTATAGTACGGCCGATATCTGGTATTCCACGACCGACCGCATCGGGCTGGGGGACATGGATTCATGATCGGACGGCCGATCCAATCGGCCGTGAGTTATGGAATCGCTCCGCAGACATTATTCCCGGCTACTAGCACCGGGATTTCCGGGAACGGTCAGCTTGATACACCCAACTCGGGGACAGCCCAACACAGCTTATATGACGGGGACCGGATCGGCGATCGCTGAACCCGAGTGATATGAATAGCCTCATGGCTAAGATCGCCGATATGATGAAAGATCGGTTCGATTTGAAGCCTAAGGAGAAAAGTGCATTGTATCGGCGACCTTACCCCGACTGGATGGATTCCGTGGCTTTACCCAATAAGTATAAAATTCCTGAGTTTTCCAAGTTTTCCGGGCAAGATAACACATCAACTATGGAGCACATCAGTCGGTATGACGCACAGCTTGGTGAGGCGTCTACTCGAGAAGCTTTGCGGGTTAGGCTATTCCCACTGTCGTTGTCCGGATCGGCCTTTTCATGGTTTGCTTCGTCTGTCGCCTGGTTCTATTCAGAGTTGGGCCGATCCGGAGAAAAGGTTTCACTCGTACTTCTTCACGGGCATTACCGAGCTTAGTTTGTCCGATTTAATGGCAATGAAACAAAAATCGGGAGAATCGGTGACCGATTATATACGGAGGTTCAGGACTCGAGGGGACGATGCTACAATCCGAACTCGACAGAGCAACAGCTTGGCCGAGATCGCTTATACGGGGCTATTCTCCAACATCAAAGAAAAGTTTACCCCACATGAGTTTGATGGGCTGGCGTAGCCGACACGTAGGGCGGTTGGCCAGGAAGAAAATCTCCAGCTCACCAGGAATCGGCGGTATCGGGTAGCTTATGCTGATTTCGACGATGAAGATGATGAAGAGGGAATTAATGCAGTTGAGTGGACTAATAATAAACGGCCGATATTTTCTCCGCATGTCAATCCTAAGGAGAGAAAATATGATTTTGATTTATCTAAGGCCGACGAGATATTTGATCACCGCTGCGGGAAAAGAAAATTCAGCTTTCACCTCATCACAAAATTCCTACGCGGAGGAGTTGAAGAAAATGGCTAAGTGGTGCAAGTGGCATGGAAATTCACATCATAACACCGTTGATTGTTATGCTATGAGAGATGAGATCCGGAAGGCAGTTGACGAGTGGGATATTGCGAGCAGCCGATGTGAAGAAGAAGATGAAAGTTGATGGGCACCCTTTCCCTGCTAATACAATGTACATCAATACCATCGGTGGTGGATCAGCTGGTTTCATACGCCGATATGAGAGGAAGAGGGAGAGGGAAGGAGATCAAGTGGCACGTGAACAGGAATCTCTCGATCAAAGCCAGCAGACAGTGCAAAGCGTGATCCGCCGAGAAGATTTTGACCCACACCGGGATTGTCCTTTCTTTCGAGCATCGCTGGGACCGAAACATGAAGCTTCCATCTATCGAGAACTGTCCGTAGTGCACCGGCGGGAAGAGTATCGTGACGTCGGGTCGTCAAGTTACCAGGGACGGCCGATTGGTCGCAACTATGAATCTCGACAATCGGCCCCCGTAAGAGCAATCGACTACGATCATGGATATAATGAACGAAGATACGTAGTGCCAAAGAGAACCTCTCGTTCACGATCGATCGGGGCCAATCAATGATGAAGAAGAGTTCGATTACCAATACCATGAAGATTCGAGAGGTGATCAAACGGAGAACGAAGGTCGGTGGTGCCCCGGTGGTTTGCTCAACAAAACCCAAAAGAGGAGGCTTCAAAGAATGCGTTGTCGGGAAATCAAGGGTAGACGCCATTACAGAGATGACCAAGATGATGAGCCCAAGCCCAAGAGGCAATGGAGGCCGAAAGTGCGGTCTCGAGTGGTCCGGGCTGAAGCCGCAGTGAATATGATGTCACCGATGCCCAGGATTGTCGGATCGGCCGATGAAAATTCGGCTGAAGAAGAACCGATTGGGGAAGCTTCGGAGATTCTGTGGACGCCGGAATCAGCGGTATTTGATAAGCCGGTCAACTCCGATCATTTGCACCTCAAGGCATTATACATTAGCGGCTATGTCAATGGGTCGCCGATGAGGAAAATGTTGGTCGACGGAGGAGCGGCGGTCAACGTCATGCCGATTACTACATACCGCAAGCTCGGGAAGACGCCGGAAGAAATGATGAGGGCTAATCCGACGCTCAAGGATTACAGCGGGAGAAGCCAAGATGTGCGTGGGGCCGCAATAATGGAGATCACTCGTGGGCAGCAAAACCATACCCACCACTTTTTTCATCATTGACGGGAAAGGTGCATACACAACTTTGTTAGGAAGAGACTGGATTCATGCCAATTGTTGCATCCCCTCAACCATGCACCAGTTGTTTGATTCAATGGGTCGGCAACAAGGTCGAAATCGTGCGGGCCGATAAGTCCGTAACCATTGCAACCGCCGATTTCGAGTTTGCTGGTCTAGAGAGCTTGCCTTGTTTATCGGGCACGTATTGGGATGCGGAGGCCATAAACATCACGGATGATGGAGTTATTGTGACCGGGGGTCGGTACTCCCGGCTGCTCGATGGGCCCCACAGGAGAATTGACGGACAATCGGCCGATCGATATACACACCGAAGACATGGTGAGTCGGCCGATTGATGAACCAGAAGACGGGAAATTAGGCCACGGTTTTGTGTCGGCCGATGAATTAGAAGAAGTGGATATAGGGGATGGAGACAAGCCTCGGCCGACATATATTAGCAAGAAATTGTGTAAAGAAGTAAGAGATGAATTGGTGGCCTTATTGGAAGAATTTAAGGATTGTTTTGCTTGGGATTATAGCGAGATGCCTGGACTCAGCTGATCGATTGTTGAACATCGGTTGCCCACTAAACCCGGATATCGACCATATAAGCGGGGGCTCGGAAGATTGACCCTAGGTATTATGAAGCCGTCAAAGAAGAGATTATCGGATTGTATGAAGCCGGCTTCATCGGGCCATGCCGATATGCGGAGTGGGTTTCTAGTATTGTGCCTGTGGAGAAGAAAAATGGAAAGATGCGGGTCTGCATTGACTTCAGGAATTTTAATAAGGCAACTCCGAAAGATGAGTATCCAATGCCAAACGCCGATTTGTTGGTTGATGCAGCCGCCGGCAACAAGATTTTGAGCTTTATGGATGGAAATGCTGGGTATAATCAGATTTTTATGGCCGAGGAAGATATATCGAAAACGGCGTTCGGATGTCCTGGGCGTTGGGATTATATGAGTGGGTTGTTATGACCTTCGGGGAAGTGTTGAAGAGGACAAGACAATACGGATCGAAGATGAACCCGCTCAAGTGTGCGTTTGGTGTCTCAACTGGACAATTTCTGGGGTTTATTGTGCATGAAAAGGGAATTGAAGTCGGCCCTAAGAGTATTGATTCTATCGGAAAGTTGGAACCGCCGACGAACAAGACGAAGCTCCAGTCCCCGATCGGCAAGATTCATTTTATTAGGCGATTTATCTCAAACTTGTCCGGCCGACTTGATGTGTTTACGCCATTATTGAAGCTCAAGGCCAGTCAAGAGTTTCGGTGGGAGCCGATCCATCAAAAGGCTTTAGAAGATATCAAGAAATATTTGGTGTCCCCACCGATGATGGTTCCGCCAAAGTCGGGCACACCCTTTAGGTTATATTTATCGGCTGATGATAGGTGCATCGGCTCAGCATTGACTCAAGAGCAGGAGGGAAAAGAGCGGGTCATATTTTATCTCAGCCGCAAACCGATTGATGCAGAAACACGGTATCCGAAGTGGAAAGGTTATGTCTCTGTCCGTATTTTTCATGCACGAAATTAAGGCATTATCTCGTTGGCCGAAGAATGTACTCGTCGTTTGCCAGTGCCGATGTCGTAAAGTATATGCTATCGGCTCCGGTCCCCAAAGGCCGGTTGGGCAAATGGATGTTGGCAATTGCGGAGTTTGATTTAGGCTATGAATCGGCCAAAGCGGTGAAAGCACAAGTATTGGCTGATTTAGTGGTGCAACACGGTGAACACTCGATCGGATATGTTGAACCGAGTGCCATGGACGGTGTTCTTTGATGGTTCGATTTGCAAAGAAGGAAGTGGAATCGGCTTGGTTGTTGTGTCGCCTCGGGGCAGTACGTGGATACTCTATTACAGTGGAGGCGTACACCAACAACCAAGTCGAATACGAGGCAGATCTGAAAGGATTGGACTTACTCATCGATGCCGGGGCTGATTTTGTGGAAATTTTCGGAGATTCTTTGTTGGTTGTGAGTCAGCTGGCCGATGAGTATGAGTGTAAAGATGAAATATTGTTGCAATATCATAGAAAGTGCCGAAGTTAATGAAAAGGTTCAAGTGTGTTAAAGTCAGCCATATACCAAGAGAGCAGAATTTTGAAGCAAATAACTTGGCTCAGCTAGCATCCGGATATCGGCTCGCCGAAAACAGACTTAGAGATAGCTGATATTGAAGAAGCCGATTGGCGTACGGAAATTCGAAATTTTTGAGCAATCCATCCCAACCTACGGATAAGAAGATAAGATATAAAGCTTTGAAGTATGTTCGTTGGATGATCGACTATTTTTCAAGACAATTGATGGGGTGCTTCTCAAGTGTATCGATGACACCGAGGCAAAAGTGGTAATGAGCGAAGTACATGATGGGATTTGCGGAACGCATCAATCGGCCCATAAGATGAAGTGGCTGCTAAGGCGAGCTGGTTATTATCGGCCGACAATGTTGGCCGATTGTTTCAAATATTACAAGAGTTGCCAAGACCGCCAGAAATTCGGGCCTATACGGAGGGCGCCCGCATCGGCTATGAATCCAGTAATCAAACCTTGGCCGTTCGGAGGTTGGGCCATGGATATGATCGGCCGGATAAATCCAGCATCGAGCAAAGGGCATCGAGTACATATTGGTAGCTACAGATTACTTCACAAAATGGGTTGAAGCAGCGCCCTATCGTAAAGTTTCGACGGCCGACGTGATAACGTTTGTTAAAGAGCATATTATTTATAGGTTTGGGATTCCAGAGACAATCACAACAGATCAAGGATCAGTATTCACGTCGGACGAATTTCAATCTTTTGCTGATGAGATGGGAATTAAGTTGATTAATTCATCGCCGTATTATGCCCAAGCCAATGGACAAGTCGAAGCGGCGAATAAGAGTCTGATCAAGTTAATCAAGCGGAAAATACAAGAGTATCCTCGTAAATGGCACATGAAATTGATGGACGCTTTGTGGGCTTATCGTATGTCACGGCATGGAGCTATGCAAGTTGCGCCAGTATCAGTCGGTATATGGGCACGAAGCCGTATCGCCATGGGAGACAGACTATCGGCTCCGGAAGGATTGAGTTGCAACAAAAGCTTTCGGCCGATCAAGTACTACGGATTGATGATGGATGAATTAGAAGATGTAGTACAAAATCGGCTGGATGCATTGGAGAAAATAGAGCAGAATAAAGCAAGGGTCGCCTGCCATTATGATAAGAAGGTTGTGCATAAACAGTTTAAAGAGGGCGATTTGGTCCGGAAGCTTAGGATGCCGATCGGTGTGAAGGACAATCGGTTTGGTAAATGGTCGCCTAATTGGGAAGGACCTTATTTGATTAGCCGATCGGCACCAGGTAATGCATATATTTTGAAAGAGTTAGAAGGGGAAGAATTCGGCCGAGCACTTAATGGAAAGTATTTGAAGCAAGTATTATCCTAGTATTTGGATTAACTCATAGTGTTCGGCCTAAAAGAGACTACAGCCGATGTCGATGCACATCGCCTTGAGACGGCCGATACTGAGAGTATCGCCCTTAGCCCAAAAAATATATGAAAGTAAGACAGAGGAAGTCACCGATAAATTAGCCGATGTTTGAACATCGCCTTCGGATGTCCGATATGATTGTATATCGCCCTTAGTGCAAAAAAAAAAAATGTTTACAACCAAAACTTTGTTCAAAGTCCTATTACACCTAAGCATAGTCAACAGCCTCGGCGCGGGACAGGAAGTCTTGGACAGCGAGATAGTGCGCGGGCCGGCGTGGAGTCGAGTTTGGCCATGACCAATAGGTCATCCTCGATGGGGCCGACATCGGCTTGCGCCGCGGCGACCATCTTCTCGGCCGTTTGAATGGCTTCGTCCGTCGTCTTCTCGCCGAGCCGCCACATCGGCCGACAACCGTGCAATAGTAGCTTCCAAGGCCGCCGCCGCCTCCTCCTTGAGAGCCGGCGATGCTCTCAAATCGGCAATCTCCTGGTTGATTGCTTGCAGTTCATCCCGCCGATTTGAGAGTTGCTCTTGCATCTCCCGGGTCTTCCGGACCTCCTCCTCGAGCGCTTGATAGAGTTATCGGCGAGTAGCGCAGCTTGCTCGCTGCTCCGCATGGCGAGCCAAACGCCGCCGGGCACGAGTGAAGTCCATTTGCCGGTACTCCATGTATGCCACGCGGTGCGGAGCATCGCGCACATCCTCCGGGAGTTCAGTCCGGACCTCCAAGTATCGGGCCCTTATGGGTTGTGCGTCGGCCACCAAGCGATCCAACGGAAGAGGCCTCAAGCTCGCGCGCGATTTCGGCCATGGTGGTAAGACTAGAAGCGAGATACTAAAATCGGCGCGGGACGAGGGAAGCCGAGCGCCTAGAATACCAAGGAAAATAAGGTGAAGTTAATAATCGGAAGCAAATCAAGAAAATAAAAAGGAGATAGTAAAAACAAACCTGCGAAGCGTCGATGCGAAGCGGCCGGACGTCTATCGGCCGGGCCATTGAACCTACAGGTTCGTATGTTTCAATCAGCTCTCGGCCGGCCGATCCCCTTCACCAGCGAGCATCCTCGGAGGCGGCATCGGGCACATGGCCAGCTTGTTCAACTTCGGCGGGCTCATCGGCGGGCTCATCGGCAGCAGGTGCCTACGGAGAAGCCGCGGGCGGCTCCCGGCCGACCGATTCTTCGTTAGCAGCGGTGCCTTTGGGAGAAGCCGCAGGTGACACGCGGCCGGCTTGTTCGGTTTCAGCGGCGACCTCGGAAGACGCGAGGCCGATCCAAGCGAGTTGAGCTCTCCGCAAGATTTGGATCGGCCCGGCTTGGTACAACCGCCGGTTCCGGAGCTACGGGGCTCGGCCTTTCGGGTGTCGGCGTCCTGGCCCGGGGGAGTTGATAGGCGGATCGGCCTATCGGGCGTCGGTGTCCGGGCACGAGGAGGAAGAACCGCCGATTCCTGCAAAGAACTCATAGTTAGACTATGTAAAGTAAGGAGGGAATCGGCGATCATGCAATAATAACCCGACGCGGCGGAGATGGTTCGCCGAAGTAGTCCGGGTCGGACGGGCGCGCAGTCGCTTTAACGGCGCGCGGTGGCGCTTCGGGGCTTGGGTCGGCCTTGCGGCCGGCACATTAGCCTTCCTCTTTCCGATGGCGGCCGTTTTAGTCTTGGCCTTGCGGGCAGCTGGTGCCCTCGACTCATCGCCGCAAAAGCTTGGGCGGGAGTGCGATCGGTGAAGCCGATATTTGGAACAATTGGGCTCGGCATCAAGTATGCAATTGGCCGGCCATCGATACTCGGGTCGGCGGTTCCTCCGTGTCCGATCGAAAAGGAATATACAAGGGTGAGCATTTGGAGCGGCCGATTTCGTCAACAAAATCGGCCTTATAAAAATAAATCGGCTACACGTACCTCGGCGAAAGCTTCCGTCAGGACTAAACCGGAGAAGAAGGAGGCGAGTGTTCCGGCCGCGGAGGTGCCGGTTCCATTCGCCCCACCAACGGTCGAAAAGGCGGGTACTCCGAGGCACCGGGAAAATCCGGTTAAGTCGCCGGTGATGACATCGGCGGTGCGGCCGACGAGCCAATTCCACCGGATGGCGTTGTCGACGACGGATCGCGCCTTTATTTGCCCCACATAGAAGAGACCGGGGGCAATCGGCCGAAACCGAGTTGGCGGGCCGCCACCGACGGGTGGTAGAACTCATAGGAGCAGAAAGCCTTGCTCCCGGCAATGAGTCCCGTCGGCAGCAGACAGGGGCGGAGGCAGGTGGTAAAAATCTTGACCGCTTCCGCGTCGGCCGTCGGGAAGGTGGGGTCGATCGGGAAAGGAGTGTCATACCCCTTCTCGAAGAAATCAATGTACGGGTACCAATCCGTACTTTCGTTGTTGAGGCCCTTGTAGAGGGCGGCGAACCAATATGCCAAGGTGTCATCCGACATGGCCGCCCCGGTGCCATGGACAACGCTTCCCCGAAAGAGATACATCGGCTGGATCGGGCGTGGCCGATTCGGCATGATTGCCGGGGAAGGTGAGGACACCGAGGTCCGGATCGATGGCCTTGGTGGTATGAAGGGACAACCACATTTGGATGAACCACCAAGGGCCTCCCGTGTTCTTGACCGATCGGCCGGAGCGCAACTCCACCGAGACCTGGTGAAGGAGGAGGTAGGCCGATCCCGTAAGATACTTGCCCATAGGAAGGGCATAGCCGTCGGCCGATACATCGGCCATCGGCAGGAAGTTGTTTGTGGGGCTTACGCCGACCCCACGGAAGAAAAAGTGGTCAAGCCACATGTTGAGGAAAGCAACGTGCTCGCGGCGATCGACCGAGCCGTGCCCTTTGTTGTAGGTCTGGATATAGACCTTCCAACCCCCGGTGTCCTTGGGATTGATCCGGTGGGTGGACTTGATGCGGATGGCGTCCGGGGTGGCCTCCGCCGTGATATTCAAATCGGCCAACATGACCGTGTCCGGGAGGGTCATGGTAGCCGGGCCGTGCCCGAACATGAAGCGATTCGGGGCATCCGACCGAGAGATAAGAAGCGGCCGCTAGCAATGGTTCGTTCTTGTGGTGATCGGCTAGAGAGAGTTTGATGGCATGGGCGATGCCGATATTGGCCCAACCTTGCCGATGGGCGGCCGATACCCGGTTATACCAATCCCGCCACCCTCGCGACGGAGTCGGCCATGACCTAAAGCCACTCGGACCACTCGGCCGATAATGGAGATTGTTGCCGAAACGGGACCCGGTTCGTTTCGGCACGGATGAGATCCGTGGGGTCCGGATCGCCCATGGGGCCCAAGAAGAAATGGGTCGGGATGTTAGAAGGGATGACGATTTGGTTCCGGATCTCCTAAAAACAAGGAATAGGGCTAAAATGAGAAACAAGACGGAAAGAAGATAGATTGTGAAAATGAACAAGAACAAGAACACAAAGAAAATTGCAAAAGTAGAGAAGAGGGATGCCCGAATGTACATTACCTCCGGAACGGCGTTGGTGGTGGCGACGACTCGGTCGCGGCGGCGGCACAGCAGACAGCAGCAACAGTGGGATTCATGGTCACCGGGAGAAAAACGACGGCGGCGCGGTGGGAAGTTGAAAAGGCTCGAAAAGGGCAAAGGTCGCTAGAGCAGGGGAAGATGAAAGCCAAAGGAAAGGAAACAGATGGGAAATGACCAGGGGTAACCCCGGCTTTTATGAAGAGGTGACGGGCAATAAAACCGGCGCAAGTAAAAGAGGATAAATCAGTCCGACGCATGCGTTGCATACCCCGGACCGGGGGACATATGTTGACGCCGGTTTTTGACCAAGGGACCCATTGTCGGCGACTATAGGTAAAAAGGGGCCGGTGGGCGTAAGGCCGACGGCCGCTTGGGCGAGTAAAAGGCGCGTCTCTCCCGGAATCGTGCGCGGACGCCAACGTAAGAGCACAACATTGATGGGCCCGGCCCACGTTATAAAATTAGAAATAATAGTTAGTTTTGGAAAAAGGATTCTAGTCGGTTAGGAAATCGGCTCGAGGAGGGTCCGAATAGGATTCTTTTTGCCGAGTATAAATACATACTCGGATGTAACATGTAAACTCGATTCACATCCAATACAACTTTCGGCGCATCGCCAAACCCTAATTTTCTCGTCAAGTCTTTACTCGTTTGCGCGGGGATCTTCGGGGCTCCGGTCGACAACACGTTGGCTTGACAAGGTAATTATGTTGTCTAATTCTCGGCGCATTGTTCGTAATTAGATGGCTTAATTGCTAGTTATCCGGCGACCGGATCTATTTTCGATCGGCGTAGTGAGTATCGGCCGGGATGAGTCAAGTTGACCTGGTCCGGCTCGTGGTGGAGGTAGTTTGACTTGTCCCGCCTCCCCGTTCCAGCCTTTGCTCACGGCGCCGATTGGCTCGGATCCGGTCGTTCGAGTCACAGTAGCCGCTATGAGAATTCTTTTACATCTTGGCCGATTCGATCGTGCGGATTCGATTGACGTGTCCTCGTGTTTGCCTTTGCGATAGTTGACTTGTCCTATGCGCATGCAGCCGATTGGCTAGGGTGTAGACTTACTTTCATAGTTAAGACGTTTATGATTGTGCTTGTCCTGAATCGGCGGGCGTGCGCGGCCGTTAGACTCGGTCCAGCCGCGTGCCATCGCTTGACTTGTCCTGTTGGAGCGATCGGTCGATTTGGGATCCGTGTGGTTGTATTTGTCTTACTCGTTCTTTCGGAGTGTTTAGCCGATTGCTTATCACGTTCATCAAGCTGTTTTATGTTCAATTAATTAAATCTGTTAAAGCTGCTTTTGGACCCGAGTTATTAGTACGATTTCATTGATCATCATTATACATTTAGATAGATCTAAATAATTCACTACTATAATCAATGGCAAAATCGGCCGGATGTCCGATCAGCCGATTTATTGATCCGATTGATGATTAAACTATCTTCTTACTACCAAATTAATCACATCCCATTAATAATTACCTTGTTTACATTTTATCCGATAATGCATCCCTGCAAAGTCTTAATGATGTGATCGTTTATCGACGGAATCGGCTGCTAGCCACCGATCGCATGTTATAGCGTCGGCCGATTTCGTATCGTTTGTATCGCAGTTCGTTTGCCTGGCATTTAATATATAAATGGATGGGTCGTGCTGCTCCAGTCGATGGCCGATTTGTCTATCTTACGCCGAGAATCGGCCACGGCTGCACATCGGTCTATCCGGGCCGATGACCTGGAATTTTACACCTTTTATTGTCTTTGTTGGTTTGCAGGAAAACCATCCGCACGCACCAGCGCACACGAGAATCGGCGAGCTGAGCCGGTCCGTTGGGAGCACAGGACCTTGCATCAGCTGGGGTTTCGGTGGACTCTCCGGACAACGGTGTGTCGGCGACTTTTGACGTCAACACTAGCCCACCTAGGGGCCCAATAAGGCCATGAAGGAGGAATCTAGCCCACTTAGTAGCTATGTGGAATGTGTGTAATTGTCTAGATGCCCTTGTATAAGCATAGGAAGGGCATGGGCATAAGTGTAATCTGGGTTAATGGTACCATTAGGGTTGAGAGAGTATGTGTCTAGAAATACTCTCGCAACCCATCGCATAAAGGGATGAGATTCCCCCGTAATACCCATGTAATAGAATATGGCCACCTTTATGGTCCCTCCTTCGTAAGGGTCCCTTGTCATCACAATTTGTTCCTCCCCATTCCAGGCCTAGTCTAAGGCCCTTCTAGTTTTGCATCCCATATACTATACTCTTCGAAACACCCTTAGGCTGGTCCATGTCTTGTTGGTTGTGCGCTTAGTTACCACAACACACTCGTAATAAAGAAATTGTTAATCCATGTTGGCCGGATGCCTCCCTCAAAACCTATTTGGAATGTCGACCTCAATGCTTATTTAGGAAAACATTTTGCCATAGTTACCTTTCAGGGGGTGGAATGTACATCAAACTTTCGGGACATCCATGATTTAGCTATACAAGAATTACCGGCTATCGGACTTCAAAAATTATTTGAGATAATTGAAATTGATTGTGGCTTGTCTTTATGGCTCTTGTAATTTTTTTTTCAGATTTTCTGTTTTATTTTGTTTAATCAAAACTGTCTATATCATGAACCTAGCGGAAGAAAGTGGTCGCCAAGATCTTAGCAGAAATCAATAGATGGCTATCTATATTTCCAATCAAACTGGTGAACAACGAAAATTGTTGTGTGTTCGAAGAAGACTTACCCGATGTTGTATACATGACTCAGGATGCCTTAATATACTTCTCTTCCAAGTATGGACAATAGAATACCATAGTTCTTTCACTGGACACTCGAGATTGAGGTAAATACATCTTGCTTGGTGAAGAATATTATATGTTTGCACGAGTGTATAAGATATCACTAAAGTACATAATGATGTGTGTGTCTCCACTACTAGAAAAGCAAGCAAGACCGAAGGTTTTATAAAATGCCGGACAAACCCTCGAAAACTTTATGTGATGGCTGATGGTAGGGATGTTGCCGAACGTTTTAAGGTTCCCGATCGGCAAATATTACCAATGGTCGACGGGGTCAAACTAATCCCGACCGTTATACTTTAAACCCTCGGGCACCAAACCAGATTGCCGACCATTTCATAAATGCTGAGCGTCTTATAAGTAACCGTCGGTGACTTACTAAAACATGGCCGACCATTTATGGTGAACCCTTGGGGACTAAATTTGAAAGTCGAAGGTGCTAAGTTTGCCGACGGTTACAAAATAACACATGGCTTTTGATTTAATGACCGACAGTTCAATCGATTGCCAACAGTTTTAAACAACAGTTGGGTATTGTATTTTATGTGCATTTGACGTAAATTGGTACACTTTGAATTGTATGGATAAAAAGGAGTCATATTTTTGAATTAAATACAATTTTCCTAAGTTAGTTCTTGATTAATAAACAAATAATTTGGTTGTGACTAGGATAAATTATACAATCATTTGCATTTCCATAAAAACAAACATATTAATTATAATTACCCATCTAATTTATATTTAAGCTATACTATCGTCACCATAACATCCATAAGAGATATTGGCCAAAGATTTAAATCAGTTTGAACGGGTCAATTTGGATACATCTAATTATGGTTTGCATGACTAATTCCAATGGTGAAATTAATTAACTTGAATCATGGGCATACCCGCGGTTATCTTTGATATCTCAAATTAAGAGAGTCATAATTGTAAGTTTCCTTTTTGAATGTCACATATTTGGGATTTTTATGAATACATGTCACGACATATTGGTTTATCCACGAGTTCATAAACTCAAGTAGTACATATTGAGGAATACATTTTCATGCGGCTTACCATTTGGATCCAAAAGGTAAGTGAAACGCTAAAAAGGTTTGAAATTATATTGTTGAAATTGTGTGCAATTTTTATGCGACTTCGACTCTTTTTTTTTTAAAAAAAATAATAGTTCATGCATATGGAATTCAGGCAGAGAGATATGCCCTGGAAATTAATCATGGTACAGGTAAATTAGTGAATATTTTCCAATTAATGATCGAAAGTAGTTCCTCAAATTGCACAATACAAATTTTCAAGTGACTTATGTATGATAATTGGGAAACCGTTAGGCGCTAAACTACCGACAAGGTAAACACACCCTCATTCTTAGGTATGGCAGAGGGTCTTAAGTAGCCGATGATTAATTTGTACAGTCAACGAAACATATACCGACGGGTCACACAAACTGTCAAAGATGTAATCCCCGAAGGTAAACATGCCGAGGATTCATGCCAGCCCTATGGATGTTGACCAGGAAATTACCAAGCGTCAACCGTTGGCAACCTACTGTTGACAACAATGTTGCCGAGCGTACCTTCGGGAAAAGGTGGAATCCCCGGCCATGAGTGCGCAACTGTAAATGCCTGACGGTTGACGCTCGGAGATTATGTTTCCCGATGGTATAAGGTAATGCCCGAGGGTTGAATTACCGTCGGCCTTGTTTGGTTTTCTAGTAGTGGTCACACGTGCATTGTACTAGTGATGCAAGGACATATATCATTCAGAATTAATCACTAACTTGACCATGATAGAAAGCATCACATAGGTCATAAAATCATGTTTAATAATAGGATATCATTTGTTAAAAAAATCCCCATTGAATCCATCAAGCCTAGAAGATTTGTTATTGGGCAGCGCAGCTTTAACAACATTAATCTCTTCATATGCAAAGGGTTCCTCAAGACAGAGCAAATCAGTTGCAAGTTGAATCAAGTCTGCAAGATCTAAGTGCATAAAGCTGAATTCTGAAGTTCCTAGCCTGTCATTAAAAGCATTCCATATAATTTCTACCTTTTCTTCATGATTGGACACAAGAGCATCATTAGCATTTTGGAGAAAAGTTATCAGATTCCTCCTCAGTTTAATTGTTGCATTAGCATGAAAAAATTGTGCGCTTTCATCCCCAAATGTCACTCATTTGATTTGCCCCCTATGTTGCCAATATATCTTCTGCCAATGAAGTAGTTTTTCTAAGTGTGATGGCCCTGAGATTCCATTCCTGCAGAGAAAAGTCTCTGAATTCCTCCAACGTGTCCAACATGAGAATGATAGCCTTTGCATTGCTAATAGTGGTTGCCAGGTTAACCACTTTTGATTTCCATTCTTTGAAGGCTTTCGTCAGGTTCTTGAACTTAGTAATATCCTGATGTGGTGTGTAGGCCCACCAACCTTGATGCATTGTTCCCATAAGCTTCTCACGCTCCACCCAATAATTCTCAAACCTAAAAACTTTAGACTTGTGAATATCTGTATTTATGGAGACAATAGAAGGTACATGAGGGAGGCTGTGGAAATAGGTTCCAGGATAGTGAGTGGTCCCTTGTGCCGATGTAAAAAAACCAATCCAGCCTAACGAGCAATGGATCTTGTTGCTTATTTGACCAAGTATATTTCATTCCTTTTAAAGGTAATTCTACGATTCCTAGACTGCTAATAGCCTCACTAAAAACAAACATCTCCCCAATATCAGCCCTAGGTTTATTTCTATCCAAACTTCTTCGGATTAGATTGAAATCACCCAAAATTAACCAATCAACATCATTACCCATGTCCACATTCATCAACCAACCTAGGAAGTAGGAACTGTAATTTTCCTTGTGCATCGCATGGCCCATATACATTGGTAAGAAACCATTGGGCACCCGAGTATGAAGACATAAGCTCCACTGATATTGCATAATCATTTTGGAAGATTTTCGTCCCCATGAAACAAGCTCCTTTCCAAGCAATGAGAATACAACCAAAAAGCACCACGAGGCGGCAGATATTCGAAACAATCAAATTGCGGGGGACAAAAGTTCCGACAAATCTATAGTTCTACTGTTGTCGAGCTTCACCTTGGATGGGTTCATTTTCCACCATAGCCGGGACTGAGCATACATGGCCCAGAGGCTGCTGTCTGTTCTTGCTTGATTCCAACCCGTTTGAGGTAAGAATGCACAACCTTTTTTTTTTGTAATAGTTGGAGTTGGTACTTCGGATCTCTCATTTGCATGTTAATAATATTCTCAGTGGGGCAAGAGTACTAGGCCTACCACACCTTTTCTTTTCACCCAGATTTTTATTTTGTGGTCCTAATTCGTTTGGTTGAGCCCCAATAAAGTATAATATAGATACGTACAACACAGTCACACTCACGTATAGATGGTAAACAAGACATTTTGTTTATGTGCCCCTTTGATTGCGAAGAATGGACATTTCCGAGCTACAAAAGTGAAGTAGTGAAAATAGTACAACTAGAAAGGACTGTTGAAAGTTTATGAATTTAGATAGAGAGGGAATATTGCTGAGCAAGACTTAAAACACACAGGAAGTTGTTACATCACCAGAGCATACAAAATCCATGGGACGATAACCCAATGTCTTGATGCTTACTTAAGGATGACCCGGACCCACCCGCCGGTTCTTGGAAGCCGAAGCCGGCGGTATGCCAGGAATCAGCGGAGGGAGAAGAGTCGGTGGGGGCGGTGGTGGCGGGTGGCTAAACAGCGGTGGCAGCAGTGGCGGCACGATCGACGACGGTGGCGGCTGCGGGACCAGCGGCGGTAGGATGGACGGCGGCGACGGCGTGGGGAAGAGCGGCGGCACGAGCGACGGCGGCGCTGGCGTGATCGGGTTCGGCGGGATTGGCACGCCGCCGATGTTGGGCGGTTCCGGAACGAACGGGATCGGCGGGAAGAAGATACCCTTCTCGTTGCACAGATCCAGGCGGACGGCGAACTCGCCGGCAGAGAAGACGCCGGTGCGGTGGCGTGTCGGGGCAGCGATGCGGCGGAGGCCTGCGGCGTTGGTTGCGGCGGTGCACGTTGATGACGATGGATCGTTGAGGTGCACGGAGCATGACGTCACGGAATGGAGCCGGGTGCTTGGCTTCTGGTCCAGGTGGACGTGGAACTTGCCCCTGCGGTCGGTGAGGCCTTGCTTCTCGAAGACTGTCCGCCCGTTCCCGTCGCGGCAACGGACGGCGACCCGGGTCCCTGGATATAATGAGAAATTTGAGAAGAAATGTCTGAGACTGAAACGGTGGCAACAGACGGTTCACCAGAGTGACACGAATATACGATAGGAAAGGTGCAGGTGCTGACCTGACACCGGCGGCTCTGAGCCGTAGTGGACAGAGCCCACGACGAGGGCGCCAGGCAGTGCGTGCTTCGTGCTTCCATGGTGGTGCGCTGCGAGGTAGCACTGGGAGCAAGAGAGCAGCACCAGAAGCAGGAGCGGCAGTGCGCTGTGAGAGTTCACTGGGTTAGTACCGGGACACATGGTCTCGTGAACTGGTTGGTGCGGAGGGCATGTCTCGATTGGGCGTTTATAGAAGCGGAGGAGAAGCGGCTAGACGAACAATGCACGGCGTTGTCTCGATTGCTCACTCACACTGTTGGTACTGACCCCACATTGTCATGTACCATTTTCAGCCGACCCCCATAGATATCTGCCGCTCCTCTGTCTTACAACTGCACATAGGGTTACATTTTCCATTTAAGTTAATTCCTATAGATTAGGAATCATTATGCATGCTACAAACTACTGCAAATATTTCTTTACACTGTTTTCATCAATTAACAAGAGAAACATTTTTAAGGGAGGAATTACACACGGCATAAATATAGCACACAACCCGAAGGTCTGTGCTGTGTGTCAAGACCAGACACATAGCTCAAACACAATTGTGTCGTGTGCCAAAAGATGGGTACACAGCACACAAGCTTGTCGTCTCAAATTCCGGACGGTGTCAGCTGTGTTGTGTGTTCGCCGTCTAGCACACGATACACTTGTGTTTGTGCCATGTCTTTTGTTTCTTGTGCCGTGTATTGCGTGTGGTGATGGAACTGTGGGTAAGCCTTGGTCAAAATATGTTTCTCAATACATTGCATTCGTTCATAATTTTTGAAATAATGACACGATACATCCCATGTGTATGTAGACTTCTCCAGGTGTGATGAGGGCTAACTGTAGGGTGAAGGTTATGATTTACGAGACGCGTATGAAGACTGTGATCATTGTACTGTGTGGAAGATAAAGATCACAAAAAGGAAGCCAAAATCATGTGGCTCACCAAGAAGCTATATTACTCTGAAACGGTAAATATGAAATCGTCATTACTTCTGTTGTTAACTATGCATAATTTGACCTTTATACTTATGCACTTGATGATGTGTAGATGATTCCATGATGGGCTGCTAAGAATAAGCCAGCCTGGAGTGATTTGGTGCAAACTCGGCTGGGAGGAGGAGCACTTTGCGGCGTGGAAGCGGCGTCTGATGATGCAAGGTGCAAAACATCATCAAGGCAACGGTACACTCAGCGAGGACACACCTACATGGTTACATGAATCCACTTCTCGCTATTTCATGAATTAGTCAATTTATTATGTATATCACACATAATAAGTATACCTTTCTATGTTTTTTTTGTTTCGCAGTCAGCGTTACATGGTGGCCAGTGTTTGGGCACCTTGAAGGGATGGGCTTTGGCCCACAAGGACAAGGTGACGTCGAGCGTCGACTTCAACCCGGACAACGGTCCCGAGTCGTACAATAATGCTGCTGTCCACAGCCGCATCCGAGAGTACATGTCAATGGCAAGGGAGGTACTTTGCCAGAGTGGGATTCAAGCACCGAGGATATTGATGGCGAGCTGGCGATGAGGCCAGGAGAAAAGAAACACAGGCTGTACATCATCGGGCATAGCGTCATCGACTCGGCCACTACTCCGACTCTCTCCTAGATTCGAGCGAGGAGCACGAGCTCGAGCCCGGCTATACGCACTCAACCTAGCAGCCGTGCGCTGTCCTAGCTGCAGGCACTCCAGGTCAGCTCACTATCATTCGTCGTTCATTGCTTCCTACACATGTTTGTCTTGTGTCGTAACAATTGGGTGAAATTTTCTAGGCCTAGCATGAAGTGACCAGCCTACGCGAGGAGGATTGACTGAGCGCCGAGGGGGATCGACGGAGGGACGAGGAGAACTAACATTGACTGCTCCAGTGGACGGCATCTCGGATGGGTATAGCACCTCCACCAAACTTGTTCGCACCTTCGCACCATATCCAGCAGCTGCTACTCCTGCTTTTACTCCGGTGAGTACGCATGAGTTAGTTTGTATTTTGTTCTTTTCTTTATTTACTAGTGGTAATATCATTCCATTGTCCTGCCTTCATTTATTAGTGATAATATTATTTCCTTTGTCCTTGCTTAAACAACCTAGTCATAATAGTATTCCATTCAACTTCATTTAGTAGTAGCAATATCTAGTAGTGATAATAACATTCACATCTCATTGTTTCATTGAGTAGTGTTTATAGCATTCACTTGTGGAAATCATTAATAAACACCTCTCTTGTGCGTTCACTTGTGTAGAATCAATCGGTGGCATCGAATGGGACAAAGCTGCACATGATTGGCAGCCTTGGAACCACCGATCTTGTATGTTTGTGATGCTTATTCATACTTTGTGATAACAATACTCGTGGAATGATCGTGTTGATACTATGTTTAATGTCTGTGATGATATTATGTGTTGTGAAATGCTTGTGATGATACTACATGTTGCAGAATGATTGTAGATGATATTATGTGTTGTGGAATGCTTGTGGATGGCACACGGCACAGAGGCCATAGTCTGGCAACGGGGCACCATTGTGTTGTGTGCCAAGGTCACGACACACGGCACAGTTGCAATCTATGTCGTGTGCCAAGATCATGGCACATGACACAATTGCAATCAGTGTTGTTTGTTATGGTCCTAGCACATGACATAGTGAGAAAATTGTGTTGTGTGCCTAACGTCGGGTACACGGCGCATATTGTTTTCACGCCGATGGTCCATCTTGCCTCTTTTTTTATGCCGTGAGAATAACTGTGCCGTGTCCGATAAAATGCACACGGCACTGTTATTGTACCGTCTCAAAATATGTCATGAGCGTTGTGCCGTGTGTAATATACCTTGTGCCATGTGTCCCAGACACGATATATAGTCTGTTTCCTGCAGTGAATGGTGCATGTCCCATCTTCGAATTATGTGCATATCCCATCTTCGAATACGTAATTCTGTTAAAGGTATGAACGCCACAATAGAACGCATGGCCTAGATACATCTACCAGTCGCCTGGGAAGCAGCCAATGGACGTCACGACGCAAGGCGTGGCGATGTTTTGGGAGGTTCTACCGTTCTCATTCATCGACGAGGCATGCGTGCGTCTACTCTGCGGCCTGCATTGTTTGTTGACCTTGCATCGTCCATCGCTTGTTGGCTTCTAGCTTCACGGGAAGCAGTTAGAGACCAAATTGTCCTTCTGGACAAAAGATAAGGTTTTCATGGATTGGCTTCTAGCTCAAATATTATTATATGGTGCTGCTGCTTTAAACTGCAGCTGGATTGTGCGCTTAATGTCCGACTACTGTCTCATGTGATTTTGGTGGTCCACGGAAAAATTAACCGGACTCTCATGTCTAATGCAAGCCAATTTCATGAACAGCGCCACAATTACTTTTAAACATCGTTCAGTGTCTTGTTTTGCAATTCTATCAACTTGGCTACTCGTTTATCTTTTTCCTAACACAAGCTTTCTAGCTAGACTAGCAGTTTGCCCGTGCGTTGCTACGGGCTATAAAAAAAGATATAGTCATAAATTGGGTGACTTTACGTAGTATTCAAAAATCTTCTTATCCTAAAGACTAAACTAAATAACAATTTTTTATTCTTTTTTATTAAAATTTCTACTATGCACTAAAAATAAGAAGAGGAATCTCCTCGAAGACATTCGATAAAAAAATAAAAAGAGAAAAAATAAACATTCCTAGGAGTCTATTTTAAGAAGTAGATTCTAGTATCCGACCCAAGGGAGGAATTCCCTTTAGTAAGTTTCCGACCATCGGGAGGAATTCTAAAATATAAATAAAGCTATCCCTCCGGGGATAAGTACTCGGAAGGGACTTTCCCTTTTGGGAAAGGGACGTACATTGACTGTTTTCTTCTTCTCTTTCTTAAATAATAGTACCACCCTTTCTTAAGGTGGATGAGTTCTATGTTTTAGTATATATTCCAGAAAGAACTAAGGTCCCTCCGGGCGAGGGCTCGGCTCACTCCACTTCACCACCCGGAAGTATGGAATATCTTACAGAATTTTCATATTAACTCGTGGATTACTCGGATTTTCTTTTCTTTTTTATATTTCCTTTCTTAAGAGAACGGAGCAAGAACTTTCTTGCAAGGAAAGGAGGTATATCTGTACGAGACACGAGAGGCGGATATCAAGTGACCTTTGCTTGCTCGCCCTAAGGAGACTAGTGACTGAATCAACGATGAGAACCTCGAGTAATCGGAGAGGTGAACAACGATGAATCAGTCGTGCAGTCCGAGCTTTGACAAGCTCTTACTTCCCTGGGTTTCCGTGTAAGCGGAAACAAAATACAGTCAGAGGAAACAAGCGAGGAGAGACCCGAAGGAAACAAAATACAGTCAGAGGAAACAAGCGAGGAGAGACCTGAATTCGGAACGAATGGAGGGCGTCCGAAGGCTCTCCAGAGCAAGGAAAAGACAGGTCACTTGATATCAAACGAAAGGGGCTAGTACAGATATACTGAAAAGAGTTAAAGAAAGTACGAGCGTAGAGAACGGCATCCCTGTCCATTTCCCGGTTATAGCAACCTGTTCCTTTGTTGTTTTTATCTCTGCTTTGCTCTAAGGCTTTGCTTACTAAACTAAGTAGGTAGTCTAGTAGGCACTATAGTAGGTTTAGCAGACAAGACCCAACTAGAATAAAGATTGCTAAACCATTCCTTTTTCTTTGGAAAGGGGGTTCGGGGAAAACCTTTCTTATCCTTTAGAACTGAGTTAAATCTGAGTTTTCAGAAAGCCGTTTGTTGCCAAACTTGACTTTAGATATTCCATACTTCTTATTGACCCCCGAGGGGGCCCTTCCGGTATGGAGCCAGCATCGTTTCGCTTTCGCAGAGATGATCCTTATACATCTCGGTAGACGTACTACTGTTAGCTCCAGCGTACCATCTACAGCCAGTGCCTTCTCGTCCTTTGAAGCTCAAGTCTTTATCGAGTCCCACCCAAGGCAGTAGTTCGAATTTTTGTTGTTTTCCATCGCCTCTTGGCTGGTTTTACGGATAGGTTCCATGGCACTTCCAAGCTAATCACCAAGTGAGAACTGGGAACAACTGTATTTGCTTCAAAGGGTTCACTGGATATAATAAGTCATTCCAAAGTGACCATCTGTTCAATTAAAACGGTCTGAATGGCCAGTTTCTGGATCTATATCCGTCGATATCAATATCATTAGCCCATTTCCAGTCTCTGGGATGAAAAGTAGGCATACGGCGCGTGATATGAACCACACTCTATATTGCCCGCTATCGCTAGTTTAGGAAGTGCTTAAGGTGTTAGTACCTTTGTCTAGAACAGCCTTGTATTGGCTACTAGAACTCTCTATTCCTTCACTTGTCTTTTTTGTATTGTCCAATCTCGTAATTAAGACTTCCTAGGAGTCTATTTTAAGAAGTAGATTCTAGTATCCGACCCAAGGGAGGAATTCCCTTTAATAGAAGACAACCAACTCATAGTAAGTTTCCGACCTTCGGGAGGAATTCTAAAATATAAATAAAGCTATCCCTCCGGGGATAACTACTCGGGAAGGGACTTTCCCTTTTGGGAAAGGGACGTACATTGACTGTTTTCTTCTTCATGCAAGGTGTTTTAAAAACCCTCCCTCAGCAGCCCTGAGATGATTCTGATTCCTCCCTAGAATTCATATAGTCCAAAGTAATAACCTCTATCTTTCTTGTTGTGGCTCCTATGAAACCTGTTATGTCTCCTACTATCAACACCTCCATGCCATCCCCCTCAATTCCCAAGAATTATTCTCCAACTTGCTTCTCTCCACCCGCTATATAAACCACACCATTGTCCCTCATAAATAGATTCTAGTTTCCGACCTTGGGAGGAATTCCAACTAGGATGCAAGTTCGGATCATGCATGTTTTCTGCTGTGGAGTCTGGAACTTTCCCTGTGTATTTTTTTTCAGCCGTGCTTTTGGGCCAGAGAGTTTCTACGCTTCTCTTATACATACTGCATGCACTTGACATGCTCTTTATTGGTAATTTGTTCTTATCGCACTGCAGATTTAGATGTGGCGAGTTGCATCCACTTGTTTCTGCTCGATTACGGTTGTCAATTGTTGTCAATATAATTAATAACCTCACTTGTGCTGTGCGCTGTGATAGTAGAACTCTGATCAGAGCCGTTTCTTGCTTGCTATTGATGTTTTTGCTAATTGGAATCTGCTTACCGCGGTTAGAGAATGCTGTGTTTCTTTTTTCCCTTTTGTGTTTTTTTTCTGCCGGTTCCATTTGCGTGAAAGTTTTTGGCCTTCTGAACGGAGCAACTGACCTCTTCTGGTCTCTGCAGCAGCCAGACGCGCAGCCTGCAGCGCTGCATGATTCCGGCAAGACAAGCTTACTGATTTAAACCTACTGTTGTTTTAGCTCCATTTCCCTTAAGGAAACTAGGCCTTTGCGAGCTGTAGATAGAAACATAAAAGGCACTAGTCAAACTAGCGATACAGAACCGTATAGAAATGGCTTGTTTTCAGCGCCATAACGCAGGTGAAATTCCATTTGAAGTGAAGAAAATAGGCTGGGAAAGTAGATTCCTGGCGATAGAGAACAGATCAGACGCCTTTCTGATCTGTTCAGTGTGGCAGATGGTCCCTCTTTAGTACAATCATAATTACAGGATTAGGTATCTTTCTTTTGCTGTTCCCTACTTGGCATCCTTTCTTTTCCACGAGTTTACTTATCAAGCTTTGCCTTTCCGGGACGAGACAAGTTCTTGCTTCCGGCTTTTCTTAACTAGAGTTTTTGCCCAGGATTACGAAAAAAAACTACCAATAACGGAATCCATAATACCTCGACTGCTAGAAAAATACATTAGCCAAATCCAAGCCAGCCTATCCTTTCATAAAACCAACCAAGAGGCGATGGCACCCCTATAAAAATATCATATCAAATATTGTCCGAGTGGTATTGGCCAAAGACTTGAGCTTCAAAGGACGAGAAGGCAATGGTCGGTAGACTGTTCCCGCGTAAATGCTAGGCGCATGAATTCTATCGAGTACTGTGGGAAGGTACTCACGCTAAACCGACAGTGACTCTGGTTCAACTTCTTACTTTTCTTGATCGTACTAGTACTAAATTAGAGTTGATTGAATAAGGAAGGCTGACACGCTTCTCGGTTGTGGAGTCAGTTCTCGGTGGTGGTGCCTTCTTCTTTTTCTTAGAATAGAGACACATACATATTGACTTGTTGACTTGATTTGAGAATATACTTCATTTACTTTCTTTCATCGTTGACAGAAACTGAACTCAAGACAGACCTTCCAGCTTGATCTTATTGATTCATTCACTCAATCAAAACATTGACGCACGCGCCTTCTTTCTAGGTAATTGAATAGCAAAGTGACGGTCTCATCAGCGGCCTGGGAGTGAATGTGGAAGCTTAACACTAGCAACGGGCAGAACAGTTGGTAAAGGAGATCATTGGCACTATGGCGCATGTATGTTGAGTTCTTGAAGCATTGCCGATATCGATATATATTTCTTTCTTTGCATGGGTGCGTAGGTAAAGTAGCCTTTTCTGCGGCGGAACAAGCTAAGAAGTGCAGGCGGCTCTGGTTTCGAAAGGTACTTACTCGTCTTGTGACTAAGTGAAAGAAAAGATTGTCGCTTTTCAAGTGGTTAGGTCACCAAGGCGCGGGCGGCTCGCTACATTCTGTAGTTCGTTCACTCCTTTCTAAATCACTCGTCAGGAATGGGCTCGTCCCGTGCCGTGTCAATAAGGTCATAGGGGATTGGAGTATCAAACTTATCTAAAACCAGCCCTACTTTCACGATACCAGATACCTTCTTGACCCAAGACACCAGCTAGTGCAATCCCAGTTCCTGCAAAAGAAATCAAATCCCTCCCGTCGGTCAAAAGACTATGAAAAAGGGTTGAAAATAAACAAGAGCTAGACTAGTGGTAGTAGTAGCAAAAGCAAAGGGGATGTAGTCATGGTTTGAAGAAAAGAATACGAAGCAACGTTGCGTGTTTTTTCTTTTGTTTGATCTGTAAATCAAAAAGAAACTATTGAACTAGAATGCAAAAAGCATAGGACGAAAAAGTTGCAATCAGGTTCTGTTTTATAAAATCCGTAGAGAAGAAGAGTGAAAGTGGAAAAGTAATTCAGTTTCGAGGGTAAACCACTCACTAGCGTAGAAATCTATATACTAGAAGTGTGGGGTAACTTCGCATACCATTCCCAATCAGAGCCCTCGAGCCAGAAAGAGCTTGGACATGACCCCCTCGGAGAAGGCGTCACTTTTCTTTAAATACGATGATGAACTCGGGTCGTTAAATTTCGACCGAACCAAAAGTTGGGAGTTCCGGAATGTCTGCTTTGCTGAGATTCCAAACCTCCATGGAAAGGGCCAATTGCCAAGTATGCCGTGGTTGGTTTACCGGTGGAAAGGGGAGAAAGGAAAGATGTGGGAAGAAAGCGCGAGCTCTGCAATCAGTGAGCATACTTCATGTAAATGTAGGTCTTGTTGCAGCATGGGCGTAAAAAGACATCATAGATAACAACTAATTCTCGTAAAGTTCTTTTGGTTCAAGGGAGGGTTACTTACAAGTGGAGTCTGGCGAGGAACTGGAAGGAAGAGCCTGCTTGAGCGAAAGCGAGTCAAAGACGGATCAAGCTTTTCTAAAAGAAATAGCTCCGGCGTGAACAGTAAAAGCAAGCACTGATCGCTACTACGCGTAATGATTATTCTCGAGAAGGGACAGAGGCGGCGAGTGCCGGGAAGGGAAGGATTTTCAATCATTTAGCCGCTCCATAGACTTTTTAGCTTAGTATGGAGTTGCCTGGATTAGATCCTCGTTGGATTGCTTCCTTGAAGAAGAGGGCGGAAGACTTAAACCCTTCATTTCCAAATTGGTTGTTCGGCTCTCCTATTTCGTAGGCAAGTAGATCTCCCTTTACCTCTTTGTCAGGTTAGTGGAGTTCTTTTACCCGGAAAAAAACTTTCCTCTCTTTTAGGTACACTATTTTTTCTACTTATATATAAGTAACTCCTTTTCTCCTGCAACATAAACTTCAATGGATGGGAAGGAATACCTTTTGGACTCAATGCTGCTAGAAGGAAAGCTCTACAGCTGACAAGCTGGGACTGGTAATGTGGGACCCTGTCGTTAATTCTCAAACCAAAATATACATGGTAAGTGCTTTGGTTGGAAGAAAATAGCAAATCAAAAGCTTTTTTATCCCGGTCCTCTCAATTAGAGCAATAAGATAATATGCAAGCAGAATATTGGCTTGGTTTTTCACACCAGGGAATATTACAACCCGCCACGGCAGCATTTCCTTCGTACAGTACCAAAGGGATTGCTACTTATAAGAATAGGGAACATAGGGCCCAGCACATAGATAGAATCCCATTCGTAGAAAGCCACAGCGCAAGCAAGTAGAGGACAATAGCGAAAAGAAACAATATATATGGAATTTATCTTCCCTCCATCGATTCAATGACAAAATAGCTCTATTGAGAGGGCCTTTGACAACCCTCTTGAATGTGGCTCGCTCCTAGTTTTTCTTCCCCCGCCCGTTCTATCTAGGCTGGTGGCTATACCTTATTTCGTGTCTGATCGAACTTGAAACTAGCCCATTGAGCTTCTTGGATTCCAAACCTGAAAGAAGGATCGCACACAAGAAAATAGAGTTGGAATGAAAGATGGGGTAAAGAGAAACTTTATTCTCCTAGCTGCTCTCCATCCAGCAAGTTACTCTCTTTCAAAAGATGACAACTCAAGATTACCAATCAAAACCAACGCTTTTTCTTCTCCTATAGCTTTCATCATTACATCTCTCACTAGTTGTTGGATGTGAGTGATGAGATCGATCCATGGAATTTTTACCTCACTCACATACTTTGGAAGATGAAGAAATTATCTTTAATTTACTTATGGGCTGGCTCTACATGTGGTCAGATGGGTTCCCCTCTTCAGTCATTTGGTACCTCTCCAACGCTTCCTCCTATTCCTATTGATCAGATCAAAGCCAAACCTATCTAGTCTTGCACGTTGTCACCCACCGCTCTTGCCAAAAACAAAAAATTCTCTCTTGGGAACTAAAAAAGAATCGGAATGGGAAGTATTTATTTCTTGATTCTCCGGCTAGCATCCTTACTTCCTTCTTCAATGGAAATTTTATGTTTTGGCTCGGTATAAACCAAAAAATGAGAAATTATCTTATTTGTAGACTCGTCTTCTTTTGGTGAAATCTGGAGAACCCAGTCGAAACTCTGATTCATGTTTGTGGATTTTAATAGCTCTCCTATCTACCCGGAAATGATCTTCTACCTTTACTGTCTGTGTTCTTTACATATCTTTTGATTGTTCTTAAAATCATTGTGTCGTTACAAATTCAGTGGTTGCACCCTTGTGAGCAAGTTGTTGCCGGATTGGATAGGAGAAGTGAAACAAAGCTACGAAGGAGACTCATTAGCTGAAGAAGTTAAGAAGAGCATTAGTGAAGTGAGAGGAGGACAAGATGGTTGGGAAGAGGAGGAAGGGCGGGCAGGTGACGCAAGTGTAAGGTGTGACCCTCGATCTGTCTGTGAACCGGAAAGGAGGTACGGTACTCGAAATCAACTTGTTACTCTGCCTTCCTGGGAAAGGCTTTGGGAACTGAACTTCAAGCTGGCTCCTCGCCAGCGTCGTCCACTACGTCAAGATCATCTTCGGTTCTTCCCCGAGATGTGGCGCTTGAGCATTCCGAAGAGATAGGCTGATGAGCATAGCAGGCAAGAAAGAGAGAGGTAGCACGACCACTTCCAAATGTAGGGAATCCGCGAGATACTGGTCACAGGTACACTTAGAGGACTCACCTATACGAGAGTAGTCGTGAGGCCGCCGCGACTATGGGAAGTAGGCTGTTCCCTAGTCACTCTCGACTCTAGGTTGGGCGGAGAAATGAAACAGTTCACTGTTTTTGCTAGTGAAGCTGTCAGAGATGGGGCAAGTAGTCGTAGAAACTCCTTGCTTTGTCGCCTTCATAGTAAATAAAATAAGTAGCTTTCCGCCTGGGCGGTAGTTTCGGAAGCCAGTAGCGGTAACAGGTCGGGGGAGGGATATCAAAGAGAAGGTGCAGTTAGTTAGATGAATTGCTTTCGCGTAGCAGCAAATGAAAATATGAGTAGATAAGTTCCCGAGGTCATTGAAATGGGTGAAGTTCCATTTACTATGGATTTTTCCATTCTCCTCTTGAAGCACACAAGCGGGAGCCTTTCTTTCTCATTGGCAACACTGATCCTAGTACATTCGTAATGTTAAGGCTATAAGCATTCCCCTGCTACTCGAGTAACTAAACATACACTAAACTAATGGATACATAGACTCTCCAAACTCTCATGAATAGCTCATCCCCTGCTTGGTAAGCAAGGCAAATAGCCTCGCGCGTAGAGTAATGTCTAACCGGCTGTAGATGATTTGACTGATATACAACTATAGTGATTTTGCCTATACCAATAAAATATATAGTTTGTGTTAAAAAGTAACCAGATTTCTGAATAGACAAAGGAGACTGAACCAACATAAAAAGACTTCTCGAAGGGCAGGCAGCATTCTTGCCAAACCCTGACCTCTATTTCAATCCGATAGCAACACACGAACATTTGGATGAGAGCTTTAGGTTGAATAAGGCTGTTGCACATAATAAGATTAAGGCCTTGTACCTTTACTAGTACTTGGTTTTACAAGGTCATGACCAAGCAAACCATAGTGAGAAAGTTTACAAACAAAATTGTATTTATTGAATGAACTGGAAGGTCCCTTGTAATGACGAAAGCATGACAAATGTAGCTATCCTTCCTTACTGTCCTGGTGCGTGGTGAATTCATTGGCTAATTAATGAGGACACTGACTCACAAAGGCTATAGCTAGTCTCTACGAATATCTCGATGCAAGCATTACCAGGATTCGTGCTGGAATGGTTTTTTCTCCTCCCTGAGGTCGGACTGTTGCACCTGTCAACTCTGGCATTCCCAAGGCATCGCATATCCGGAAGGGAGCAAATACGATCAACTGTTATGGATTGACTTCTCCTGTTGCTTGATTCAAAACCCGTAACTCTTTTAGCATCTCAACATTGGCATGTGAACTCTCGAAAAGAAGAAACAAATTCTCAGGCATCTCCTTGCTTGCTTTTTCATTGACTGATTCTAGTAGCTGGCCCATTGAATAGAATAATAAAGATTAAGCGAAGTGAGCCTCAGTCCTTGCCTGAATACCTAACACAAGTCAAGTTAAGTGGACGTTCCTGGAATTGGCATCTGAATCCGTCTAGCTCGGCACAAATCAAAAACCTGGTGGCTGGTGGTTGGAGGTCGAAAGACTATTCCCATAGCGCGCCGTGGCATTTCCATTCAATAGCCCAGGAAGCCATTCCCATCATCTAAGTCAGAGGTACTCTCATAGGTTGGTTGGGCTAGTTACATACTGCCTTCGATCCCTTGGCCCTCTGTTGGTTCTGCTACCCGGACCCCAGCCGGGGCTTTAATCATTCCCGGTGATTCGGTGCAGACGCTGTACTTAAGGCTAGAGGGTAAATCTGTGGTTACAATATCCTTGAAGTAATCACTCCCTATGCATTCTTCCGCCAGATCATAAGCTTTTCCCAGAATTGTTGGCCCTACCTGACTTTCAACACTTCGAGTTGGTCTGCCATAATATCCAGGAAATGTTGGGAGCTGTGTGATAAATAGAACATTGTTGAATTGGAAATGCTATTAAAGCATCTGCCTCATTCCATTTTGAAAGTGCATTCCTATAACCCCAATAAGAAAAGGGAAATACCACCAGTTCCTGGTTCCTGGGATTCAAAGATCACAAAAGTTCGGGGTATTTTTATCGGCTAAAACAAAACGATATCCAAAAGGGATAACTAAAAAACTTAATAAAACGGATATGACTGCTATAGAGGGTCCAATGCTAAATAGAGGAATCTCTCCTCGGGATGGGAGGATATCCTCTTTCAAAATCAGCTTAGTTCCATCTGCTATAGCTTGAAGCAGTCCTAGGGGGCCGGCATATTCAGGACCAATACGTTGTTGTATCGATGCGGAAATTTCTCTTTCTAACCACACAATTACAAGTACTTCTATTGTGATTCCCAGTAGGAGGGTCAAAATAGGTAGAATCCATATCAGTCCATAGACTTCTTTTAATAATTCCGATTTCGAAAAAGAATTGATAGTTTCTACCTCTATCCTATCTATTATCATTTCAACGATCAACTTCCCCCATAATGATATCTATACTACCTAATATCGTCATGATATCAGCCAATTTCATTTTTTAACTAGCTGAGGAAGAATTTGTAAATTAATAAAACCGGGTGGACGAATTTTCCATCTCCAAGGGAAAAGACTGTCATCTCCTACCAGATAAATTCCTAATTCACCTTTTGTCACTTCCCCTGTATTTGGTAGATCCAGGACATGCCAATTTCTTTCTCATCTTTCGCATCGCCAGACAGCGCATGGTTTTATCAAGATCGTAGTTAATTAAAGAAGAACGGAGATTGAGAAGAAGATAAAATGAACTTAAGTCCTCGTGGAAAACTCAAGAGAGGGACGAGTCGAAATTCGTTCTGGACTTGTGCACGTAAAAAGGCTTCCACGTTTGACCATAGAAGCCCTGGGTAGAGCACAAAAAGAACATAGAAAAAGAATAGGCCTGATTCGTCTGCTCGTGGGATTGCCGATACTGCTACCCGGCTACACTGAAAGAGGGAAGCGAATAGCCTGAAGATTCTTTCCTTTGTTGTCTCACTATCAGAGCTTGCGAGAGAGACCAAAAATACTCTCTTCGGCGACTTAGACTTACTCATTTTGGCGATGTCTGGCACCCGCGCTGGAAGGGTTGAATTGTCTGAATGTTGTTCACTCTGTGAGATAATGGATCTAACGTTAGGGCTTAGTTACTCCATCTCTCTAGCCGGAACTACTTGAACCCGAGTAATTAGCTTCCTTAAGCCATGTCCATTTTTATGGAGCTAAATCGGATGGTAACTAGATTCATTCCGTAGCATGGGATTCTGTAAGAGCATCTCTAAATAATAGCTAGGCATCAGTTTGAGTTCGAGATTGAAAAGTCCTCTCAAGTTGACTATTTTTGGATAAATGGGTCCTATCAAACTGTTGTGACTGGCATCAAAATACGAAAGGCTTGTTAGATTACCAATACTATGTTAGCATTATCAAGACTGCAATCTATCACAATTTTTAGATGCTCTATAATTATAGATACCAAGAAAACATGATTATCTGTAAATTGAGGACTTGGTCCAGAAGTGAGAAAATAGGTGTGAAATTCCAGGCTAGGGTTGGTTAGCAAGGAATTGTTTGGGCTGATTGAGGATATAGAGCAGATGGAGCTACCTTTGCAAGGGCGCAAATTCACTTGGAACAATGCTGTGTCAGCTGCTAAGTTAGACAGATTCCTTTTTTACTACAATAGACTGGGATTAAATGTTGTATACCCATGCTGTGGCGACAGCCCCTTCCTAGATATGGTTCAGACCATGTTCCTTTGTTGCTGGAGTGTGAGACTGAACTGTTCAAAGGGTTTTTCATTCAAGTTTGAAAGATCATGGTTTCAACAAGAAGACTTTATTCAGAGGATGGAGTTTTGGTGGCATGTACAGTTGTTAAAAGGAGAATTGGGGAAGCCTTTTGAGTACATTTACAACAGACGAGAAAGTGTTTTAGGGGTGGAGTGCAAATGTGAATAGAGAGATTAGGAGAACAAAGGAAGAATTGTTGACCAGTCTGGATAAGTTGGAGCTTTAGCAGGAAGAGAGGGAATTGGAGCAAGAGGAGTGGGAGTGCGTTGATTACTGATTTCACTGGGGTTCCCCTACCGTCCAGAGAGAGTTGTCGCCAGGTCCTCGAAAAAAGAATCTGCCATAAAAGAGATGGAGATTGACCAGATTCCACCCTTAAAAAACTATTATTTGTAGGAAAACTCAGGAACATCTATAGAAGCGAACCTTGGCGTGTATGTTTTCTTTGACCTTAGCGGCCTTCTTCATTGGAAAGAACATTTCTCCCTTTTTCCGCTGCGCATTTCTCCACCAGCATACTCCACCTGGATGATATAGATCATACTATTAGGTAGTCTCCGAATCAGTGATCTGTCTTTGATGACATCTATCTGGTACCACGCATGAAGCTTGCTTCGTTCTGGTTTTTTCTGGTGTGTGAAACATTATAGGATGGGGCGAGCCCCAGAAAGAAATCCTGGGCAGTGGTTTACTTGATTTTCTAAGAACTAAGACTGGCGAAGGGAAAGGATGGATTGGAAAAAGAAGTACTCACCAAAAACTAGGATGAACCGACAGCTTCGAAAAAAGAAGAAGAAACAGTCTAGAGTTTTTTTTTTCCTGTTATAACCCACAAAATCACACTGGATGGTATTACTAAGTAGTGAGCACTGACTCAATGTTCAGAATGAAGTTGTCCCCTAATGTTACAAGAGCAAACCATCTCAAAGCTAATTAATTTTCACACTTTGCAGGTGTTTCACTTTTAAGTAGGATTCGCCCAAAGATACAAGACACATCTAACTTCACTTTATAAATTACCGTTCAATAATTACTCATTTGTACAAAAAAAATGCCCACCATTGAGCAAGTAAAATTTGGTTCCAGCCCACTCTGTTCTCTTTTTCTTGTCGTTACGACAAACTTCTTAGTACACCCACTTAGCCTCAACCCTACCACATGTGGAGTTCTTGCAAGCCTTCTTTGTTCCACCAACTTCAGTCTAGAACAGATGAAACATAGGCAATAAAAACTTTTCAGATCTAAATCCAGATATAATTTTGTACAAAACTGCAAATGTAAAGTAATGTGATTTTATGACACTATCAACAAGAAGTTGTGGTTTGGATCAAGAGGCTAATCTTCATAGAAACAATTCAAAGTCGTCATTAATTTAAACCTTCGGCAGAGCCGTTGTAGCTTTCTCAAGATTCAAGTCAGCACCAAAACTAAAGCCTACTACATAGATAACACATTGTAACTAAAAATCATGGTAACAGATTGCACACTGTCCGCAGCAAAAACTTGCATACCTACTAAATCGACCCATTGAAGGAAAACTATTTCATATAAGCTACCTACTTGAGGAGGTTGCAGAGTTCTCTACCAGTATACATAATGTATGATAAGCTATTTCCATATTTAAGGGTAGTATTACCTAATATTGGAGATTGCATTAATGCAAAAAATAAATAAATACAAAGGCCACTTGAATCGATTATTGTTCATAGAACTGCAGTCATAATTCCATGTTATGGACTAATTAAAGATCGAATTGGTGCACATTAAATGCTAAATGTTGCTCTAAATGATTTGAATTTTACTTATTCTTTTTGCCATCTCTTTGGGTCCCAGCTCTCTTTGCATTTTATGTGCACATCCCAAACCTGTTGCCTAATCAATATGCAAAAAGGTTCTTTAAAAATAAGATACTTGAATATTTAGGCAATATGAAATGAAGTTTTATTTTCAGAATAGATAGCAGATGAACCAAGAATTGAAAGTTGTGTCAAAATAATCAACTTTCCCATACAACAACCATTGTGAATTTCATTCAACAAAGCTAAACCAGTACAAGAAAAAAAATTATGTGTGAATCATGGCAAGCAAGTCAGTTGAAAATAAATTAGCAACTGAATTCAATATGGAATTAAAAGCACAGCTATAAAAAAATTGTAAGCACAATGACAAGCTCCAGTAAATTCTTTTCATACCCCTTACATGTCTATACCGCGCATTTTTGTACTTATTATATTTCATTCATATGAAAGTTTTGATTTATTTTCTGCTTTAAGCTTCTATCCACTCGTGAGAATACGATTGGAAGTGTTGGGGAGGTTGTAGCGCAGCCACAACACCTCATCTCTACTGCCTTCCCTATCTTGCACAGTGCTAGATGATAAGTTGATGGGTGACTTTTGTGGTACGTCAATGACAGTCTGAAACTACGTCTACTACAAAATACTTCTGAGACTGGTCTATTGTTAAAAACAATATTTAAAGTGTGACCTAGAACTGAGGAGAGACCAGAGGTGGCAACATTTAACTCTTTGTTTCAAATCATACATCAACAGCAAAATCTGAAGCCAGAAGCGTATCACATATACGGAAGAAATCACAAAATCAGCAAGCGTCATATAAGCCCTATAAAAATCTAAAGTACACTATTATGAACTTGACAGGACAGGACAACCTATTTCATGCTCATTAAAATAAGACTTGCTTAGTCTACATGAGTGTATAACTGAGAAATAATTTTATATTGTTTATTCTGCACCCAAAATTATTGGTTAATCTCATTTCAATGGTAATAGGCACATAAATTTTACAAAGTCATAAAATAGGATACTTTTAAACTGGGAAATAAGTTTGCATTTTCTATGAGCAATTTATATTGTCTGCAGAGATTGAAGTCAATCACCCCCTTTTTACCCAATCCAGCATGTCAACGCAACTCACACACTTAAGTGGACTGTTGATAAATGTTCTAATGAAAGAAATTTTAACAAAAATTTCAATGCAACTCACACAGTTAACTTCAATCATTTTTTGGTTTACCTGTAATGTAGAATAGTATAACAAATTAAGCCCAGGTGTCAACATGCATCAGCGGTTATGAAATATAGCCAAAAGTGATATTATGGGGCTCAGGTCTTTTATTTGTTAAGCTCCAATCTGCTAACATAACTTTCCTTTCTAGTTTCACTCATATTGATGCTAAATCAAAATAAGGAATTAAGATATTATAAGCATATAGAAGAAATATGCTAACATAACTTTCCTTTCTAGTTTCACTCATATTGATGCTAAATCAAATTTACTCTAAGATTTGAGAAATCAATCACCTCACGCGTGTTCTTGCCCTATGTGCATAATTAAGGGTGCTAAAGGTTTGCTCAAGGCAGTCTACAGAAGATGAAACAACAGTAATAATGACCTCCCTAGATCCAGAACGAGAGAGGTTCGCAGAACCAACCAAGTCAATAAGATTTAGCTTCCCACATTTTATCAGCTTTTCTCCTTCAGGGGTTGCCTCTTTTATGTGAATGGTGATTGAGAACAAGGAGTGTGACCCACTGAAACATAAAGGCAGTATTAAGCACTGAGGTTTGGTTCAGCTGTCAATTTCAAAAGAAGAAAGCTTGGGACTTGGATTGCTTGTTCAAAAGAAGAAAGCACATGCCTGCATTTTACAATGGACCCACTAATTCCAATTCTAAAGCTAAAAGAGCAATTATAAGTTTAAATTATCATCTTTGGTATATTTTTTGAATTTCCTCATAGAAATTTAAGCAAAACATGAACTGGGTCTACCTTATAAAGAAACCTCTAGGAAAACACTGCAGAACATGAAATCACACCAAACATGAAGTCACAAAAGAAAAATGTGACAAATTAAAATCAAACATGTTGGAAAGATGAAACCATACCTGAACAATCAGTCACAGAAGGTCGACACAGTGGATTACAACAGATGACATTTCACCCTGATTGATTCCATTACCTACAGAAAATGCATCAAAATGACAATTGGTTAGCTCAAATAGAGATAATATGATACGGGAAGTTAGTACTGCTACTTGTAAAATTAAGGCAACTTAACAAACATTTTTAAACCTATGAAGAAACACATTCACCAAAAGCGGAGTTATTACCTGCTAAATTAACAAAAGCGAATTCCCGAGATGCCACTGAAATTTTAGCTTGTTCCCACTATGCCATGGAAAATGGTTAAGTTCCCTATGTGCCATCAACATAATTTATAATGGCTCCTAGGCCTTTCCAAACCTGCAGCTATATCTATTGATCAGTTAGTATGTTGTAGGTTTCATGTATAAAACTGGGCAGTTAGAATGTACTTTATGATCCCCAAGATAAATAAGCACTATTAGGAATCACCATTGTTATGAGTCAAGTAGTTTGTGATATAGATTATTACATATTATATTCTCATAAAAATTATGGATAATTAAACAATGTAATTGTAATCTCAACTTGCTAAATAACCCAACAGTCTCGTGTGATTCTGATCCTATAAACTTATTAGGGTTGCCAGTTCTGCTTGTTCACGTACCTGATGTCCCAAGAAAGAACCAACAATGCAGGAAACTGCAAGGACATGCGCTATAGTTACAAGGCCATTATGATTTTTGCAGCTATGATTTTGAGTATAGCGTAGGTGTATATTCTAATTAGCAAAACAGTTGTTTCAAACAACTGCATTCAGATAATGAGCTCCATCCCTCTTCTCTCCTTCCTAGAGTTTCAGGAGGATCGACCGATCATGCAATCAGTGAATGAGCTGTTTTTGTGGAGAGCTAACACAGCTTTCAAATAAGGCATGGATAAAGTAATTTACTGAGCCACTCTACCTAGTACTGAATGCATAACTAAAGTAGTTATTACAAATACATATTTGCTTGACCATCCTCTTGGCCAAAACATCGGATGCTTTCTGCTGCCAAAACCTAAGAGCATAAATTTTTATTTATAACAGGCTTGTTCAAGAACCCTTACCTCAGGTCAGTTCTATCTAAGCATATTATCTTTGTTACTACTGACATGTTTTATCTCTTCCCATGTAGGGCTCTCACATTAAATCCTCTGAGTTCAAAATAATAAATTTCAGAAAAATATCACGACCTGCTTTGGCTCATATTTGTGTGAACTCTCTTGAGGCCTACAAAACAATGAATCCAACATTATTAGAGATAATTTTTCTCTTCATTATCACCGCTTTCCACCTCTGCTTCTAAATACTGTTCTACCTCTGCTTCTAAATTCATACCAGATATTATGTCAACACAATATAATATGTCATGGTGCCTGATGCTATCGGCTCTTTTACTTCTATGCTACAAAAAAAAATAGATAATTGATTTACTGCATAGGTCAATCATTCAATCAGAGAACTGGATTATTTCAGTTAACGCTGTCAAACTGATTGGCAATACCAGATAGACAAAAAAAAATGAAATATCCATACATGGTGGAACGAATAAAAAGAACTTGAAGCAACTAAAACTTTAGAACTGTGTACGGTGAGTTAAGAGAAAAATAAAGTCAGGCAATGAGGGAGAAGTATCCTTTTGTGCAAACCATCTTCCTCATTTATTATCTGCATTTTTCTCCAGTTAAACAATGCAATGCAAGTTTGTATATCTGAAAAAGAAATGTAAAGGGGAAGATCACACAAGAGCAGAATGCATAATTGCATACCCTCTAAAGAGCAGGCACGAATTTTCCAACTTCTGCAGGTATACTCTATTTTGTTCATCATTTTAGCACACAAAATAACTTGCAATCTTAGTAAATCAAACTCATATTCCCGAAGAACAAATTATTAAGGTAAACTGAACCCTAGGTGTAAGGTAACCTTGATCTTCATCAAATCCTAATTATGTGACCTCCTGTAGTTCAAACATAAGATCCAAGTAAAAAATAATAATCTATTATCAGTGTTACATTTTTTTGCGATGGTATTATCAGTGTTACTTAGTCAATATACAGTAATACCTGATCATAATCTTCAGAAGAAACAGTTGGAATATTTATTCTGCCCACAGAAGTATTTTTCCTCATATCAAAGAATTCAACTACACCATCCTCGCCCACCAAAAGCAGAAGGCCATGGATCTTTCTGCAAGTACCGAGAAATAATCAAGTCTATTATATCGGGATAATTAAAGTCAGTGATGGAAACAGACAAATAAATAATGACACCCTGTATCAGCTATGGGAGGAAGGATTTGTGCAACCTTGCAGTTCCGAAGAATCTGAAAGAGATGAAAAAATAACATCTATGAATATTGAGTATATTAACAAATCAATATAATCCACAGTATTTTAACAAGCATATAATAACTCACGGAGTCAGTCTATGACAGTCCATGTACATTTTGCAACTTAGTTTCTGCAGGTATTGAATACCAAATGACAAAAAAGTCTATACGGTCTCATTATTTGTTTCTTGTTTGATAAAAAAAACATTTTAAGGATAATGAAATCTTTGAATGATATGAGATTGTTTGAAAGGCTAAATATTTATATCTATTCCATGCTACCCCTATATATTCTTGTGCCAAGAGTGACAATTCCAAAATTTATATCATCGCCCGTAGCAATGTGCGGGTACACTGCTAGATCAATCAAACTTCATCAGTGTTATAGGCTCACCGCATAAATCACTTGAGGTGTAGTCTGAATCTAAAAGTTCATGAGAAGTGTTTGAAATTGTAGTTTTAGCATACCAGAAAATATAGACGTCTTTTGTTAGCCCTTGAGGTCCGGAATGCCATTTCTCCTGTCCTCACCAGGGGACCTTCTCCCTTGTGCTGCAATGGGAACTTGAGGCCTGTCCATTTCTGGAACCCCCCACTGCTTTCTTGAAGGACTCTTTGCAACATCAAGTTGAGTGTCATCGCCTAATCTAGGATCCACGCTGTCCCGCAAAACCAGGAGCCATTCGACCACTGAATATATTGATCCCTGTAACCATCAATTCTATGTGGGTAAACAGAATGAAATAATCAGGAATTTAGGAAATATCATGTCACATCTTAGATTTACAGGTTGATAAAATGGTGAAATTTACTCCTAGCTCTCACAGATAATGAGAAGCAGTCACTAACAAATGTTACCTGCTACAACCAATGTTGTGACATGTGGAGTTACAGTCAATCATTTTTGTTGGCCTGCTTCCTAAAATCAATCGATGAAAAGAAAGGAAATCTCAATCGATGAAAAGAAAGGAAATCTGAAGGATTAAAACTGATATGCTAACCAGCGATTTCGTGTGACAATAGAGCCCTTATCTCATCAAGGTCTTTCACACTGAAACCAGGCAGCCCCATATCAGCAACCACCAAGAGGAATTTCTTCACGTTGCCTGACCTATGATCTGACGATGCATAACCGCCCCATGACCCCTGAACAAAAAAGGCTCACGTTCAAAACCATCAATATTTCCATGATTCAATAAAAAATGAAAAACCTACAATATCCAAGAGCAAATGTCTCACCTCAAGAACACAGTGTGTTCAGGATATGGCATGGTACTGTGCCGTCACTGAGCAGCTCTCGCAGATCTTCATGAGATGAATCCAGCGGCATGCTGAATTTCGGGAGCAAGGCCCTGAGCCATTTGATAACCTCGGCACAAACCTGGCACACGCCAATTGGCTACAGGTATACACCACTGTGTGAAACGATTATGATAAATATGTGAAATGAAATACATATTCAAGTTCAATAGGTTCGCTAAAAAATTTTCCTTATCCTGAATGAAATAATTCGGAGCGCGTTCTGAAAAAAAAACAATTCAAACAAAAATATCAGAGCAAACTAAAGCTTAACAGCATCAGCCTGCAGTCAGAAACATTATTCTTCGTAAAAATCCTATTGCAGTACCAAAAAACAAAATCAAATCGAGATCTAGAAAATGAGTCCGTCAAACTAAAAATTCAAATCCAGAGAACACTAAACGAGAGCTTAAAATCCGCCACAGATTGCCTAGCGCTGACCAATTCTAACCTCCCCGAAATCTCGCGAACACTCACAGTCACACTGCCCCCAAACATCGAGCTCCCACACTCGAACTCAACAATCCAAACGCATCCGGATCAGCCGACTCACCTGCGTGGATCGTCTCCGAGTCACCGTCCACGCTACCCATTCCTCACAGCCTGCAGCAGCGCGCCTAGATCGAGCCGCCGTCGGCGAGATTGGGCAGAATCAAAGGAGACCGGCGGGTGGAGGCGGAGGAGGCAGAGGAGAGAGCGGCAGCTGTGGAGGCGGAGCGGTGGCGAACAGGGAACCCTAGCGAGGTCCCCTCGCGAACGGGTGCAGGCTGGCGGGCCCCACCTATCATCGCCGTTCGATTCTGAGGAGGGCGACGGTTTTGTTTTGCGGGGACGACGGGTTAAGCGAAGGAGGAAGCGGTGACGACGTGGGAGAGCGGTGACGACGTTTACGTAAATATTAGATTGGTATATAGATAACACAAACTGAGAACACAAGAAAACTTGTTATGATGGTTTAAAACCAGATGCAAAGGTACAAAAGGTATAGTCCCTCCATTCTGTTTTTGTTGTCGTTAGGACATGCAAACTAGTGTAATTTTGTACCAACTAGCTAGCCTGTCCTAATGACAACAAAAATAGAATGGAGGGAGTTTAATATTATGCAGGATCTATTGCAGAATGTGCATCTTACATAAGAAGATGATTTGTGGGTCTATGTTTGGGGCTCTTGACAGTTCCCATCTTCAAAAGCATATAAAACCCTAATTGGCACAAAGCAGACCCAGCCCACTTACAATTGGTTATGGCAATCTTCACCTTAGTTGCCGTAAAGTTTTCTTCTGTCTTTGGATCAAGGACAAAATAAATACGAGAGGCCTAGTGAGAAAGAAGAATATGCATTTGGACCCATACATGTGTTAAGTAATTTGGCATTTTCATGATTAAATTACTCCAAAAATTCAGGTTAGTGATGATAACTATGAACATACTGAACCAGAAAGGATTTAGGATAGAGATGTACCCAGGGAGGGACCTGCGCCGAAGGTGCTGGTGGCTCCATTCTCATGAGTCATTTTCGTGAGTATGTTAGATATAGTCAATCTTAGTCGATGCTGGAAGATGTACGCAGTGCAGTCCCTCGATTGGCCTTCAGGAAGTCGGCGCGCCGGAAGTAGTCGAAGTAGGGGATCTATCGATCAGTCGTGATGTCGCTCTCCAAAAACCTGATCGCCCGCAACCCTCGAGCAGGAGTCTCACGCGGGAGAAGGTTCTGGAGGCCTGCTCTCCCAACAATTGTGCTCGCAGACGTGGGGACGAGGATACGTAGCAGCTACTATTGTGAGAAAGAGAGAATATGTGTTGTTTTGTGTGTTTCCATGAACTATGGCTCTCCTTTTATAGGTGCTAGACTAGAAGGAGAGTAACTCCTTTTATACGTGAGAGTAACTCATAGGAGTTACAGCCATTTTTAATGGATAATTTAATTGAGTTAATTAGAATATGAAAGGGGAGAGTTATGTGAGTTTCATTAGTGCACAAATGTTTTATCTTTGTACATGAATGTCTTCACCAACTCAATGCATGCACGCACATGTATTATTCTCCTTTTTATATTCTTTCAATATCTCACATACAATAATTAATGAGGCTTTTGGAATTTTTTATTGTAGTGGGTCACTACCCATAAATTCAACAACATGTGAGCTATCTACGGACTACGGCACAAAGAAGAGTAATCACTACAACTTTTGTTCCTCCACTACTGCATTGGAATAAATTGTTGGGCATGTATTACTATTAATGTTAATAGAAGGAGACAACCTCTACACTCTACAGGCTTTGAAGTCATTATAAAAAACACAATTTTAAGTTCTTTATGGAGATCATTGTTCCCATGGCTTGGAAAATTTGGACAAAACGAAATTATTGGGTATTCAACGATATTGATCTGAATGATCCCACAGTTGAAGACTGCAAGAGTCGATTCATTCAGGAGTTTGGTTTGCTGCTATACATGACCAAAACGATGTACTGCCCAAACATTGAAGAATGGCTAGCCTCAATTTCCTAGTGTTTTTCCTTTTCAATTTAGCATTTGTTTTCGTTACTCCTTGTAACCATAAACCTTGGAAGAATTCACATCTTCACAATCCACAAGTCACAATCACAAATGATACACAAATCAATGAGGGTGTAGGAATAGATTATGAATAGTCAAACCTAAAAATTTATGTGAAAGTAACTAGACAAATTCGTCAAATACCGGAACTTCCGCTAGTAAAAATTCCTTAGTAATGGTAGGTGTCAACATGCACCGCCAGTAAAAATGCCTTATTATTAACGGCAGATATCTATGTCGACAGCCGTTAGTAAGGCATTTGACCGTCGTTATATTTAAAATACCAAAAATATAGTATTATACACATGCCCTGCAATACTAGAAATACACCTCATTATACATATTCACTGCAATACATCACATCATTCAAAAATATTCACATCTATGTATTCATCATCTTTCAAAACATGAGAAATCACAAGTCACATCCGTATATACATCATCTTTACACAAGTCACAAATACAAGAAAAACTACAAGTCTCAAGTATCGAACAACTTTCCTAATCCAGTCGTCATCATCACTCCTAGCATCAATGTTCACATATGGTCATGTCTAACCCCACCACTCATAGAGAGAACGATAATTTTTCATGTTGTCACTGTCTTCATCGAAGAACTTACCACTAGGAGAGATGACCTCTTTGAGCAAGAGCCGACACATCCGAGTCACAGTCATTAACATTCGATTTGTATTCAAATATTGTTGTTCTTGCATGAACCCATTTTTCTTAAACTCTTCAAATATCTGCCTGTCTGTTTTTCACCTTTTTGTGTCATTAAAATTACTTTATTAACATGATTGCAGTTATAATATAATAAAATTAATAGAAATATAATAAACTTAAAAAATGCACCTGTTTGTCACTCTCTTCAACGATGGCGTTCATGAAACTAGAGAAGCTACTCACGTACAAACAAGTGTAGTAGCCACAATGGTCAGTACCTTTTACTTGATTAAGACACAATAAAATAGAGGAAATAAGATATATTTATGCAAATTATAGCAATAGTAGGACAACACATAGAGAAGCGACACGAATATATCTTACCGAGAATTTGTGTCGAAAATACATATTTTTCGGCCATCATGGGTTGTGCAGCCCACCAGCCCCGACGTAGTTCTCGTATGCGCTGATACATCGATAAAAGCATATCATTAGATGAAATTATCATTTCTGAATTATAGTTACGTACTATGATTAACTACTTACCAGTCTATGATGCTCACGATCAGAATAGCCCTTTTTGTCCATGTCGAGGCCGTCGGGCACTAGAAGGTACCCATTTCTCAGCATGAGAACAAAGCAGATCTAGTGATCGCTACAAGAATGATCGTATGAGTTAGTATTGCAACAAACCATTTAGTGGAAGAAAAGATGACGAGACTTGTAGAAACTTACTTGAAGTTATAAGGTGCCAGAATCGAACATATGTCCTGCCACTTGATAAAGCAATTATAGATGTAGGTTGCAACCTCGGTTGTTGCCCCGATGATCTAGCTCGTCAGGTTTGTCCTTATACTTCGGGTCCTTCTCATTTATATTCACGTCTTGATCGCGAATTGATTTATTATGTTCGTGTTAAGGTACCCGACCCACCAATCCAGTCGATTAATTTTCTTTTTCCGAACCGAACTTATCCTAAAAGAAGCATAAGTCAAAAAATGAACAAGATTAATGTTTGAAATACAAGAATATGGACGAGATTGATATTGAAAATACGAAATAGATAAATGGAGCCACTTATAAGCTCCACAGGGATTTGAAGGTCATGTCCATCTTGCCAAGCCGAACATAGTGTGAAGATCATTAAAATACAGTCCAAGCACTAAGTCGGCTTCATCGTTGAACACGTCTTTGGAACTTTACACATGATGATATCGACTCTAAGTTGAGATGCCTGCATGTACCGGTCGTGCAGCTTACACATCGTGGCCGGCAGGTTCGTGTACATGTTCTTTGATACAAGTGTTGGCACTCCCTAGGTGCCCGTTTTATATGTGAATATTACCTAGAAAATAGCTATATATTTGTATATGCATGGTTTTGGAGCATTATTGCAGATATAGGTAAAATTAGCATAAATGAAGGTTATACGGAGGACAAGGGACAGAAGAGGCGCAGAAGGCCCACTGTGTCTGATCGGCGCAGATGTGCACTCGACAGATGCAGAGATGATTTGGCCCATTAAGGGCTATCCGAGGTCCATTCCACTATTATGGAAGGTTACTTTCACAAGATACTTGAAGATATTTATCTGGAAGAGATTTAGGAAACTTCAAGATCCGGACGTGCAATGCAAGACATTATCTCGAAGCTCATGATGTAAAAGGCCCACATGGAGAGGAGATTGATAGAAGAGATGAGAACCAACTTGGAGAGGAGATTGATGAAGACACGAGGGCTCGTGTCGATTGGCGCGTTCGTGCACCGATCGACGCAATATGGAAATTTTTTTGTCTCTCGGCTACTTAACATACCTAGCCTCTATATGTACTTGAAAACCCTAGAACGACGGGAGGCAACAGATAGGGACACTAGATTCATGAGTTAGAGCCACTAGGGCTTTGTCCTGTTAGAATAGATCTGTAGTTGAGTTGCAAGAACCATTAGTGATTAGAGTTGATCCATCAAGGTAGGCCTTCTAGATGGTGATGTATCTTCACTATGTATCTCATGGATGATTACATGTTGATGATGATTTTAGTGATTTGTTGATCTTGATTGTATAATCATGCATATGCTTGTTTCAATTGCTTAGTTCTAAGCTAAGTATTCAGATTCTATCTTAATCGTGGTGATTAGGGAAGTACTCAGATCTTATATTGATTATGGTTGCTTGATGATGCTATTGATGTGTTTAGTAGTGACGAGTGCTAAGCTTGCGGCACATCCGTAGATAGTTAATTAGAATAAGACGCCTAGACCGACTAGGGGTTTGTCACCGGCAATTATAAGTTGGAGGCTACTCTCGAAAGCTAGGATGTTCTTATTCATCCAAGATTTGCAATTGATCTATGTAATTTATCCATTATGATACTATCTAATTAGACTTCCTGGTTACGATCTCAACTAGTAGATATCAGGTTACTCACGTAAGCTTATTTAGTTAATCAAGTCTCTTAAATTGTTAGTTTGTAGATTCCTAGATCGCGCCGATCGACACATTGCTTACGCCGATCGGCGCAGTAGTGACTTCAGTGCCGATCGGCACGTCACTTTATCGATCCGCGCAACAGCCACCAACACTCTCTCAACCCCAACAGCCAACAGTAGTTCAATTGGATCCTTTTACGGTTAACAATACTTCAATTCCCATTGGTCTATGTGGATTCAATTAAACCTTGGAATACTCTAAGAGAAAAAGTGCTACAATTGTACACTCGTCCTGTTGTGGTATATAAATAGGTGCGTAGTTAAGACCAACAACAAGGGGCCTGCCAAATATGAATGTACGGTAATCTGGGTCATTGTTGTCCTTAAATTGGTCACCATTGTACGATATTAATTGTGTCGAGTCTTAAACTCGGCACTAGTACTACCCGGTCCCTCACGAGCGTGAAATTCGATGGTGCAACACACAGAACACACAGGAACACGCGATTTTAGACAGGTTCAGTGCCCCTCGAATCGAGAGTAATACCCTACGTCCCGTATGTTATGTATTGCCTTTAGCGATTTGCTAATTGCAAGATGTCGAGAGAGTTTTTCGGGGGTCCTTGCTCCACCTTATATGTGCGGGGAGCTAGGGTTACAAGCGAGTGTCCTAATCGATTACATGAATTACATACATGGAACTCTATCTCTACTTTCTTTATTGATTCAGAGTCCTAATCAGACTACAAATTGTTCAATATCTTGCTCCTCAAGTTATCGTATACCGGTCTTAGTATCCGCCTTGTTTCCATACCGGTATACTGATAATGTTCCGTTATCCCGCATCGGTCGAGGACCGATCTGTCGCCTATCGCCATCGTCTTTATCTTCCTTAATTTGTCACCATGTCTCTGCGTATCCATTCCTTCATCATTTGTATACCCATAAGGCAAGTATACGACAGCAGCCCCCGAGTAATTTTTTATTTAACCTTGAATAAGACTAACCAGCTCTTCCGCCCGTTAGTCTTTATTTAAGGTAAAATTAAAAAGAACTCCAATCTGTTGCTAAACTCGTTTCTTTTTTCTTCACAGGTGCTTTTCAAGAAGCCCAAAAAATTATTATTTTTTCACCTTTCATATCACCTAATTAGGTAATCGTAGCTTATTCTTCTCACGGTGCGCCGATTAGGCGCACCCAATTGGGTATAGCCCCGACTCTTGGATCATTTGAACTCTTTTCAAATAATGCAAGAGTCCACTAGTTGGTTCTTCATTATTTTCTTTAATATGTAATTTCTTCGGACCGCTCCTTTCAATTTCCATCTTTTCCTTTTCCATGATCTTCGCATACCATTCTTGAATACGGTGCACCGGTCAGGTGCACCTAATTAGGTATAGCCCCCGACTCTTGGATCATTTGGGAATCACAAATAATACAAGAGTCTTTATTTAGAGACTAGGCTGTATTATTTCCCATTGAATCACATTCCTCTCAGCAATTTTTGCCAAGAACATATTTTCCAGACCGGTCATAATTTCTTATCTTCTCGTATATTCTCACCAATTTCACATAGCAGATCGCTCGAATCAGCCTGGACTCATAATCCTCTTAGTGAAATTTCACTAAGAACCAAAATTCTGGTTGATCGGACCAGTTTATTCCTTATATTCTCACAGACGACTCGAGTCTCCAAAGCCTATAATCAGCCGGATGATTAACACCCATAGCCTAAGGCATCCTTTATCACCGAGTGATGTAAAATCTAACTCTCTCATACTGCTGATTTATAAAATTCAGCATGACTTTAACTTTCATCTGAAGATTTTCATATTTCAGACCGCCTTTTACTTTCATAAAAGCACGACGGCTTACTCTTATGACCGCATATAACAGATCATTAACTTCCTTATGGCCGTTAGGTCATAATTGCACGATTACGACAATCCCTCGGGCCTCTTAAAAAGGCCCAATATCTTTTCAGCCCCGGGCCCATCACGAGTGTCTATAAAAGAAAACGAAAGGTCGACCTAGGTCAACCCTGCTCCCAAAGTTCATACGCGCCCGCCATTTGCTTTCGTTCCGTTGCGCTTTCCTTTCTCATTAACTAATTCCAAGCTTTCCTTTTCCATCTCTCAGGATGGGCAAGAAGAAATCCGCCGCCGTCCCCTCATCTTCTTCCTCTCGTTCCTCGCGTTCGGCTTCCGTTTGGGGTCCAAGACCTTGGTCCCAGCAAGGTCGCAGAATCCTCCTCGAACGAAGCAGTTAAAGATGGGTATCTTCCTCCTCAACCCATCTTAAACCGGAGTGTCCCTTCCCCGACCAAATTCCCCGGGGTATAGATGAATCTCAGCAACTAGTCTTCAAAGCCTTTTTCCTTCGCGGCCTCGATCTCCCATGCTTGTTCTTTCTTTAGAGGACTTCTTTTCTTCTATGGATGGGAGTTAGTGAACCTTAACCCTAACTCCATCCTTCGGATCGCCTTTTTTATTCATTTATGCGAAGCTTTTCTTGGAGTTCTCTCCCACTTCAAGCTGTTACAATATCTGTTCCAAATTCGCCCGCTTCCACCGTCGGACCGCCGAGCTGCAGTTGGCGGTGTGGGAATCCGAGTCGTTGGAGCGCGGATGAATATTTCTCTTTATCCTTGAACAATAGCATAGCTCACTTGAAAAAAGGCTGGTTCTTCCGTGACAATCTTCAGCCATCTCTCCCCGCCTTCAATGCGAAGGTAGCCAAGAATTTCCCCACCGCTGAAACCAGGAAAAAACTCAAAGAGGACGATGAAGTTCTTGCACTCCTCGCCTGCATCGGATACTTGAAGAATGTCAAAGGCGTAACCGCCGAGACAATTCTCCGGAGCTTCATTGTGCGGGGCGTTCAACCACTCAAGAAGCAAGAACACCCTGCCTGGCTTTTCAATGAAGACACCGCTATGCCCTTGGATGGAACTTTCCTCTCGCAGCCAAATCCAGCCTGTCCGGATGTACAAGAGTGGGATTGGCTTTCAGCTCATGCAATCCTCGTGATGCCGTAAGTACCTCTTCCTATTTTTTCAAATCTTTATCGCTTATTGCCATCATTTACTTATAAAGACTCAATCTCTATAATTGCAGAAAATGGACAATTACGAAGTCATCCTCCTCTTCCTCCTAATGACACTTGGGGAGAAGACTACGCCAACAATGCTGCTCCACTAGCCATTCAAGCCGGTCCGAATCAAAGATCCTCGGACCGGTCTTTCCCTTTACCTCCAAGCTTAGCCCCAAAAATCACAAAATCTGGGACCGTGGTTCAAGCTCCTAGTACAAGAAAACGTACTACATTCTTGACCATCGGCAGACCCGCTACTCCTCCTCGCTGCTCCCGGCAATACCCGCTCGGAGGCACAAAGACTTGAAGACCGTCGGCGAGAAGAAGATGCCGTCGAAAGGGATCGCCAAGCAGCCCCGGCCATCCTCGAAGCTTCATTGGGGAAAACTCAAGGCGCTTCCGTCTCGGTTGATCCTTTGTCGAAGGTCCCCAAACGGTCCCGGTATGGTCACCGGACCGGTCCTATTGATGCTCGGGGATTCAGCTCCAACTCCGCAAGTCAACCCGAGCGGAGAAAAGAGCTGCAGATAGCGAGTGGTGGGGTTACCCAAGGCCCACCCAAGAAGGTCAAATCCTCCACCGGCTTCAAGAAGGCTTCCACGTAAGTCTAATTCTTCTTGAGTTATTTCACTCGTCGAAGCTCAAAAAAACGGCCAAAGTTCCTTATCTTAATCTTATTAAATGCGCTTTCTCCTTGCAGGGTCCCTCCTAATTTCCAAGCTAGCATAGCTAGCTTTCTAAGAAATAAAGCTTCCTCAAAAGCTCCTCCCGGCGACATTCCCACTTCCTCCCCGACGTGCCACGGATCGGTTCCACTCCCGGCGCCTCCACTATCGCTCCCGCCACTTCAAGCATAGAAGCTCAAAGTGCGGCTCCCACAAAGGAACTCCCCGCCGCCTCAAACCTAGACGCTGAAAAGCAAGCTTCCTACGTCGGAAGCTCCTCTTCCGGCAACCCTCCTCCCCAGTGCTACCTTATTTCAAATCCATCCGGAGCTCTCATTGGGACCGGTCCGGATGGAAGAAATTCCTCGCCGGGCCAGGACTACTCGCAAATCTCTGGAGGACCCAAACTGGCCAAGATGGTAGTCGGAGAGGTAGATGTGGATAGCTCCAGTGGAGCTAGAACCTTCATCGCAATAGCTCAATGGGACGCCCTCCAAGAAGAAGAGGCCCTAAAGAGTTTCTCGGAATCTGGCCCGGTATATCCCTATCTTTTAACAATTCCTCCAAGCAATTTTCTTTTGATTATCAGATTTCTCACTCTCTTTTTTCCTTTTAGGTTCTTCCGAAAAGCTCCGAGGCCAAGACTGCTATTATCACCCGCTTGCAGGAAGAGCTCTATACCAATCAAGAACGATTGGGCGAACTGGAAACTCGGACCGCCAGTCCGAAGGCTAAGGAGGACGATCTTCGAAGAGAGAGGCCATCTTGCGGAACACCCATCGAATGATGGAGGAGCGCCGGCAAGAAATCATAAGGCTTCGTCAAGTTAATCAAAGTAATATTCCCAATTTTTCTCTTCATATTTCATATATATTTGTTTTTAACCGGCTCCCTTCCCGACCAATCTTACTTTCGATTTCAGCACTTGAGAACCTTGTCACCGCTCACAAAAAGGCTGAAGAAATTCTTGCTGAAAAAACGGCGGCTCAAGAACAAGCACTCGAAAGAAGGTTCTCGCGTCGAAGAACAACAAGCAGCCCGGATTGGAGAACTCGAAGGTGAACTCACCGCTAAAGATAGCATTTTGGCTCAAACCCTTCGCTCCAACAAGATCCTAGAGATCGAGAATGCCAGCTTGAAGGCTGAACTTGCTGAAGCCTTAGAAGCAGCGAAATCAGCTCAAACGGATAAAGAAATAGCCCCGAAGATCGCACAAGAATCCGCCCAACTTGCTCTCCGGGCAAAAGATCGCGAGATTCAACACTTGTAGAAAATCGAAGCCAAGCCGAGAGCATCAAACACTCAAATCAAGGGCAGGTTCGGAGCCGCCGAGATCCGGCATAGGCGTAAGTACCAGTCTTTCTTGTTCATCCTTACGCCATCTTTTAAAAATACCGGTCTTTTCTTTTGAATATTGTCTTGTTTTTTCAGAACTTACTGCAGGTACCATTCATACCCTGGAATATCTTAATGGCGGTCGACTATTGATCCCAATGAAATGGACCTTGAGTCCGCCATCCGGGCAGTCCCGAGAAGGATCAAAGAGCATTCAAGGTTGGTCGCTGCTTCAGGAGGGGGACACATCGCCGCCATCATCCAATCTTGGACTCCGGTCGAAGATTGTGATTTCAATTTCATCCGGAATGGTGCCCATCCCGACACCACCGAAGACCGGTTCAATGAGCTGAGGAATTCGCTCATTGGTACTATTTCCGAGTTGGTGGAAGATGTTCCAGTTGATCCGTCGGGCATCCCTCTAAACGTAGCACCAGCAGCTTTCGCCCTAGATCAAGATGCTCGGGATGCTGCAACCGCCGCCGTACGGACGATAGAAAATGCCTTCGAAGATCTTGACAGAGATTTAATTGTAACTTCTTCCGATTTTGAAGAAACACTAGATGATAGGCTCGAAGGAAATCCCAAGACTGGTGACACCGGAACTTCAAGCGGTCCTGCTTAGAAATCTTTGTAACAGGGCCATTTTGTAATCGAACATCTTGACCACTACATTGTTTGCTTTTAAATACCAGTCACTTTTCTTTTTATATGAATACTGATTTCACCATCATACTTACTAACTTATTTACATAAGATATGATGGTTATTTCAACTTGATAATTATGATCCAATTCTGGCTCTTAATCAGCACAGATCACAATTTATAATTATAGCTTACTTTAACAAGATCATGTAATCATAAGCAAAAAGCTAGTTTGCAGGATTTCAAGATTTCACAGATCGTCCTTAACACGACAATCTATCAATCAATATATCATAGACTGCTCTATAGCAGAATAACAAATTATCACAGATCGCTCTTAACTTAGCGGAATAACAAATTATCACAGATCGCTCTTAACTTAGCAGAATAACAAATTATCACAGATCGCTCTTAACTTAGCAGAATAACAAATTATCACAGATCGCTCTTAACTTAGCGAGAATAGCAAATTATCACAGATCGCTCTTATCTTAACAGCCCCTGGCTCAATAATTTAATTCAAAATTAAAGTATGGAGACATAAAAAACAAACATCATCAGTAGATAAAATTACTTTATTATAATATGAAAAAGTATTACAACAAAATACTCTTTAAATATAAAAACGACGAAGCTGATCAATGTTCCAGGAATTTGGAATCTCTTCTTCCTCCAAGGTCATAAGCCTATAAGCCCCTGGTCCGGAGACCAATTTAATCAAAAAGGTCCTTCCCGGACCGATGACAACTTATGCCTGTTCTTGTTAGACTGAATCTTTCGAAGAACTAAGTCTCCTACTTGGAACTCCCGAGTGCGAACGTTACGGTCATGATAACGACGTAATCCCCGATGATACTTAGCAGCTTGAATCAAAGCTTGATCCCTTAATTCTTCCGTAGCGACCAATTCAACCTTACGTTGATCATCATACGTTTCTTCATCATAATATCGTACTCGAGCTGACACCATATTCACTTCCGTAGGTAGCATGGCTTCGGATCCATACACCAAAGAAAATGGAGATTGTCCTGTAGCTCTACTAACATTAGTGCACAGCCCCCAAAGAACCCAGGGCAACTCCTTAACCCATTTTCCTGCATAAGGCTTCAACCGGTCAAAAATCCTTGGTTTAAGACCTGTCAAAATCATTCCATTAGCTCGCTCCACTTGTCCATTGCTTTGCGGATGTGCCACCGACGCATACCGCACCTTGATCCCTAAACTCTCAAGCATAGTCTTTGAATAGTTGCGAAGTGAATTGAGGCCTATTATCAGTAATAATACTATATGGAACCCCAAAGCGCACGAAGATACTCGCAAAAACTTGATTGCACGAGCAGTAGTTGTACTAGTAATCGCCTCAGCCTCAATCCACTTGGAAAATTTGTCAACGGCCACAAAAATATGCGTAAATCCTCCCGGCGCCCTTTTAAAAGGTCCAACTATATCGAGCCCCCGGGTAGAGAAATGCCAAGTCATTGGAATTAATTGCAACTCCTGAGCCGGAGTATGAGGTCTGTCTTGCAAAAAACTGGCATCCTTGACAATTCTTAACCACTCTATGTGCATCATCCGTCGCCGTAGGCCAATAAAACCCTTGTCTGAATATCTTCCCAACCAATGTCTTCGAAGAAGCATGATTTCCACAAATTCCCTTGTGTACATCTTCAAGCAATTGAATGCCATCGAAACCGATACGCATTTCATCAAGATATTAACCCCACGCTTATATAATTCTCCTTCGAGAATTAAATAACTCATGGGTCCGAACTTCCAATCTTTGCTTTTCCACCTTGTCTTCCGGGGTTTTGCCAGATTGTAAATAGTCAAGATACGGGGTACGCCAATCAGAATCAATAATCATAACATCCAATGGCTGAATGTCGTCGGTATCGATCCCGCTCACCGCCTTATCTCGGTAAGACCGCTTCTTCGACCGGTCTTTCAAGACCGCCTCCTTCACCCGATTCTCCAGAGCTGGTTCTTCCGCAATCTCCGAAATAGTGACCTTGCGCTCCATCTTGATGGATGGTTTATCTGGTACTTGAAGAAAGACACCAGGCGGAACCGCCTATCGTGATGATCCCAATCTAGCTAACTCATCCGCAGCAGAATTATTTCCGCGCAGATATGAGAAAACCGCAAACCATCAAACTTTTCTTCAAGTTTCCGAACCTCCTGTCGGTAAGCAATCATATGATCATCATGAGCATCCCACGCTTTGTTGACTTGACTTATCACCAACATCGAATCACCGTAAATGTCCAATCGTCCGACTCCCAGCGAAATTGCCACTCTAAGCCCATGAAGCAAGGCTTCATATTCCCTCGAATTGTTGGAAGATCGGAAGTGCATTTGTAACACATATCTTAATGGTTCATTTTGTGGGGTGAGAAGCACAACCCCAGCCCCCGCGCCTAAAAGCTGCAGGGACCCATCAAAGAACATCTCCCAAGTACTCAGCCGCTTGAATCTCCCGCGGCACTTGTGTCTCCAACCACTCTGTTATGAAATCAGCTAATGCTTGTCCCTTGATAGCTGTTCGTGAAGAAAACGTAATTTCATATTGACCAAGTTCTATGGCCCACTTTGCAACTTGGCCAATCGCTTCTCGATTTCGGACAATATCTCCAATGGCAAACCCAGTCTTAACCTCGATGGGATGCGCTTGGAAATAATGCTTCAATTTTCGAGAAGTTATCACTACAACATATATTAACTTCATGAATCGGAGATATCGTATCTTTGACTCGGTAAGAACTTCACTTACAAAATATACCGGGTGTTGCACCAGTTGTAAATGTCCTTCTTCCTTCCGATCAACCGCCGAACCGTGCTCACCACATGGGTTGTTGCGGAGATATATAACTGGATGGTTTCGTCCGGCTTCGGAGGCACCAACACCGGAGGATTGCTAAGGTATTCCTTGAGTTGATCGAGTGCCTCTTGCGCTTCATTAGTCCACTCAAACTTATCTTGCTTCTTAAGCAACTTGAAGAACGGAAGTCCACGAACTCCCAACCTCGAAATGAATCTACTAAGAGCCGCCATGCTTCCCGTCGCCTTCCGAACATCCTTTAAGCAATTCGGAGGTTTCATGTCAATTATCGTCCGTATTTTTTCTGGGTTGGCCTCAATGCCTCTCCATGATACCAAATAATCCAAGTAATTTCCCGTAACGAACTCCAAATACACACTTTCCCGGGTTTAACTTCATGAAAAAGTTCCACAGATTATCGAAGGTCTCTCGCCAGGTCGGAGAGGAGATCTTCAGTTTTCCGAGACTTGACCACTATATCTTCAACATAAGCTTCTGCGTTCCTCCCCAATTGCGAATCCAAACAACGTTGTATGCCGCGCCGATACGTAGCTCCAGCATTTTTCAATCCAAATGGCATAGTCGTGTAGCAGTATGCTCCGAAGGGGGTGATAAACGCGGTCTTTATCCGATCCTCAACCCTTAGCGATATTTGATGATATCCTGAATAAGCATCAAGGAAACCGAGACGCTCGCAGCCGGCGGTCGAATCAACAACTTGATCGATTCGAGGCAGCGCGAAAGGGTCTTTGGGGCAAGCTTTGTTGAGATCAGTATAATCGACACACATTCTTAATTCTTTAGTATTCTTTTTAGGTACAAGAACCAGATTGGCAAGCCAATCTAGATGATACACCTCCCTAATAAACTTAGCTGCTAATAATCTAGTTATTTCCTTCTTAATAGCTTCCTTGCGGTCTTGAGCAAATCTGCGAAGCTTCTGTTTAACCGGCTTCGCATCGGGACGCACCAACGGTGCGTGCTCAATCTTCTCCCTAGGGACACCCGACATGTCGGAAGGCTGCCATGCAAAGATATCCCTATTTTCCTGGAGGAAAAGAATGAGCGCGCTTTCCTATTTATCCCCCAAGTTAGCCCCTATATGGGTGACCTTGGAGGGGTCCGACTTATCAAGCTGGACAGTCCTGGAAACCACCGCATCAGCCTTCAATTTCTCCTTTGCAACCTTCTTGACTGGGACTTCATCCTCCAGCCTTGCCCGAACTTCTAGAGCTTCTGCCGCTTCTCCGATTTCTCGACGTTCATCCTCCGAATTGGTCCGAGAGGCCAATTCGGTGCTATGTACCTCACATGCATAAGCTGTCTTGATGTCACCTCGAAACGACAAAACTCCGTTTGGTCCTGGCATCTTCAAGCATCGGATATTGATAATTCGGGATGGCCATAAACTTTGCCAAAGTTGGCCTTCCAAGTATCGCATGATAAGCTGAATCAATATCAGCTACCTGGAAGATAATGTTCTCCCTCCCGTAGTTCTCCTTTGTCCCGAAGATCACCGGCAGGGAAATCTGCCCCAAAGGATAGCTGTTCCGTCCAGGTATTATACCATGAAACGGTGAAATGCTGCGCTCCGGATCAGCTACAGAAAGGCCAAGCTCGGGCAGAGTTTTGGCGAACAAAATATCCAGGCAACTTCCGCCATCAATGAAAGTCCTCTTCATCCGCACCTTGTGAACAATGGGGGCCAAGATGAGCGGATATCTACCAGCTTTTGGTAATGCCTCGGGATGATCAGCTCTGCTGAAGGTAATGGGTATTTCGACCATCGCAGGTACTCGGTGTAGCAGGGGCAACAACATTGACCTCTCGGAATGCCAACTTTTGCTTTCTCTTTGATTCGTAAGCATCCGGGCCTCCAAAGATCATGTTCACCTCTCGCGCTGGTTCTTGAAAGCCTTCATCATCCCCATTGTCATCATGTTCTCTCGTCTTTGCCCTTGTCATCCTTCCGATTTCGATAAGCGGATCGAGGTGCGACCTTTAGGCGAATTGAGCGAACGGCCTTAACAGGAAGCACTCTTTAGCTTTATGATTCCAATTATGAATCATGCAAGGGCCTTCTAGAAGTGTTTCAAACGACAAACGTTCTCTCGGACCTCTCTTGGGAGGTGGCGGCCGGTCTCCTCCATGAGACCGGTCGATAGCTGCAACAAGGTGATCAGCCTTGCGCTTGTTGTTGTTCTTGGATCCAGACTGGTTGCCTTGATCATGCTTCGGCTCCTTCCCTTTGTTCCCGCACAAATTGACCACGTTTGATTCACCAGCAGCATAGTCATCTGCTATCTTGAAGCACTCTGTCGCCGTCATGGTAAGGTTCCGATTCCGCCTTCCAATCTTGTGAACCAAAGCTTCACTTCGGACGCCAGCTTGAAACGCAGCAATTACTTGCTGGTCGGGAACATTGGGGATTAAGGCCTTCTTATTGCAGAAACGCCTAATGAAGTCGGTGAGGGTTTCGTCGGGTTTCTGCTCAGCTGTTGAGGTCGAAGTAATTCCCTGGCTTCTCACAAGTCGCTTGGAAGTTCTCTACGAACTTTTTGGTGAGATCGCCCCAAGAAGAAATAGATTTCTCGGGTAAGGATTGCAACCATAAGCATCCAGCCTGCTCCATGCACATGGGGAGGTAGTTAGCTAGCACAAATGTATCCCCTCCTGCTGACCGGATAGCGGTGGTGTATATGCGCAGCCATTCGGCAGGAGGTGCTTTACCATCATACTTATCAATGGCCCCGGGCTTAAATCCCCTGGGGTATTTGCAAATGCGTAAATCCCTCGTAAAAGCAGGAATCACGGAGTATTCACTACAAGAAAAATGGCCTCTAGGCACGTTTATATTGCTACGTTTTTGTAAGCGTGCCTACATAAGTAGCTAGACACATTTTTTGACACGATTTTGAGAATGTGTCAACATGACATGCTCTTAGAGACGCTTTAACGTAAATAAAATGATAAACACGGTTTTTTCACATGCTTTGTAAAACATCGCAAAGTGTTACGATTTTAGACACGCTTTGAACCATCGATATCCAACGTAAAGACGTTTGTTGACATGTTTTAGAGGGAATCTCAAAATGATATGGGATTGAGAGATGCTTTAATCGTATCCCATGACATCGGACACGTTTGCTAACACGTTATTGAAATCGTATAAAAAGTGAGATGATATTAGACACGTTTTTATCGTATATATCCTCGTTTAGAGACATTTTTGACATGCTATTGAAAATCCTAGAGACGTTAATGCACTAAGAGAACATGCATATAAAACAATATATGGTCAAAGAATGTCAACTTTGTTTCCTAGGTGAGTTGGTTAGATGAGCTTGTAGAAAATGACGAAGTCGCAGGTTCAATTCCTACTAATTGCATGAATAAGTCAATCGTTTAGAACAAGTTTTACAAGAATATTTTTTGATGCATTGTATACAACGTGTCTATATTGATAGAAACACAGTCTAAACGTATCAATAAAATTGTGTCTAAGATTATTAACATGTCACAAAACGTGTCTACTATAATACATACAACGCATTCGTGAAAACGTATCTATAAACATATATATGCTTTATAGCATCTCTATTAAACGTCTTATACTTCAATAGACATGTTTTCAAAAATCATATTTACCAAGCTTTGACACGGCACGTTCGGAGACGCCTCGGACATGATTTATGAAGACGTCTCTATTTTTTGATTGAGACAAAATAAACATATCTAGACCTTAAATAAAACGTGTCTACAGGGGGTGTTTTCTAGTAGTGATTCATCGTCCTCCGGACCGGCGAAGGGGAACGTCTACGAGGGTAATGCCGGTAGTTGCGATCCTCGTCATCATCGAAATAGTCGTAATAGCGGTCATCTTGATACCTATCTCCTGAACCGCCCCGACCATCATTATTCACCGGTTTCGCGTTCCGTGAGGGAGGCGGAGGCGGAGGCGGAGGCACCGCTTGACGATCGTTGTTTGCTGGTTCCTGAAAGTGCATCTAGACCCCCAATTATGGTTTTGAGTGATTGACGTCAATACAATTAAAAAGGACTAATTTTTTAAATGAGCTTGTGCGCAGTGCTTATACAAAATACAATTGAGAGCAAAGAAACACAAAAAGGAAGTGGCCATATTTGCTCATACGTGCGAGATTTGAAAAATGGACAACTTATGCTCAAGATCAAGTTATGAAGCCTTTTATTCATGTCTTGAGTATAACCGTACTATCAAGAGGGACATACAAGTGTGAGGTGTGAGAAATGAAAGTGCTCAAAAACTCCTTCCAAACTCAAAATAACACATGGAGTCGGACATATCCGACTCACTCGGATTTTGGACTCGGACTCCGGAGAGCTAGCCAAAGAAAATACACATAGACTCGGACTTATCCGACTCCGTCGGACCGAGAGTCGGACTCCGTAACCGTGTCACTCGTTTAAAACCCTAGGAGTCGGATAGTCCGACTCGGTCGGACAATATCCGACTCCCCAATGTACTCGGACATATCCGAGTTATGTCGGATTTATGACTCGGACTCCGGAGCCAAAACACCTTTTTCGAAACCCTAGGAGTCGGACTCGTCCGACTCACTCGGACTTTGTCCGAGTCGGATCTAGCCCAACGGCTCTTTTGAGTGCCCCGGCTATAAAAGAGGACCTCGTCCACTTTTGGCCGGTTGGCACTTTCCCAACTCTCAAAAATACTCCCAAACTCACTCAAGCACTTCTCTTCTTCAAGTTTGATTCCCCACTCCAATCCTTGGTGGATTTGTGAGGAGATTGAGGAGAAATTCGTTGAGCTTCATCATCATCTCAAGAGCACTTGATTCTTTCTCATCGCCGGTACTTGTTGTGTTTGTTACTCTTGGGGATTCATCCCCTAGATGGTTAGGCGTTACCCAGCGAGCTCCCAAGCTTGTGGTTGAGACTCGGGTCATTTGTATTGCCCCTCCCTTCGTGGAGCTTTGATTTAGTGAATTTTAAGCCGGCCTTTGTGGCATCTTGACGAGGTTTAGGGTTGAGAGCAACCCGGTTCTTGGTGGACTCCTCAACGGAGACGTAGGCTTCTTGGTGGAGCTGAACTTCGATGAAAAATCGTGTGTCTCTTTGTCTTCCCTCTTATTTCTCGCAAATTGGTGTGCTATAGCTCTAGAGTGTTCTTGCTTAAATTCCTAGATTTACTTGCATAGGTGGCTTGCTTGCTTGTCTACTTGTTGCTCTAGCTTTCCTGTGTTACTCGTTGCTTGCTTGTTGTTTAATTTCCGCGGATTTGTCCATGTTGGTCTGTCGATCCCCTTTCCGCCCGAGGGAGTCGGATTTGTCCTACTCTAGTCGAATATTTGCCCATAGTCGGACATATCCCACTATAGTCGGACATTGAGTCGGACAAATCTTTCCTGCGTATTTAACTTGTTAAATTAAGTGTTTTTCAGGATTATCGCCTATTCACCCCCCTCTAGGCGACTTTCAATTGGTATCGGAGCAGGTATCTTCGTTGAAGCCTCACCGCTTGAAGATCAAAAATGGCAAATGAAAATGAGGCAACGGGTAGTGGTGAAGCACCACCAAAGGTAGCCGGTGAAAGAGGTCATGAGACCCCACCTGGTGATGCCGGAGATGGAAATGGAAAAGGGATTGCCCAGGGTGGAGATGTACTTGGTGCTTTGCCGATAAGTTACAACAAAACGCCATACACCTATGGTGATGGAAGAGATGAACACATTGGACCCGGCTCCGGAAGACTACCGTATTTTGATGGTCAATACTTCGATCATTGGAAAACAAAGATGTTGCTACACTTGGACTCCATGCATCAAAATGTGAGAAATGTGACTCAACATGGATTCTTGTGGGAATGTAGAAGCAAGCCAACCGTACAAGACTTGTTCAATGTAAGATGCAATGTAGCAGCGGCTAGTGCTCTTGTATCCGCACTTAGCCCCGTCGAGTATGAGAAGATAACCGGATTGGAGGATGCCCATCAAATTTGGTTGAAACTTGAATTGGTTCATGAGGTTATTGATAGTGTAAAGGAATCTAAGCTAGAAGGGCTTAGAGAAGAGTTTAACTACTTTGTCATGAGGTCGGATGAAGGGCCAAGGGAAGCTCATGATAGGATGATGAGGATAGTGAACATGAGAAGAGCACTTGGAGAGAAGGTGTTGGACTTGGATGTGAATAGAAGGTTGCTACAAGCCTTGCAAGCATGGGATGCCAACATAGTGTCAAACATAAGGGACAAAGATGGCTTTAGATACTTCACCACCGATGAAGTGATTGGAAAGGTGCTTTCTCAAAAACAGCAAATTGACCAAGGGAATAGAATCAATGCTTTGCTTAGGGACAAAGAAAAGGCTAGTGGGAGCAAGAATGATTTGGCTCTCAACGCCGAACAAGAAAAGAAAAAGAAAGTGGTTGAGGAGAGTGATGATGATAGTGATGATGAGATGGCTCTCTTCGCGAAAAGATTCAACAAGCTCATGTCAAAAAGAAGCTTCAAGAAGAACGATCAAGACAAGAGCAAATCAAGAAAAGCCAAAAACAAGTGCTACATTTGTGGAGACAAAGGTCATTTCATGGCGGAGTGTCCGGAAAACTACAAGAACAAGCAAAACAAGAAGGGTGACAAGAAGTACAAGAAGCATAGAAAGTACCGACAGGGTGAAGCACACATTGGACAAGAATGGAACTCCGATGGATCATCTTCCTCCTCCGAGTCGGAATCCGATGAAGAAAAGGGAGGCATTGCATCGCTTGCTATCGGGTTAACACCGACTAACTCCTCCTTGTTTGGAAGCTTGACCGATGATGAAGACGACACCGAGCACAAATGCATGATGGCTAAGGGCTCCAAGGTAAATGCCAATGGAAGTTCTCAAATTCCTAACATGTTTGACTTGTTAGACATTATTGAACAGAAAAGGAGAACAATGAGAGGCAAGAGGAGCTTCTTGAGAAACAAGAGGAAATGCTTGTTCAAGAGAAGCAAAGGGTACTTGAACTTGAGAAGCTCCTAGAAGTTGAGAGGAAGAGAAATGAGGACTTGGCAAAGTCTCTCAAAGTGGTTGAAAATGAAAGTGAGACACTTAAAGTCACAAATGTGTCACTTCAAGAGAAGTGTGATGACTTGCAAAAGGATCACAATTCTCTCAAAGTGCAATTTGAGGAAATTAAGTGTAACACTACTTCCTCTCAATCTTCGACTTGCCCCCCATCTAGCAATGAGTGTACTAGGTGCAACAAGATTGATGTCGAAGCTTGTACAAGAAACATCAAGACCAATTGGTGACTTGAAGAAACAAGTGCAAGAGCTTCAACAACAAGCACAAAAGAAGATGAAGGCCGTTGATGATGCCAAGGCCGAGTATGCAAGGGGCGCACACACCAATGTGAGACGGCCACATGTGAAGGATGGCATTGGGTACAAGCAAGGTGACAAGCACAATGCAAGAATCAACAAGAATGACACCGAATTCATCAAGTTCACCAAGGAGGGTGAATATCAAAAGAAGCAAATCAAGAACACTAACAAATCTTCTCTTATTTGTGATTTGCGTACTAATGTGCCTAACCCCTCTTGTGCTCTCTTTTATGATTTTAATGCGACCTATGTGCTAATGAGAAACAAGCATAATCGTGTCTATGCAAAATATGTTGGGCCACGCAACAAGACCCACAAATATTTGCCCATAGTCGTACATATCCCACTATAGTCGGACATTGAGTCGGACAAATCTTTACTCGCGTATTTAACTTGTTAAATTAAGTGTTTTTTAGGATTATCGCCTATTCACCCCCCTCTAGGCGACTTTCGGTTCCTCATGCCGTGATGGAGGTGGAGGCGGAGGTGCCGCTTGACGATCATTGTCGATACGCCGGGGTTCGATTTCTCTATCCCGGTTATCTCGCCCTCTTCGGTTTCTGTTGTCACGGCGATCATCTCTTCCGGGCCGCTCATCCCGATGAGCATGTCTATTGTAATGTCCTCGGTGATCATTGCGCGAATGATCTCCACCGGGGGCGGCGCCGAAGCGGCCGGTCCGCGCCGAGGTGAATTGGTCACGTATGCTCGAGACGGAGCGGGGTTGCGTCGACGATCATCTACATGACCGGTGCGACGTCTCTCTTCTTCCTCATGTCTCTTGCGTTCTTCCGCTCTTTCTGCATGGCGATCAATGAGGACGTTACGGATGTCCCGGTTGCCATTAAGCGGTACACGCAAATCTTGGTCCGGAGCTCGTTCATGCGCATCCGCATCGGCGTGTGACGAGGCCCGGCCTTCCGCCGCAGGAGGCTCCTTCGGACCGTGCTCTTGCAGGCCGCTCCGAGCGAGAACGCGAGCGGCTTGAAGATTCCGATCGGTCATGGACGAGTTGATTGGTTTGCGGAGCAGCCGCGTCTACTAAATTCATAGCGCGCCACAACCCCGGCGTCGTATTAAAAACTTCTTTCGGTATTGTCTCGAGGATCTCGTTTCACTCCCACAATATTGTGGATCGGCGAAGTGAAGACCCGAGCGCCGTTCAATTCCACTTCCATGGAGCTTAAATCTAAGGATCTGCTTGAAGAGTGATGTCGCCTTCCACCTCGACACCCACGTCGGCCGTTGTACCCCGGGGACGCTTCTTCGTATCTTCGCATTGGTCCGGCAACGGACCCGTGACAGGAGGGGCGATCGCTGGAGCACTTCCTCCTGCCCGATCAGCAGCATCTACGCGTGGGTTTGCAACCGAGGGTCGTGGAGGTTGTTCATCTCCAGCCACTTCTTCTTCTTCACAGCGCCGACGATCTTCTTCTTCTCTCGCCATCCTTGCTGCTTCCTCAACGGCTTCCTCCCGAGTAAGTTGACGGATGACTGGTCCTGTCATGAACACTTGGAAGAAGGTCGGACGTTCTTCTTCGAAGTCATCAACATACTCGCTAGAGGAGTTCTTCTCTACAGATTGGACTTCAATCTGGGATGCTAGCGGTCCGATTATTCGCGCTAAAGCTGCGTCGGATCCGCCAAGTTCGAATCGGGAATACCGATTGTGGCAGGTGATCGCGCTTCGAAGCTGCGGCCCGACAGCGAGTCGGATTCATCAAAAGCAGTTTCCCGACCGAATCAGCTTCAAAGTCAAGGGATCCGAAGCGGATCTTGAAGCCGGGCTCGAAGTCGACGACAAACGAAGAGGCCATCGAACTCGCTGGAAACTCGCCGAGACCCCTACTCGGCGCGCCAAATGTCGAGTCTTAAACTCGGCACTAGTACTACCCGGTCCCTCGGGACTCGACATGATATGCGACTTAAGAGGCTATGGATGGCATCTCTTCCTCAATGATTCCAAGTATTTTTCGATATTCTCTTGAGTTTCTAGCGATACAATCTTGCTAATAGACGTAATAGTCTTTGGGATTTCCGGAGAATGTTCGAAGAAGTCCGAGCATGCTCGACCGCAACCACTAGAGACTCATCCTTAGAGAGGGCTATGCTTACTATAACCTCGATGAGACGCCGCATCCTTCGAGACGACATCATTTATTGTTGCTCAACTTCCCGTAGCATGGTCTCTTCGGAGCTAAGGAGGATAGGACCGAGGACAGCCCCCCCCCCACCCGGTGTCAACCTCTTCTCAAGAGACTCAAGCAGCACATGACAAAGGAAACTGTCATATGTGCATATTTGGCGTGTCTATTGTGTATGACTTGCTCGTTGCAACCTTCCTCTTCATTCCATTGTAACCAAACGGGACATATAGCCGACACGAAGTATCATCTGCAATATCAACATGTGTTGATGGCATAGAACCGGAGATAGGCGTAGCACTAGGCGAAGGCATAGGCAAAGGCATACCAAACCCAACGGTACCCAACCCACCAAGCATGTCTTCCATTTCCTTCCAAGTTCTACGGTCTACGAGGATTGAACGAACTTGGAAACGTAGGAAGGTCGGGATACTTTTCAGCAATGAACATCATATATTGTCGCCTCCACTCTATGTTCGCCTTCTCTTCCATGTCTTGCTTATACAAAGTATGCTTCTTGTACTGCAAGGGAGAAGAAGAAGAAGACGAGAATCCTTCTTTCCACATGGCCGATGAGGACACTCCTCGCACCCGCTCGAAGATGCTCCTTGGTGTTCCAAACGCAACTCCCTTCCGAAAGGGTGTGTGGGCTTTTCACTTTGGAACTCCCTTCACCGATTTTCCAAACACAACTTTGATGTTCTTTATTGTCTCGAACATGACACTAGGGGTCCAACGTTGATGTTCTTCACCTTCCTCAATAGTGCCATCAAAATCTCTCTTCATGCAGCGATACATGTGGTTTCGTTCTAAGAATCAGCGGTTTCACGTGTATCTTATGGGATGATGGAAGGTACACATAGGATGTATCATCAACACGTACAAAACATCCGTACATTCCTTTGACCTATCCCGATAGTGCCCTTAGTGCTAGAGAATCACTTATCGAGCACAAAAATGATGGCTTTGAGCGTCAAGGGCGCTCTCTAGTGCTCATCCCATATATTAACCCCTTCTAACCACGGTTTCTACATGTCTTCCAATAATGGTCCCAAAAACACATCTATGTCATTACTACGTCATTAGTTTAGCTTCCCGAGGTTGGAAAACAAGCATCTCATCCGATCGACGATCGGTAAGTACCACATGACCAAGGCAGAAATCTTTGTCTCTTCGAGTGTCATCGACGGTAATGTTTTTCTTCCTCTTCCTCACATTCTTTTTGTTCTTCTTTCACTAATAGCTGATGTGTCTGTCATAGTAGTCCTTACTCTTGTAGCGACTATGCTTGCATCTTGGGCATATCACGACGTCCTTGTACTCCAACCGAAACAATATGCAATGATTTGGGCATATGTGAATCTTTTGCACGCCTAATGGAAGTGAGGTTATGAGCTTCTTAGCAAATCCGTGAAACTAGCACCTGGCCAATCATGGATGGCCCTTACTTTCATCAGCTCAAGTACCATACGTAACACAATACACCATTTTTCACATCCTCGACGTCACTCATCTCATTAAAGGAAATGTATAACACAAAGGATCATATAAAGTAAAAAAATTGAAATTAATTTGAATTTGCAAATAAAGACCAAATTTAAAGCTTAATCTAGGGTTGCACACACTTCAAAAATCTTAACATAACTATACCAATATTTTTACATAACCATAAAGGGTATTCAAAAGTAGGAATTTTAGTGATTTTACCATGATTTTTGGTAAAGGTTAAATAGCCCTACAAATTCAGTAAAAGCATAAAACAATTTTTAGTGTAGGATTTTCATAAATTTTTGTAGGCCGAATGTCAAGAAACGTTCTATATAAAAGTTGTCCTATATTTGATGCTACATCACCAGAAAAATTGGCAACCCCAACAAAAATTTGGTTGACTTGCTCTTGACTGCAACAGTACTACTCGGTAAAATTTTCAACTTTGTAGGACCCACCGGTTATCTCTTATCCCTTTGTTTCCTTCTCTCCTAAGCCTCCCACCGGTTGTACAGCCCAGGGGCTGCACCTGGATGTCAAGGGGTTGCTCCCTCTCTTCTATATGGTCAAGATCCCAAGTGTTCATCTTCATCTTCTTCCTCTTTTCTTCTCTCCAAACACAACCACCATTGCTACTCTCCTTCAAAACTCCATTGCCATGGTTCACCTTGGCATGAGTATGGGTAGCAAAAGGCTGCACTTGAACTCCCTCCCACCCTTGCATGGTGTGTTTTGGTTGATCCTCAAATTCTTCCTTAGGTATGGCATGAACACTACTTCTAGTTTCACCGTCGATTTTTGCTTCTCCGGTGAGCCCTTGCTTGAACTTAAGCTTACCATGGTTGCATCACTTCGTTATCCATCTTTTTCATCCATCTCTCATGCTCAAATCAGAGCTCTAGCTAGGGAAAATAGAAGATCCAAAGCTACACATGAGCTCTGCTTTTTTTGTAACTGTTCACGCCATATATCCAGAAAATGAAAAATTTGTTAGCTACTAAAAACAAATTCATATCTTCCGATTTAAAAGTGATAAAAATGCAAACTAAAATGTTTTGAAATCCTTGAAACATAAACTTCATTGTGACTCCACGAGCAAGTATTGAGTTGTGTACCAAATGCATACCTTCGTATGGGAGTTGGTAAACCGATATAACTTGAGAGTCGTAGTATTGGATGGTCACTCCACCCTTTGTGCTAAGTGTCGATCATGGTGGTTGCACGGATTTGTGAGTAGATGGAGGGTGTGTGGTTTATCCTTGGACCCGACAAACCGTGGTTGCAAGGGAGGCACACACTCGGAGGGTGGATCCGGCTCCTAGCTATGGAAAGGTGGCCATACGTGTTCTTAAATGATGCGTATGTCGTGCATTTGGGTTTCTCCTGCAGGAATGAAATCAATATATATATATCGCCGTCCCTCACGGTCATGAGTACCACTTGTCTCAAGCAGATTCCATCGTAGTAATGATATGGAATATGATGATGAACTTGCTGTTTTTGAAGTATTAAATTCATGTATTGCAACCATGTTTGTTAGTCTTGTTCATTAAATTTATGTTTATGTCACAACCCTCTTAATATGGCTAAAACATGGAACTTTAGACTTAGAATAGGTGTTGTTTTGGCAATTCTAGCAAGCCTAGTCAGCCCCCTACATACTAGGAGTCGGTTTTAGAAACCATTTTTTGTTGGGTAAGACTTGTGGAGTATATTAGATACTCGTGGCTTTGTTCTTAATATTTTTGTGCAGATGAGATTGTTGAGAACAATGGGCACGTCTACGGGCTTGATGTGTTACATTTTAGGCAACTATCGTCGAGATTATCTTTACGCTTCTGCCCATTGTATATTAATGTGTTGTAAATCTGAATTTCGAACTCTATGTATAGTAATAACCTAAACTTCAGATGTAAAATATGCCACTCATGTATCTAAACATGTTTATGTAAATTGTGGATGTATCATTGATGTATGTGCAACGACGTTCCCTTCGTCGAATGTCTCCCGAGGCGGTCCTGTGTGACAATCCCTCTTGCTTTGCAAGGTAGGGGTGTCACACCTTAGATTACTCGCACAATGGATCCTTCGATGCCTTCTCTTGGATAGATTTCACATACCATAAAGAACAATCTATCCAAGAAAAACGAACTCCAAACCTCCCCCTTATTTTTCAATTTTTGCCCAACTTTTCGAGCCACCAATAGTCGAGGAACTAGGTGTGTTGTCTAAATACGCCTATTTATACTGTAGGTATTTGTACTGGCGGTTTACGCTATCAACTCGCCCCAAAAAATGTCTGATTAGAGGTGGTTGTTATTGTACTCCGCCAATATAGCGACAGTTTGTACCGATGGTTGATACCATGAACCTCCGCTACAAAGGATTTTTAGTGGCCGGGACTATCGCCGGTGGCTGGCGTAGCTCGTAGTGATGGCCCGCCTCGGGCCGCGTCGCTAGGCCATTTTGGGCCGCGCCACTATTGGCCAATTTTGCCGTAGTGTGTGCAAGAGAGTTGTGAGCCCGAGGGGTGTGGTATATATACCATAGCCCAAAAAGAGCCGTTGACTTGTCCGAAAACCCCGCATCGGAACTTCGATATGGCATCTTTTGGTATATGGCTCGGGCTAGTGTTAGGCCAAGATTTTTGTCGACACAGGAACTTCCCGTAGCGTACCAGAACTTTCATTCATAGATTAGGGTTGCGATTTCATCCGCACCGGAACTTGTGATATAGTATTGGATCTTCCGGTATGCCTAACCCGAGAGCCAAAACTCAATGTAAGGCCATTGGAACTTCCGGTGCGGCGCTTCTAAAGAGCCGAACTATCTCGTAAGGCTACCAAAACTTCCAGTGTTGTACTAGAAGTTCGAATGTAGCCGTTCCAAAGAGCCATAGCTCTCCGTAAGGCTACCAAAACTTCCGATGTGGCCCTTCTAGTGAGCCAAAACTCTCTCGTAAGGCTACCCGAACTTCCGATGCCGTACAGGAACTTCCGATGGGATGAAATCGGGGGCTTTTGAGGTGAAGTTTTTCAGGGAATTTTGTGAGAACTTTCAACCTTTGCCATGAATGTGATATGTATCCCTCTTTATAGTACGACATGCCTACACTCAAAAATAATACAAAAGGTTGTCAAAGAACCGTTGAGTGTAGTTTCCATCTTCTTCATACAATTTTCTCACTTTTCTTTTCTCTTCTTTTCTCTTTTTTAATTCAGCTCGTATGCCTTTTATGCTTTATAGATAAACATTACACACATTCTCATGAACACATTAGTCAAAACATAATTGTATTGACGTCAATCATCCAAAACAAAAATAGCGGCCTACATGCACTTTCTATCTCCCCCTTTTAGGTGATTGATGCCAATACAATCAAATTTCATAAAGGATAGATCATTAAGCTCAACAAACAAGAATAAAAAAATAAGCTCTCCATTAATGTGTGCATGATATTGAATTTCAAATTTTGGCCTTGACCATACCAAATGCACATTTGGGATAAAAACAAAGAGAGCTCTACCTTTATCTACGCATGTGTCATAATAACAAAAAGAAACAAACAAGCACAATGCAATATGGCATACATTCCCACACAACCGCAACTAAAAGCTATAAACAACATTACATAATTGCATAAACATGGATCATCATCACATATATAATAAAAAATTCTTAATGATTACAATCATCCAAATAGTTCAAACATAAATAAATCCAAAACTTTGACTATCACTCTCGATTGACAAAGATAGATAGATATTTCTTCTCCCCTTTTGTAACAAATCACTAAAAATCGAAAAGACAAACAAAGAGGCTCGAAACGTTAAGTCACTCCTACACGTCGTCGTCGCCGCCACCACCACCAGCATCATCATCATCGTCATCGCCTTCATCGACGTCGTCACCGGCACCTTGTGCTGCTGCTGCCATTGCCGCTACCTGGTAGTAAGGGGCCCAAGGGTCGCCCCGGTGACGTGGCTGAACTAGGGCAAGCTCGAGTGGTGGAGGAGGCTAGACGTTTTGCTGTTATGACATCCACTCGGGTACCATGAACTAGTCGTAGATGTCCTCGTGGTTCGCCTTAGAGATGCAAAAGATATTCTTTAGGATGGTGCCAAAGAAGCCGGACTACAGGAGCGAGTGGAGGACTCGGGACGTCGTGGGCTGCACCTGCCATCTGGAGGTGGAGGAGGAGGACCTACACCAGTTGGATGTGACATTCCATGTCATGAAAAGGAGCAATTATGCTAATGACACATGTAAATTTTCTAATTAGGTTGACCATAATTTAATTACTCAACTAAAGATCAAGAAAAAGGGTAATCAATAAATTAAATTGATTAAAACCCTAACTCTCACACACATAAAAGATTACAATAGTAGTGTGCCCATATTTTTGCACAATCATGTTGTGCATATCAAAAGATGAATTTAGGAAATTTTTGCTAAATTTTAGCAACCATTTAAATGCCTTAAAAATTCATCTAAATGTCAGAAACAACTGCTCTTCCGGAATTTTAGAAACATTATGGAGGCAGAATCTCACCCTGACCCCAAAGACAAAATTGGAGCACACATCACGCTGAAGCGACAGAAATTTTGGTTCGAATTTTGGAGCAAGGTATAGTGGAAGTTTTGCTAAATTACAGAAGTTATGGATTTCAGTCAAAACATATAGATTATTTCCTTCGGACCGCCAGTCAAACCACCGCACCGTCGTCCTCCTCGGCAACCCGCCACCCAGGTCTATCCACTAGACCCCGCCTAACGCCATTTGCGAGTGGTATCAGATGTGAGCCGCTCCTACTCCCTTGTTGGCCGTCTCCCTCGCCTGCTTTTCCTTGAACCGGATGTCCGGATCGTGCCTCTTGTATAAGCGAAGTTAACTTGGTGATTACATGTGTATATGCATGTGACCCTTGGGCTCCCTTTATAGTCCTAGGGAGCCGCAAATTTACATGACCGTTTTACACCGGCCGTTGCCCTCGAGTTCACTAACAGGCGGTAACTTCCGGGGCAATCCGGGAATGCCCCTAAGCGCGCATGATGCCCTTTGTCCGGGTTCCTGTCCGCTCGGTCCGGCGGCCTCACTATCGGTCGCATGCTTTGCCTCTCGTGCTCGGCGCCGTCGCGTACTCCGTCGCTTCGCCTCGTTGACCTGCACACTTACTTAGCACTTTGACATTTGCGGTAGGAAATGAGCACGGGGTGCTGGCGCTTACTCCGTGCGGAGCTCGCTCGCGCCGGGCCCCCAACAAGTTCCATGCTTAAAAAATAGTTGCCACTTTTCCTAGTAACATACGAAGTCATGCTCCGTATCTAGGCATTATTTTATGCACCTTCGATCCGGGCCAGAAGTATTTTATGAACATCGCACTAGTTCCCCCATCTATCGAAGTAAATGTTATCTATTGGTTATGAGACTTCGTCCATAATCAAGTTCCTAGAGCCTATGACCGGGGATCATCATACGGCTGGGTACGTTGATTGCATATTTGATGAGGACAATATCCCAGCATTAGGGGCTGACCAACATCTTGAAGAATGCCAGGAAATTGTGTGGAATGCAACTAGGATGCAGTCCTTAGACCAACATACTAGCGAGGCTAAACCGAAAGTTCAACGGATTATAAATTTGCAAAATCTTGCAAATAAGCTGCCGATGCCTTCAATGATCATAAGGGAGTGACAAGGTCGCATATACCTATAGTAAATGCGCTGGAGAGAGTGTAGATAGCCCCGAAGGCTACCGACTCGGTGCCACCTTGCATCCTCGGAAGAGGGGAGACCTCCGGGTGCTCGGGACAAAGCGTCACGGAGACGTCCGTGGAGGCACGACCATGAGCCACTTGTCCCACTCCAGGATTCAGTTGAAGAAGCTCAACCTCGATGTTGAGAATGTCCCCGAAGGACACCGTCCTCAAGACAGAGCCCCCGAAGAGGCGACCCAACCTGAAGTTGGGATGGTCCCTCGAAGGACCCCATCCCGAAGATGGAAATCCTAGTGCACCGCACGCGCTTAAATGCCTTAGGAAATCGAACGCCCCAGCTCGGTCATTTTGGGAAATCATGACGAGCTGGAGGATATGGATGAGATCTTCACTAATTATGTGTACACGGGAGAGTCATTTAATAGAAAGAACACCATTATGAATCTGAACTTTGCCTCAAAGATTGCTTTCTCAATGGATCCGGATCCAGAACCAAATTCTATGGCAAAGTGCCGGAAGCGCTCGGATTGGGATAAATGGAAAGTAGCAATTGAGACAGAGTTATGCTCGCTTTATAAAAGAAAAGTGTTTGGGTCTGCTGTCCCAACACCCCCAAAGGTCATCCCCGTGGGATGCAAATGGGTAGTTCCTCCGGAAGAGGAACGAAAATAATGAGGTGGTAAGATATAAAGCGAGACTCGGTGGCACAAGGGTTCACGCAGAGACTCGGTATTGATTATGATGAGACATACTCTCCCGTCATGAGTGGGATCACATTACAATATTTGATATCTATGACAACTAATCTAAATCTCAAAATGCAGTTGATGGATGTCGTGGCCGTATACTTGTATGGGTCACTGGATTCGAAAATTTATATGAGTCCCTAAAGGACTCAAGATCCTGGTTCGAATCCAAATCACAACATGTATAGTGTAAGCTCGCAGCGTGCACTCGTATGGGATGAAACAATTCAGAAGGATGTGGTTCAACCATTTGAGTAACTATCTCCTAAAAAGAAGTTACACAAACAGTGATGATTTTCCCTGCGTGTTCATAAAGAAATCCCCGAGTGGATTTTGCATCATCTCCGTCTACGTCGATGATTTGAATATGATTGGCACCGCAGAGGACATTGAGGAAGCTATGGCTTACCTCAAGACGGAGTTTGAGATGAAGGACTGGGTAAAACCAAGTTCTGCACCCCCTAAGGAGTCTACTTACACAAAGAAGGTACTTGAAAAGTTTAATATGGGAAAGTGCCACCACCTAAGGACCCCCATGGTAGTCCTGTTCACCGATGTGAAAAAAGCACCCATTCAAACCCAAAGGGGAGGATGAGGAAATGTTAGGACCTGAAATTCCCTACTTGAGCGCCGTTGGAGCACTAGTGTACCTTGTGAATTGCACAAAGCATGATACCGCATTCGCAGTTAATCTATTGGCCGAGAACAGTGCTACCCCAACCGGAAGGCATTGGGTTGGCGTCAAGACCATCCTCCGGTACCTGCAAAGTACACAGGACCTTGGGTTGTGGTTCTCGAAGAACCAAGATCCGGCCATGGTGGGACATGTGGATGCCGGCTACATGTTTGACCCACATAATGCCGGATCCCGGACCGATTTCATGTTTCTCTGTGGTGGTGCAGCCATTTCTTGGCGGTCTATCAAACAGACCCTAGTTGTCACGTCTACCAACCGATCGGAGATCATTACACTCTATGAAGCCACACAAAATTGTGTTTGGTTGAGACGGATGATTGGCCACATCCGAAGTCACGTGGCTTGGACTCCGTCAGTACTCCCCACCGTTATCTATGAGGATAACGCCGCTTGTGTTGTACGGATGCATATGGGCTATGTGAAGAGAAATTACATGAAACATATTGCTCCAAAATTCTTCTTACCCCATGAGCTCCGGAAGAGCGGTGAAATCAATATCTTGCACACTAAGTCGTCCGAAAATCTTGCAGATTTATTCACACAGTCTCTGCAAGCATCTTGTGACATCCCATGTCACTTTTCGAAGGTTATCAGCGTAATCAACTCTGCAAACACACCATTGGCGGAACCCTAATACAAAGCACCCCAATTAAGCCAAGAAAGAAAATGAGAAAACAGGAAAAAGAAAAAAGCAAACCCTAGGGCAAACCCTAACCCTAAGGAAAAATTTAAAAATTATAACAGTACCACCCTCATATTTTTGCTCCATCATGTTGTACATGCAAAACCATGAATTTAAAGCATTTTTGCAAAATTGTTGAACATGGTTTGAAAAACTCAAAAATTCGAATTTGAATTCAAAACAACACTATTTCTCATTTTTGTACAAAAATCCGCGAGCAGATTTTGAACTTCGCACCAAAAGGAAAATTGTAGAGCAACTCGTGCTGAACACCCATGAATTCTGGTTTAGGTTTTTGAGCAGCAGAAGTCGAATTTGAATTTTAGTTGGAAAAGCAGATTCAAAACTCGAAAGGAACCAAACCGAGCTCTGTGCCGAGCGGGAAATGGTAGCAGACCGTCGGTCCGGCCATCCTGGCCGCCCGCGCGTGCCCCCTCGCCCCATGTCGCCGCGACGCTTCACCGCCCCACCCCCAACTCGCATCTGTACCCGCCGGCCAACAGGAGTTGGCCGGAATTTACTCCTCCCCTCCTACCTCTCTCGTCGACCGTGCGCCGCTCGTCCCTCCTCCTCTAGAAAACGGCACAACGGCCAAGGCCACATCTCCCGCCGCCACACACGGTTTCCTCATGGTCTGCTCCAGCTCCTAGCACCGCCCCCTTCCTTTTGCGCCTCCATAGGTCGCGCACGAGGGAAAATCGCCACCGCCCGCCAAGAGGTCCGCCATGGCCACCGCCTCCGCTAGCTCGGTCCGGACGAGCACCCATCCTCCTTTTCTTTGTTAACGTGATGCGCAAGACTACTCCCTAGGCCCCACCAAACCCGCTCCCTTTTCTCCTTAGTAATTTCATAGGAATTCGGGAAGAACCGGGAGCGTCGCCGTCGGTCGTCCGCACCCCCGCCGTCGAGCACCCATCCCCGGCCTCCCGCTGCACGGTCCGGCCCGCGCCGTCCTCCACCACTCTCGGGTGATGCTCCGCGATGCCGCCCCTCCCTCTCGTGCAGCGTGCTGGACAAGCCCGGCTGTCGAAGCCCCTCCGGCTGCCGCTCGCCGCCGGCCGTTCCCGGCCGCCCTTGGACCCCGCGGACACCACCAGCGTTTTCCTACCCCGTGCGCATCGTTCCGATCGGAGCGTAGGCCTCGCGCTGCCATTGAGCGCCACCGCACCCAAGCTTGTCGGCGCCGGCCGCCGCAAGCCGGAGCCCGCGCCGCCCTCTCGTTCAAAATTAGCAAGTGGCAATTTCGTAATTACTATGAAGTTTTGTTCAACTTTAAAATATTCATAACTTTCGTTTTGAAATCCAAAAATCGCAAACTAAATTGATTTGGAATCCTCATAACTTGTACTTTATTAAAAGTAACATGAACTTGTATTTTTTGGTCCCAAAAATATTAAAATGCAATCCTTGTAAAATCATTTAATCCATAATTTTAAAGATAAAAGTCCATAGGAGATGCCACTTTGTTAGAACATGTATTTGGGTACCCCTGAGCAGCCTGCACTGAAAAATCTCAATTTCATTGCATATTTTTCATGTTATGTCATTAATGGCATTTTCGGTAATTAATTTTGCATTAATTATTTATAAATTATTTTTGCATGAAACTTAGTAGATTCCCTCTTCATAGCCCTGTGCACTTGCATGAAACCCCATGTTTAAACTGGAGCACCCTAAATATTTATCTGGCTGTCATTTCTTTTAATTCAAGAAAATGTGAATTTCAGCATTTTAGATATAGAGTTTATGCTCATGTTTATGCTGCTGTTCACTTCCCATAATGTTGCTTTATCCATCATTGTTAGTTTGGTAGGAAGTTTCCAATAATTTCACGCTTGTGTTAATTTTGTAAGTGTTGTCGTAAATATGTTGTCACACCATCATCACATGTGATAATGAAACCCCACTCCTAACCCTAATTGCATTTAATTCAGGTTTAAAACTTTGCTCTTCATTTTAAAGCTGAATCCTCATGTTGACCACAGCGCTCATGTCGTTTTGCTTAAACCATTGCTTTGCCTATGTATATCTACCAATGGTAATTTAACTTAACTCCATTAAAAAGAGAAGGATTATACGTTCATACATGTCATTAGTCCCACAAATTTAATTTTACTAAATTTATGCATATGACATTCATACAAAATAGCACCCATGCATTATCATTATCATTGACCTTGTGTTCTTTTTACTTATGCATGGCATGTCATTTCATAGGTGACGACGTCGAATTAAATCCGTCTGAAGAAGCCGTTGCCAATCTCAACGCTTGTGAAGCTAGTGCTAAGTCCGATCACTCTCAAGGCAAGCCCCGGTGCATTCCCTTTGTTTCACAAAAAGGTTTCCTTTTATCACTATATTAAGGATGATGGACGTGCATTTATGTTCTAGGAATTGCTTGGAAATCCACTTGCATGAATTTCCCTATATGTGTTATGTAGAATTTATGTCAATTCCTCGAAAGAAATGCTCTGCTATCCTTATGGAATCAACGATAGAATGGGACACGCATATATTACTTATGCTACACTTGAATATGATAATTTGGTAAAAATTGAGGACACCCCATTGTGACTCCGCGAACATGTTTGAGTTGTGTACTACTTGCATACCTATGGAGCTTGGTAAACTCTTGTATTGCTTAGTATGCTCACTAAAGTTCCTTTTATGCAACAACCCTATTAATTTGGCTAATCATAAAAGTGCAAACCTAATCAGCTAGGCGCTGTTTTTTATGCAAATGCCAAGTGAAACCGGTCAAGCCCATGCATCTAGGTGTCGGTCTTAGATGGCCAATTGACGGGTAAGACTTGCGGAGTATGCTAGATACTCAAGCTTTGTCACTACATGTGTATTTTCTCGGATTTCCGTAAGACGGGTATTGTGATTGTTGTGGTAAGATTGTGTGGGATGGAGAAGAGCCCAAAGAGTGGACGGGTTCCTAGCTCTCCGACCCATGAGGAGTGAGCCGTGGCCTAGGCCGGCATGGTTCGCCTAAGCTATCTATGTATCGTCGAGTGATGTAATCGCTTCCGTACTTTATTTCGAACAAAGATCATGGTTATGTAACTTAAATTCGAATCTAATGCATCTTTTATTTGGATCTCTATGTTGTAATTCGAGACTTAAGTATGTGAACTTGCGAATCGTGTATGTTTGTTAATCCGATGCTATGTATTGTTGCTTCGTCAATCATCTCCCAAGGCGATCCATACCACACTAATCTATCTGTCGGGATAGGGGTGTGACACGTGGTATCGTAGCCGACTTGGAATTTACGTCACACTAACACTCATCCTAAAAAGGCCAGAATAAGGACTATATAGAATGGTGGCAAAACTAACCCCGTGTTATGATTCTTTAAATATTTTGCAACTGCGGCTTTGGCTAAGGTATGTTTGCAATTTCAATTAGCGCTTCATGCCCGCGGAAGTAATAATACGGGACAAGGACGGCTCGTGGCGATATCTGCGAGGCGATCCCTTCTATAGATCGTAAGAGTAGAAATGTGATTTGTTTTTGATAGGAAATAGAATATAAATGGTCCTGTTCTCATATCTTGCACTATATATGAAATATAATCTGAAATTTCATAAAAGGAAAGTGCATGAACATAATGTTTTCAAATCATCCCACAAGCAAACTTGTTTGTCATCAACAAAAACATGCAATTGAACATCCACTCGAGTAAAAGTAAAATCTGAATATGAAGAAACGTGACATCCCATGTCACGATTAGTGTTAAACATGCAATTAAAATCCTAATGACATCACTAATGGAGCACTAATGCTAATCACCCAAAAAGGAAATCAGGAAAAAGAAAAATAAAAGAGAAAAGGAAAAACCTAGATTAAACCCTAAACCTAACCCAGCCCTAAGAGAAGTGCAAAACATTATAAAAACACCACCCACATATTTTTGCACCACTGCATTGCTCATGTAAAAAGATGAATTTACAGCATTTTTACAAAATTTTTGAACAAAGTTTCGAATGCCCAAAAATTCAAATTCAAATCTGAAACACTGCTGTTTATGCATTTTATATAAATTTTTGGAGGCAAATCTAGAACTTCAAACTATAGGATGAAAATTAAAGCACATCATGCTGGAGCTCCACCTATTTTTGTTTTTATTTTTGGAGCAACAGAACTATGAATTTCATCCAAATCTTCAAACTGCAGATTCAAATTTCGAAGTTTGACCTCGGGCACTCGTTTGCCCGCCGGGCAATGGCGGCCGGACCGCCGGTCCGGCCAGCCTGGGTGCCGCCCCAGGCACGCGCTCACCCTGTCCCGTCGCCACGCAACCCAGCCCCACCTCCCATCCGTCCCTGTACCCGCCGGCCAACAGGAACGGCCGGGAGTAATGGCGCCCGCCCATGCCGCCGCCGCTCTGCCGCCGCCTCCTTAGAAAAACGGCACGGAGGCCAAGCTCCCATCCTCTCCATCGCCACAATCATTCCCCAGCTCCCTCCGCTCCTCCCCGCACCGCCAATGTTTCCCCTCGGACTCTGCAGCTCGCGCGCAGAAACGCCGTCGCCGTCCGCCGTGACCGCCATGGCCGCCTCCGCGTCACACGGCGCCGCCTAGGCAAGCTGCGCCCCGTCTCTCTTCGCCAAATCATGCACAAGGTTCCCCTGTAGCTCCACACCGACGCGCCTACCTCCCCGTCCAGCGAATCGCCGCGAATTGGAGCAACCGCCGCCGCCGTCGTTCGGCTCCGCCACCCCCTCCGTCGAGCCGCCTCCACGGACCACCTCCACGCCGCCACTCCCCATCGTGAGGTGATGCTCCCAGACCAGCTCCCTCTCTCTCTCCCCCTCCGGAGTTCCCACGGACGCCGCCGCTCGCCGCGGCCTGTCTCCTGGTCGTCGCGGACCCCACCAACATGCTCCCGCGTCGCGCGCACCATTTCCCCCAAAGCTCGAGCTTGATCTGCAGCGTAGCGCCTCCACGCCCGAACTCGCCGGTGACCGCCACCATCCGCTGGAGCCCGCGCGCCGCCGTTCAAATTTTTCCCTAGTGGCAATCTCGTAAATAGACCCGAACTTCATTCGAATTTGAAAAATTCATATCTTCCGTTTGAAATGTCCAAAAATTACTAACTAAAATGTTTTGGAAACTAAAAAACCTACACTTTCATAAAAGTAACATGAGCTGGCCAGATCTGGACGTTTTCATATCTTTAAAAAAATGTTAAAAATCAATCCAAAACTCATCTCGGTCATAACTTTAAAAATATAAATCCAGGGCCTTCACCTAAGCATACTTGAATTTCTGGCACTCGAGAGATCCAGGGCCTTCACCTAAGTATAAATTATTTTTGCATGAAACTTGGTAATTAATTTCCTCCTAGTACCGTGCATGTGTAGAAAAATCCCATGTTAATTTGTGAGCATGTTAAATAATTATTTTGCTAACCCTAGATCTAATTCCATAAAAGGTTATATTTCAGCATGTGTATAAATAGGTTTATGCTTCTAGAAGCTATGTTTTTGTATGTTTATGTAATCTTCACTCTCCACAATGTCACATAGCACCTTATGGCAGGATTAGTAAGAAGGTTCCATGTATTTCCCGCATGTATTAATTTTGTTATCAAGTTCTTGAGTTAGGTGCATCGTCATCGCATGTGATGATAATAACTCAACCTTAAGAATCTCATATGATTTGCATTTAAACTCTACTCATTCTCTTCTTAGATTCTGAACCTATAGGTTAACCACAGCGTTCATGTCATGTATTAAATCTTTGCTCATGCATTAAGGTGCTACTTGTTAATGTAATTAATTTCCTTAAAGAGAACAAGTTATACGTTCATGCTTACTAGGGTTTCACTAAACAAAACTTTTGCTTAACATACTCATATGTGCTCATGCAAACAGCATACATGCATCCCCATGATCATCACCCTTGTGTTCTTTTATTTACGCATTGCATTTCATCTTCTAGGTGACGACGCCGAATTGACTCTCGCCGGAACAGACGATTGCAACACTCAACGCTTGTGAGGCTAGTGCTAACTTCGATGACTCTCAAGGCAAGCCCCGGTGCATTCCTATTATTTTGAAATGTCTTTCTTTTATCACTATCTTAAGGATGATGAATGTGCATTTAAGTTCTAGGAATTGCTTTGGAAATCCACGTGCATAAATCCCTATATGTCCTATGTAGAGTATGTGTCATATCTCCGATAGAAATGCTATGCTAGGCTTATGGAGTCAACGATAGAATGGGGATCTCACTTATGGCACTTGATTAAATTTGAACATGGTGAATTGGTTCAAATTTGAGAACATCCCATTGTGGCTCCGCGAACAAGTTTGAGTTGTGTACCACTTGCATACCTTTCTTATGGGGATTGGTAAACCTATGTAGCTCTGTAAATTGTAAAGTGAGCCGGATATCTCACCGACCCGGAGGTGATGTGTACGGCACGGTGGTTGCACGGGTTGAGGAACGTTGGAGAGTGCACGGGTTAAGCCTTGGGCGCGTTGTTGAATGGTCGCAAGGGGGACGTGTACTCGGGTCGGTGGCCCCGTGTTTTGCTTTATGATGAACTCGCGAACGGTGGCTATACGTGTTCTTAAATGATGCGTATGTCGTGCATTTGGGTTCTTCCTGCAGGATTAATAATTCGATAATTATCGCCGTTTCCTCTCGGTTAATGAGTACTACTTGATTCGAGCAGTTCGCAATGTGTAGTAATGGAAAGAGATGGAATAGCTTGCTATTTTATATTGATATACATTTGTATTGCAAATTCTTGTATTGCTAGTATGCTCACTAAAGTTTCTTTTATGCAACAACCCTATTAATTTGGCTAAGTGATAAAAGTGCCAACCTAATTAGCATAGGTGCTATTTATGCAAAATGCCAAGTTTAACCGGTCAAGCCCCATGCATCTAGGTGTCGGTCTTAGAAGGCCAATTTGACGGGTAAGACTTGCGGAGTATGCTAGATACTCAGGCTTTGCCACTACATGTTTATCTACAGGTTTTCCGCAAGCCGGGTTTTGCGATTGTTGTGGTAAGGTTGTGTGGGATGGAGAAGGGCCCAAAGAGTTGACCATTGAATGGGTTCCTAGCTCTCCGACCCATGATGAGTGAGCCATGGCCTAGTCCGGCGTGGTTCCTTTAAGTTATCTATGTATCGTCGCGTTATATTTCGCTTTCGCACTTTATTCGAACAAAGATCATGGTCATGTAAGACTTAAATTCGAACCTAATGTATCTTTTATTCGGAACCCTATGTTGTAATCGAGACTTAATTATGTGACTTGCAAATCGTGGATGTTTGTTAATGTGATGCTTTGTATGGTTGCTTCGTCAATCATCTCCCAAGGCGATCCGTACCACACTTAACTATCTTTCGGGATAGGGGTGTGTCACACCCGATTTCCATAACCGAAATCGGATTCAATCGTATGCGTGCCCAAGATCAAGTTTTCACGCAACAGGACAAATTATGTGATAAAAGAACAATATCTTTAATAATTCATTAAATATTTACATCAAGGACACGTAGGTCTAAAGTAAAAGATTATATGGCAGCGGAAATTAAACTAAGCGTTGGCGTCCTTCAGCTCCCACAGGAAGTCGACCGGAAATCCGCAGGCCTAGACCACCACTTCATCGTCTCCTCGAATGATGTACTTCAGCCTTCACTTCTGAATTGTGGCATGATGCAAAAAGAGAGGCAACAAACGTATGAGTACATTACGTAGTCAGCAAGTGGGGGCCACTTTCCTACAAAAATCTTTCATTTCAAAAAGAAAATTCAAAATGATTTGTTGAATTCTACTAATTAACCATTTATTTTACTTGGTTATGAAAACATTTTCTTTAATAAATATATTTTGATTTATGATAATACTTATTCAAAAGATGCCTTTGTTGTATGAAAATAATTTATTTTATAAATACATGTATTTATGAAAATGGTTTATTTAATGATAATTTATTTTGTTTAAAGTATTTCATTTTGTAACAAGAAGTTTGTAGGTCCAAAATGTTTTCATGAAATAAAATGACTTTCCCTTATGTTTGATCAATTTGGTTTTGAGACCGACTATAATATAGGCTACATAATTAACTCCTTCTTGCATTCATGCTGGATTAGTTGCATTAGATTTTATTGGGTGCAAATTATATTTTTGAAAACCCGAGTAGAAATCATTTTGGAGTGATTTAGAAAATTCGGAATTAGGAACTAGAAATAGAAAAGGAAAAGAAAGACCCTTCACACGCTCATAGGCCAATTTTCTAGGTAGCCCAACTCTCCCTCTCGCATTTTCTTATGTCATCTTTCCAATCGTTTCGGTAACATCGCATCTCCGTCCATCTTTTATTTTCTTCTTCCTAAAATGCTTGAACGAATCTCTACTCAATATCATCTACATTCTCTCCACCTACCACATGCATGAACCTGGACACATTAACCTTCCAAATTCATCCCGTGCACTCAAAAGGAAAGAAAATGAGCAATTAAGCCTGCAATTAATTGCATTAATCATCTTGTTCCCCTTTCCTTTTCCTCTCCCCACCAACCCCACCCCTCCTATAAATACCAGGGCCCCTCCCACGTCCTCCCCACCCCCTCAAACCCTCACCACGCCGCAAGGCTGCCGCCGCTCCACCGTGCTCTCGCAAACAGCCACCCTGTCGTTGATTGACACCGACGTTCCTGGCGATCTACCCAACCAAATGGCACCAAAATTGAGCCACTGGTGCGCAATGAAGTCTTCTTCAACATATCCAAAGATGAGACCAAGAGGTGACGTGAATCGACGGGAATCTGCTTTGCAATGAGCACTACTCGCTGTTTTGGATCTGTCCAGCACGCTAGATGGTAATTATGATCTCTGTTGTAATTGATTTCCATCCTTTCTTGATGAACCACCTATACCACGTTGTGTTCCAGGAAGTCCACGTCGCGTATGCAAAAGACACTGCCGTGATCTAACCCGACGCATCCAGGAACGCGGTCGGCGTGCAATCTGCCTCTGCGCGACCTCATCTCATCCTCATGCATCGATCTCTGGCTGAGGTGCATTCCTAACAATTCAACCTTGCGTTTCACATGTTCCACACTATCCTTGATAATCTTGTTCAAACTAAATATTTATTTGTGCATTCAATCAACGGGAACGCTCACGTTTCTCTCCCTAAGCGTTTCTGTTTTTCCTGAACCTGTCCTTGATCTTTAAAACATCATAACTTTTCACTCATAGCTCCGATTTAGGTGACTTTTGCGCCCACAGAATCGTAGCGATGCGTACTTTCTGTTAGTAATGCTTTTATAATCTTTTGGTATGATGTATTGTTCTGTTTCTTAGTTTCTTTGTATGTTTATTTGCATGCTTGATCGGTGTGACGTAATTAGAAGGCGAAAGACGCAAGGAATTCGAAGAACAAGAGTCGGATATAATCAAGAGCAAAAAGAGAAAGAGGCAAGTGTCCTTGACGCATCTTGCACCTACTCCTTTACTAACTGCACATGATTGCATTGCTATGTCAATATGAATCCTATGTGTCGTATCTCTTCCATATCTGTCCTTGTCGCCTGGGTGGGATTAGTTGTAGACTTGGGTAGACTCATGCTTAGCTTGCTTTAATTGGGTTTAAGACATGCTAAATGTTAATCTTGTTAATGACCCAGTTGAACGTAATGATCATGGTTGCTTGTTAATTATTAAACATTGATCTTGGTGACGGGTGGAGGAACTATGGCTCGGGTGTACCGGTAGTTTCATGGAATGCTATCACCCAAATCATAAGGACCGGTTCGTGGAGCGACCATCCATGTTAAACCGTACAACCATGAGCCAAGTATGGGCGCGGCTTGGCGTAGTATGCGGTGGAGACCAGCCGAGTACGCGCGATGGAGAGGGGGCTATGGCGGGTGTTATATCGGTAGTCCCGGGGGAGGTGTGGTGAGGAGACAAGGTCTCACAACCATCCGGCTCAAGGGAAGGAAGCTACCCGATGACGGGTGTACACGTCGGGTGAGTGGAAATCCTAGTGGGCGCGTACAAAGCTGGAGGAGCCCGTGAACCGCCTTGGAAGTGATCTCCGGCCACATACCGAAGGAAGTGTGTAAGTGCTTGGCCGGCACGGGCATGATGGAGGTTTTTAGTCCACCCGGCAACAGGGGATGGAATCACTTTCTCGTGGTGAATTGTGTACAACCTCTGCAGAGTGAAAACTGTCACGACAGCCGTGCTCACGGTCAAGAGCGACATGGACCCTCACGCGGATTAGAGGGATGGTAATGATTTGGATGCATGGTTCTCGGGAAGGAGACATGCGTGGTTTGGATAATTGATGGATCTCTAGAGTTACATCACATAGTAAATAGCCTTCTTAATTAATGAACTAGACATAGATGCTTCTATGCCTTAAACCCTGTCTTAGCCTTTCTTGATCGGCCAATCATGTCATACTTTCCCCCACTTGCTGAGTACGTAATGTACTCATTCGTTTGTTGCCTCTCTTTTTGCATCATGCCACAATTCAGAAGTGAAGGCTGAAGTACATCATTCGAGGAGACGATGAAGTGGTGGTCTAGGCCTGCGGTCTTCCGGTCGACTTCCTATGGGAGCTGAAGGACGCTAACGCTTAGTTTAATTTCCGCTGCAATGTAATCTTTTACTTTAGACCTACGGGTCCTTGATGTAAATATTTAATGAATTAATAAAGATATTGTTCTTTTATCACATAATTTGTCCTGTTGCGTGAAAACTTGATCCCGGGCACGCATACGGATGAATCCGATTTCGGTTATTGAAATCGGGTGTGACAGGTGTGACAAGAAAGAGAATATAAAACCTAAACTACTACTATGTGCTAGCTACATCCATCCATATTGTAGGCTTCTTTCACTTGATGATGATGCTCCGGTCACTAGCACTCGGTCAAATAGAATCCTCCTTCTAAATAATAGATTTGCATTGTATCAGCATACTTGGCAGCAGTGAAAGGTTCAAGAAAAGGTAGTTCACCAAATTCTAAATTAATATCATGCCAAGTTCTATATTGATGGAAATGTGAAGTACAATTCCCAAGTTGCAAAGACTAGATCACAAGTGACTATCAAATTTATAAGAACTATATATTATGTAGCTAGCGTAGGTTGTAGTCAAATAGCATGAAAAGTTTTATATTGCTGAAAATTAATGTTGCATTTTGGTTAGATGACAATCTATGATTTATAGACCTTGTAAGAATAGGGTATTGGAATTCATACCCTTGGTCGTAGACTCCTTTTGCTAGCAGCATTCCTGAGTTGTTGGGGGAGATATAATCATTGCTTTTTTGTTGAATTTTGGTCGTTCCAGTCTTGCGAACCTGCGCATTAGTTGCTGGAATGGTGGTTTCCTGGTTAGCCTGTGAACAAAAAACAGGATAATTTAGGTGCAATGCTGAATACAAGATCATTATGTTGGTAATTATTTTTGCATTACCTTTACTAGCACTTCTTCCCGTTGTTTTTGTAACATTGAAGCCATCTCTGCCATGAGCTGATCTTTAAGTTCTTCTCCTGCTTTCTTCTCTTCCTCCTGAATCTGTCGTGTTTTTTCCTCCAAAATTCTCTCCCTTTCAGCAGCTTCATTTACTAGTTGTTGTTCTAAATCCTTAACCCGGCCTTGTAGCTCATTTTCTCTTTCTCGGGCTGCCGCTGAAACACGGGCCGCTTCTTCACATTGAGCATTTAGCAACTGCCTTCGAGTTGGATATTTCGCCATGTATCCATGACCATGAGGTCTGGAGGTTTTACACGCTGTTTTTCCTTGTATGCTTGTTGGAAAATAGCGTTCTCCTCTTGTTCTGATCTATCTCCAATTCCCTGCGGGTCATCTTTTGGCTTGCATCATTCTAAGTGAGAGAGAACAAATGACCATTAATAACTCGGTTAGCAACATAGTGAGAATCAAGTAAATGACAAAAGAACATTATGTAACTACTCACATGTATTTGCATAGCTGCTTCATTTGACCATACCCCATTCTTGCAGTGAGTAACCTTAAAGAGAGCCAAATCAGATGGCTCTTCACCAGTTGTTGGGTCCCTCCGAGATCGATAGAATGAACAATATGATTAGGTGTAACTTATAGAATTAAGGAAAAAAAACAATTTGTTCCATCATTACCATTTCATGGCTGTACTGGGAAATTGGTTTGGATCCCATGGAGTGTACAACCTTTTGTTGCTTGCGATTTCTAGAGTTTGTTTGGCTAAGCTTCTAAAAACGGTGTCAATACAAAATGCATTAGTAAAAGATTGAAGAAATGATTTTTTTCTATTTGCATATTAGAATAGAAGAACTAAAATTATACTTAACCTAGAATTCATATGTTGAAAAGTACAACATCAAGTAGTGCCACTCAACAATATCAGCAAGTTTTTCATTCTGTCTTCATAATTGTTGTATGCCTTGTGTGTAGCATTGTATGTTGCTCGCCAACCTTTGTACCGCTCTGAGGCAATATCCAACATCTTTTCTTTTGCATTCACATTGTCTGGAAAGGTCCACTTGTTCTGTTGCGATGGTACAGAAGAAGATATAGTAAAATGTATTGTCATTATAAACTAACTTGCTTATCGAATGGAATCATTATACTTACCAGTATATCAATTACTATAGAATTCTTAACATTTTGCTTTATATCCTTCCAGCTTCTAACTCCAATGAGGGGAGCTGTATTGTTTCTGGAATCAATCTTTTGCAGGTACATAACAACGCTTTAGTTCGCGTAGTATCGCGTGAGAGGTGTGTGTGCCACCGAGACGCTTGTCCGGTATTCATATCAGCGGGCGTAGTCTTTTATTTTGGGAGGACGTATGGAAACGACATATTGAGCATTCATCATACTTTCATATCATTACATCATATCAACCATATGCATACGAACTTATCTAAATGAAACAATCATGAAAAATGGGTCACATAGCTTCATTCTCACAAAAGTTTGAAAACTGGAAACGAAAACGTGGCAGATTTGTTAGGTTTCACGAAAACGAGCATAACTCTCTACTTACTGAACCAAATAGGGCAAATAAGTACTTTCTGGAAAGCTTGTGTTATGTACTACAACAATCGTTTAGGCTCAGGTCTTGAAAAAATCTGGAACGTGGCTAGAAATGGGCGTTACAGAGAGCTATTTCTGGATTTCCAGAATGTGCTCCGGTTCTGTCCCTGTCGTAGATTGAGCATATCTTTCAAACGACAAGTTGGATCCAGTTGTTCTAGGATGCGTTCGAAAGCTTAAGAAGTTATCTACAGCTTTCATAAAAAACCAAAAATTTAAGTTTGCACAGAAATAGGAGTAACTGTCAAATTTCCAGAACAGGTCTAATCTGTCAAAAACTGAGTCGTGTTAGGTCTTGTGCGAAGAGTTTTGTTGCATTCTTTTGCAATCCTTGCCATTCAATCTTTCATCCTTTATTTATTAGCATGTATTGTTGTTGGATATTGAGTTTTGACTTATGTTTTCAAAATTCTCCGACAGATGGCCCCCGGCAAGCTCATGTTGGACCGCGAGAACCTCGTGCGGCGTGTGTACGAGTTGGAGCAGGAGCGCAATGCCCTGCAGGCCGCCCTCACCATCCGCAGCGCAGAGCTCACTACTCGCACCACCGAGCTTGCTGAGCGCACCGTCGAGCTCGCCGAGCGCACCACCTAGGTGGAAACCCTCTGTACGCAGCTCGAGTATAGCGAGGCGGAGCGTTGGAACATCCACGAGCAGCTTCACGACGCCATCCTCGCCCTCAGCCGCTCTGTAGGCCATGCTGAATGAACGTGAGGCACAGCTCACCGCCGTGAATGAGGAAAGCTACCTCCTCTTCGGGCAGGTCGACGCTCTTGTTGAGGAGAAGGGCGAGCTGGAGGATAGTCTCTTGGAGGCTCAGGCGCTAGGGATGTTCCGGAGGGAAACCTCCATAACGCCCAGGCGACCATCGTGCAGAACAATGCCACCATAAAGCACCTCCAGGCTGCCAACAACGCCCTGCACGCCATCCTTAATGGCAGACCTCTCGAGCCACTTGAGATCATCCCCTCCGAGGCGGACGTGGAGATGAGTGATGGTGAGGATGCTTCCAACGTCGAGGACAGAGCACCACCGTCACCCATGAGGGATGATGACGACTACTACGTTGATGATGATGAGTAGTTGTCACGACCGGTGATCGTAGCCCTATGTGTTGTAGGATTGTAATCTCGTGAGGCATGTAACCGTGTATGGAAAACGATCTGCGTGTTGTTAATTAAGCTCTCCAAGATTTGTGTTTGTGTATGGGTCACATGTGATGTAACCTATGACCGTGTTGTATCGGATTTGTTGTTTCCCGTGTATCAAAAATTTCTGTCGTGTTCCTAGCTATGTTGGAATCTATGGAATATGTGTGTTGCCAATGCATTGTGCTTATTTCATCGTTATTTCTCTCGTACATGCAATCTAAATTTTTTTATCCCCTATGTCAAATGTTATGTTTTCTTGCTATTTTAGCTCCAAAACTAATGGGCTAACGTGAGAAAATTTTCATATGTGACAGATGGTGAATACCCGCCGTGGTGAAGCTTCCGGCAGTGGTCAAGGTGGGAGGAATGAACCGCTACCTAACCCTCCACCTATGACACCGTTGCAGCAACTCGTGTACAACCAAAACGAGATGTTCCGCTTGTTCTTTGAGAGCCAAGCTAATCAAGGACAACGCTAAGTACCGCCACGCCAAGGGCCGAGAAATTCCACTTATGCCGACTTTTGGGCAACCCAATCACCCAAGTTTGGTGAAGCAACAACCAATCCTTTGGAGGTGGATAACTTCCCCCGCATCATTGAGTCGAAGTTTGCTCTTCTTAATTGCACCTCGGAGCAAAAGGCCCTCTTTGCGGCGCAACAACTCCGTGGCTCTGCTAGTGCATGGTGGGCAAGTTTCACCGCCGCTCTTCCCGCCGGTACACAAGTGAATTGGACGGATTTTTGTACCGCATTCGCGCTCATCACATTCCCGCCAGTCTCGTGATGCGCAAGTTGCAAGAGTTCCTCAATTTGAAGCAAGGTACCGGAACCGTGCCGGAGTATGCACGGAAGTTCAACTACTTGTCTCAATATGCATCCTATCACGCCGACACGGGTGATAAGAAGAAGGATTGCTTTCGTTTGGGGCTAAGCCCGAAATTGCAAGATCGCTTAGCTCAAGTCACCGCCGGCACATTCAATGACTTGACGAGTGCCGCAATTGTACAAGAAGATGCTATCTCGTGCTCACCAAGAGGACAAGAAGAGAAAGCGTGCCATAGGAAATCCATCCGGCTCCGCTTCGCCTAAGTACAAGTTGGTTATCACCTCCCCGTCCGGACAGAAGTTTCGGGTCGCATTACCGGCGATGGGGGATCACGCCAATTTGTGCTGCAGCAACACCACCACTCTCACGGTGGGAATCAGCAGCACAACATTTTGTTTCGCCCTCCACAGCAGCAATACCAAGGTGCTAGGCCCGGTCCTCAAGGTCCGTGCTTTAATTGTGGACGTCCGGGTTATTTCGCGAAGGATTGCCGTATTCCGACACGTAACCCGGCAAACAACAACAATGGTTCTGGAAGTGGCAACAACAATCAAAACTGCAATGGGAATAATGGAAATGGGAACTGCAATCAATCATCCACTCCAAATGCTAAGAATGGCCGAGTCAACTATACCACGGCCGAAGAGATTCAAGCGGGAGAACCGGTACTTTCGGGTATGTTTTCGGTCAATAATCGCTCCACTTTGGTTCTTTTTTATTCCGGTGCAACTCATGATTTCATTAGTCAAGCATGTGCAAAAACCCAACAACTCACTCCTACCCAACAACCCGGTGGAAAAAATAAAAACAAACCTAGAGTTGAGGCAAGTACCGCTAAACCTAGAGAGAAAAATATACCCCTCCTCTCTCATAATTTTAGGAGGGCAAGGAATAGACATAATCCTAGGTATGAGATGGATGAAACTCCATAAAGTCGTTTTGCACATCGATTCCCGAGAAGTTCACCTAAACTCACCACTCCATGGTTCATCTATTCTCCGATTACCCCATCCTAAAATCTCCACCTCCAAAATCTACCAACTTGGGGAAAAAAGGATTGAGGATATTCCCGTGGTATGTGAATTTTCCGATGTGTTTCCGGATGACTTACCGAGCATGCCACCCGATCAGGATGTTGAGTTTAAAATTGAGCTCCAAGCCGGTACAACACCAATTTCCCGTAGACCGTACAACATGGCTCCCAATGAGCTAGCGGTGTTAAAAGAGCAAATAAGTGAGCTTATGGATAAAGGATATATTCGCCCTAGTTCATCTCCGTGGGGATGTCCCGCTCTCTTTGTGAAAAAGAAAGACAAGATGCTACGTCTATGTGTGGATTATCGCCCTCTCACTGCGGTAACTATCAAGAATAAATACCCACTCCCTCGGATTGATATTCTCTTTGATCAATTAGTTGGTGCTAAGGTCTTATCTAAGATTGATCTCCGATCCGGTTACCATCAAATCAAAATCCGAGCCGAAGATGTTCCAAAAACCGCATTCTCCACGTGGTATGGTCTCTTTGAATATCTTATCATGTCTTTTGGGCATACAAATGCTCCGGCTCATTTCTTGTACTTGATGAATTCGGTTTTTATGCCCGAGTTCGATAAGTTTATCGTGGTCTTCATTGATGAGATTCTTATTTATTCGAAGTCCGAAGAAGAGCATGTCGAACACCTTCGCATTGTTCTCCAACGGCTTCGTGATCATCAATTATATGCCAAATTTAGCAAATGTGAGTTTTGGTTGAAGCAAGTTCCTTTCTTGGGTCATATCATATCCGCGGAAGGTGTTGCCGTTGACCCGAGTAAAGTTGAAGAAGTGCTTACTTGAAAGTCCCCAAGATCGGTGAGGCAAATCCGAAGCTTCCTCGGTCTTGCCGGTTATTATCGAAAATTCATTCCCAATTTTTCAAGCATAGCCAAGCCTATGACAATATTATTGGAGAAAGATGCTAAGTTTAAATAGAGTCGTGAATGTGAAGAAGCTTTCCAAACTCTCAAGAAGCATTTGACCACTGCTCCGGTGTTAGCACAAGCCGACCTCACCAAGCCGTTCGACGTGTATTGTGATGCGTCCGGCACCGGTCTACGGTGCATGCTAATGCAAGAAGGTCGTGTCATTGCTTATGCTTCTCGTCAACTTCGCAAGCACGAACAACACTACCCTACCCATGACTTAGAATTAGCCTTGGTTGTTCTTGCATTGAAAACTTGGAGGCATTATCTACTTGGAAATCTTGTCAATCTCTACACCGATCATAAGTCTCAAATATATCTTCACCCAACAAGAGTTGAATATGAGGCAACGTCGATAGTTGGAATTAATCAAGGACTGTGAGTTGGAAATTTATTATCATACGGGCAAAGCTAATGTGGTTTCCGACGCTTTGAGTCACAAGGATCAATGCAATCATGTCACCGGTTGTTCCATAGAAAACTCAGAAATTTCGGATTTTAATGAACCAAGCCTTCGAGTTATTCCCTATGGCTCCTTGTATAATCTAGCTCTTATCCCTACCCTTTGTGAGGAAATTATTGAGGCACAAGAGAAGGATGAAAGAATGGAATTTATCCGGCAAAAGATAGAAAAAGATGAAATCACATGTTTCCGACAAGATGCCGATGGTGTGTTATGGTTCAACCAACGTCTTGTTGTTCCGAAGGATATGGAAATACGGAAAAAATAATGGATGATGCACATTTATCGAAATATTCCATACACCCGGTAGCAACAAAATGTATCGCGGCCTAAGAGAAAAGTTTTGGTGGACACGCATGAAGCGTGAAATTGCAGGTATGTGGCCGAGTGCGATACTTCTCAATGGGTAAAGGCCGATCACTTGAGAAAAGCCGGATTATTGAACCCACTGAAGATTCCCGTTTGGAGGTGGGAGGACATTGCTATGGATTTTATCGTTGGATTGCCTCTCACGTCAAAGAAACATGATTCAATTTGGGTGATTGTGGATAGATTAACCAAATCCGCGCATTTCATTCTGAAAGTGCATCTAGGCCTCCTAGTGGGTTTTGGTGTTTTGATGACAACACGATTAAAGAGCTAATGTAATTTGCTGAGTTGTAACAGGAATATGTCTTGTGAAATTATTGTAAACGTTGTTGTATCAAGACATGGATGTATATGGATATTTCACATGTATATTCTTGTATTCCATATGACAAAGAATATGATGAAGATGAAGCCACATGGATGATCAACCATGAAAATATTATACCATGTGTCACATGAAGAGAAATGAAGCTTGGATGATATGTCTCGTATTGGTCATTGAAAGTATCACCATATTCCATATTGGTGATTTAATTCTTAGTATCATATCAATCAAGCAACACATATTACAACGAAAATCAATACAACATGAAGATGAATATCAAGCGTGTGCTAATGGATGATGCAAAGAAATATGTCAATCTTGATGGTAACTTTGATGAAGGAATAGCAAGGACTTGGCTTCGATGGACCATACATTGGAGAAGGGCAAGCAAGAGGCTTGGCGCCGAAGAACCTTTGTGGTGGAGAAGAGCAAGTGGATGTTGAATCCGACGAATCAAAAAGGCCATGGAAGATTGCATATTTCCTAGTGTCAATTATTTATGAATCAAGAAAGAAGAGGTGACATGGATAAAATATGAAGTTTTGTCTATTTGATGATAAAGTCCATGGTCATCAGCTCAAGGTGGATATGCTCAAGTAAAGAATTGTTGTCAACTCTCAAGAAGCAAAATATGAAGAATTTCGGCATATGTCTCTATCACAAGCTCAAGTGGAAGAAAAATAGCTTTTATCTATTTCTTGAGTATAGGAATGCCGTACTATTAAGAGGGATGCAACATGTGTTGAATGACGATGTCAAAGTGCTCAAAATCCCAGAGAGAAACCAATCCGAGTGACCTAAACCCTAAACAGTGTGTTCGCCAGGTCAAGGAGGTCGGACCGCCCTGTCAAGGAGGTCGACCGCCTTGAACCGAGTTTTTGGGTTAGTAGGTCAAGGAGGTCGACCACCCTGTCAAGGAGGTCGGACCGCCTTGAACTAAGTTTTCCGGGGTCAACTTCTGGATTAGTGAGTTTTTGGCCTTAGAAGTGAAGCATAGTTAGTATGAGTGGGTTGAGCAATCAAGTTTGTGGTTTGTGGAGGTTTTCGCGTCAAGTGGTTGGTTGCTCGCCGGTGTAAGGCGGTCGAGCCGCCTGTCAAGGCGGTCGGACCGCCCTGAGCTCGACAGCTCCAACGGCTAGTTTTTGAAAGAGCCTTTAAATAGCCCTACACCACTCCCTTTGATTGCTGCTGGTTCTTGCCCGACTCTATAGCATTCCAACGGCCATTTGAGCTCTCCCCAACCTCTCTTTGTGAGATCCAAGTGATTTGAGCTAAATCTTTTAGTTGGGTTGAGAGATTTGAGTGTGTGAGCAAAAGTGAGCAAATCCTAAGCCTTGAGCACTTTGGGCTACGTCAAGCAACTCGTGATTCATTTGTTACTCTTGGAGGTGAAGCCTCCTAGACGGCTAGGCGTCGCCCTAGAGCTCCCAAGCTTGTGGTGAGCCTTGGGAAAGTTTGTGAAGGTTGTGATCTTGCCTCCGGTGTGGAAAAGATCAAGATAGTGGATTGAGGGAAGTGGTTGAAAGAGACCCGGCTTGAAGCGTGCTAGTGAGCAGCTCAAGCTTCCTCAAACGGAGACGTAGGGATCACGTTGAGGTGATTCCGAACTTCGGTAAACAAACTCGTGTGTCTCCGTCTCCCTTGCTTTTCTTGTTTTCTAGCTTATACTTGTACTTCCGCTTCGATCTACTTTGGTGTGCTCTTTTGTGTGCGGATACTTCGTGTATGTGCTAAGGAAAATCTCTGGAGCATCACCTCAAGTTTTGATTTGAGCTAGTAATCAAATTTGGAGAGTTGACCTATTTCTGCCTGTGCAAGGCGGTCGACCGCCACGATAAGGAGGTCGGACCGGGTTGAACTAACCTGTGCAAAAAAGTTGTGTTAATTTCAGGTTTCACCTATTCACCCCCTCTAGGCGACATCAAGGTCCTTTCACATTCCCGTCCATACTATCTACAATACCAAAAAGTATGCCGAGCTATACATCTCAAGAGTGCTATGTTTGTATGGAGTACCTAAAACCATTGTTTCCGATCGAGGTCTGCTGTTCGTATCTCGCTTTTGGGAGCAATTGCATTCTTGTCTTGGTAGCACTCTCATTGGAGGTTCCTCTTATTACCCTCAAACGGATGGACAAACCGAAAGGTTGAATAAATATTTCGAGGATATCTTGATAGCATGTGCTATGCAAATCGAGGAAATTGGGATGATTGCCTTCCATTCGCTGAATTTTCGTACAACAATAGCTACCAAGAGAGTTCGGGAATGTCACCATTGCAAGCATTGTATGGCCATTCTTGTTGCACACCGTTGAATTGGGTCGAAGCTAGTGAAAGAACTAATTTTGGTCCCTATCTTGTCACTCAAGCTGAAGAAAAGGTACGACAAATTCAAGCCAACATGAAAGCCGCACAATCTCGCCAAATTAGCTATGCTAACAAGAGGAGACGCCCATTGGAATTTGAGAAGGGAGATCATGTTTATCTTCGTGTCTCTCCGAACAAGGGCGTATCCCGGTTTTGAATTAAAGGAAAGCTAGCACCCCGCTATATCGGACCCTACCCGATTGTGGAAAAGCATAGCGTGGTTGGTTACCGATTGCAATTACCGGAAAGTCTTACTCGTGTGCACAATGTGTTCCATGTCTCACAACTCAAGAAATGCTTCAAGCCCCGGTAGATGTGGTCATTCCCGACACCGAGTGTGACACCCCGTGTCACAAATTGGCGATTGCAATGTGCTAATCATCATTTTGCCTGGCCCTTGCGACGCACCCTAGCGCACGCCGGCGAGCAACGCCGCCGCCTCCGACAAGACCCCCTGTGCGCCAACACTTGGCGCAAATTTTTAATTCGCGGTGGCATAAAAGTAATAACAGTGAACTTTCAAGCGTTTTAAAAATTGCATAACTTCGCGTCTGAAGCTTGGATTTGAACGAATGAAAACATTATGGAAAGCTTGTAACCTGCACTTTGAAATGAACCTAATGAACGTATATGTTTATATGACAAAAATAAAAGTTTGAGCAACCTTAAGTTGCCATCACGGTCACGAAGCTTAACTAGATTGCATTTTAAAAATTGTGTAACGTTCACCACATAGCTCCAAAGTACTCGACCAAGCACTCATTGGAAAATTTAGAATGTTTACTTTGCCATGGTAGCATAATCCAAGTACTTTCTGTGGACAAAATGAAAGATTCGAGTACTTCAAAGTGCTAACCCGTTAAGGGAACTGAACAACATTGCGTTTTAGAAATTCCATAACTTTTTCTATGCAAATCCAAATGATGGAAATGAACACTAGTTGGAATCCTTGTAGAATGTACTTCACATGAACCTACTTGGTTTACCCAAGTTTTATATAAAAAAGTTAAGTTTTACTCTCCATAAGTAGGCCTCTTGATAAGCCTGAAATGGACTCGAGTTGAGACAAATTGTAAACCGAACTTAACCAAATTTGAACACCCCACTTCATTTAGCATGATTCATCATATCACACATGGTTCTGATGCATTTGAGCATGTCATGATAAATTTTAGAATTTTTTGATTAAGTACATTATGGTACCTTGTATTTACATAATAGGAAAAATTCGTATAAATTCATATTTGCTTCTGGTGCTCAATCATAAAATGATGGAAATCATCGTGAGAAAATAATGTAGTACTCTCTTGCATGATGACAAATTATGAAAAGATATAATGATGGTGCATGTTAAACTAGCTCTTAAATAAATCCTCCTTGGTCATCTCATGTTGGTATTATTTTATGTCAACAAGTACTAGGTTATTAAATCATGGCAGCCCACATGGTCATATGGTTATTTCATTTTGTTCATGTACAATATTCATTGCTGCCCTACCCTCTTGTTTACTAATTAAACATGCATACTTATACTACATAGTTTATCTTTCTTCTAAGGTTATCCCCATGACATCATCTACATAAATCATCGTCCCGATGAATCATCTCACCCAATGAGCATGTTTATTTTATACAAACATTTCATTGAATCTCGTTATTGAGAAAGCTCCATGAACTAATTATCTATAAACTCATGCTCACGCATCGCATTGCATTCATATAGGGACCCCAACCGAAGGCGAGAATCAAGAGGGGCAGCAGATTGATCCGAGTACCTTTGAGTGTGCTAACAGCGAACCCAACCAAGGCAAGCCCCGGAGCATAATCCTACTTGTTAATTTTTTCGTCTTTATTTCACTTAAGTCTATGTTATGTACTGTGCATTTACGTTCAGGAGTTGATCATAACCTAGTTGCATTAAATCCCTGTTCCCATGGTTTTTGGTTAGGTATAATTGTGTTCGTTAGATGCTATGCTTACTAAATTCATCGGTAGCAACACCGAGTGGTTTGGAGACCACCAGGTCTAGGGATTTAATTATTGTTACCCTCACATTATTAAATTGGAGACCGTACGGGGAAGTGCATGTGTAGGAATGCGGTGACAAGGTTGGCCCTTGTGCACCATAGCCCCGTGCGTGTTGATCAAGGACCGTTCGTTGTGACTCCGTGAGCAAGTATTGAGTTGTGTACCAAATGCATACCTTCTTATGGGAGTTGGTAAACTAATGTAACTTGAGACTCGTAGTGTTGGACGGTCACTCCGCCCTTTGTGCAAAGTGTTGGTCATGGTGGATGCACGGGTTTGTGAGTAGACGGAGGGTGTGTTATTACCCTTGGACCCGACGCTACCGTGGTTGCATGTGGAATGCACACTCGAAGAGAGGACCCGGCTCATATCTAAGGTGATCTTGTGAAAGGTGGGCATACGTGTTCTTAAATGATGCGTATGTCGTGCATTTGGGTTTCCCCAGCAGGGTGTAAATCGATATATATCGCCGTCCATCGCGGTGATGAGTATCACTTGTCTCGAGCAGATCGCTTCGTAGTAATAAAGAGAACATGATGAAAAGCTTGGTGTTTTTATAGAAATAAATTATGTATTGCAACTATGTTTGTTAGAATTGCTCATTAAATTTATGTTCATGTCTCCACCCTTTTAAATTGGCTAAAACATGGAAGATCAAAACATATAGGTGCTGTTTTTCGCAAATTTCAGCAAGCCAAGTCAGCCCCCTGCATACTAGGGTCGGTTATTAGAACCAAATTTTGACAGGTAAGCCTTGCGGAGTATATTAGATACTCGGGGTTTGCGTTTAAATTTATTTCAGGAATCCCGTAGCCCAATTACTGTGATTGCTACGGAAAGTTTGTATGTCAAGGTGAGGAACCCCGGGAATGGACCGTGGAGTGGGTTCCATCTTCACCGAACCAAGAGTGAGGCCACGTCGTATGGGCTTATGTGGTCTCCTACATAAGTTGTATATATTTATCGTCAAAATGTTTACGCTTCCGCACATTGTATATTAAGTAACACTACAGGAAAAATCCCCTGTAGCTATGCTTTATTAGGATGGTAGGTACACTTTATTTCATTTCTACTAGAGCATAGATGCACTTTTGTTAAGCGTGTCCGGAGCGTCTCCCCATGGACCATGTCAAAGGTTCTACTAACGCTTTGGTAAAACGTGTCTAGGAGAGATAAAACGTTCAGTAGACACACTAAAGGCATCTCTACACATGTTGACACACTTTTATACCCACGTTTACAGAGCGTTTTTACTAGTATAGTCACGCCACATAGATACGTTTTATTTCGTCTCAAGAACTTTTGAGATGCTTTTGGATGACGGTTACTAACGTGTCTACAGCTGTGAGCGCGTTTTTGTGTATGGTAAAACATGATAGGCTGAATTGTTTTAAAATAGAGATTTATATACCAAATTAGTAAAACTAATATTTTCAATAGATATAAGCAATGTGTATTTGTATTCCACAAGTGCAATTAACATGATGAACCATTCACATATATACAATGAAGAAAAGAATACTAAAAGTATTTGCTTTAACCTCCCCTAACATAAATCTATTTCTAAGCTTTTCTCGGTATCCATATTCTATCTCCCTTCCATAGAAATAATATAGGAACTTGATTGCTCTTCTGTTCTATACGCTCCATGTATTCATGCTGCAAAAATAAAAATAGAAAAGAGGGTGATGGATTTTTCAAAAATATTGCATGTAAGCCAAAACAGAACAACTTTTGAAATCATAGTTAAAGAATATAAATCACCTGGTCTTTGTTCATTAGTTGGAGCTGGACGCTTGGGTCTTTTCACCTGAGCATATGACAGGGATTTAATTAAGTAACAATAGTTGGGCAAATTACAACCAGCAGAAGGCCTCAATTTATATGGTTAAAACCAAAGTTACATGTGTCTTTGGCCAAGCAATACAGTAGCCAATAGCATCTCTCAAAGTATGCAAATTTCCATATGGTTTGGGCAACGGTTCATTTCCAGTGTCACTAACAACGTGAACTGCTACCCCAAAACATTCTTCTCCAAGCATGTTTCCACCTATGACATGTGTGCTATCAGTAGTCACTAAATTTCCTAGGGCCACAGCTTTTCTTTTGTTGGTTTGTGAAACCAAAACGACTTTCTTTTGATCCTACAATTTTTAAAAATTGAATGATACATTAAGTATGAAACCATAACAATTTAATCTAAAAACTAAAGATAGCTAGCAAGACCATACTGATTGTGGCCGAACAATTTGTACTCCTCTCTTGTTCTGAGCTCCCAACATAGGTGTTGCATATTAGTTGATAAAATAAACACGATGCTTTTATTTTGAAATACAAAAAATATTTTACCTCCACATCTCTAATTATTCTCAGTTTTGGTTCTCGAAATAGTTTACTGTCCCATCTAGGAATGTGCAGTGGTGCTAGTGTCGATTTCATTGCTATATGTCCAAGATAGCTTCCAAGAATTGAAGCTGATCTTTCATTTGGTACACCGTTTTCATCGGTTCCTACAATCACCCTTCCACCATTTGAAGCCAACAAATTGGATACTCCAAATTCACCTAAAATCTGTTGTACCTCTCCATTTGGCCCTACATGTAAGAATAATAATAATATGTTGCATAAATTCTAAACCTTGCATATTTGTAAATATCAGTTAAAATAATTATAAAACTTACAAACTATTTTAATGGGACTTGCATGCTGCTGAGGCAATCCAGGTAATATATTTTCAACCTCAGGAGGACCCTGCAAATTATTCCCAATGATCCTCTCATTCTCTGTAGATTCTTCATCATCCTCCTGCAAATGTTCTGCATCCTCTACATCAAGGTCCAAGTTTCGCAGTCATCTTGGTCCCCTCGCCATGATGGCTTATTTCTACAAATTACAATATGAATTCAGAAGTGTTGATAGAACAATATTGTAAGCATCATGTAACTAGAAATTCACTAGGTTTGTTCGTATATGATCATCAAAACTAACAGGCTAACAAAACACTACTTGGATATAAATATTTCCAAATGTGAGTGAACTATTCTAGTTTGTATCACCATTCACCAATGACAGAATAACAGGCTAACATGTCAAATGGATCATGGTAACTGCTTTAATCAAAATATAATGCAGTCTTCGGTTGCAGATCAATGTTTTTAATCTCCGGCTATGGCTGTTAGCGGCTCACCTATCCAACAGCTAAGAGCAGCTATAGCTGCAGCTAAGACTTTTAGCGGTTTTCTAACAATACATGGCAGCTTACAGAAAATTAAGCCCAAGAAGATATTCAGTAGCAGCTTGAGGACCCATAAAAGTACCTACGAAGTTCACCATTCATTCGCGGTAGTTCAGACTCATTAACAAACTAACAATAAGTTCATACATTCAGATAGTCTGGGCGAATACAATGATCATATGCAGGGTCATCTTAGTTGATTCCACTATCTTGATGGTGCTTGTGTTATTGAGGCAGCGCTCGACTGGACATCACCTATACAACAAATTTAATACTGCAAATATTACACGTCTGCACTACTAGTATACTGCTATACTGATCTTAATCTCAATCTCTATTTATAATTTTCTACCATGGCAACCTTAACTACTATATTGAGGGCAGAATCACATAATCGTAAGGAAGAGAAAAAAGTAAGGCCCAACTAGCCTTGCTGGGTCATGGTGCCAACGGATTTTGGCTGCCTTCCTGCACACCACTGGCCGCAGGCTCCGTTGCTCTGACGAAGCAAACGCTGGTCGCTAGCACACCCAGAATCGCCGCCGCCGCTGCCAATCCGAGAAGATCGCGAGTTGTTGGGTTGCCGGCTTGCCACATTGCCTCTGCTTTGACCGCTAAAGTCTAAACGAAATGGCTCTACTAAATTCTTAAGGTCAAGGCCACACAACCGCGTTCTTCTCCAATTAATTAAGGAGATAAACCTAGAGCAAGCAGGAACAATATCCATTACTCAAAAACGGTATCATGGGTACTATAAAACAAGCCTGTCCCCTTCACGATTTCCAGCCGGTACAAATCCCCCTACCTAGCAATCAACCCAACCAAAAAAATTTCCCAAGCAAACTACGCGAATCGATTAGCTGACACCGAATCAGGATCTGTAAACCAGAGATTAGTATGGAAGAGATTGAGATATTAGTACCTGGAAGGGAACAGGATTTGGGAGAACCTAGATTCGAGATCACCTTGAGGAACCTTGACGTAATGGTGACCAGAGAAGCGCTGCAACAGATCAGATTTGTTAGAGGTTGAAGACGTGGGGAGTTTGGGGGAGATGCGACGGGTGTGCGGCCGAAAGAGAGAAATTAGGAGATAATGTTGATATTAGGGTGTTTACTCAATATAAATAAAATGCGGGAATAAAAAGTTAGGCGGCAAAACGAATTTTTCTGGGGACGGGTGAGGGAGGCTGAACCTAGGAAAAATTTCTCGGCCATAAATTTCCGAAATCTCGGACATGCCGTGTTTGCCATTGGGGTCCAGTATGATTTGTGAACCGGCCAAAATTTTCGGAGCTTTTTGACTTGCCGCCATCGACCGCGCGCTGGCGGGAAAAAGGCCGCGTCGCCAAATCGAAGCCCGCCAACCCGAATTGATGAGAGAAATAAGTGCTACCGACTACTCACTTGCCTGCTCTGTTCTTATTTGGTTTTTCCCCATCCCCGGTTTCCATCTCACGAGCACTCAAGCCAAGCTGCAGTAGTGGCGGCTTCCTGCGCCCGTGGATCTCCTCTCTCGGGCCGCAGCTGTGCTGATGGCGGACGGGTCTGCTGCTGAAGATGGTGGTCGTGCACGTCCCCGGCCTTCCGCCATGGCGAGGACGGGGAAAGGGGGAAGGATGCGAGGGCGTCGTCCGGTGGCGCCGCTGGCCGGAGCACGACGACGACAAACACAAACGAGGAGGTTGTGACTCGGAGAGGTAACTAATCTGCTATATCCCTATTTTTATCTATTTTCTTTGTTGTCACTGATCGATACTAGCTCGCATGTAGCAACATTTAGCCATTTGGTTCGAGGTTAAACATCTTTAGTTAATGCATTTTAGCACTTTAACCTGATAGTAATGTTGTGTGTTTTATTTTCAGAATGAAATTACACTTATTGTCTTCATTGCTACAGTTTTTTCAATACAATGTATATACCCTTTAGCACAAATATTTAATGCTTGTTTAATTCCTTTATTCTAAATGGTAGGAGGCAGGTTATATAACTATATGAGTAATCCAGACAATATAACTAAATTATTCCAAATTTTTTTAAAATTTCAAACTTTTTTGAATTTTTTCCCGATATTTCTGAAAATCGGGTTTACCGATAACGTCCCGATAAATTTCTTTTACCGATAAATTTTTCCTAGGGCTGAACGACGGCCCAACCTGTCAGGCAAAGGAGGGAGATCCTAGTCCAGTTCTTGATAAAGGAATCATTTTCTATTTTGATTCATATTTTTCGATTTCAAATTGTATAGATTTCGCATATATAGTCGAAATGAGTTGATTCTTTTTTCTGTTATCTCAAAAGAAATTCCTCTCTTGTGCGGATGCATTTTAACTTGCTTGTTTGCCTTGTGTTTTTTGTTTTGGAAATAATACTAGACAAAGAGAAATTCAAATCATTTTTTGAAGCAATAAATTAATTCAAATTTAAAAAATTTCAACTACAAAGTTGCACAACTGCTTAATATATACAACTTTTATTTTCACCATTTCTTCATTCGACAAAGCATATAGTAACAATGTTGTCACACCGTCATCACATGTGATAATGAAACCCCACTACTAACCCTAATTGCATTTGATTCACGTTTAAAACTTTGCTCATCATTTTAAATCTGAATCCTCATGTTGACCACGAGTGCTCATGTCTTTTTGCTTAAACCATTTCTTTGCTTATGTATATCTACCAATGGTAATTTAACTTAACTCCATTGAAAAGAGAATGATTATACATTCATACATGTCATTAGTCCCACGGATTTAATTTTACTAAATTTATGCATATGACATTCATACAAAATAGCACCCATGCATTATCATTATCATTGACCTTGTGTTCTTTTTACTTATGCATTGCATGTCATTCCATAGGTGACGACGTCAAATTAATTCCGCCGGAAGAAGCCGTTACCAATCTCAACGCTTGTGAAGCTAGTGCTAACTTCGATCACTCTCAAGGCAAGTCCCGGTGCATTCCCTTTGTTTCACAAAAAGGTTTCCTTTTATCACTATATTAAGGATGATGGATGTGCATTTATGTTCTAGGAATTGCTTGGAAATCCACTTGCATGAATTTCCCTATATGTCCTATGTAGAATTTGTGTCAATTCCTCCGAAGAAATGCTCTGCTATGCTTATGGAATCAACGATAGAATGGGACACGCACATATTACTTATGCTACACTTGAATATGATAATTTGGTAAAAATTGAGGACACCTCATTGTGACTCCACTAACATGTTTGAGTTGTGTACTACTTGCATACCTTTTTTATGGAGATTGGTAAACCTATGTAGCTTGTGAATTGTAAAGTGGGCCGGATATCTCACCGACTCATAGGTGATGTGTATGGAACGGTAGTTGCACGGGTTGAGGACCGTTGAAGAGTACACGGGTTAAGCCTTGGGCACGTGTACTCGAGGTCGATGACCCCGTGATTTTCTTTATGATGAACTCGCGAAAGGTGGCCATACGTGTTCTTAAATGATGCGTATGTCGTGCATTTGGGTCTTTCCTGCAGGATTAATAATTCGATAATTATCGCCGTTTTCTCTCGGTTAATGAGTACCACTTGTTTCGAGCAGTTTACAATGTGTAGTAAGAGAAAAAGAATGAGATGCTCGCTGTTTTATAATGATATAAATTTGTATTGCAAACTCTTGTACTGCTTAGTATGCTCACTAAAGTTCCTTTTATGCAACAACCCTATTAATTTGGCTAATCATAAAAGTGCAAATCTAATTAGCTAGGCGCTGTTTTTATGCAAATGCCAAGTGAAACCGGTCAAGCCCCATGCATCTAGGTGTCGGTATTAGATGGCCAATTGACGGGTAAGACTTGCGGAGTATGCTAGATACTCGGGCTTTGCAACTACATGTGTATTTTCAGGATTCCCACAAGTTGGGTATTGTGATTGTTGTGGTAAGGTTGTGTGGGATGGAGAAGAGCCCAAAGAGTGGACCATCGAGTGGGTTCCTAGCTCTCCGACCCATGAGCCGTGAGCCGTGGCCTAGCCCGGCATGGTTCACCTAAGCTATCTATGTATTGTCGAGTGATGTAATCGCTTCCGCACTTTATTTCGAATAAAGATCATGGTTATGTAACTTAAATTCGAACCTAATGCATCTTTTATTTGGAACTCTATATTGTAATTCGAGACTTAATTACGTGAACTTGCAAATCGTGTATGTTTATTAATGTGCTGCTATGTATGGTTGCTTCGTCAATCATCTCCCAAGGCGATCCGTACCATACTAATCTATCTTTCGGGATAGGGCTGTGACACATCTAGCTTCCACAAATGCTTTCGAGGGATTGGCATGAGACGACTTAGAGAGTTGCAAGGATCGGGGGTTTCGAAATCATAATCCTGAAGAACATGAGGTGATCCTAAAGATCACCAAGGAGCTTTGCCCATACCCGTGATCCTGAAGATCATGGGAGTGATCCTGCAATATCACTTGCGTAGTCCTAAAGACTACCCGATCTTGAAGATCAACTGTTGTACCCTTTTTCCCTTGGTGAGTTTTTCCCACTGGATTTTTTCACGTAAGGTTTTTAACGAGGCAACAGGTGCAACACAGCTGGCGCATGCTATGTACTCTTTTCTCCTGCCATTTTTCCTACTGGGTTTTTGGAGGAGTTTTCAACGAGGCATAGACATAACACAGAAATTCGCCCAAGGGGGGTGTTATGAAACTGTCACCAATTAATGAGCTACGGTGTTTTTGAGGTGGATTAATTGGTGAGTTACTATGTGGGCGAATTTATCACGGTGATTGAGTTCGGAGGAACTCTCTAGGCTTCAGCTGGAGGCCGGCCTTCTCCTAGTATAAATAGGGCCGATGATGTTGACGGGAGGCAACCCAAGCTCCCGGTTGTAACACTGTAATCAGCCACCAAAAGGGAAATAATAAGACCCCTATTCTGCCTCCACTTTTCAGTGTTCATACAATTGCTTTATAGTGTGTGCATTAGTAGCGTGATTACCTGAGGTGGTTTGGTTGTTTCACAACATAAACAATTTCTATTCCCTTTCTGATTCAATACTGCAGCAGATCTCTTGGGTGTTGTTGGACGCTTTGTTTGAACTAGATTCATGGCTATCAGGCGACTAATATGGAATACGAATCTTATGTGAAGCCCTAGTTCGTATCTGTTTCAAATTATTTGCTTCAATAAATACCCGATCCTTGCCTTATAAGTTATGGACATTTACTTTTTGGAAGGTTTATATCTTATATAGTATCCTATCTGCTTTTTCAAGCATATTATAAATTCTCTATGTTACTGTTTTTTGCTCTTACATTTCCTAGATTTTTTAACATGGCTGCCTGATGGATTAGTTTCATGTTATAGCACTTAAAACTGTTAAATGTTTCTTCAAATTCAAATTGATGCTTTGTGAATACGACAAAATTTTAAGTAAATATTGTTAGAGTTTTGTTTTGTACGTGTAGTTTTAGTGATTGGCACAACGCACAAAGCAGGATCTAATTTGGAACATACCCGTGTACTGCCGTGTCTAGGACCGGGAAATCTGGTTTGCCTTGACGCAAGTTATAGTACACAAGGCTTCAGCTTGCCTTGATGTGTATACTGATGTTTTAGACGGGCTTTAGTTTAAAAACCTCCACTTTACATAATACATATACAATATTGTTCTTTCTATTTTATCCATGCGATTATTCTCACTTTTTTATTGATAAGTTGTTCCATTGTGGTCAAACTGGCTCGATTTCGCAAAGGAGTTTGAGGAGTTGATCGAGGACGTGCAATAGCTAATGTTGTTCAAAGTGGTGGATACGGAGTACCTGTCTAAGTGTCAATGTTGAGGGAGGAAGAAGAAAACAATTAGAAGTGAGCTGGTGTTGTTCAAACTGGTTTGGCCCGTAGCAACTATCCACTGAATTTTCATCGCTTGATGCAACAAAAATATTTCTTTTTTATGCTACAAAAAGTGAAAGTTCTTATTAGGCATAGGTAACTGATATAGATGTATTATTGGTTTCGTAAGTTTTCCCTGCCCGTGGCAACGCAAAGATATATTACTGAGTTCCGGTGTGTCTATATCACTACGGGGAACAGCAACTATGCCGTGTGCCCATGGCACACGGCACAAGTCCTATAGCACACGCTCACGGCACAACGTACACGGCACTAGACTTGACGGCACAAAAACCGTGTCGTGTGTTATTTGTCGGACATACGGCATAGTTGCTCCCATCTGTGCCGTGTGCCGTGGAAGCACACGGCATAGACGGTTGATGCCGTCGTTACCTTGACGGCCAACTGTGCCGTGTGCCTTACCCTCCGGCACACGGCACAGTTTGAAAGTGTGCCGTGTGCCTTGTCCCGTGGCACACGGCACAAATTCAAACTGTACCCTGTGCCGGAGGATAAGACACACGACACACTTTCACCTGCGCCGTGTGTCAAAGCCTAGACACAAGGCACAAATTTTAACTATGCCGTGTGCCAAGGCTTTGACACACGGCACAAATTACAATTATGCCGTGTGTCTAGGCTTTGACACACGGCACATATGTTTATGGTTCCTAGATTTTTGCCTTTGTACCGTGTGTCATGGTTAAGGTACACGGCACGGAGGCAACAAACTGCCATAAAAACCAGTTTTTAGCCACCCCGGATCATCCAAAACATAATTAAAATTGACAGACATGAAAATATCATATTCATCACATGATATCATCCACAAGACATCATCCACAACATACGATCCACAATACATCATCCACAAACATATGATCCATAACACATCATCCACAGCATAGTATCACAAGCATCACAAACATACAAGAGGTCAATGATCCCAAGGCCGCCAAGCTGACGCAGCTCTGTCCCATGGCGAGCATTGGTCTTGTGGCCCCTTATTCGATGCCGCCGATTGATTCTACACAAGTGAATGCAATTGATATTTTGATGCCGCCGATGGAATATGTGTTGTGGATGATATCATGTGATGAAATTGATATTTTGATGTTCTGTGATTTTTAATTGTTTTTGGATGATCCGGGGCAGCTAAAAACAAATATTTGTGGCTGTTTCTGACCTCTGTGCCGTGTGCCTTGACCATGGCACACGGCACAGGAGCCTGAATCTGGGAATCGTGCTCATCTGTGCCGTGTGCCATGGTCAAGGCACACGGCACAGTTTCAATTTGTGTCGTGTGCCCAGGACCTGGACACACGGCACAGTTTCAATTTGTGCCGTGTGCCCCGGACCATGGCACACGGCACAGCTGGCCGTTACGCTAACAGCCCGTCCACCCTATGTGCCGTGTGCCAGCACGTGACACGGCACACTGACTCACAACTGTGGCGTGTGCCCGACAAATGACACACGGCACAGTTTTTGTGCCGTCAACTTCTGTGCCGTGTGCCCTGTGCCGTGTGTGGCACACGACACAAACTGTGCCGTGTGCTAGAGATCTTGTGCCGTGTGCCTAGGGCACACGACATATACACTGTTTCCTGTAGTGAGCGTGTGCAAATTCAATGCAGGATCACTGGACGCACCTTATTGGCAAGCATGAGCTCCGGTCACTCCTGGTCAATTCCTCGCACAAAGGAGTCCATGGAAATCCAGTTGTGTGCTCCTAGAATCCCTATTCAAATGTTTCAAAATAATTTCTTTGTTCCTTCTTCTAACCAGGTGCTATTTTTTTTTCGTGCCTGTTGGTTTGCATTCAGATTTGCTCAAGAAGAGGAAGGAGGGTGGAGAGCTAGCAGCCAGATCTGGGTAGGAATTCATAGACTCATCATCTCCTGAATTACTTCGATTATAATCTCTGGATGGATGTGATTAGATAAATTGTTGTAGAAATTATGATATTTCAATCATCCGTGATATTTCAGTCATTCAGATATGCTCAAGAAGAGGAAGGAGGGTGGAGAGCTAGCAGCCAGATCTGGGTAGGAATTCATAGCCTCCTCATCTCCTAGATTACTTCGATCATAATCTTTGGATGGATGTGATTAAATCAATTGTTGTGGAAATTATGAGATTTCAATCATCTATGTGGTTGTGAATATATATAGGATTGACACTTGATGATTAATCATTTCATGCAAGATGTTTTTGTTAAGATTTAGATGCATTCAAAATTATGCCTGCACACCTTTCTTTTTTCTCCGAATTTCTTTAGATGTTTGCTCTGCATAATAAGCTTGTTTGTGTTGCAAAGTGGAAACCAAAGGAGGGTGAGCTCTGTGCTGGCAATTCTGCATTCTAGGTGCCATGTTTTTTAATTCAGAAAACTCTGATTTAAGTTTGAGTTTTTTTAATAAAGGAATTTACGCATTAGCATTACAGGTGCCTCCTCTTTCCAATTCAGTACTTGTTGCACAAGATTGTAAAGATTCTCAGTTTTATGTGGAGCCCTTTGTCCTGGGCAATGGAGGAAGCACCAGTGATGGTTGTCACTCACATTCATCTTTTTCTTTGTTTTATAACGACACAACTTTGTTGTGGAAAGATAATTGATAACCTATAATTAGCTACATGGGACTCACAGGAAGACACTATGACTAGCAAATGACTTGGTGCACCTTTTCTTAACATTTGGTTGATTCGCTTTTGTCTGGTTTGTTTAGTGTAGAGGTGAGCTCCACTATGCATTAGCATGGGCCTTGATTATGTAAGTCACTTCATCAGAAATTGTATGTGGTTTGACCAAGACTTAATTGAGCATGTACTCTGCATGAAAATATACTTTATCTAGAAGTTCTTTTAGGACAAATTGTACTATATTGTCTACCATATGATCTTGGACCTGATAAGAATGGTGAATTCGAAATGCTGCTTCTTTCTCATAACATGCCTAACATCTTTGGCCTGATGACCATGGCAACGCTATGAAACAACTGCAGAATTTCTAGATTAACAATCTGCTACTTGATGATAGCTCAGCTTTTGTTATTTAGCCGTCTCAAATTTCTAGATGGGTCACTTGTCTCAAATGATGCTATGATTGAGGGCGCTTGGGCTTATGTTACCAAATTTGATTTGTGACTATTGTTTCTTCGTGAAGCATTTTAAATAAAATAAGACAACATGTCCTGCTGGGATTATAGCTTATGCTATCAATTTCATAATCTGTAGTGTGATTTTAAACACTGATTATATGTTTTTTTACTTAGGTGAATGAGGCTGATTATAACTCTATGGCTGCATTTTTTTAAAAAAATGATAATTATTGTTCAATAACTTAATGTGATAGCTGTCAACTACATTTTCATCACATATTTTTAGCACTACTATTCCAGAACATAATGCTTAACTAGATGTACAGAACATAATGCTCATAATTTTTAGCACTACTATGTGGGTTTTCATTTCGTTCCTAATGAAGCCTGTATTTGGATTTTTGGACAGAATTTTGCAGGCATCTTTATAGACACTTGTAGGGTAGTTTTCCAGTGTGTGAAGTTTCTTGCTCAGATGTACTCTTTACTTTTCAGAGTACTGATTTAGTTGTTCAGAACTCAGATGCATTCTTTAGTTTTCAGAGTTCAAACGTAGTACTTTTCACTTGCTTATGATGCATGCATTCACAACTAAAAACAATGAACTGTTTCAAATATTAGATGTGGTGGAATGTATTTATGAGTTTTTGCCTAAAGAACATTATTTAATAACTGGCATCAATTTTGGTGACTCCTATTTTTTGCTTTAATTTCTATTGTTCAAGCAGATGATGAGGTGTTGTTGAGCACAACAAAGAAGAGGGTGGGTTGTTAGATGATATTGGTGACCTCTGTTGACCAGAGGAGTCTCTTGTTGGACATTGCAGAGATGGGAGAGGGGCACTGCACCGGTCTTGCTCGCTGCAAGGTCGCAAGTTCTTTTCTCCTGGGGCAGAGTGGGTGATATTTAACTCGGGTTATACTGCAATAAGAATAAGTTATCACGCAAGAAAATAAGATGGTTGACCTTGTGAACCATGTGTAGCCAATTAAATTGTTGTCGGTACATTTTGATTTAATTGTATCACTTGGCACTATTTTGTTAGCTTCGTGTGGATTAAACTCAATGTTAGGTTGTCTTAATTGTTGAGCTGTAAATTGACAATGCCATGAACATGTGTTATCCATACATAAAAACATTATACATGTGTCTTGTTCAGGCCCTAAACAAAATCCCTTTGTCTGACGGTGGTGAATATTTGTTTGCGATATTGGTTGATGGTGCCTTGCTTCTAGCAGCTTGTAAGCCTCCTTGGTAGTGCACTGTTCAGAGGCTGCCGAGCCCCAGCTGCTGAGGTGGCGTTGTCAGCCCTACCGCGTCCAGCAAAGGATGTCTTCATGTTCAGTGTGAGTTACAGGTACCTGCAAGATTGTGAGAGCTGCCTGCTGTCCGAAAACCTCTTCGAAACCTCTTCAATTTTGTGGGCATCCCACTGACGGGTTCCTGGAAGCCATAGGTCTGAGACCGTGTTTGGCAAAGGATTAACCTGATTAGGATAGATTATAAGATCATGCATATGATTTCAGATGGGGCACCAAGGTTGGGTCTAGATATTCGTGTTGCCGGAGCAGATTTTGTAGGTGCTCTGAAAAACTAGGTCTGATTGCTACAATGGAGCTCCAAAAAATTGATTTAGGAAGGTGAATTGGAGCAGTCCAAAACGAAGCATTAGAGAAGTATTTTCCTTTAAGAATAGCTGAAAGGTACGGATCTTGTTGGTTGGCAATCCTCCAAGCAGAGTTGAAGAGAAGGCTTTGACTGTAGCTAGGGCTCTAATTCCAAGACCTCCCCTGTTTGACTGTAGCTAGGTCTCTAATTCCGAGACTTCCCCTGTTTTTGGGCATCTAAAGTGGATGAGAGTAATAATACACGTGCGACACGCACGCGCAAATACTATTACACGTGGTTTAAATTTCTCAACAATTCTGTAATCAAAATTTATTTTGACTTGAACAATACTATAGACTTCAAATACTACAGTATAAATAACTCAACTGGAAACCGTCAGAAAAATATAAGTCAATTATACATAAACAAACATTACCACGCACGCGCAAATACTATTACACGAGGTTTAATTTTTTCAACACTTCTGCTATCAAAATTAAATATTGATATAAATGTTGATCAGAGAAGGTACAATGCCTCCACTGTATCTCAAGTAGCAGCCATTTGGGAAGTCGGTGCTGAGTTACACAACATGTTTAAAGCAAGTGTAATGGTTCATGGTGTTGCTAACAAACCTCAATATATACGAGCATATTACGAGTGATATGATCCTCTTTCATATCCATTATTTTTTCCACGAGTGAAGCTAAGAAAATTTTATATCACATCCCTAATTTTGGAGATGCCCAACCATCTTCTGTTGGCAATGTGCCCGGTAACTCCTAAGGACCGTTTTTTACTATGTATACATGATTCATTATTTTTCTACTTATTTAATTCTTATTGACAAGTCTGTATTACAAAAAACTACAGCTAGCTGTTTACGAGATGATGGTTGGGTTGAAGGTAGATCTTGAATAATTACTAACTTGACATCCTTTAACCTTCTTCGGAAAAAGTACTATTTTCCATGTTATTTCTAGACGGTGAGATATGCACCCTTGATCACGACGATTTTGAAGATGATGAAGATAGAGATGGTGCTAAAGAAGGTTAGCATTGTAACTTGAATCCATTTAATATTGACTCAATTAACCAGATATAAATGGATTCTTAAACACAATAACACATGCCAATTTTCTAGGTAAAAAAAATCAAAATTTACGTACAAGATAGAATTAGTTTTGTTGGTTCTATGATTGACCATCATTATGATGTGGTAGTGGTTCTGTGCCACATCATAATGATTCTTTTTTAGATGCCACTAGGTCTTTTTAGTTTGTTTTGCCCAGGATTCTTTTTTTAGATAAGTTTGTTTGCTGCTCCTAAATATTGTTGGTGTCTTTTCAACTGATAATCTGGGGAGAATATTAATTGTATAATCTTCTCTAATTTATGCTCAAAGAAAACACTCCCTCAATTTTATTTTAATACAGCTTGTAACACTGCACTTATGAACATATCCTTGTTGTCCTGTTTAATGTCTACGTAGAGAATTTGTCTTTGGTACACTAAATGCACTTTACATCACTTGGTGATTATTCTAGAAAAAATATGCCTAATAATTTTATGTGATGCAAAAGCTTGTAAAAATTGAAACAAAGATACTCCTTATGGAAAAATATGCCTAATAATTTTATGGAAAAATTTATTTTAAACTTGTAATTTTTATGTATGAATATAGTAAATATAACACGTGCGTGTCACACGTGTCCTATACTAGTAAGTGTTAGAATACGTAAATATGTAATGTATGTATTAGTTTTCTTGCCTAGCAAGTCACCCTACCAGGGTTGTTGTACAATATATGTTTGGCATACATCAAGAAAATTCCATCGAGGATCTTCTCCCAAACCTCATCTCCTACGTGGTATAGAGAGACTCAATCCAGTCCCGTTTCCGCTCCTAAAGCTTAGCGGCACCGCTCGTCCTCTACCTGCTGCGCCTCCCTCCACTTCCTCATGGCTGAGGATCACGCCCTCGTGGATCGTACTGCTGCCCTCGTCGTTGCCATCGTCGTGGCTCTACCACCACCCCTAGCACCCGCCAATCCTGTTGCCGCCCTCGCCACCATCAACATCCGCACCCATGTTCCCTTCCTCCAGGAACTCAACCGACCGAATTACCGATCATGGCGTGAGCTTTTCTCCACTCCGGTGGCCAAGTTTGGCGCATCCTGTCACATCAACGACACCCCATCTCCTGACCCTATGATGGATGTATGGCGGACAGTGGACTACTCCGTGTGCTCTCTCCCGTATGCATCGGTGTCGCCGGAGATCTTGCGTCTCGTCATGACCCCACTATCGGAGAAAAGCCCTGCAATAGCGGGCGTTTTGGCCCTACAAAATCGGGCATTCCGGGCGCTATTACGCACATGTTATTGCAGGGTCGGACCAACAATAGCGCCTACGATCGCCCGCTATTGCAGGAGACCCTGCAATAGCGGGCATCATGATGTCATCTGCCCGCTATTGCAGGTAACCCAGCAATAGCGGGCAGATGACATCACGCTGCCCGCTATTGCAGGCTCACCCTACAATAGCGGTCAGCTGACATCACGCAGCCCGATATTGCTGTGTGACCCTTCAATAACGGGCAGATGACATCACTGTGCCCGATTTTGCTATGGTTTTGCCAATATCGTGCACGATGATGTCATCTGCCGGATATTGCTGGCCTAGACAGCAATATCGTCTAGTGACATCATCGTGCATGATATTATCGGCATTTTCCGAACTGATATAATTATTACTATTTATTTTATTTTCTAGTGACAAATTCAAATATTTTTACAGAACTGAAAATAATCCATTTTGCAATATCCACATACATATACATCATGTTTCCAAAACACAACAGTGGACTCTAGCACACTCCGACGAAATTGGTACATCGTTAAATGTACGTCCAGGGATCGTAATGCCCTCTGCTACCTTGACGGTCTTCCCTCTCTTGCCGAGCGTCATGTGCAGCTCACAAGGTGTATTCTCCGTGATGTCATCCACAGGGTACCTGGTGGCATCGAGCACGGAGCCACGATCGCTTGGAGGCCGAGCATACGGGCTTGGCTTGTCAATGTTGAGTTGAAATTCCGGTACCACGATAGGTTGGATGACAGCTTGAGGATTATTCTTCATGAATTCGTAAAAGTTTTTTACCCACCATTCATGATTGATACCCTGTTGCTCGCGTGGCCCACACCTACTACATTCTTCACTCGTGGCAGCAGACGACACTTCTTTCGGTCGTGCCGGTGAAGAGACCCCTCTTGTACGACCCCGATGTTCATTGGTCCCGATGGCAGCGATCAACTCATTTGTCCGTGGATTGAGAGTACCTTCCTTCCGTTGGGCGGCTACTTGCTTTGTTTTTTGCAAGACTTCAGTAACCCGGAGCTTTTCGGCACTAGCTGCCCATCAACGAGTGGACTTTGAACGCCCAAGCACCCAATTTCGGGTTCGTTCACTGCATCCTTCTAACGGGTCCGGGATTCCAGCATGTCGGCGTTGTTCTTCCATACTCCTCTATTTATTCACTTTAGCCTTGTATCCTTCTGGTCCCAGATTAGGACGCAACTTGTTCTTTTTACTCAAGTTTTGGAAAATCTCGCTCTTCTTTTTAGCATCGTCGGAGGAGACTTTCTCGACGAACGAGTTCCAATCATTAGGCGTGATAAAACCGTACTTCTAGAACGGTGTGAGACCCTTCTGGACAAACTTCGTATTAAGGGTTGTCCTGAATGTCCTTAGGCACATCCCCATGGTTTTCACGAGTAGCATTTTTGGCCCGCTCGGAGACTTCGGGTGGAAAAATGTAGGTTCAACTCAAGTTCTCCGACAACGTGTCCTTTTCACTGGTTGGCACGTCAAGCTAGCTGTCATACTTAATGTTGATTGCGGTTCGAACAATAGATATATAGTCTCGAGTGTCTCAAACATAAACATGTTCTTGTAACGGGTATAAGGACAATAGATATATTGTGTACCCCTTCTTCTTGTGTGTCGCTTCGCTTCTTCAACGAAATCCGCGACCTTTTGGAAATATACAACAGACATCACCACCCCCACCAGGTGTACATCCAAGATCGATCTTCCATCTTTCTATACACATGTATCGTAAATAAAGAAATGAATAATAATTAAAATCTAAGTCAAAAAGGAATTATATGCTAAAAAGCAAAAGTAAAGGCTATATTACGGGCTCATAGTAAAATCTAGACACAAGAATATTACATGCTATAGTTACGTGTGATTTAAAAGTTAATAATAAAATCTCTACATAAATTACTGTTAAAAAAAGATTTATAAATAAAACCAAGATCCCAAACTAGGTCTAGATCCAAAACTAAATCCCTACATATAAAAGCCTACATATATGTATGGAGAGGATAAGTTTAAGTACTAAACAACCTATGATATGCATGAGGAGCATTAAACATGCCATTTATAGGTAAAAAAATGGATCCGAACCCTAGGAAAAGTAACCATAAAAAAAGAGACTGAAACTATGGTTAAACACAAAAAAAATACATGGAACGGTATGGATTTATCTCCTAGAACAATATCCTTCCAAAAAAACAGGTTCAAAACCTCCCTCCCCCTCCCCTTCTTTTTTGTCTTTTTCCGCCCTCCGTACTGAACAGCTCGTCCGTGAGCTCGCGAAACATAGCTCTGTCGGGAGGAAGGGGACGAATTTATACATTGTTGCCTTCAATAGTGTAACAATCCTAACAAATCAAAGTGCATTTCATGTCATTCATAAGCATGTCATCTTGTGCATTTGTGAAAAATATTAAATTTTGTGTTAAGAAATACACATGAAATGTCAAATTAACCTAAGTTAAATTAAAATCTTAAAAAGACTTTTAAATAAAAGTAAATTATTATGTTTAACAATTTCTGGTGGTCAAACATAATGAAAAAGGATTTATGAAATTGCTCTGAAATTATTTTATTTTGTAAAAATTCCTACAAGAAATAATGAAAACTTCTCTTTTTAATTTAAACTTGAATTTTTTTAATCCGAAATGTATTTAGAATTTCAACTTCGTCCTAAAAGGAAAAAGATCCAGAATATTCTCAAAGATATCCCTGAATTTTCGCATAATTTTTCGAGCCTTGGAAATATGCTTTTCAATTAATTAAGATCGGGAGGGTGTTTTTGCAAAAATGGCAAAGCGAGCCGGATGCCAATCTCTTCATCCCCTTTTCCCTCCCGCACCGCCTCGCCGCGAGCTGCGGCTGGCAGCAGCCCGGCCGCGCGCCCTCCTCCTCCCGTGCCACGCAGCAGCCTTCCACCGCCTCACCCCTTGCCCCGTGGGGACAAAGCCGGACCCTACTCGTCTCTTCTCCCTCTCGGGTCTCTCTTTCGAACGCCGCCGCCCTGCGCCTCCTCTGCCGCGCTGCCGCGCAGGCCGCCTCCGGCCATCTCCGCGTGAACCACCACCCCCAAAAGTTGCGCGTTCCTCTTCGAAGCTCTCCATGGCATCCAATCGAGCTTCCCCGCACTAAAGCCCAAGATCGAGGCCATTCTTCCTTGAGCCGTCGCCACGACCGACCATTGCCGCGAGTCCCAAATTCTTTCCCCACTGTGGGCGAATCCTCCTCTTTCCGTTTTCCAAGGCTACGCGACCCCTTCCTCTATTCCCTGGTAGCTTATCATCCCTTCTCCCCCACCTGTCCGGCCGGAATTCACCATGTTTCACGAGCTATTTGTGCCGCCGTCTATGCCTCCACGGTGAACACCGAGGCTCCGGCCATCCCCGGCTTCCAAGAACGCGATGCCGGTCTTCGTCATGAGCGTGTGAAGCTCTAGCGTACAGCCGTTCATCGTTTGGTCAACCACGGTGAGCACACGACGCCGCCGAACCTCTCCTCCGCCCGCCTCTCGCCGTCGACGTACTTCCGACCGGTTTCGGTGAAGTCGACCTCACCATGGTGATCCACGGGTTGAGTTGAGCATGTGGTTCTATTTCCGTTGAGTTTCGTCACCATCCGGCCAACTCCGGCGAGGCCGCCGTGGCCATGACCGGCGAGGCCGAGCTCGAGCTGGGCCACGCGCGAGTCGTGGGTCGTCCGGCCCATGGGCCCGATCAGATTTGGCCCAAGTGAGGTCCCCTGTTCCTTTCGAATTTATTCAATTTCCAGATTTATTCAAACTTCAAATATTCGTAGAATATTCATCCAAATTCAGAAAAATGCAAAACCAAGTTCATTAGATTCATAAAATTATTTCCTAATTGATTATGTATTCAAATACCTATTTTGAGAAATTATAATTTCATAGTTTAATTAATTACCTTTCTTTAAGTAAGATAATCTATTATTTTATGCTAATTATTGTTTGATTTTGAGAAATAAATTTCTTTAAAAATAAGAGATACTGCAGACGAAAGTGTTTGTGAAAACTGTTTTCCAAAATTCAACATAAACACCGTCATTTCATGTGATCCCAATTTAGTACCCTATGTATCATTGCTTAATGATTAATCATGAATTGTTAATTAATAAACAAGATTAATTATTAATTAATGACCATGATTAAGCAATAATTAATGAGCAATATTCAATTGTTACTTATTGCTTAACAAACATGATTAATTGTTGATATTATTAATTGTTAATTACTAATTGCAAAGTAATGAACTTAAGTAATGATTAATTGCTAATTAACGATCATGGTTAATAGAATCGTTGCACATCATATCATGTACATTCATGCATGCACGATCATTAAGTCGCAACGTATTGTTGGTCGACCTAGGTCCTGGCGTGATCGAAGTCCCGTCCGAGGTCGAGACAGGAGGCGGAAACTCGAAGTCGACCAACACACGAGAAAGTCGACCCGACTCGAATCAAGGCAAGCCCCGGTGCATCCCACCTATGTTTTTAAAGTCTTTTCTTTTATCACGGTTAATGAGTCATGATTGTGCATTAAGTTATAGGAGTTGCTTGATACCCTAGATGAATGAGATAGGTTTCCACTTGTTTATGTTATATTGGTACGGGTAGCTCAATAGAGTTGATGATTGCTAAGCTTAAGTTATAGGGAATCGGTAGAAGACGAGTGGTGTCATACACTACTCACGAGATATAGGGTAATGACTGGTTTATTTTGCTAAGAAGAATGTTAAGAGAAAGATGAGAATGGAAGTGAAGATGTTAATATGCTTGAGACCGGACGGGCCCCGTAGGAGAAAGGGCAAGACGGATATGAGGTCTTGCAAGGTGGTAGCCCCGTCCGAGTCGGTCAAGGGCCGTACCGTTGTCGGCTTAGTTGAACAAGTTTGAATGTACCGTATTACATGCTGGTATCATGGGCCCGGCAAGCTGATGTACACTATCGTCCCGAGAGATGTAGCGTAGCCGGCTCTCTTTTCTTGGTCATTGCGAGAGGATAGTCTCACGGGAGGGAGATGGGTCGACCACGAGGGAAGTCGTGGCATCGCCATACTCCCGGGGAGTTGGAAATGGCTAGTCTTCCGTTAGGTGCTAGCGGGAAAATTTGTCGTATACGACCGATGTGGTGCGTATACGTCGTGTAGTCGGGTTTTGCCAGCTGGTATAAAATCGATTCGAATCGTCTGTCCGTCACGGGAATGAGTACCGCTTGTTTAGCTCGTCACGGCGTAGTAATCAAGCTGAAAGATGAGGATGAGAGATGAAAGAATTGTTGGTCGCAAATGATCTTTTCTTGCAAACTTGATTGCGGTAGTTGTAGACTGCAAACCACGGTTCTCTATTGAACGTAACTTGAGCTAAAACTTGAAAGTAATTTCCAACCATTAGAGCTGTTTTTCGCAAGAGAGTCAACTCCACAGCCAGAAAGCCTTTGCATACTAGGCGTCGGCCTTAGCGTGCCTGTTGACGTGTCGGTCTTGCTGAGTATTAGAATACTCGGGGTTTGCTCGTTATAATTTCAGGGCAAGCGTCGTTCTTCCACGACTGTTGCGGTAGCTATTCGAAGGAGGAGCGGTGCTCGAGGGTGTTTCCCTCGATGGGAACGAATTCCGACACCCTGAGCGAGGAAGATCGTGATGTATAACGGGCTCGAGTACATCATGATGACGCTTCGTAGTATTTTTGTTGTATAAAGTACAAGTTTCCGCTGCAAGACTCGTAGGTTGTTAAACTTCTTTAATGTATTATGCTTCCGTTATACCATGTTTGTATTTCGAAAACCTGGTTGTATTATACCATGATGTATATATTCTGGCTTGTATGAGATGATGAACTGTTGTAACTTGCTTCGTCGAGTGTCCCTCTGTACCGATTCCTAGGTATCCCGGAGGGGATGTCACAAATAGCGGGCATGATGATGTCACCCTGGCGATGATATTACAAGGACCCGGTAATAACGGACCAGGTGACGTCAGCGACGACCGCTATTGCGGGCTGCCCCACGGACTCACCCGAGTAATAGCGGATGACGGGTGACGTCACCGGCGGCCGCTATTGCTGGGTGACCCCATCTGTAATAGCGTTGCCTCCGATGACGTCATCTACGCCCGCTATTGCAGGAGTCACTGTAATAGCGTTACACCCTAATGACGTCAGCAATGGCACCCAGCAATAGCGTTTTTTGTGTGCCCGCTATTGCTGGAAAATGACCCATGATATTGTTGGCTCTTTTTGTAGTGGTGCCCCGGCGTGCAAGCCTGTGCCGTCAAGGAAGCGGGGGTGTCAAACAGCATGCGGCGACGCGGTCAGCCGAGGGTGTTCTAGGTGCGGTGCGACCGGTAGGTAGGGGCGCGAAACCACCAAGTGACGGCACGGATCATTGTCATCCTCTAGTACACGGGTATCAAGAAACATGTATGTGTCTAGGGACACTTTTGAGCGGTTGGCAAAAGGAAAATTTGTTTCATGAAATACGACGTGTCGAGAGGTGATGATTCAGTTTGTAATCAGATCTAAACACCTATAGCCTTTGTGCTCGGCAGGATAATGGAAGATGCATTCAGCGGATCTGTGGGGCAAGTTTGTTGGGCATAGTGGTGGAGAGACTATGCTCTCTCCTAGTTACGCATCTGATTTGGTAGTCTACTCTACATCCGGTTTCTGTGTTTTTCTTGGCTCCAATCTCATCTCATGGTCGTCCAAGCGCCAAAACAAAGTTTCACGATCTAGTGCGGAAGCCGAGTACCGTGATAGCGCCAATGGGGTCGATGAAGCTTGCTGGCTACGTCAACTCTTTGGTGGACTACATCATCCTCTTCGGAAGGCTACTATTGTCTACTGTGACAACCTAAGTGCGGTCTATCTCTCATCAAATCCTATTAATCATCAGCGCACCAAACATGTGGAGATCGATTTACATTTTTTTAGCGAACGCGTGGCATTCGATGAAGTTCGAGTTCTTCATGTTCCCACTTCTCTTCGGTATGCTGACATCATCACAAAGGGACCACCAACCTTCATTTTCAATGAGTTTCGGTCCGATCTCAATGTCCGCTCCTCTCCCGGTTGATTCCACGGGATACTTGTTAGAATACGTAAATATGTAACGTATGTATTAGTTTTCTTTCCTAGCAAGTCACCCTACCAAAGTTGTCGTACTATATATGTTCGGCATGTTGGAATTATTGGGCCAAAGCCTATTTATAATTTCTATAATTTCTAGAAAATCTGGAAGGCCCATATAGGGATGGTGGGAGTGCAATCTTTAGTACCACCTTAGTAGTAGAGGTGGAGGGACACCAACTTATAAACTTGTATGCTCTTGACTTCCTTGCAAGTGTGAGAAAGAGAGAAGGGCAGACCACACACGCGTGCTCGCTCGCCTCGCCTCGTCGGGCCGAGCGGGGCGGGGCGGTGCGGTATGGTGCGGTGCGTGGGCGATGGCCGCGGCCGCGCATCACCTGCGTGAATGGTCCGTCAAAATCCGACCCCTTGCCTTGTAGGGGCTCGGCTTCCTTTTGCACTTTATTTTTGTTACGTGTCCAATACGTTTCTGTTTTGGAAACCGACTCGGTTTTGGTTCGCCTAACACTAGCGGTTTCTCCTATATAAACGTACGGGCGCCGCCTAGAAAACCGGCTTAGGGTTTTGCCTCGTCTTGCTGCTGCGCCGCCAAGGCTTCTCCATCCCGATCTTTGGCGTGCACCGACAAGGAGTAGATCTCCGAGAACCGGCGCCTTTTGCGATCCTGCACCGGGAGAGCGCGAATAAGGTTTTTGAAAAGCACCCTGCGTGACTGCTCGGTCGCTTCCACCATGCGCGTCTTTGTCCTTGCCGCGTGAGCCAAGCACGTCATTGTCTTCGCCCTCACGCTGCTGAACGTCGTCGTCGACTCCTTTACCCCGTCGAGCTGGAAACATACGTACCTTCGCTTGCGCTACGTCTTCCATACTAGGCTTCGCGTTCTATCTCTCGTATGATAGTAATGGATAGTATGCTAGATGTGTTCTTCTTCTCGTGCTTATTAGACATGTCTAGATCTTGTGTAGGCCTGTCTAATTTATTTAGCAATCTGTTTATCATGTTCAAGATTTATTTCTAGATTACATTAAAACTAAAAGTGCTTATATTTATAACAATCCAAAAACCTTATTATAGGCAATTTTCTTTTATTGGCTGGATTTGTGCAGGCACCGAGGCCGGAACGTTTTACCGTCATGCACTTGAAGAGATGGCAAGTGAAAGTCACTCCGTGGTTTAACGCCATGAAAGTGTTTGAGGTATCCAATTAAAAACTCGAAGGTACTCTTACTCTAGATGAGGAGAATAGGTACAAGGAGGTAAATGCTCTTTTTGTGGGCACTGTGATTGGAAACCTTGGAGATCATCCGTAAGATGTGTACATCCATCACACGGATGCTAAAGAGTTGTGAGATGCTCTATGCGCTGCCTATGGTGATTCCGATGTCGGCACCGAGTTGTATGTCATGGAGCAGTACCATAACTATAAGATGGCTGAAGACAAATCGATAGTCGAGCGGGCTCATGAAATACAATGTTTGGTCAAGGAACTCGACATGCTTAAGATCACCTTACCCGACAAGTTTGTGGCTGAGGGCGTCATTGCCTAATTGCCTCCATCATGGAGGGATTTCGCCACTTCTCTCAAGCACAAGAGGATCGACATTTATGTTTCAGATTTGATTGCGTCTCTTGATATCGATGAGAAAGCTCGGGTTAAGGATGGAAGATCTAAAGCTATTGAGGGTCGGACCAATGCTAACATGGTGCACCAACCACGGTCGTCTCATGGCAATGGTGGCAAGGGCAAGGGCAAGAACAATATGCCTAAGCGAGACCACTACCTTCAAGAAGAGGAAGAACAAGGAGAACGAGGGATGCTTCATTTGCGGCTCCACCGAGCATTAGGCAAAGAAGTGTCCACAGCGCAAGGGAGGAAGCATCCTCGGTAGAAGTCTGCGAACATGGTGACCGATCGTTGGTGACACTACAGAGTACCGTAATTTCTCGTCTGTATTTTTAGTATTTCAATCTACATGTTGGTGGCTTGATACTGGTGCAAATGTTCTTGTGCGTGCTGATGCTTCTCTGTTTTCTTTTTACCAGGTCGCCCAGGATTCTTCCGTCTTGATGGGAGATGGGTCACATGCTTCTGTTCATGGTGTTGGCACGGTCGAGCTGAAGTTTACTTCGGGAAAGATTGTCCAATTGAAGAACTTATATTGTGGTTACGAAGGCCACAAACAACAAGGATTGGGCCAGCCCAAGGTGTCCCGGAGATTTTATGGGCTACGGGACTACAAAGGTCCTTAGGCTAGGCCTAATGGAGAGGAACAGAAAGACTACGAAGGAAGTAAGAGCTTGAAGGGATCACGAAGGAGTCACGAAGGACTCCACCCGATGTCTATCATTTCTCATTACGGTGTGGTTACATGGAGGATTCAATCTGCTGATGTGATGGGCTGAGAGAGTATTTATAGTCCATACTCTCTCAACTATAATTCTCACCATCAGCCCATACAAGTTACACTTATGACCTTCCTATTCTACCCACTCTTGGGCCGAATCCCCTCTTCATGTGCTTGTTGGGCCTTGGTTGGGCCAAATCCTTCCCACCAAGTGCTTCTTCTAGGCCTTGTGGTGCTTGCTCTAAGTCCTTGTTCGGCCTTGTTTCCCTCCGGGCCGGCCCACCGGGGCAAGGTGGTGATCTTCCCCCAACAGTAGCCCCTCACGGGTGAGCTCCGCCTTCGGTAGGACCGAAACCGTGATCCCGAAGGATCTCCACCTTAGCCCCCCCCACCAGCAAGCTATTCATCATCTCCTCTTTACTACACATTGCGGGCTGCTCAAATCAAGTGGTACTCATTAACCAAGAGGAAACGACGATAATTATCGAATTATTAATCCTGCAGGAAAAGACCCAAAAGCACGACATACGCATCATTTAAGAACACGTATGGCCACCGTTTGCGAGTTCATCATAAAGTAAAACACGGGGCCACCGACCCCGAGTATACGTCCCCTTGCGGCCGTTCAACAACGCGCCCAAGGCTTAACCCATGTACTCTCCAACGGTCCTCAACCCGTGCAACCACCGTGCCATACACATCACCTCCGGGTCGGTGAGATATCCGGCTCACTTTACGACTTACAAGCTACATAGGTTTACCAATCCCCATAAGAAAGGTATGCAAGTGGTACACAACTCAAACTTGTCCGCAGAGCCACAATGGGGTGTTCTCAATTTTAACCAAATTCATCATGTTCACATTTAATCATAAGCCATGAGTGCGAGCCCCAATCTATCGTTGACTCCATAAACATAGCATAGCAATTCTAACGAGGATATGACACATAAGCGACATAGGACATATAGGAATTTATGCATGTGGATTTCCAATCAACGCCTAAGAACTTAAATGCACATTCATCATCCTTAACAGAGTGATAAATAAAGACATTTAAAAAATAATAATGGGAATGCACCGGGCTTGCCTTGAGAGTGATCGAAGTTAGCACTAGCATCACAAGCGTTGAGCGTGGCAATTGTCTCTTCCAGCGGGTTCAATTCGACGTCGTCACCTAGAGGATGAAATGCAATGCATAAGTACATGAATACAAGGTCGATGAGAGTGGCAATGCATGTGTGCTGTTTTTGTAAGGATGTATATGAATAAATTAAACAAAGGTCTTGTTTTGCTCAAACCCTAGCAATCATAACATGCCTCTTGTTTTCTTTTAAGGAGTTCCAATTACATGACAAGCATAATCATACTAATACAATGAGTAATGACTTGATTACTTAGACATGAGTGCTGTGGTTATTGCAGGTTTAGCACTAACATTTAGCAAGTTTTCAAGAGATAAATCGAAGAAAAACCTAGACTTATGTGATTTAGCATCACATGCGATGACGATTTCCTTTTAAGATAGGAATTCGATCTCAAAATTAATACATACGTGAAATACATGAAACCTTTTGATTAAACCTGCCATGAGGTGCTAGGGAACGTGGTGAACAGTGAAAATTACATAATCATGCATGAACATAATTTTTAGTGGCATAAAACTATTTACACATGTGCTGAAAATAACTTTTTAGGAATTTAGATCTAGGGTTTGCACCATTAATATTTTATCATGCTCAGAAATTAACAGGGACTTTTCTACACATGCACAGTGCTAAGAGGGAATTAATTACCAAGTTTCATGCAAGGATAATTTACAAGGATTTAATTAAAAATTAAATACAGAGAATACAAGAAATGCAATAACCTGAAAAATATGAAATGAAATGCAGATCTTTCAGTGCCAAAAATTCATGTGTGTCTGGGTGAAGACTTTGGCCAGGTGGCGTTTAATTTGGATTTATAGTTTTAAAGTTATGGCCTAGTTAAGTTTCCGGGTTTGACTTTTGCCATTTTTGTAAAAATATGAAAACATGTAGATCTGACCAGCTCATGTTACTTTTATGAAAGTACAGACCTTCTAGTTTCCAAATCATTTTAGTTTGAAATTTTTGGACGATTCAAACGCGAGATATGAATTTTTCAAACTTGAATAGAGTTCGGGTGTATTTACGAAAGTGCCACTCGGTAGTTTTAAACGAGAGGGCGGCGCACGCGCTCCGGCAAGCGGCGGCGCTACGCTGGAGCTCATGCTCCGGCCTTCGGGGAAAAAGGTGCGCGAGCGACGGGGAGTCCTCCGGTGGGGTCCACGAGGTCCCGCGGTGGCCGGAAATGGACCGCGACGAGCGGCGGCGCCCACGGGAGGTCCGGCCACGGTGCGCGTCGTGCGTGGGGGAAGAAAGAGAGAGGGAGTTGGTCCGAGAGCACCACCTCGTGAAGGAGAACAGCGGCGTGGAGTTGCTTGGCGCCGAGGGGGACCGGAAGGGGGCTCTCGTCGGCGGGGTGGCGCGAGGCGGGCGACGGCGGCGGCAACTTCTCCAAATTGCCGGCGTTGGGCTGCGAGAGGACAGGGAGCTAGTCAAGGGGCAAGAAGGGGGAGCTCATGCGCGCGTCCTGGCGAAAGAAAATCGGGCACGCGACTTGCCTAGGCGGAGAAATCGGCGGCGGCGTTCTTGGCGGCATCAATGGAGGGCGGCGGCGCTTTCTCCTCGCGCGTGAGCCGTGGCGGCCGAGGGGGAGAGTTGGCGGTGCGGGGAGGAGCCAAGGGAGTTGGGCAATGATTGAGGCGGATGGGAGGAGTGGGAGCTCGCCTCCGTGGCGTATTTTAGGGAGCGGCCGGACGGGGAGGCGGCGGCGGAGCGGGGCGGCTTCAATGCCGGCCGGCCGGGGTTGGGCGGCAGGTACAAGTTGGTTCGGAGCTGGCAGGGGGCACGCGGCGACTTCACAGGGCAGAGCGGGGCGCGTGCGCGGCCTGGCGGCTCGCCGGACCGGCGGTCGGGCCGCCATCGACCGGTGGGCAACAGTGCTCGGAGGTCCAAATTCAAATTTCAAATCTGTGGTTTGGTATTTTGACTAAAATTCGTACTTCTGTTGCTCCAAAATCACAAGTAAAAATATGTAGAGCTTCAGTACGATGTGCTTTAATTTTCATCTTATAGTTTGAGGTTCTAAACTTGTTTCCAAAAATTTATATAAAATTCACAAACATCTGTGTTTCAGATTTGAATTCGAATTTTTGGGCATTCAAAACTTTGTTCAAAAACTTTGTAAAAATACTGTAAATTCATCTTTTTACATGAGCAATCCAGTGGTGCAAAAATATGTGGGTAGTGTTTTTATAATTTTTGCACTTCTCTTGTGGGTTGGGTTAGGGCTAGGGTTTAGTTTAGGTTTTCCCTTTTCTCTTTTTGTTTTTCTTCTTTTCCTTTGGGTGGTTAACATTAGTGCTTGATTAGTAATGTGATTAGGCTAGTAATTACATACTTAACCTTAATCGTGACACGGGATGTCACAGCCCTCCCCCTTAAGGAAATTCTCGTCCCGAGAATCGCTATGAATTAAGGCGAGGAGTACGGACTTTACCGATTTGTGTGACGCGAGGAACTCGGGAAAATTCTTCTCTAGAAAATCCTCTTGTTCCCAAGTTGCTTCTTCTTCGGTGTGGTTACTCCATTGCACTTTATAGAAGGTGATGGTGCGATTGCGGGTTACTCGGTCGTTTTGATCAATAATCCGGACGGGGTATTCGGGGTAGGAGAGATCTTCTTCTAGTTGATCGGTATCGGAGATGACCACATCAATCGGAGGCTTCAAGCATTTCTTGAGTTGAGATACATGGAACACATTGTGCACTCGAGCAAGACTTTCCGGTAATTGCAATCGGTAAGCAACCGCGCTATGCTTTTCCACAATCGGATAGGGTCCGATATAGCGGGGTGCTAGCTTTCCTTTAATCCCAAACCGAGATACGCCCTTATTCGGAGAGACACGAAGATAAACATGATCTCCATTCTCAAATTCCAATGGGCGTCTCCTCTTATTTGCGTAACTTACTTGACGAGATTGTGCGGCTTTCATGTTGGCTTGAATTTGTCGGACCTTTTCTTCGGCTTGGGTGACAAGATCGGGACCAAAAGTGGTTCTTTCTTCCGCTTCCGACCAATTTAAGGGTGTACGACAAGAGTGACCATACAATGCTTCAAAAGGTGACATTCCCGAACTCTCTTGATAGCTATTGTTGTACGAGAATTCGGCGAATGGAAGACAATCATCCCAATTTCCTCTATTTTCCATAGCACATGCTCTCAAGATATCCTCCAAATATTGATTCAATCTTTCGGTTTGTCCATCCGTTTGAGGGTGATATGCGGAGCTTCTAATGAGAGTGGTACCAAGACAAGAATGCAATTGCTCCCAAAAACGAGATACAAATTGCGGACCTCGATCGGAAACAATAGTTTTAGGTACTCCATGCAAACATAACACTCTTGAGATGTATAGCTCGGCATACTTCTTGGTATTGTAGGTAGTATGGACGGGAATGAAATGTGCGGACTTAGTTAACCTATCCACAATAACCCAAATTGAATCATGCTTCTTTGATGTGAGAGGCAATCCAACGATAAAATCCATAGCAATGTCCTCCCACTTCCAAACGGGAATCTTCAATGGGTTCAATAATCCGGCTTTTCTCAAGTGGTCGGCTTTCACTCGTTGACAAGTATCACACTCGGCCACATACCGTGCAATCTCACGCTTCATGCGTGTCCACCAAAACTTTTCTCTTAGGCCGCGATACATTTGGTTGCTACCGGGGTGTATGGAATATTTAGACAAATGTGCCTCGTCCATTATTTTCTTCCGTAATTCCATATCCTTCGGAACAACGAGACGTTGGTTGAACCATAATACACCATCGTCATCTTGTCGGAAACATGTAGCCTCATCTTTTTCTATCTTTTGCCGAATAAATTCCATACCTTCATCCTTCTTTTGTGCCTCAATAATTTCCTCACGAAGGGTAGGAATGAGAGCTAGATTATATAGTGAACCATAGGGAATGACTCGAAGACTTGGTTCACTAGAATCTGAAATTTCCAAATCTTCCATAGAACGACCGGCAACGTGATTGCCTTGATCCTTGCGACTCAAAGCGTCGGCAACCACATTAGCTTTACCCGGGTGATAATGAATTTCCAACTCATAATCCTTAATTAATTCCAACCATCTACGTTGCCTCATATTCAACTCTTGTTGGGTGAAGATATACTTGAGACTCTTATGATCGGTGTAGAGATTGACAAGATTTCCAAGTAGATAATGTCTCCAAGTTTTCAAAGCAAGGTCAACCGAGGCTAGTTCCAAATCATGGGTGGGGTAGTGTTGTTCATGCTTGCGAAGTTGACGAGAAGCATAGGCGATGACACGACCTTCTTGCATTAGCACACATCCTAGACCGGTGCCGGATCCATCACAATATACGTCAAACGGCTTGGTGATGTCGGCTTGTGCTAACACCGGAGCGGATGTCAAATGCTTCTTGAGAGTTTGGAAGGCTTCTTCACATTCACGGCTCCATTTAAACTTAGCATCCTTCTCCAACAATTTTGTTATAGGTTTGGCTATGCTTGAAAAATTAGGAATGAATTTCCGATAATAGCCGGCAAGACCAAGAAAACTTTGGATTTGTCTCACCGACCTTGGGGATTTCCAAGTAAGCACTTCACCCACTTTACTTGGGTCAACGGCGACACCTTCCGCGGAAATAATGTGACCCAAGAAAGGAACTTGCTTCAACCAAAATTCACATTTGCTAAACTTGGCATACAATTGATGATCACGAAGCCGTTGGAGGACAATGCGAAGGTGTTCGGCATGCTCTTCTTCGGACTTCGAATAAATAAGAATGTCGTCAATAAAGACCACGACAAACTTATCCAACTCGGGCATGAAGACCGAATTCATCAAGTACATGAAATGAGCCGGGGCATTTGTGAGCCCAAAAGACATGACGAGATACTCAAAGAGACCATACCGCGTAGAGAATGCGGTTTTTGGAATATCTTCAGCTCGGATCTTGATTTGATGATAACCGGATCGGAGGTCGATCTTAGAGAAAACCTTAGCACCAACTATTTGATCAAAGAGAATATCAATCCGAGGGAGCGGGTATTTATTCTTGATAGTTACCGCATTGAGAGGGCGATAATCCACACATAGACGTAGCGTCTTGTCTTTCTTCTTCACAAAGAGAGCGGGACATCCCCACGGAGATGAACTAGGGCGAATATAACCTTTATCCATAAGCTCACCCAATTGTTCCTTCAAGATTGCTAGCTCATTGGGAGCCATTTTGTACGGCCTACGGGAAATTGGTGCAGTATCGGGTTGGAGCTCAATTCTAAACTCAACATCCCGATCGGGTGGCATGCCCGTAAGTCATCCGGAAATACATCGGGAAACTCACATACCACGGGAATATCCTCAATCCTTTTTCCTTCGAGATGGTAGATTTTTGAAGTGGAGAATTTTGGATGGGGTAATCGGACAATGGATGAACCATGGAGTGGGGAGTTTAGGTGAACTTCACGGGAATCGATGTGTAAAACGGCTCTATGGAGTTTCATCCATCTCATACCTAGAATTATATCTATTCCTTGCCCACACAAAACTATGAGAGAAGAGGGGTATACTTTTCTTTCTAGGTTTAGGGGTACTTGCCTCAACTCTGGGTTTGTTTTTATTTTTCCACCGGGTGACGTGATGATATAGGGAATATCCAAAACGGTAGGAGTGAGTTGTAGGGTTTTTGCACATGCTTGACTAATGAAATCATGAGTTGCACCCGAATCAAAAAGAACCAAAGTGGAGTGGTTGTTGACCGAAAACATACCCGAGAGTACCGGTTCTCCCGCTTGAATCTCTTCGGCCGTGGTATAGTTGACTCGGCCATTCTTAGCATTTGGAGTGGAGGATTGATTGCGATTCCCATTCCCATTATTCCCATTGCGGTTTTGATTGTTGTTGCCGCTTCCGGAACCATTGTTGTTGTTGTTGTTGTTGCCGGGTTGCGTGTCGGGACACGGCAATCCTTTACGAAATGACCCGGACGTCCACAATTAAAGCACGGACCTTGCGGACCGGGCCTAGCACCTTGGTATTGCTGCGGTGGAGGGCGGAATGAAGTGGTGTGCTGCTGATTTCCACCGTGAGAGTGGTGGTGTTGCTGCGGCACGAATTGGCGTGATCCCCCGTCGGCGGCAATGCGGCCCGAAACTTCGTCCGGACGGGGAAGTGATAGCTAGCTTGTACTTGGGCGGAGCGGAGCCGGATGGATTTCCCACGGCACGCTTCCTCTTCTTGTCCTCTTGGTGAGCACGGATAGCATCTTCTTGCACAATTGCGGCACTCATCAAGTCATTGAACGTGCCGGTAGTGACTTGAGCCAAGCGATCTTGCAATTTCGGGCTTAGCCCCGAACGAAAGCAATCCTTCTTCTTGTCATCCGTGTCGGCATGATAGGATGCATATTGGGCCAAGTAGTTGAACTTCCGTGCATACTCTTGCACGGTTCCGGTACCTTGCTTCAAATTGAGAAACTCTTGCAACTTGCGCTTCATAAGACCGGCGGGAATGTGATGCGCGCGAAACGCGGTGTAAAAGTCCGGCCAGTTCACTTGAGTACCGGTGGGAAGGGCGGCGGTGAAACTTGCCCACCATGCACTAGCGGAGCCACGAAGCTGTTGAGCCGCAAAGAGAACCTTTTGCTCCGATGTGCAATTGAGGAGAGCAAACTTCGACTCAATGATACGGAGGAAATTATCCGCCTCCAACGGATCGGTAGTAGCTTCACCAAACTTGGGCGGTTGAGTGGCCCAAAAGTCGGCATAGGTGGAATTCCTCGGCCCTTGGGGTGGCGGTCCTTGGCCTTGTCCTTGGTTGGTTTGACTTGCAAAGAACAAGCGGAACATCTCGTTTTGGTTGGACACGAGTTGTTCCAACGGCGTGAGAGGTGGAGGGTTAGGGAGTTGCTCTTCCCTCGCACCATGACCACTGCCGGAAGCTTCGCCACGACGGGTGTTCACCATCTGTCATATATGAAAAATTTTCTCACGTTAGCTCATTAGTTCCGGAGCTAAAATGGCAAGAAAACATAACATTGGACATAAGGGATCACAAATTTCAGATTGCATGTATGAAAGAAATAACAATGAAATAAGCATAATGCATCGGCAACACACATATTCCATAGATTCCAACATAGTAGCAACATGATAGAAATTTTTGATACACGGGAAACCACGAATCCGATACAACACGGTCTTAGGTTACATCACATGTGACCCATAATCGAACACAAATCTCGGAGAGCTTAATTAACAACACGTGGATCGTTTCCAACACGGTTACATGCCTCACGAGATTACAAATCCTACACACATAGAGCTATGACCACCGGTCGTGACAACTACTCGTCGTCATCGCCGTAGTAGTCGGCGTCATCCCTCATGGGAGAGGGTGGTGCTCCGTCCTCGACGTCGGAAGCATCCTCGCCATCACTCATCTCCACATCCTCCTCGGGTGGGATGATTTCAAGTGGCTCGGGAGGTCCGCCATTGAGGATGGCGTGCAGGGCGTTGTTGGCGGCTTGGAGATGCTCAATGGTAGCTTTGTTATGCGCTATGGTCGCTCGGGCGTTCTGGAGGTCTCCCTCCAAAGCATCCCTAGCGCCCTGAGTCTCCGGGAGAGTAACCTCCAACTCATCCTTCTCCTCGAGAAGGGCATCCACCTGGCCGGAGAGGACATAGTTCTCCTCATTCGCGGCGGTGAGCTGGGCATCACGCTCATCGAGCGTGGCCTGCAGAGCGGCGGCTCCATTGCCCTCAAGGGCAAGGTGGGCGTCGTGGAGCTGCTCGAAGAAGTTCCAACGCTCCGTCTCGCTATACTCGAGCTGCGTACGGAGGGTGTCCACCTCGGTAGTGCGCTCGGCTAGCTCGGCGGTGCGGGCAGCAAGCTCGGCGGCGCGAGCGACGAGCTCGGCGTCGCGAGTGGTAAGCTCGGCGTCGCGGGTGGCGAGGGTGGCCTGCAGGGCAGCACGCTCCTGCTCCAACTCGAGCACCCGCCTCGCGAGGTTCTCACGGTCCAACATGAGCTTGCCGGGGGCCATCCGTCGGAGAATTTTGAAACACAAGTCAAAACTCAAGATCCAACAACAAAACATGCTAAATAAGTAAAGCATGAATGATAGAATGGCACCAACTTAGCAAAGAAAGCAATCAAACTTTTCGCGCAAACCTAACACGGTTCAATTTCCTGGACAGAATTGACATATTATGGAAATCCAATTTTTACTCCTGTTTCTGGACAGACTTAAAATTTTTGTTTGTTACAAAAGTTTTAGACAACTACTTAAGCTTTCCAACGCATCCTAGAACAGCCCAATCCGACTTGTCGTTTGAAAGTTATGCACGATCTACGACAGGGACAGAACCGGAGCACATTCTGGAATTCCAGAATTGCTCTCTGTAATGGACAGTTCTAGCTACGTTCCAGATTTTTGCAAGGCCAGAGACTAGAATGTTATTTAGGGGCATAACACAAGCTTTCCAGAAAGTCCTTATTTGCCTTATTTGGATAAGTAATTCGGAAGTTATGCTCACTTTTGTGAAACCTAACAAATCTGCCACGTTTTTTATTCCGGTTTTTAATCTTTTGTGAGGATGAAGCTACGTGCTCTATTTTTCATGGTGGTTTGATTTAGATAAGTTCACATGCATATGGTTGACATGATGACATGATATGCAAAGATGATGGATGCTCAATATGTCGTTCCGTACGTCCTCACAAAATTAAAAGACCGCGCCCGCCGATACGAGTATCGGACAAGCGCATCGGTGGCACACACACCTCTCACACGATACTATACGAACTAAAGCGTTGTTATGTACCTGCAAGAGATGGATTCCTGAAATATTATATCAAATTCAAAGAAACAAGCCAAAAATAAATCCATGTCACCTCGCCTCACATGGAGAGCTCTCGAATAAGAGTGTATTCGAGTCACACCAATAATATCATGTGAAAATTGAGAACACTCAATCACATACCTTGGCCAAAGCCGTAGTTGCAAAATATGTAAACAATCATAACACGGGGTTAGTTTTGCCACCATTCTGTATAGTCCTTATATTGGCCTTTCTATCTCGACTCGTACCTCACCGTGACACAAAAACGGGATTTATGATTTTTAGAATGAGTGTTAGCGTGACGCAAATCCCAAGTCGGCTCGATACCACGTGTCACACCCCTATCCCGAAAGATAGTTAAGTGTGGTACGGATCGCCTTGGGAGATGATTGACGAAGCAACCATACATAGCATCACATTAACAAACATCCACGAATTACAAGTTTACATAATTAAGTCTTGATTAC